>JAAGEH010000286.1:9252810-9490890 GCA_011751065.1 Lasiurus cinereus | reverse complement strand
GAGGAAGAAAAGGAGTGGGGAAGAAAAGGAAGGAGGAAAGGAGGGAGAGAGGGAGAGAGGGAGAGAGGGAGAGGGGTAGGGAAGGGACGGAGGGAGAGAAAGAAAAGAAGAGAGGGTTGTTGACTACAGGAGAATACCAAGATCTAACTGGTAAACATGGAATAAGTGCTCCAGTTGGAAAGTTATTATATTGTAATCATCATAATAAAGCCTGAATTAACCTAGATTCATCAACAGATATTAAGTCAAAGAAAAAAATTTTATGACAATCATGATATGTGTATGGTCTTTAAGGATCTTCCTGGAATATGCTTATCAGTTTCAAGGGAGAACTAAAGAACCGTAATTATGTGGTGGAGAAATTAGACTAACAGACTGATCAAAATTAACATCACCAGCGATGGGCAGATAGATATTGTGCTCCTATGTATGTGACACCTTAGGAAGACAACAATATCACCTATGCAAACAAAGTAATATAAAAACATCAAAAAATAAGAAATATCTAAAAGACAAAGAGAAGCTCTAAAAATATCCCCCAAATTAAAGGAAGCTGAAAAGACATGACAATTAATTTGCAATATCTAAATTTAGGCTGAATCCTTTATTGGAGGGAAAAAAAACACTATATAGAAAATCTGACAAACCATATCTGATATCTTTCAGGTCATCTAACAAAATTGGAATACGGGCAGAAAGCTAGATGAAAGTATTGATAGCTCTGTTGTGCTTATCCTATGTCCCCGAAAGTAAGACATCCCCCAAAAATAAGATCTACTTCCGGTTTTGCCTCTCGCTGTAATATAAGGCATCCTCCCGAAAATAAGACTTTCCCGATAATAAGGCCTCCCCTGAACATAAGGCCTCCTTGGAATATAAGGCCCCCAAAGCTACCGTAAGGCATCTGACTCCTGATTTAAAGAGACCTCGCACTGCCTGAACAGCTCCAGCTGTGCTGTGGCCAATCAGTGAGCTGGTTTGTGATGACAACCACTACTGTACGGTATACAGGTAATACATTTCCGGGTTTTTTTGTTGGTGGTGGTGTTCAACAATAAATGTGTACCATATTTTTCTTCAAGGAAAAATAAGACATCCTCTGAAAATAAGACCTAATGCATCTTTGGGAGAAAAAATTAATATAAGACACTGTCTTATTTTCGGGGATACAGGGTATGTAAAGAAATATTTCTATTCTTACACAATTCACACTGAAGTACTTAGTAGTAAATAGCCATTATGTTACATAACTTACTCTCAAATGGGTATGTGTGTATGTATATTTAGTAGTTACATGCATAAGTTCATAAATACATACATATACATACACAAAGAAAGGCAGATAATCAAGATGTTAACACTAGATGAATCTAGGTAAAGAGAATGTGTGGAGATTCTTTACTGTTTTTATTTTTGCAATCTTTTTTAAAGTTTAAAATTATTTCCAAAAAGAAAGTTTAAAAAGTACTTAAGACACTAATAAATAATACTGAATTTGACTTAAAACCAGCCTATTTTTCCCAATATTGCAATTCTCAAACAGTATGACAAAATGCAATGATCTATTTATTTCAGGGGGTTTCTTTCTCTAGTCTCTGGATGCTATATAATCCATAGTTCAAAAGAAAATAACGAGGATTCATACTGCAAGTCCACTGTTTTTGTTTCATTTCTGGGTCTTATTCTGCCTTAAGTACTGGCTGGGAGCCACCAAAACTTCAATCAATTTTTCTTTCTCCAAGAAAATGAATAAAGCCTTTGATTTTCCCAGGATTCCAGGGCAAACTTTTCCTCCACCATTAAACCATTTCATATCAAAGGAGACTAAGTTGTATTTCCCCATACTTTACCCAAGGGAGAGAATTCAGTTCCTCCTCACACCCTGGGGCAGTGTTTTTGTTTTTCTCCTTAGTAGAAACTAAGGAAACAGTTTGAGGTTGGCAGCAGTCCCTGCAGCCAAATCTGCACCCAGGGCAATGGGTGCAGCTCCCTCCAGCATTTTACTGGACTCTCCTCAACCCTGGGACAGAAGGCTCAGCAATTACTGCCCTTTCTCCTACTTCAGAGCATCCCAAATTTTGGTAAAGGATGACTGATGTGTGTGTATACACACACACACACACACACACACACACACTAGTGAAAACGTAAGCGACCATTACAACCAAACGACAAGTTAACCAGTCGCTATGATGTGCATTAACCACCAGGGGACAGATGCTTAATGCAGGAGCTGCCCCCAGGTGGTCAATGCACTCCTACAGGAGGAGTGCCACTCAGCCAGAAGCCAAGCTCATGGCTAATGACCTTAGCTGTGGCCACAGGAGCCTCTCTGAGACACTAGCAAGCAGCAGCCGCAGCAGCAGGCACAGCAGGCCGGCATGAGTGTGAGTTCGCAGTGCCAGACCTGGCTCAGGCTCCTGCCTAGCCACCTGCCACTTGGCGCTCTGCTACATCCCTTGGGAGACGTTGTCCCACTACTGGTTTAGGCCTGATCCATCCCCGCAGGCCCTGGACTCTCCCCAACCCTAGGACAGAAGGCTCAGCAATCCTGTGGGGATCGGGCCATAACCAGCAGTGGGACATCCTCCGAGGGGTACCAGATTGCAAGAGAATGCAGGCCAGGCTGAGGGACATCCCCCACATGAATCCATGCACTGGGCCTCTAGTTTGTTCAATCAATGCTTATTTTGAAGATACACTCTATTTTACAGAAACCAAATTTCTTACTTTGGTATAATGTTCAAATCAAAACGTATAATGTCACTGTCAGTTAAGCAATTTCAGGTCCTGAATTTTTCTGTCAGACTGGAATGTCCCCAAGATCATGCAGTTCCTTTGCACATATCAGCACCCCTGAGTAAGGGTGAGGCCTGGGACAAGTTAGTGCTCAATTAAGTATTGGATGACAGGTGTACCAATGACAGGTGATGGCAAATGAGTGAATAAGGCGGGGGGGGAGGGGCGGGGAGAGGGAAGCCTGTGGAACACCCAATTTAGCCCAAAACGGGTGATGGGGTCTGTCACTTAATGTGGTGATCTGAGCTTTATTGGATTCACTCCATCTCAAAGACCAATACATCCATTTGCTATTTTCTTCACATGTTTCTTCTAGGGGCAGGTCAATCAAGCTAGGAGAGGTCAGGATCTAAATCTGGGGGATTGTGGGGGGATGGCAGATTGAACAGGCCTCTGGCTCCATTTCAATATTTCACTCAGATTGGTAGAATCAGTCTAGTATCCATTGGTGCAGAGAAAAGGCAAATCTAGGGAATCAAAGAAAATTAAAGTAAGTCAACACAAATACCCTGAGGGCTGGAGGGAATGGGAAGATGTTGGTAAAAGGGTACTAACTTCTAGTTATAAGATGAATAAGTTTCCTGAGGATCTAACATACAGCATAGTGACTATAGCAAACAATATTGTATTGCATACTTGAAAGTTGCTAAAAGAACAGATCTTAAATGTTCTCACCATAACAACAACAACAAAATGGTAATTATGTAAAGTGAAGGATGTGTTATACAACTTAAACTTACACAAGTCAATTGCATTTCAGCAAAGCTGGAGAGAAATAAAAACACTGGTTAAGGCACTGTGGTCTGAAACTGAGAATAAGAACAAGTCTCAACAGGTCAAAAGATTGCCACGGAAGTTGACCTGGGACAGAGGCCTCCCTCTTCTGCCTCCTTTGTGAAACTGGTCAGGCTATGTTACTGTACACTGGGCGATAAGACAGGCAGGGCTGCAGGTGAAGGTTTTCCAGATCAAGTCATGAGCAAAGAGTTAAGTCTTAGGTAGGATGTCTTTGGTCTTCTACTCTCTTCAAGAATATGGCCATGTCTCTGATTTCAAGAAAATTTTATCTCATATCTCTGATTCTCAATCTGCTGTTGCCCCATGCTACCTAAGGATAAACATAGAGGAGTTATAACCTCAATGATATATATATTCATTTAAATTTTGTTTTATATATAAATTATATATGAATTGGAAAAACAAAGTGTACATTTTGAGAGCAATGCCATGACCAGTGCTTTCTTCCTTGCCACATGGGGCTGTGGGCAGTGTTCACTGTTAGGTAGAAGAGTTGAGAAGTTCTGCCCTAGGAATGCACACATACCAGTGTTACTACTGTTGGAAACATAGAAAGGTGACCATGTAGGCCATTCATACTCCTCACTCTGAGAACTTTGTTTTCTGAGACTGGCTTCCTGAGGTCAGAGCATCTCATCCTCGATTCTGAATGTGTGGATGGATTAGAGAAAAATGTCAGCTGCTCCAGGGGCTAGAATGCGTGACCAATATAAAAGCTATATTAGAAAACTTCTCTACAAACTACAATATCAAACTTTCTCTGGTAGCAGCATACTTTTAGAATGTCAGGTCCATATTCATACATATGATAGCCCAGTAGTCCCTGTTCCAGCCAAAGATATGCAAAAGAAAAGGTAATAAACAGGAGGAGAAGGAAAGGCTGAACTGTGTAAAGTTACAATTCTACAGCTGAAGGAGGGGAAAACAGAGTGTGTTTGGAGAGACCCCAAAGCCCATCTAGTTCAATCTCCCATCAAAAACTTCAATCCTCTCTATACAGTTACTGCTTTATTGTTGCCAAACTTGGCTTGGATGCTTTCAGTCACAGGACTGAAATCACTTCTTCCCCTACTTCACTGTTTTGCCAACTGACTTCTAGAACATTCTTTTTTACACTCAGATGAAACAGAAAGATATGTGGTATAAACTTTACTTTTACTTCTGCTACTAAAAGGAAGCAGAAGCTGTGGGCACAGATAGATTATGACAAAAATACATCTTCCTCCCAGACCAATTTCAGCAGTTTGAGAAGGGTGGAGCAAAACATGTGGTTAAATTGGGGGATTAGCTGCAGAGACTTAAGCAGACCAGAATCCTTTGAAACTAATCCTCAAAAGGCCAAGACACATACTAAGGGCTTTTGACTGTAACCTAACATTCAGAGAGAATGATAAGGAGAAAACACTAAAGATTCCTTGTCTGTATTTACACTAAATTTTACTGTTTGTGTTTTTTTTTTTAAGAGTCATCTTTGGTGATTAAAGTTGTTTGCACAAACTTGCAATTTTAATAATATTAAAATTATATTATTAATGCTATTATTTTTATAATAATTTATAACATATACATATAATTTTACAATATATATATAGAATGTATATATCTGCTCTCAGTTACCCTATTTACCCCACTGATGATGTGACATCATGCTAGTTCCAACTGCTGTCAGCAACCCAAAATATAAAGTCAGGTCATTAAAAAGAACACATTTCTTTTTTATGGTTAAATTTGCTAAATTAGTGACAAATGTATAGAGGGTATTCTGATTGTGACTGAAGGTCAACTGATTACTAATATAGACACTAATATTCCCCTAATAGCTGATGTCATTCTCAAAATTCCAGGAAACGTGGGATGGGATAAGAAGGGAGAACAGTTGGGTTTCTTGCCAGTTGAGTCAAGATATTCTTCTCTGATTGCATAAAATTTTATATAACACGGATAAAAACTGATTATTTTGCCATTCTACCTCTTTATTTTTTAAAAGAGAAATTGACATTTTAAAGTCTTGATCTAAAGCATTTGGGACATAAAAATCCTCAGGAAATTCATTTAAAAGGAAGGAAAAAGGTTGTTAGCCCCAGGGAATCTGATGAAGTAGGGTTGGCGTGGAACCCAGGAATCTGTATTTTTGCATAAGCTCACAGTTGTTCCTACTGGTGCAGGTGAGTGGAGACATTTGTAGGATGATTGAAAGTGAAAGGAAATTTACGGCGTGCATGAAGTGTGCCTTCAGTACCAGAAGGTGGCTCCATAACATATTAAATCAGGTACATTGCAACTAACTAGCTGGAAAATAAAAGCTCTGAGGCCTTTATATTCTCTCAATTATTTATTTTGACTGTGGGGGAAATGAAAGAAGGTGCAGGAATGTTGTGTGGTAACAGGAATACAGTCCTGTGCTGCATAACGACAATTAGGTCAATGATGGACCACATATGCAAGGAAACACAATTCCATACAATTATAAAAGAGGTCAAAAATCCCTATCACCACAGTTTTTTAATCCACTCATCTTAACCATTTGCAATAGCATGGATGGAACTAGAGAGCATTATGCTAAGTGAAATAAGCCAGTCAGAGAAAGATAAATATCACATGATCTCACTCATTTATGGAAAATAATGAACAACATAAACTGATGAACAAAAACAGATCCAGAGACAGAGAAGCATTGATCAGACCGTCAAACCTCAGAGGGAAGGTAGGGGAGGGTGGGGGTAAAGGGGACAGATCTTGTATGCATGCACATAAGCCTACAATGAACACAGACACCAGCGGAGTGAGGGCATGAGTTGGGGGGTGGGGAGAGGGAGGAAGTGGGCAATAGGGGGATAAGAACACATATGTAATACCTTAATCAATAATTTTTTTAAAAAAGATAAAAAAAGCAATTTAAAAAATCTCTATCACCTAGTGACATCACAGCCCTCATAACATCAGAGTGTAAATACATTACTCATGTGTTTGCCAAAATGCTGGTGTAAACAAACCTATTATGCTACCAGTCATTTGCTAGTAAGTATAGCACATACAATTAAGTACAGCACATAATACTTGATAATGATAATAAATGACTACTATGCTATTGATTTATGTTTTCACTATATTATACTAGTTATTAATATTATAGAGTGTGCGCTTCCTGGTTATAAAAAAAGTTTGCTGTAAAACAGTAAGCTGTTATGCTAGCAGCAGCCTCACACACGTGTTTACCATACCTCTTGATTGTATCATTTCTCTGGTGTTTGATTTAAACTTGTGTTGTTTTACAAATGTACAACAGTAACGTCCTATGCCTTTACATTACTCACTACTCACTCACTGACTCGCCCAGAGCAACTCCCAGTCCTACAAACTCCACTCATGGTAAGTTCCCTATACAAGTGTATCATTTTTTATCTTTTTTTTTTTACTGTACCTTTTCTATGTTCAGCAATACAAATACTTACCATTTTATTACAAATGCATACAGTATTCAGCACGGTACATATTTATAGCCTGGGAGCAATAGGCTATACTGAATAGTCTAGGTGTCTAATAGGCTAAACCATCTAGGTTTGTGTAAATGCACTCTGTGATGTTCACACAATGATAAAATTACCTATCAATGCATTTCTCAAACTTATCCAGTCTTTAAGTGGCACATGACTCTAAATGGACATTAAACTAACTTTATAGTCATCACTTGTTATTAGCACCTCTCAAAAGTGTCATAGTAACATTATGTTGTTATTAAATTTTCCTTAAAATATACCAGAAAATTTGATGTCCAATAAATATAAAAGCGAGAGAGACTCTTAAGATCTTTCTGAACATCAAGCTTTCAAATCTGGGAGAAACAATCCTATGGACAGTTAATTGCTGCTGCTACTCATTTCATCTCCCTACAGAATCCCCGCTGTGGGCCACAAAGACCAGGCATGCATAAGGTGATGCCACATATGATGACTTCCTGCTTACATTTCTGTTGCTCTCTTACTCAGTTTCTCAAAGACAGTCACCTGGGTACAATCAGGAAATGGGCCCCAATATCATGGCCTCTAGCTCTAGCTCAAACCAGCACAATAACTGGATCCCCGGCTCTTGACTCTGCCTTAGATATTAAGGATGTTTGAGGAATGAGTCCCTGTACTCCTTTATCTCCCTTTCCTTGGAGGCTCGCTAGTGATGCCGCTCTTCCTGAAGGTAATTGCTTCTGCTGTCATCATGTCTACAGCATCACCCATAGTGGTGACATTTCTTCATTCGACCCTGATCCTTATCACATAGTTTTTTATTACTTGAATTGGAGAAATAAGGTTGGGGATGACTAGGGAGAAATAAACTCTGCTGATATGAGGCATAAAACAAAACAGCCTTATACTCCAGCCATCTTTCATTTACCTGGAACCTCCTTTCAGTCCTTCACCTTCCCCATAATTTCCACCCAAGAGGGGGAAAATGTGAATGACACATCACTGTGAAATTCTAGGCATCATATAACCACACGCACCTCCAGGCAATGTCCCTGCACCAAACGCATGCTTGGGTTCTGATTCTCTGAGATCTGTCCTTCACCTACGCCCCTCCTTGAGCAACAGAATGGGAGGTAATGCAGCACAGGGTAATAGATGAGAGGGCCAGAGACTGCCCCACCAGTCTCATTAAGTCAGTAAGTTTCCTCTGAGGTTTCTAGGTTGTCTTCAATCAGGTAAAATCCAGGCCATTTGCCCTGCCAACCAGACATGCCCAAATAGCAAGCCATTTAGATGCTTACTCTGAGAACCTCACAAGATTCCAAAGAAAATGAGCCATAGACACTTTCAAAATATAATGTAGCCTCCAAGAGAGGGCACAAGCTGCATTAAACTTCTCAGCAATTTGGAGGGGCCCGTGATCAAATAATAAAGACAAAATTTCCAGAAAACAAAAGTTGTAGAAGTATTCATATAAGCATGTATGGTTATAGGTAACAAAATATATGACCAATTTGCTGAGACTTTCAAGTGATGAAAAATTAATTCAAAGACAGTTAGGCTATCCACTTAAGCTCTAGAATTATAGGTCCTTGGAGATGAGAAATGAGGATGAGGAGGCAAGCACCACAGTTAAGAAAGGCCATGCATCTAATCTGTGTGTCAGGCCTTCTGCAGACCTTCTCACTTCTCTTTTGCTTCTATGATGGATTTCAGTGACTGACCTCAAAGACGATGTTTCTCCGGCCATTCTTCAGCATGCTAGTATCCTCCTGAAGTACAATGTGAATCAGTTTACTCCCCTTCTCAAAAACCTACAATGGCCCATTTTGTCTACAGAAATACAAAGTCCAAACTCTTTATATACTTCAGTCATAAACAGTCTTACTAGGCTTGTAATAATATTGCATAACAGGTAATGGGATGCCACTGGCACAGCTCTTCAACTAACTAGCGATGGAATCTTGGGCAGAGTTTTGTAGCTCATAAGCTTCAGTGTCCTTTGTAAAATGGGGATGGGAATAGTACCTAAGTCATTGGGCTCTTCTGAAGGTTCAGAGTAATGAGTTATACTTCCCACTATTTCACATTTCCTACTCACTGTCATAGCTTTGCTTATGTCACCTCAGCTATACATCTCTTTCCATCTCCAGGAACCTGCACTCATCTTCCATTTGCAGAAAGTTTTCCAGACCTGGCTTGAACGCCACTTCCTCTAATAATGCATTCTTGACCCTTCCCCCATCAAAATGTATGTATCTTCATTATCGTCCACATGCACCTCTATTATTCCTTCATTTAGTTTCCCATTATAATTTGTAATTCACAAATTTGTCTCTCTTTTGTGGACTATATATTATCTAAGATTCATCATATATCAACTTTTATTTAACCTTTCTTTTATTTCTAGCACCTATCAGAATGATTTTAAAGTAATAAGCACTCTGTTTGTAATTCTTACTTAAAATTGACTTGCTTTAAAATTTCAATCCTCCTATGAATTTAGTCTTCTCTCCCTTTGATAAATTCATAATTCAGTATGTAAGAAAATATTAACTATTTAAATTCTAAATATTGAATTTTATTTTATAATCATTTATTCCCTAAATATCTGTGGCATAGTATAAAAATTCAACTGATAATTTAGTTTCTACCACATTTTGTGACAGAAAAATTAATCTCTAATACTTAGAGATTCTTAGCTAGAATTTTTAATGCAAAATTTTAAAATTATAAAAGTGATATAAAATATTATAAAACCTTGGATAATAGAAGAAAAAGCAATGCAAAGTCCATTCTATCAAACATGAGCCTGCTTTCAAAGGCCATTCTACTCAAAGTGTGGTTTGAACCAGCAGCATCAGCATCTAACAAGGCCAGAAGCTTGCTAGAATGCAGAATCTCAGGCCCATCTTAAACCAACTCAATCAGAATTGATTTGCACTTAAGATGTGAAAGCACTGACCTAAGGTACTATAGAACCCAGCAGAGCATGTTTACCAAGCATCTCCCTCCTTCTAACAAATATTTATGGAGTATCTGTTATATGCCATGTATTGCACTAAAATCTGTTTCTATTTGTAAGATTTCTTCTAGGACTGACACAAGAATATAGGAAGAAAGTGTTATCTTCTTTTCAGCTGCTTTCTTGGGCAAATAAACTTATTTTGATTGAAATAGCTGCCAGAGTACAGAACATCTCATTCTGAAGTAGTTCTATTCATTTTCAAGTTCGCATACAGTGATGTTTCTAAGTCTAGAGCTTAATGCTTTTTGTAATATGCTCACTCCTTCCATCAAAAGCTGAGAACAGGGGGAGAGAGCATTGAAATGAACATTCCACAGTAGAGCTTAAAGAACATATTTTGTTTGCCTTGGACAACTTCTGGGAAGTTTTGTGTTAGGGAATAAGTTCAATGGAAGCCCAGAAAGTTTCAAAGGTAAATCTTGGAATATTCCTTTAGAGTAATTTTCCATGAGGAAAAAAATTGGTAGACTCAGACAACTGGATGACATATCCCCAAATATCCTGTAATATAATTGAAAAAAGAGTGCTCTGTACAAGTGCCCTTTAAACACCAGAGGATACATTATGAATAGTGTACACTTTTTATTAAGGGATACTCCTCCAGAAAAGGAAAAATCTGTTAGTAATATTATGTAGCTCAAAAGGCTGAAAGGCAGTCTTTCTTGAATGTTAAAAATAGCCTGGAAAATGAAATTTTAATAAGGATGTCCAAAGGAACATATACAGTTTCTCCCATGGTGGTGGGGGCCTGCAGTTGGAGTTACCTTGGAGATGAGGTGGGGCCACTAGGTGATTAAAGGTCAGCTGATCCAAGGACTCTATATGGACTCTCCAGAGTCTCCCCCGACCCCCCTCCTGCCCCGGCCTGAAGCCCTTCAGGACCCCACCATCAAGGCCAGGGTTTTCCTGACTTGCCAATCTCCCAACATGTTCCCATGATTATCGGTGTGCCAAGTTCTCATAACACTAGAGAGCCTCTAGTTTACCGCCACGAAAGACCTGTCTGAGGTCAGACTGATCCCAGCCTGCAAGTTTTCCTGCCCGCAGTCCCTGCAGCCGCGTCTGTCTGTCTGCGCCCAGGAAGGCAGGAGGAACCGAGGGAGGAGACTGGGGCGGCCGAGGGGTAGGAGTCGCTCGGAGGGGCTGCCGGGGAGGGCGCGGGCCAATCGGAGCGCGCTCCGCCGGCGGCCAATCAGCGGCCGCCTCGCCCGGCAAAGCTGCCCCGCAGTGCCGGGCGGGGCTGCCGCGAGTCCGGGCCCCGCGTTACACTTCTGAGCGGCTTCAGGAAGCACCGGGCAGGGGGACTGTGTGCCCGGAGCGGGCGTGTAGGTGGCCAGCCCGGTGACATACCTAGAAGCCTAAATCAGGGTGATGATGGTGCGTCCTGGCGCTCACGTGTGGATAGACACACCGGCAGGTCTATACGCTGTGGAGGCACCTGACTTGTGAGTGGCTCCGGGCGTGGCTGCTCTCCGGACGTTCAGTTGCTGAAGATTTACCTCTAGGGGCCTACCTTCCCCGAGCGCCGGCGGGGAATGTGAGAAGTTTAACGGAGCCACGGAGCCGGGACTGAGCAGATTAAGAGCGGAACGGCGGCTGGGCCGGAAAGGGTGGGAACTGCGGGCGCCGGGGGCCAGGAAACCCCCTATTTGCCCCGTC
Organism: Lasiurus cinereus; assembly: GCA_011751065.1. Lineage (NCBI taxonomy): Eukaryota > Metazoa > Chordata > Mammalia > Chiroptera > Vespertilionidae > Lasiurus > Lasiurus cinereus. Next base: position 9,479,148 of record JAAGEH010000286.1, on the reverse strand, counting down.
GTCCGGCTGTAGGGCCTTTTGGCAGGACTGGCATGACCAAAGTGGCCCCGAAATGTCTAGAAAGCCCAGACAATGATGGTCACTGAGTGACTGGCACTGGACTGAGCCTGGGCGGTTGGTTGACTGACAGGAGAGGGATGCTAGGGAGGAAACTCAGGATGGGGACCATCTGTTCCCCCATCCCCAGTGGGACAAAGACCTCATCGGACGTCTGCAATGCCGACTGGATGGCCTCGCTGCCCCCTCACCTCCACAACGTCCCCCTTTCCATTCTGGCAATCCCAGGTATTCTTCTGTTCCTACTTGTTCCCCCTGTGTTTGCTTCTGCCATTCTAGTGCTGTTAATGGGTTGGGTTGCTTTTCTATTGTGCTGAAAAAAAAATAGTTGTCAGTGACCTTAACTGAACCTTTTTTTTTTTTATTTCCAAACCAAAAACTTGAGGCAACTGCTATAAAGAGATTTAAGTACATTGCATGCTTTGCAAAAGGAATTCAGGAGAATGGAAGGACCCTGTTTTTGTTGGTTGGTTTGTTTTGTGGGGGGTTTAAAATTGTTTGTGACTTTTTGTATTTACTTGATAGCCTTATCCTAAGACTATATTACCTTCTTAATATTGGGACCAGGATATGTGAAAGGTGCATATTTAATCACAGAAAAAGGGTAAGGGATAAAAAAATCATTAACAATTTTAGATCTAGATCAAAATTAAAACTGAAAAGTATTTCCTTTCTAACTTCTCTGGCCTTGCATATTGAGGGAGCACAAATTATCATTAAAGAATAGGTTCAGAACCAGGACTGAGAATAAGGACACATATTTTTGTTGCTGGAAAAGCCAGAAATAGAGAATGCAAGTGCTTGTCACAGGCAGTCATTAGGTGTGATGAGGCAGTGGTGTTTGAAGCTTTGTCTATATATACAGGTGTCTGCCTGACTGATCTTGAACTGCAGTCTGGAAAAGCATTTCTTTTCCAGTTACTGTCTCTCTTCTGGGGATTTTATAACTTCACATCACTCTCATTAGATTTGTTAAATAGGCCCTCCTCCATCTACTCAAAAGCTAGTAGAATCATGGTTTCTAGGGAAGGACATTTGGACCACAGTGATCTTGGCCTTCTGTGCTGGACAAAATCCTAGATGCTGGTACTTGGAAAGCACTCCTAGAAGCAGAAGATGGACTACTGCCAATCCTTTCTCTCACCTGGAGACATAACAATTGACTTCACCCCTAGACTACCAAACTCCCAAGCATTCCTGGGAACAGTCTGCCTTTTGGGTGGCTAAAAGATGACCTCATGCAACCCCAGATTTTTGCTTTCCATGCATGAGGAAGAGCAGTGCTGGCCTCAAATGAACCCTTTTCTTAATCACCTCTAATATTGGAAGTCTCCCAGGTTCATTGTCCACATGGGCTCTTGCTGCTTTTGAGCAAGGAGAGGGCTGCTAAATGTCTTTATAGTCATGATCATTCGTGTTTTATCTGCCTTTGACTACTGCTTCTTGGGAAATGCCAGATGGTTGTGCTTCAGAACAGGTCTTCTCCTTGTTTAATTGACGCCTGTGGAGTCATCACTGGAATGATACACAGGCCTCTTTTAACATTAGTCATTTGCCAGCAGGTATTCTGAAGGATTAATTTGTCAAGTGGTACTGCAGATAGGTTGTGTGTGTTTGCAAACAGAATGGCATCTTAAGCAGGCCCTAAGTGGTTCTATCATTCAGGGCATGTCCCAAGTAGGTTGAGGCTTCCTCCTTCCTGTACTTGGGACAATTCAGACCACAGCAGCAGCTCTGCCTGTGGCTTGGCAGTACACTCTGACTCCAGGACTCTGGGAAGGAGCTGGGCATTTGTTCTGCAAGCTATAGATTATCTCACAGTAACTAGAGTTACCAGGGATTGCTAACTGTGATGGGACCTGCTGTGATGACTGGAAATTCAATGATTAGCCAGAAATAGGACACAAGAATGTATTCACCCTGCTTAGTAAAGTCTGGTCCTTTTAAGCAAAAAACAACAACCAAAAAAGGCCTTGACTCTTCAAAAGATGCATAATGTGTGTATGAAAGCCCTTTTCCTAGCAGTGGAAATATACTAGTATGTATGTACATATAAGCTCAAGACAGGAAAGTCACATATTAAGTGTGAGCCACCCCTTTCATATTTCTGCCCCATCAGTAGTTCCCTTTCCCCTACCGCATGCTTAATATTCCCTGGCTAACTGCTAGCAGTTAAGTTCTGCCAAGCTTTGCTAGGAAATACAGAAGGCATTCAGGAAGTGAAGGCTACCATCTTCCTCCCCCTCCCTCTCTTCCTCTTCCTTCTCTTCATCACCATCATTATTGCTATTATTTCCTGAGCACTACCATGCAACACATACATTAGCTCAAATCCTTATACCTCCGAGATAGGAATTAATATCCTTATTTTGGAAATAAGAAAATTATTGTTCAGTGAGGTTAAGTAATTTTCTCAAATAGTACATAGCAGAACTAATACTTAAACCTCTGTGTAGCTAGCTCCAAACCCATGCACTGTCCCTGTGTCCTTAAGGGGACCTTGGGAAGTGCAGAAGAGCAGTGTGTAGGGAGGTGGGGGCCAGTTTCTAATTGAAAAACAGTTTTCACAGACCATCCTCTACAGCAAATGGAAGAATTTTTCAAACTAAGTAGGTGTTTTATTTTTTATTTTCTACATTTTTTTTAGATTTATTGGGGTGACATTGGATTAATAAAAAATTACATAGATTCAGGTGTACAATTCTATAATATATCATCTGTGTATTGTATTGTATGTTTACATCCATAAGCCAAGTTTCCTTCCATCATCACCATTTATCCCCCCTATGCCTTCTTCTACCTCCCTCCACCCCCTAAAACTAAGTGGTTTTTATCTAACTCATTGTGAATCACTGTGAAGAGATAAAATGATACATTCTATGTGTGTACATGTTATATATCTGAGTAATACAGGGGTGGACAAAAGTAAATTTACAGTTGTGAGTGTGTGAAAAACAGTTTATTATTGTACTATTATTTATTGTACTATTTATATATATTACAACTGTAAACCTACTTTGGCCCACCCCTATATATACATATACATTTCCTTATTTACAATTGTAGTAGTAGATAGAATTTTAGAGTTGGAACCCAGTAAGTTTTAAACTTAGTGCCTAGACCTATTTTATGTGCACGTAAACAAGTGTATGCTTGCATGTGCTGATCTAGGACATCTGTAAGACAGTGTCAGATCTATCAGGGTGGGACTGGGGCATCAGTGACATGGGAATGGGCAGGGAAAGAGCAGGTGGTCTGACAGAATAACAGACCTACATCCAAGTAAACTTTGTCAGATTTGACTGCATCTGTTGTATTTGCCTAAGTCATGATGGGAGAGAGCATGTGTGAGTGTGCACCTCTCCACAAAGCCTTGATGTATTATTTTACTTCCACAACTGTTAAGAACACCTGTTATTGACTGGTATTACCCAAACATATTCAAATATCTTGGAGAAGAACTTCAGAACAAATTTCATTGCCAACTGCATGGTGTGACTAGAGACCCGAAGGGTAAAGGATCTGGAAATTGCAATAGTAAGATTTCTAAATTCCAGCTTTAAACTCTACAGATATATTTTTCTGATGTTAGTGAAAGCATGATATTCTTTATGGACAAATGAACTAACAGGGACATTTATTTCTATACTTCATACAGCTTTTCAATGAATTCCTCTTTTTATATTTTAGTGTTGGTTGTGTTTGTTGGCTATGCTTTCCCCTTTCTTTTTATTAAAGGTAAACTATTAGAAAGAGCTTTGAACTTAAGGTTTTCAAAATTTGATATTGATGATTCTGTCTGTGGTATATCAAAGTACTATCAAACAGAATGGCATCTTACACAGATGGAAGTGAGTTTGTAATTAGGATGTTAGATTAGATAAAATATAGAGTCATTTTCACATTGAATAGTCTGATTAATTTGAAAGTTTGGTGGTGAGGGGGGGGGGTTGGTTTGTTTTTTGTCCACATGTAGAAAGAGATGGGAAATATGATTGGGTCATTTTAGGTCAACGGCCATTTCTTTTATGCCTCTTTAAAACAAGCATTTTTGGCATGTGCAAACGGAATCACAATTGCCTGAAGGAATAAGGGTCCTCTCACAAGGATCCTGAATGAACAGGCTCTGAGTACATTTTAAGAAGCCTCCAGAGCCTAGGGGCGTGGCTCAGTGAGTTAGTGCTGACCTATGAACCAGGAGGTGACAGTTCTATTACTGCTCAGGGCTCATAAATTCTCGCTCCGGCTCCATCCCCAGTGGGGGGGATGTGTGCCAGAGGCAGCCAATCAATGATTCTCTCTCATCATTGATGTTTCTATCTCTCTTCCTTCCTCTCGAAAATCAATTAATATTAAAAAAAGAAGAAGAAGAAGAAAAAGAAGCCTCCAGGTTCAGGTCTGTGTGAGACCCAAAAATGAATTAGGCCTCAAAAGAGCTTATAATCTAATGGTAGATACCATACATAATTAAAAAATAAATAAATTGGGGTAAACAGAAATATAAATAAAGTTATAGAAGTACACAGAATGGTAAGATTAATTCTAAAGTGTAAAATTAGGAAATAATTTGTTGAAAATATGGCATTTGACCTGGGATTTGAAGAATGGTCAAAATTTCAAAGAATGTGGTTTGAGGGTCAGGATTGGGAAGGGGGTTTTCTAGGTGAAATAAGCTAATTAAGCAAAATGATGGTAGTATATTTGGAAAAGGGCTGGAGGACTTCCTCTCCTGCCCCTCAGTAATGCTTTGTTAATATTTTTATCAGAGCACTTCTCAACTGATTGCTATTTTTAGGTATCTGTCTTCCAGATCGTTTGTGAACAACTTACACACAGAGAATATGATTTATTTATCTTTATAATTCTAAATCTTAGGTTGGTCATTGGTGACCAGAAAATAAGTGTTGGAAAAGAAGCTTATAGGTACCATAATTTTCAATTGTAACCAAATATAAACTGAATATATTGGTTAGGTTCACCTGTGTAAATAGCCATGTGAATCAATTGGAACATTTTCCAATAAATATATTGTTATTTTGCATAATATTCCTGTATTTCATGATAAAGCTTATCACGGAGCCCCATTAAAAATGAGATTTCTGAGTGAAATGGAGGAGTCAGAAACAGAACTCTGATGTACTAGTAACTTCTACCATAGGAACAATCCCCCCTCTCCCCACATGCTTTCTCCTTTCCTTCACCCCTTGTCAAATGTGAGCTTATCATGTTTCCTTTCTGGCTGCAGCCTCAGACTGCTCTCATTTCTTGTCCCAATCTTCACCTCCCTTCCACTGACCTGTGTCAACCCTTGCTCAAGTACTCCTTACTGCTCTCCAATTCCCAGATGCTTCTCTGTTCTCATCTTGCGGAGGAGCATACCCTTCTAAAATCCTATCTTTTTCCTCTGCAATTCTGCCTTTAGCCACTGCTGTTTTTCTGTGGTCCTACATTCACTTCCCACATGTGTGACATGGTGACAAAAAATCTCTACAGGGAGCAGGATGAAAGGGCCATTACTTCAGTCCTTGAAGTTGGACTAGGTCTGGTACATCTACCAGTAAAAGAGATTTGTGTACTCAAAAGGGTGTAAAATGGAACAGGACGCTTAGGCAGCTTCACTTTGAGGATAACATAAGTCATGAGTTGACCCTAAAACAAACCTATCCTCCTCCTGGAATTGAGGCTGTGGAAAACCAAGGACTCAACTGAAGCTACCAAGGCTGACCCAATCACGAAAAACCAATGGGACCAAAATAGTTTCTTTAGTGGGAATAGGCTTTTTGTTGTTGTTGTTTTTCTTTGTTTTTCCTTCTGGGTGGTTATGGTAAGAAATAAAAAGACATTATGACTTTGTTGTTCCCATTAGTAGATTTCCCTCCTAAGAAGGCTCATCACTTCTCTAGATTTCCTCATCTGCACCTCCAATCACACAAAAGCCACAAGGAATCACACATCTGTTAAGAAGTGGAATCCTAGGTTGTTTAAAAGTATTAATGCTGGAGTCACAGACTCTGGATTTGTACACCAACTCTGCTTTTCACAACTCTGTGACCTTGGGCAAGTTACTTAACCTTTCTGTGCCCCAGTGTCCTCTGTAAAGTAGAGATAACAATGGCACTACGTCATTCGGTCACTGTGAGAATTAAATTAATTAATTCACAAAGCACATTTAGAACAGTTTCTGCCACAAAATGAACACTATATAATAATTGTCGTGTTTTTTTCATTAATTATGACATTCATTTATTGAAACTCTGCACCTATAATGATCAACAAAAAAGAGGTATAAGATGCAGCCCATACCCTCTGGTAATTTACAATACAGTTAAGGAGCTGATCTTCCAATTAAGCATGTGGCTCAGTGTTCTCTGTCTGATCAGATCCGGCTAGCTTGAATATCATCCCCTCAAGGAGATTTAGGGTTAAAGGAAGGATACATGGAGGATTGTCCAAGGTGTGAGTACCAAGGGAGTCTTAAATGCAATATGAAGGCACCTGATCAAGAGAGCCAGGAAAATATTCATTAACTACTTACTCTATACTCTCATTCCAAGTTTATCTGTCAAACTCTGTCATCTCCAGCCATACAAAGCCTTTGGAAAAATTCAACCCTCTATGACCTCTTTTCCTCATGTCTTCATTATTTGCTCTCCTAACCCAGTCGTTTTGTTTCAATCTCAAGAGTAGTGACATTACAAAATACTTTCCTATGAACACATCTTATTTTTATGTATTATGTTTTGATTGATTTTGAGAAAAAAAGGGAGAGGGATAGAGATATTGAAACAATTAGAAACATCTTGGATCAGTTACCTTATGCACACCCCCCACTGGGATGGAATCTGCAACCTGGGCATGTGCCCTGACTAGGATTCAAACCAGTGACCTCTTGGTTCTTGGGTCAGTGCTCAACTGCTGAGCCACATCAGCTAGATTGAACACATCTTTATACAGATTTTTTACCTCCTTCCTCAGCCATTGGAATAGCTTTATGATCTCTCCCAACATATAGATTACAACCCCCATACATGAATATACACATACAGTGGTACCTCGAGATACGAGTGCCCTAACATACGAGATTTTTGAGATACGAGCCCTTGAGCGAGCGATTTTTTGCTTTGAAATACGAGCAACATTTGAGATACAAGTAATCAAGCGGATCGGCCGGCTGCACAGGACCCACCAGTTTACCGCGACTCGAGCGTCTCATAGTTTCCCACGCCTCAGTCAGTGTGCTTGTTTACCTCGTTGTCGAAGCATCTTTTGTGCATTTACATACTTTATCACATTTCTTTTTATAACCATGGGTCCGAAGAAAGCGAGTGGAAAGGTCAGTGCTCAGAAGAGGATGATGTCTATTGAATTAAAGCATGAAATCAAAGTATGAGCAAGGTGTGTGAGTGGCTGACTTGGCGAGGCAATACGGGCGTAGTACTTCAACGATATGCACTGTGCTTAAACAGAAGGAGTCGATAAAGGGTATAACGCCAGCTAAAGGCGTTACAATAATTTCTAAGCTCCGTAGCTCTCTTCATGAAAAGATGGAGAATCTACTGATGGTGTGGGTGATGGAGAAGCAGCTTAAAGGAGATACATTAACACAGGGCATCATATGCAAGAAGGCACCAGCGATTTACGGTGATTTGCTAGAGCAGACCCCGCACACTTCCACGGACGAAGCATTGAAAGACTCATTTAAAGCCAGTAGAAGCTGGTTTGATAACTTTAAGAAAAGGTCCGGCATTCACTCCATCGTCAGGCATGGTGAGGCAGCAAGTTCGGATGTGAAGGCAGCTAAGGATTACCTCAAAACTTTTTCCAAACTGATAGAAGCCAAAGGATATATCCCCCAGCAAGTCTTCAACTGTGAAGAGACAGGGCTTTTCTGGAAGAAGATGCCGAATAGGACTTATATAACGGCAGAGAAGAAGGCGATGCCAGGCCACAAACCCATGAAGGATAGGCTAACTCTCGCACTGTGCGCCGATGCGAGTGGCGACTGCAAGATCAAGCCTCTGCTCGTATACCATTTGGAAAACCCCAGAGTCTTTAAGTCACATAAGATTTTAAAAGATAAACTGCAAGTTATGTGGAGGGCAAACCCGAAGGCAGGGGTCACCAGGCAGTTCTTTGTGGAATGGGTAAACCTGCTTTTCGGCCCTTCTGTTAAGAAATATCTACAGGAAAACAACCTAACCATGCAAGCCCTCCTCGTCCTCAACAATGCTCCTGCTCACCCACCGAACCTCGAAGATGAACTCCTCGAAGAGTTCAAGTTTATAAAGGTTGTCTACCTACCTCCCAACACCACTCCTATCCTGCAGCCCATGGATCAGAAGGTGATTTCTAATTTTAAAAAGCTGTACATCAAGCACCTGTTCCGGCGCTGCTTTGAGGTGACGGAGAACACAAACCTCACCCTTCCAGAGTTCTGGAAGAACCACTTTAACATCGTGATATGTGATCAGGCCTGGCTGGGTGTTAAAAGAGGACTTTGACCTCTGCATGGAAGAAGCTGTGGCCTGAGGCCATAGCCGAAAGGACCTTTGAAGGATTCGAACCCGAACCCGAGGTGCCAGTGGAGGAGGCCATAGTGTCTCTGGGAAAATCAGTGGGCCTGGAGGGGGATGAGAGAGACGTGAATGAGTTCGTCGAGGAGCACTCTCTGGAACTCACCACGGAGGAGTTACAAGAGTTGCACTCTCAGCAACATGCGGAGGTTCTCCAAGAAATTGGTTTCGAGGAGGAGCCAGAGGTGGAGGAGATCTCTACAAGTGAGATAAAGGAGATCTTAGGAATGTGGGAGAGGGTGTCACACTTCGTGGAAAAGAAACACCCCGAAAAAGTTGCTACTGGTCGTGCATCAGAGCTGTTCAATGAAACTTGCCTCACCCATTTCAGAAGCATTCTGAAAGGGAGGAAGAGACAAACCTCATTGGACACGTTTTTTTTGAAATCGGCCAAAAATGCAAAGGCCAGTAGTAATTAAGTTCAGTGAAGATTAGTTAAGTTACATTCAGTTTAGGGATAAAGTGTAGCATTAAGGAGTGTAACGAGTAGGTAAATACACTTTATAAAACCAGTTTATTCCTTTACATTCTCTTTTATTATGTTTTTATACAATATTTGTCATTTATAAATACATTTTTCTTATTCAAAAACATGTAACAAGAACAACTGGGGTGGGGTGGCATTTTGGGGGCTGGAACGGATTAACGGCATTTCAACTGATTTCTATGGGGAAATTTGCTTTGAGATACGAGCAACTTGATATGCGAGCAAGGTTACGGAATGAATTAAACTCATATCTCGAGGTACCACTGTACTACTCAACACACACACATACACACACACTGAGCCATGACCTTAGCCTCACCTTCAAAAGAACCCCAATTCTAATGCCTGTTATAGTTTAGCCTTTAGAAAGATCCTGCAAAACACACCCACACACATTTCAGATCCTAGGAGCCTGCTGCTTTCACCTCATGATGCTGGTTCAAACAGGCTTTTGAGGTTTTGGTTTTAGCACATAATCTGTCCTGACCTCCACTGCATGGGCAGGTTGGCTCCATATCTCTCCTCAGCCTCTCAGAGCTTCTTAGAAGAGGCACACTGGAGGCGATGTTAGTGAAATAAATGCTTTAGCATCCTGCAGTTGCTTTGGGGAAAAGTACAAATGCCAATTAACCCTAATTAGAGTTTCAAGCCAGGCTGCAGAGGAGGGATTATTTATAAACATCATAATAGGTGGGTGTGTTTGTGTGAAAAGAATTTGAACACATGTCAAGAATCCAATATAGGCAGAGAATTATGATTCAATCTGGTTGAATATCTACATACATGGTTGAGCAGGATCCCTTTCACTTTCTCAAGTCCATAGGAATTTGGATTATATTGTTAAACACCCATGAGAATCAACCAGTACTCAGGAGGATTCCATTAGTAGATCTCTAGTTGCTCCAAAATAAAGTAGGTTTGACCGCAGAAGCCTGAATTGCTCTACTGAAGATGTCTGGTTGTGTTACCTATGAAGCATTGGCAGTCTTAGATTGTCTACGAAGCTGACATTGTGTAAGAGAATCACAAGGTTGTCTTTTTAAAGATTTTTTATTGATTTTCAGAAAGAGGGGAAGGGAAAGGGGGACAGAAACATCTATGTGAGAGCTGAACATCGATTAGCTGCCTCCTGCATGCCCCCTACCAGAAATCAACCCCACAACCCAGGCATATGACCTGACAGACTCAAATCAGCAACCTTTCAAGTTCCTTTTGGTGCATGGAACAACATCCAACCAACTGAGCCACACCAGCCAGGGAAGGTTTTTTTGTTGTTGTTGTTTTTTGTGTTTTTTTTTTTAATTTCCAATTATTCTAGAACTAATGGCTATAAGGTGTTATATCTTCTCAGATAATATTCTATAGGCAGCATTTGTACTCTGCAATGCAAAAGTCTTGCTGAGCAGCCACAGTGTGTGGTAATGGTAGAACTGAAAATTCTCTAGACTCTGCCAGACTGAGATGAATATTTTATGAACATGTATGATTTGAAGGCTTATATGCTAAAAGCAATATTCTTAAAATACAATTGAAAGCAGATAAAGGTGAAGACAGTGTCCTGCCCTCTTCCCTGAGTTTAGGTTATCGTCCTGGCAGAAGGTACCCATATAGATTGTCATAAAAATTGTATGAGCACCTTGTGTCAACTTGGCTAAAAAAAAATCGATGCTTGCTTATTCCTTATGTTTCTTTTGGTTCTCATTGTCTGTATTTTTAAATGTATTTAGTTAAAGGACAGTCATTCATTCAAAGGGTATTTGTTGAGTACCCTTTTGTGCCAGGTACTGAGTTAGATGAGTTGAATATGCAGATGAATAAGATTCTTCTCTCTGCTCTTCAGTTAGAAGAAAGCCAACATTCAAATAACTATGGGGAAGAGTGCAGAGTGGACTATTACCACTCAGACACTCAGAAAACCAGTACCCAATTCCATTACTGGTAGGAGGAAGAAAGGCTGGTAGATTAGGCTTCTGAAAGGAGATGGCCCTTGGGTTGAATCATAAAGAGCAAGTAGGAAATATCCAGGTGTTATAGGAAGAAATATGAGTGTCACAATGCAGAGGTACCAAGGAGCCAGAGGTTATAGCAACCTTGAGGAATCCCAAGCATAGATTTAATTTAAAGGAATGGAGATGAGGTTGGGAAAGTAGGCTAATAAGCCTTGTGTTTCATGCTAAGATTAAACATTAAATGTTACCCTGAGGCAAAAAGTAACCATTGAAAAACTTGTTCAGGAATGGGGAAAAGGTCCTAAAATAACTGTATAAGGGTGAAGAAAAACAAAATGACTTCTCAACCATAAGTTAAAACCCACCTACATTAGAACCTACATTACTCACATGGAGCACATACACAGCAGTAATAAAGTGAAACAATAAAAAAAAAATTAAAAGAAAGATAACAATTCCTGACCTGTATTTGTGGTAAATAAATAATAAAAAAAACATAAAGCACTTATGTATATACATTGAAATGATGGAACTTTTTTGTTTTATAAATAAAAAAAATTGGCAATGTAACTACGAAACGACCATCAAGTCCGACATAACCCAAGAATTGCCTGTATACATATCTCAGAGAGGGAAGGAGAAAAATTAAAACATCAATGATGAGAGAGAATCATTGATCAGCTGTCTCCTAAACACTCCCCACAACTTGTGTATGTGCCCTGATTGGAAATTGAACCATGACCTGCTGGTTTATAGGTTGATACTCAACCATTGAACCACTCTGGTCCGGCAGCAGGGGCATCTTAACAAAATGGGATGAGAGCCTGGGGAGGCCTCCTGGAGGAAGTGATGAACAAACTACAATCTAAAGGACACATAGGAATTAGCCTCAGGATAAGAGGAACAAGGTGAAGACCTTCAAGAGAGAATATGGCCCATGTAAGAAACAGATGGTTCATTATAGCTTACCATAGGTTGCAAGGAACAAAGTGGCAGGACACTGAGATGTCTAATAAGCCATGTTAAAGTGAATTAGCTTTACTTTAATAGGCCTGGGAAGAGTGTTAAGCAGGTTAATGGCAAGATGAGCTTTATGTTTTGGAAAAATCATTTGGGCTGCAGTCCCCAATATGTACTGAATCCAGAAACCACTTAGGATGCTGATGAGGTCATCCAAGTGGGATGTGATATGACCTAAGAAGAAGAGTGACGGTGTGCATGAAGGAAAAGGGAAAGACATAGGAGATATATAGGAAGAAGTATAAACAGGACTTGGAGATTAATTGGAGGGTAAAAGAGAGGGCAAAGCTGTCTTGGGTAACTGGAAGGAGGGTGATGGCTTTCCCAGAAATAGGCATAGAGGAGAAGGAGCATGTATAGGAGTAGTGGAGGGAGGGAGATAGATTTAGTTCGAGGCAGATACTCAGAGTTTGAAATACCCTTGGGACATTTCAGAATTGGGAGAAGGATATAGTTAGCATCCAGTGGAAATGATTTTAGAGCTCAATCTTACATTTCACCATTTACCCACCCCTCTATCCTCATTCACAGCTACTCTTATATTCAATATAAACTATTTCAATTTGGAATCTCTCTCTCTCTCTCTCACTATATATATAGATGATAGATAGATAGATAGATATAGATATTTTAACTAAAAGTTTACTTCTTTCAGAAAATCTGTCTTGAACTTTTAGTCCCAGGTAAGTGACCTTCCCAAGGCAGAGGACGGAGGGAGAGTGGTAGCGGTGTCAGCTCATTCTGCATGAATTCTGTCATTTCTTGTTTAACTGTTTCCCCAAGATATTGGCAACTTGGGATGAAGAGAGGTTAGCTGTGTGCTCTATACCACAACCTAGATGTGAAGTAGAAACTTTCAGTTACTTTACCACTTCATCAAGCAGCATTTATTTCATAAACTGACATTCAGGGTTTCAGCAAGAGGCTGAGTAAAAGCAGGAAAATTTTGTAGTGGAAGATTTAATTTAACTTTTTCTCCTATCTACCCTAAACATTTTGTTGTTTTCCCCTAAGCCTTCACATTACCTTTTCTCTTGCACTAAAATTGAAAGGTTGTTGAAGGAAATAAGATTATATCAGAATTGAGAAGGCTCCTCAGGAGATGACCCAGTGCCCTTTGTGTGGCATTACTTTACCAAAGATGATGCTATCAGTTCAGGGACAGAGCAGGGTGCTAATTAGCAAAGTAGAGGAAGAATTTCTTATTAATGAACCACCTATACAGTACCTTATTTGGGGGTGATGGTTGGGGTTTCTTGGACATTGGAAGAAGAGAAAGTTTTTTAAAGGAAAATAGATATCCATCCATATGTAGAGGGTTTAAAAATGCCTCCCACACAGGGAAATGAAAACGCTTTAACTCACATAAATCATAGGAGATTGGGTAAGATTTGGAGGCTATCTAGGGCAATGAAATTCCCCAGGTTCCCTATATAGCCTTAGAGGGTGCCCCTAAGGACACATCAAGGTAAGGTCCAACAGGCCTCTCACCAGAGAAGCTCTACTTGTATTTGTTTTCCTGTGGATACTTTATTTGATAAAGCTCCAGGTCTGAAAGTGCTCTGAAAACCTCTGATTTATTCTAATCCTCTGCCTCCTCCAGCCACTTGGGATTAGAGCAGGACCGGCTCTCTAGATTTCCAAGCTGATATCTATCTTCAGACAGCAGGATGCCTCTTGGCTTTCAGCACATAAAAAATAAGTAGACCTACATCCTCTGCTTCCAAGTGTTGCATTGTGAATAATTATGAATTCAGTAGGCACCTGATTAAAAATTAAATTGGCCACACGGCCCTCTCAGATTTTGTTGGCAATTTGATGGTTATTAACACCCTCCCACATGCCCCATGGAAAATAATCAAGTCTGATAGGTGAAGTTTATCCCTTTAGGTTGGCAAGGCTTAAAGATATTATTATTTGATTTAGGAAACTGCTAAATTGTCCCCTGATCATGAACATGTGACTCCTTTTAGCTATATTTTATATGTTCTCAAGATGCCAGCCTATCTGCATTTGTCAATATGAAGTCAAGTTCTCTACAAATGGTGCATTTCCCCCAAGGGCCTATTCAGGTGTGTGAGATGGGAGGCCCCAGGAGATGTTATTAGAAAGTAATTTATACAGCATAAGTTGCAAGAAATCTACTCTCTAGGACTATTCCTTTGAAATTGTTGAGTGCTGTGTTTTATTATAACTACTCCTTTAGCCGTCCTTCCTAGTTTATTTTTGTCCTCTGTGTCTTCTGACACATTCTTCTTCATTGGCCCAGATAACTCAAGCTAGAAGGTCAAATGGAGATAAATGGATTTGGGGGTGTACAGATGCTGGTGGTATACTGGTGCAGTGAAAATTTTGCCTGTTTAAAGAGATAGATGAACCAAAGTGAATTTTGGGAAAAAATCAGGACACCTAGGCTAACTTATCTTAGACAATTCTAAATGGCTGTGCATTCAAGTAATCATACTTACATTTATTCTACATATATGTGTTCAGTACCTGCCATAGGCCAGAAACTTAGAAACTAAAGATAGAGATATGAGTATGAATTAGACATGATTCTATCCTCAAAACTCAGTCAGGTACCAGTGATAGGAAGATAATTACTGCACATCATCCCCAGTTCATCAAGAGTATACAGAATGCCATGGAAGCACAGGGCAAAGATCAGTTAAACCTGCTTGTTGGAGTTATGCGAACTCATAGGGAATGATAGGTTCACATCCCAGTAATTAAAATGAAAAGGCAAGGGATCATGACATTGTTCTCAAGGACTGTAAAAGATTTCTGTCAACAAATCTTTTGCTATATTCAGTAACCATAAGGCACACTTCTCAAACATAACATTGTAAATGACTATATTCTTAGTTCAGGCCACAGAAATATTTTAACATGCAAAATTATAAGCTGTTCATATCAAATTTATTTCAGTGTTCATAAATTACAATCAGGTACTTAATCTCTTTAAGACTTAAAGATTAAATACCTGATTGTAATACAAGATGTTTTTCTACAAAATCACCCTTAAACATGTGCTCATTTTCATGTCTGTTCCTGATATTTTTATCTTATATCTACCTTTAATTTTTATTCAAATGAAATGCAGTATAGAGAAGTATATAGAAGTGGTTTTATTTTAGCATAACTAAGTTCAAATCCTAGTTACTAATTATGGACCTTGAATAAAAGTTGAACATTTCTGTTCCTTAGGTTTCTCATCTGTAGAATGGATATAATTATAGTATCTCTGTCACAAGTGTAAGGTTAGAGGAAGCACAGTCCATAAGACAAACCTTAGTCTGACATCAGTTGCCAGTTTGGAGGTCTTCAAGATCACCTTTAGGTTTGATAATCTACTAGAAGGACTGACAGAATTCACTGAAAGCTGGTACTTTAAAAAAATTATTCATTGACTTTTAGAGAGAGAGGAAGAAAGCAGAGAAAGAAAGAGAGGGAGACATTGATTGGCACATCCCCCACTGGAGATCAAGTCCCCAACCCAGTCATATGCTCTGACTGAGAACTGAACTGGTCAATTATTGGTGCATGGGACAACACTCAACCAAATGAGCCACACCAGTCAGGTGAAAACTGGTACTTTGATTACAGATAAAGGTACAGATTAAAATTAAACAAGTGAAAAGATATGTAGGGCAGTCCAGCCAAGTTCCAAATGTGGCACTTCCAGTTGTCCTCTCCTCTGGACTCGTGGACAGAGCGCTTTTCCTGGTATTGATGTTGCAACAGGCACAAAGTATTGCTAACCAGGGTTGCTCACCAAGCCTTAGTGTCCAGAGTCTTTATTGAGACTCCACATTGCCAAATTCAGTATCCACCCCCTCCAGAGGGTAAACCTGTATACATGTGATTTAAAGCAACCACCATAAATTACATTCTTAGACTTTTTTTGATGTGGCTCCAAAGTCCCTCTTACAAAGATTCTCTTATTAGGATATTCCAGTCCTTAAGAGATTACCTCCTTCCCAGGGCCAAGGACATAGACCAGAACTCTCTGGGGGTAAGATTCAATTCTTCACTACACAACAAAGTTGTTTAAGTATCTACATATACTGGAGGGCCAGTGCACAGATTTGTGCACATTGAAAGAAATTAATTAGAAGAAAGATTCATGCAGTAATTATGTCACTGAAAAAATTACTTGTTAAAATAGTATATATAATATAGTATTATAAAATTAAAATGTGTGTGATTGGCGCCAGCAAGATATTTATGTTTATGATGCATCCATGAGTCAACATTTATTTTCAAATTTCTAGTGCACATCATATGTACTGGCTGATCAGTTGGACCATCTCTCTCTCTCTCTCTCTCTCTATCCACACACACACACACACACACACACACACACACACACACAAACATATATATATTTGTGACGTCTATATATATGTGACCTCTCTATATATATCAAATACCCATATATATACATACATACATATATATATATGTGTGTGTGTGTGTGTGTGTGTGTGTATTTGTGACCTCTATATATATGTGACCTCTCTATATATATCAAATGCCCATATATATATGTGTGTGTGTGTGTGTGTATGTATGTTCCTCAGCCCAGCCTGCACCCTCTCCAATCTGGGATCCCTCTCACAATCCAGGACTGCTGGCTCCCAACTGCTCACCTGTCTGCCTCCTGATTTCCCCTAACCACTTCTGCCTGCCAGTCTGATCACCCCCTAACCATTCCCCTGCCAGCCTGATTGATGCCTAACTGCTCCCCTGCCAGCCTGTTTGCCACTAATTGCCCTCACCTGTAGGCTTGGTCACCCCTAACTACCCTCCCTTGCAGGCCTGGTCCCTCCCAACTGGCCTCTCCTGCTGGCCATCTTGTGACTACCATCTTGTGTCCACATGGAGGCAACCATCTTTGACCACATGGGGGCAGCCATTTGGAGTGATGGTCAATTTGAATATTACTCTTGAAGCCAGGAGGTCAGCCTGTGGTTCTTTCCAGTGTACTGAGTACATTAAGAGCCCCTCTCAGCAAGTGGGTGCTCGGCTTATCCTATCTAATAAAACAATAATATGCAAATTGACCATATCTCCACTATACCCACAAGCCATGCCCACCAACCAATCAGGAGCAAGTATGCAAATTAACCCAACCAAGATGGCTGTGGCCACAGAGCAAGCAGGAGGCTTGGGTTTCCCCAGCAATGGAGGAAGCCAAGCTTCCTGCACATCATGGCCTCTACTCAATGCTACAAAGTTTCATTTATAGAAGATAAATAAATCCCAGATACCAGAGCTTCCCCTTGGGTCACTGGGGGGTTGAGGGGGGTCGTGGCCAGCCTGCAAACCACCACAGGCCCTTCACCCAGGCCGCCCCATGCCCCAAGGGAACCCCCACCCTGATCCAGGACACCCTTCAAGGCTAACCAGCTGGCCCTCACCCATGCACCAGGCCTCTATCCTCTCTAATAAGAGAGTAATATGCAAATTGACCATCACTCCAACACATAAGATGACTGCCCCCATGTGGTCAAAGATAGCCAGCAGGGGAGGGCAGTTGGAAGGGATCAGACCTGCAGTCAGACATCCCTCGAGGGCTCCCAGATTGGAAGAGGGTGCAGGCTGGGCTGAGGGACACACACCCTGTGCACAAATTTTGTGTACTGGGCCTCTAAAATTTGGGCCCTTCGTTGACTATAGAAAGTCCATCTTAGCAAATTCTTTCTTTCTCAGGGTCCACATTGCCTAGCACAAAACAAGCATAAATTTTCGGTATGCAACTATTATTATTAACAATTCCTTTTGATTGCCTAATGTGTACCTAGCATCATACTAGATACCATAAGAAATGTTTAAACAATTAACAAGATGTTGTTTGTAATCTTGAAATTAGACAACCAATGGGTCAATGCTTCCTGTCACTACTTGAGCCAATTCAGCAGAGACAGGGTTGAATCATATATGAGCATTTATTCCAATGCTGCCAGCCTGATGGGAGAGCAGCAAGTTATCCACAAAAATCTGCTCTGCAGACCCCCATAAACCAGCTGCTTATATAAAGTAGGACAAAA
Organism: Lasiurus cinereus; assembly: GCA_011751065.1. NCBI lineage: Eukaryota > Metazoa > Chordata > Mammalia > Chiroptera > Vespertilionidae > Lasiurus > Lasiurus cinereus. The sequence continues at coordinate 9,461,009 of JAAGEH010000286.1, read as the reverse complement.
ATTATATGGTGAAGTAGTGATTACAGGCACAGGGAAGTAGGCTGGGGTGGGACTCGATTGTTTGGGCAACAAGGTTGTTATTCTTTCCATGATAATAGGCATTTCTTGAATAAGATCGAACCACATTCTAAGGTTGACTCCCAGGTCCCAGGGATATACAACTCCCAGCCAGGTTAGAATGTCCTTTCTTTAACCAACACAAGGCAATCATGGTTGACAGAGCATTATTAATATTTCCCATAACCGTAGCTAGTTTCCAATATTCTATTTTGACCCAACAGACTTCAGCCAGATTGAGAGAAGTTTTCAGCCAGGTGCCGAACACTTCATGCTTTGTCTAGTAGTTTATAGGGAGCCAGTGACAATTCAGGGTCCAAAGAAAACTCTAAAAGGAAATACATTTTCTCTTTTTATGACTCCAGTCTTTTCATGCTCTTTCCTCTGCCATATAGCCTACCTCCTACCCCTCAATTTCCCACACTACACTAGACCAATTGTAATTCATCTTGCATGAAACAGCTCAGGTGCAACTTCTGTGCACACCTCCAAATGGGACACATAGTATTCCATTGGGTCAGTTCACCTGTCTTTCTGCTGTACACAGCTGTGTTTCTCAACTCCATAGTTGATATCTGTATACTGATTTGGAATAAGTATCTTATGGGGGGAAAAAAAGAGAGACATGGAATCCTGAAATACCTACCAAGAATTTAAGTACAGAGAGCTGACACTTCTAGGACACACAGAGAGAAAGTAATAGTTTCTAAGGTTAGACAAAATCTTATAACTGCATTGCTTATAACAAAGTCTTTTCAAGATGTACCCAGGGCTTTAATAATAATAAAAAATAATAATAGCAGTAATAATAGTGGCAAAAGAAGAAGAGCTTATTTATATAGCACTTATAAAGCACTTACTGCCCCCTAGCTGATTTAGCTCAGTGGATAGAGTGTCGGCCTGCAGACTGAAGGGTTCCAGGTTTGATTCCAGTCAGGGCATGTGTCTGGGTTGTGGACTCAATCCCCAGTTGAGGGGGTGGGGCATGCAAGAGGTAGCCAATCAGTGATTCTCATCATTGATGCTTCTATCTCTCCCACTCCCTTCCTCTCTGAAATCAATCCTGTATAATAAAAGGCTAATATGCAAATCGACCAAATGACCAAAGGACTGGTTGCTATGGCACACTGACAACTAGGGGGCAGAGGCTCAACACAGGAGCTTCTCCTGGTGGTCAGTGCACCCCCACTCAGCCAGAAGTCAGGCTCTGGCTGGCAAGCACAGTGGAAATGGCGGGAGCCTCTCCCATCTCTGCAGCAGTCCGACATCCCCCGAGGGCTCCTGGACTGTGAGAGGGCACAGGCCTGGCTGAGGGACCCCTCCCCCAAGTGCACGAATTTCATGCAACAGGCCTCTTGTAAAAATATTTTTTAAAAAAATAAATAAAGCCCTTTCTAGGATGCCCTGGCTAGTGTGGTTGGAGTGTCATCCCGTGCACTGAAGAGTCATGGGCTCAATTCCCTGTCAAGGTACAAACCCAACCAGGTTCTAGTTGCATACAGGAGGCAACCAATTGATGTTTCTCTCTCACTTCGAAGTTTCTGTCTTTCTTTCTCCCTTTCCTTCCCTTTTTCTCCTTAAGGAAAAAAAAAATTCCTCAGGTAAAGGTTAAAAAAAAATTATAAAGCATTTAATAGGTACCTGATATTGCTGTATATGATTTATGTAAAAACCCAATTAATCTTTACAACCCAGTGATGCAAGTGCTATTATTATCTCCATTTTACAGATGAAGAAATTGAGGTAGAAGGAAGTGAAGCAAATTGCAACAAAAATCCTGGTAACAAATCCAGAATTGTATCTTGCTAAATTCACTTAATTGAATTTAAATTAAAAAAAAAAACATTTATAGGGCTGAAGATGGACCCATTGTTGGTATGTCACTTTAATTCCTGTTGTTGGTATTAATAAAGAATTAGTTTTCTTTTCCTCCAATGCCTGGATTTTGAGGCAGGGACACCCATAAGGAAGGTTGTTTTTGAGGGCCTGGCTGCTAACCTGTTCTGACTGAACAAGTCACTCTTTGTTTTTCCAGACCAGATATTTAGGAGGCTTTGATTTTTTTTTTTTCAAAACAAAAGCAGCCTGGTGGTTTAAGTGGTCTCTGTAGCAATTGCCCAGCAAGGCTCCCACAGAGAAAAAAAAAACTTTTTGCCATTGTAGGGAAAGAGCCCCGGAGGCTTTTACGGTAGCAGGTGTGCAGTCTTGTCAGAACACTTGTCAGAACACTTGCCTTCCAGGCAGAAGGTGTTTTCATTCACTTTCCCTGCTGAGTATAATGTACAAATTACCTTTAAAACCCATCATTTTCTATAACTAGACTCCCACTTGTTGGATTTTCTCCCCTTTATCCTTTTCCTCTGTTGGAGCACCTGGCTTAGTTCTTCATTTGCAGGAAAGAGGAAAAACCTTCCTTGTCCTTCAGGGGATGTAGCCAAGGAACACCCACAGATCCCTGCCATTCTGCAGTTTGTCTAGTGAATCTTAAAATAACCCTTCCCCATGAAGAATTTCAGCCAAGCCAGGTGACTATGAATATGATTTTCTCAAGGGCCCCACAACGAATACCATAAAATTATCCCACAAAGGACTGAAACATTAACATTTGGAGTGAAGGGAGCTGTCACAGAGACACTAAACAACAAGTGCATACCCAGTGCTAGCCAACCAGTAGATCATCGTTAGGAAAGTGAGAGTCTGAATCTGCATGAAGGGAAAGCATCTCCAGCAATTTGACAAAATTCTCAAAAATAGTAAGCACCAGCCTAAGGCTGGGAAACGATTTGCTGTTTGCAAATATGATGAGTTAAATCTATAAGTGTGTTTTTTGCTTAAGTATAGTAATATGAAGGAAACATCTTTTTCCTTTGTAGTGGTTCATAACCCATTTTAAAATAGGGTCATAAATTCCTTTAACTAGCTGTTAATAGGTTGGAACCATCTATTATTAAGATAGACGAGCTCCTAAGGCTTATTTCACTCACCTTCAAATGCAAGTGGAGAAACTGAGCTCCAGTATGAATTTATAAGCTCAGGCAAGTTATCAGGGCAGAACCAGGGTCCTGAGTTGCAGAAATACAACAAAAATTATTTCCTCAGTTGAGAGAAGGTTAGAGTGCCCTCATGTGTTCCTACAGGGGACTTTTTCGTGGCTTTACAAAATTTAAAATCACTTTAATCTCTTCATTAATTTTCCTGCATTGGTGTGTTTTTAGGCATTTAACACTAAAAGCAAACACTGTGATTGCCATGTTATCAGAAATAACTGTGCAATGCATTTATTATTTGCAAAATTATTATTATTATTTGTTTTTAGTAGAGATAAGGAAGCAATAATATTCCTAGAGTAGCTTTGTGTGGATTTAGGTCAGACAGACTAGGTTCCTATATGAGGTAGCCACTTGCAATCTTTGTAACCCTGAAGTAGTTGTGAGACTAGTCTGAACCTCAGTTTCCTCATCTGTAAAATTCAGGTAATCACTGTCTTTCAGGATTGTGGTAGACATCAAATGAGAACCTGTAACCAAGCCTGGCATTTGATGTGTAATAAATAGTCAATAAATTGAAGTTGTTACTAGTTATTTTCTTTTTCTCTCTCTCTTTATTGATTAAGATCTTATATATGTGTCCTTACCCCCCTCCCTTTGCCCCCCAACCCCTACTCATGCCCTCACCCCTTGACATCTGTGTCCATTGGTTAGGCTTATATGCATGCATACAAGTCCTTTGGTTGATCTCTCCTCCTTACCCCCACCCTCCCCTCTGAGGTTTGACGGTATAATTAATGCTTCTGTCTGTGGATCTGTTTTTGTTCATCAGTTCATGTTGCTGCAGCAATCTTGAGAAAGAAGAACAATGTAGGAGGGATCTCAATACCAGTTTTCAAGCTGTAGTACAAAGCCACAGTTCTCAAAACTGCCTAGTACTGGCACAAGAACAGACATATAGAACAATGGGATAGAATAGAGAACCCAGAAATCGACCCAAATCACTATGCTCAATTAATATTTGACAAAGAAGGCAAGAACATAACATGGAGTCAAGACAGTCTCTTCAGTTAATGGTGTTGGGACAATTGGACAGATACATGCAAAAAAAAAAAATGAAACTAGACCACCAACTTACACCATACACAAAAAATAAACTCCAAATGAATATAGAATTTAAACATAAGACAGGAAACCATAAAAATACTAGAGGAATCCACAGGCAGAGAAATCTCAGACATATGCTGAAGCAATATCTTCATCGATACCACTCCTAGTTTTTTTCTGACAGGAAGCCCCTACCAAGGCTCACCAACAGGTTCATGATGAAAGAGCCAGAGCGCAGAAGTGGGAGGTAAGCAGCCTATCTTTGGGACACTGTTAGGTCTTGGCTGAGGAGGTTTCCATGAGCTCTGGGGACAGACGGAAATGAGAAAGTTTTAAAAGATGTATGTACTGAATATGTGATTCTGACAAAATAAGTTCTTCCTTCAGGTGGGGAAGTTGAAAGGGAGCTAGGGCACATGGCTTCCCTCTCCCCCCTTCCGCCAAGTCTCTTTCACAGGTAACACCTGGTCTCTGGCACTGAGGGGCCAGCAGCCAAGAAAAAAGCCTCTGCTAAGAAAGAGAATGTTTGAAAACTTGATCCTATCTGTGCCATTCATCTATCTCTTTAATAGTTGCCGAGACCGGTTTGGCTCAGTGGATAGAGTGTCGGCCTGTGCACTGAAAGGTCCCAGGTTCTATTCCGCTCAAGGGCATGTATCCTGGTTGCGGGCACATCCCCAAGTGGGGAGTGTGCAGGAGGCGGCTGATCGATATCTCTCTCTTATTGATGTTTCTAACTCTTTATACTTCTCCCTTCCTCTCTGTAAAAAAACAATAAAATATATTAAAAAAATAATCATTATTTATTGAGAGGGTACCCATATTAAAGTCAATAAAGAACAGGGAACAGGTGGAAAACAATAGCTGGATGAATTCATTCTTTGATTTTAACTTTCTTTAAATCTAATTATTTTATGAAACAAGCTCTTTCAAATTAAGTGTTCAGCAGAATTGCAGTAAATCAAGGCCATTTGCCCCAGTGAACTTTCAAAGGTCCTCTCCTCCCCCCAGTCATCCTCACAGCAGCCTTTTCAGATGTGTGGGGAGGGCAATATCATTATGTACAATACAAGGAGACTTGACCTTTAAATGTCAGTGGAAGTGTGGAGTCTGGTGATTCTGTCTGCATCTTCCACTAGCTTATTGCAGAGTTGAGGGAACTAGTCCAATAGTACGCAAGTGGGGACAGGGGTGCGCATTACCTATGCCTTTTTCTTTTTGTTTTTATGCAACCAGGGAAAAGGAACTGGAAGGTTGGGCTGGATTCTGTTGTCTAAGTACCTATTCTCGATATTAGATACCACAGTCACTGGGAGGTTTGTATAGATTATGGAATTGCAAGAGCAATCCCTTTCTTGATTGCAAGCCTTGCTCCTGGGGTCAACCACCCTTTCTGGGAATCCTTGTGTGACCTTTAAATTTGGCACAGGCAGCACATGCAGCTCAGGCATTTGTTATTTATGGAAAGTTCCCTGTCAGCCCCATCGAGGGTTGTAGAGGAACAGAGCTGGAGCTTCTGAGCATGGCAGGGCCACACCATGCAGCGTGGGCAGTGATGGGCCAGGTGTAGAGTAGACACATGGCAAGGCTGTCTGTTCATGTGAGGCTTGAACTGGACTCTTTGTGGTCATGAGTCTCAAGTCAACTAATGAAAAGATATTCCCTGCCTGATACTCAGAAGTCTCCTGTTTGTGCGGTTTAACAGAACCAGACATTTTCTGGCTGCTGCAGCTACCTCTGTGTGTTGTGAAATGCTCTATTCTTGGTGTTCATCTCATTTTCTGCTTTATACTTTTGTCCCTTTATAATCTTTTTTTTCCTTAGAATGACCTAATAAAACCTATCTATTTTGCTTATTGGTGCTTGTATTACTAGCCCTATGGTGGAGTTTAAATTCCAGAAAACCAAGAAAAAAAATTTACATAAAGAGATCTTTTTAAAGTCCACCTCCACCAGAGAGAAGCCTCCTCTTGTACCTTTCCACCTTCTCCTCCTTTATGTGGTGCCACTGCACTCCCACCACCCCATTTCCAGCTAGGTCTCCCCTGGCCTCAGACTCTGGTCCAGTCATTGGGTGAGGAGAGACAAGGAGGTGGGCAGTCCAGCGGAGGAGACCTTTGGCGTGATGGAGCCTGAAAACAGGGTTGGACCCAGATACCATAGGCTTTGGATAGGTTAATATTATGGCATCACTTCAAACTGTCACTTTAAAAATAGTTGTGCATGATTTAGAGAGAACTACAGAAGTGAAATTGGGCCACCTCTTTGAAAATTCCCCACGTGGTTTGTCTCCTCTCCAGGTCCCTCCTCAGCCCTGCAGACGCTGTGGTTCCCTTTCTTTCCCCTTCAAATCCCCCACCTCTCACCCTTTCCTCAGCAGAGTACTTTGGGCTTTTCCAAGCTTCTCTGTCCAAACTTGCACAACCCCACCCACTGCTTAATACTGCTTCAAGTATGTTGAAAGCCATTAATGCCAAAAATGAATATTTCAGTTGTGCTTAGCAAACAAAAGATATCACAGTTATCTGGATTCACTCAGCTTAGAGGATGATGTGGACTAAAAATTGTTTTTTTCTTACCATGTCTTTATATTCAATATAAAGAATTTACTGAACTCCAAAAGGAGTTTTTTGGGGTTTTTTTTCTTATCCTGGAGGTGGACTTTTGTGAGGAGACTCTGGTGAAAGCTGGAATCAGTTGACACCAAATGTGCAGTTTAGCCCAACAGTGATGTGACATACCTTTTAAACTGGTCCCTCAGCTGCTGCTCTGCTAGTGGGCCCCTCAGCATGGCTGTCCCTGGAAGCACACAGTCCTGCAGGAGCTGGCTGGCATGAGCCAGGGAGGAAGATGACCTCCATAGGAAGTGAGAGCTGGCCAGTAGGGGATCTGAAGCTCATGCCTCTCTGAAGGGCCAGGGAGGTGTCCCTGGATATTCCTCATCACTCTCTGAGTCTGAGAGAGGACACTGGTGCTGAGTAAATAAGCATCTCCTAAATGTCTCTTCTCCCAGAAATGTGGTCTTGTTGAGAAGCCCCCTGAGCATGTTTAGACATATGTTTTTGATCATTTCTAAAATCAAGTTGTGATATCTCAAAACCTTGGAAAATATCCAGAGATGACTTTTTAGATTTGTATTGAATTCATTATGGTGGCATCAGTTAATACATTTATATAGGTTTCAGGTATACAATTCTATACTATCTAATAAAAGAGTAATATGCACATTGGCAATACCTCTGCTACATCCACCAGCCATGCCCACCAGCCAATCAGAGCGAGTATGCAAATTAACCCAACCAATATGGCTACAGCCACAGAGTGAGCAGAAGAGAGGCTTGGGTTGCCCCTAGTGATGGAGGAAGCCAAGCCTTCTGCACACCCTGGAGGGCCCAAGCCTCTGCTTAAGGCAACAAAGTTTCAATGGCTGTGCCAGCAGAAGGCTTGGCTCTGCTCCAGGATACAAAGTTTCAATTGTAGAAGATAAATAAATACCAGATACCAGAGCCATGGCTTGGGTCACCAGAGGGCCTGGCCAGCCTGCAAACCACCACAGGCCCCTTGCCCAGGCCAACCCACGCCCCAGGGGAACACCCACCCTGATCCAGGACACCCTTCAGGGAAAATCAGCTGGCCCCCACCCATGTACCAGGCCTCTATCCTATCTAATAAAAGAGTAATATGCAGATTGACCATCACTCCAACACACAAGATGACTGCCCCCATGTGGTTAAAAGATCCTGCCCCCATGTGGACACAAGATGGCCACCACAAGATGGCCAGCAGGGGAGGGCAGTTGGCAGGGACCAGGCCTGCAAGGGAGGGCAGTTGTGGGTGATCAGGCCAGCAGGAAGGGAAGTTGGGGGTGACTAGGCCTACAGAGAAGGCCAATTGGGGGGACCCAGGCCTGCAGGGGAGGGCAGTTAGGGGTGACCAGGCTGGCAGAGGATGGAAGTTGGGGGTGACCAAGCCTGCAGGGAAGGGCAGTTAGAGGTGACCAGGCCCACAGGGTGGGGCAGTTAGGGGCAAACAGGCTAGCAGGAGAGCAGTTAGGCATCAATCAGGCTGGCAGGGGAGTAGCGAGGGGGTGATCAGGCTGGCAGGCAGAAGCGGTTAAGGGCAATCAGGAAGGCAGGCAGGTAAGCAATTGGGAGCCAGCAGTCCTGGATTGTGAGATGGATGTCAGACTGCCCGTTTAGGCCCGATCCAGGCTGGACATTCCTCAAGGGGTCCCAGATTGGAGAGGGAGCAGGCTGGGCTGAAGGACAGCCCTCCCCACCCCCCCGTGCACAAATTTCATGCATCAATCCTATAATAATACATAATATAAATACTGTGTTGTGTGTTCACCATTCCAAATCAAGTCTCCTTCCCTCACCATTTATCCTCTTGGGTTACTCTCTTCTACGTTCTTCCCAACCCACTTTCCCTCTGGTAATCACCATACTGCTGTCTGTGTCTATTAGGGGTTTTTATTTTGTGCTTAATCCTTTCACCTTTTTCAACCAGCCCTCCCAGATTTTATTTCCTATGTTTTCTTCTACTCTTATATTTAAATCTTTAATCCATTCTGCATTTATTATTGTGTATAGTGTAAGAAGATGGTCTAATTTCATTTTCTGCAAGTCTCTGTCCAATTTCCCAACATCATTATTGAATCTTTATCCCATTGTATGTTTTTGCCTCCTTTGTCAAATATTAATTGAGCAGAAGGGTGTGGGTTTATTTCTGGGCTCTCTATTTTGTTCCATTAATCTATATGTCTATTTTTATGCTTGTACCATGATGTTTTGATTACTATGGCCTTATAGTATACTTTCATTCCTCCAACTTTGTTCTTCCTTCTCAAAATTAGTGTGCCTATTTCAGGGTCTTTTATATTTCCTTATAAATTTTTGGAGTATTTATGCTAGTTCTGTGAAATACACTATTGGTATCTAGATAGGAATTGCATTGAATCTATAGATTGCTTTGGGTAGTGTGGACATTTTACTGATGTTAATCCATCCTATCCATGAACACGGTATTTGCTTCCACTTACTTGTATCTTCTTCAATTTCTTTCTTTAGTTTCTTATACTTTTCTAAATACAGGCCTTTTACATACTTGATTGAATTTATTCCTGAGTGGGTATTTTATGCTTTTTATTTATTCTTTTTGTCTAATTGCAGGGGCTAGGACTTCCATTACTGTGTTGAGTAAGAGTGATTAAAATGAACAGCCCTGTCTTGTTCTTGACCTTCACTTATTTTTTTTTGTCCATTGAGAGTTTTTATCATAAATATGTGCTGGATTTTATCAAATTATTTTTCTGCATCTGTTGATATGATCATGTGATTTTTCTTCATTTTTTTATGTGGTATATCATGGTTATTGATTTGCAGATATACTAATCTTAAATCGTTGGGAAAAAGCCCACTTAATCATGGTGTATAATCTTTCCAATGCATTACTGGATCTGGTTTCCTAATATTTTGCTGAAAATTTTAGCATTTGAGTTCAGCAGGGATATTGGCCTATTATTTTCTTCCTTTTTGTTTCTTATCTAGTTTTGGAATTTGAATATTGTTAACCTCAGAAAATGAGCTTTGGAGTTTTCCCTCTTCTTGAATTTTCTGGAATAGTATGAAGAGGATAGGTGTTGTTAGTTCTTTGAATGTTTAGTAAAACTCACCTGTGAAGCCATGTAGGCCAGGACTTTTATTTGTTGGAAGGTTTTTATTATTATTATTGCTTCAATTTCATTCATTCTAATCAGTACGTTCAGATTTTCTGTTTCTTCTTGATTCAGAAAAGAAGATAGCTCAGTTGGTGGGCAAATTGCGGCTCGCGAGCCACGGTTTACTGCTCTGTTGACTAATGAGTTTGCTGACCCCTGGGATAGGAGCTTAATCACAAGGAACAACAACAGCCTGTAACTATTGGAATCGAGAGTCTGGGTCAAACTCATTTGTCAATAGAGCAGCAGACCGCGGCTCACGAGCCACATGTGGCTCACGAGCCGCAGTTTGCTGACCAATGGGTTAGAGCATTGTCCCATTATGCCAAGGTTGTGAGTTTGATCCCTGGTCAGAGCACATACAGGAAACAACCAATGAATGCATTAAAAACAAGTGGAACAACAATAGATGTCTCTCTCTCTCAAATCAATAAGTTAGTAAAAAGGAGAATGTGTGTTTTTTAAATATTATCTATTTTTTTCAGGTTGTCCTATTTTTTGGTATATAGGTTTTATAATATATTCTTATTATAGGCCTCGTGCACTTGGGGGCAAGGTGGGGAGAGTCCTATAGTCCAGCCTGTGTCCTCTGGTAGTCCATAGTCTGGGAGCCTGAATGATGACTTAGTACTGCTGCAGAGGCAGGAGGGACTCACCCAACACCCCTGAGCTTGCCAGCTGTGAGCCCTGCTCAGGGCTTCTGGCTCAGTGGCCCTCCCCCTGTGAGAGAGTACTGACCACCAAGGGGCAGCTCCTGCATTGAGCGTCTGCCCCCTGGTGGTCAGTAGCCATCATAGCAACCGGTTGTTCTGCCATTCAATTGATTTGCATATTAGCCTTCTATTATCCTATATAATAAAGAGGTAATATGCAAATTGACATCACTCCAACATACAAGATGGCTACCCCCATGTGATCAAAGATGGCTGCCACCATGTGGACACAAGATGGCCAGCAGAGGAGGGCAGTTGGGAAGGATCAGTCCTACAAGGGAGGGCAATTGGTGGGTACTAGGCCTGTAGGGGAGAGCAGTTGGAGGCAACCAGGCCAACAGGGGAGGGCAATTAGGGATGACTAGGCTGGCAGAGGAGGGCAGTTTGAGGGGACAAGGCCTGCAGGGAAGGGCAGTTTTAGGGGACTATGCCTGCAGGGGAGAGCATTTAGGGGTGACAAGACTGGGAAGGGAGGGCAGTTAGGAGTGACTATGCCAGCAGCGGTGGGCAGTTAGGGGCAATTGGGATGGCAGGGGAGTGGTTGGGGGTTGATCATTATGGCAGGCAGGTAGGCCCACTGGGATCAAGCCTACATAGGCAGTCAGATATCCCTTGAGGGTCCCAGATTGGAGAGGGTGCAGACTGGGCTGAGGGACACACATACACACCCCCTGTGCACAGATTTTGTGCACTAGGCCTCTAGTATAGGATAAATCCTTTGTGTTTTTGTGCTATCAGTTATTACTTCTTCTCTTTCATTCTTTGTTTTATTCATTTGAGCCTTCTCTCTTTTCTTCTTGTTGAGTCTGGTTAAAGGTTTTTCAATCTTGTTTATCTTTTCAAAAAATCAACTCTTGGTTTCATCAATCATTTGTATTATTTTTTAGATTCTATTTCACTTATTTCTGCTCTACTCCTTATTACTGTATTTTTCCATGTATAAGATACCCCCCACTTTTCCAACCCAAAATTTAAAAAATCAATATTTTAAACATTTTGCTGGTTTTCCTCTTAAAGCCTTCTTTTTTGGCATCTTAAGGAGTTGTTTTTCCTGTTTTCACTATTATGTGATCATATACTCAGTGGGAAGAAGTCCAAATTGTCTCTCTGCAGCTCTATTCCCATGCTCTTTTGCATAGCTGATTACATTTAGTTTGAATTTTACAGAGTAAGACAATCACTTACCGGTATGTATCTTTTTATTTTTTTGACATCTTTATGGGCTCAGAATGCTCAATTCTGAGCACCTGCACCCTCTCCACCTCCACCTCCAATTACCAGATCAGCTGACATCAGTAACAATAAGACTTGTAATTGGAGGAAGCCTGTTTGACAAGGTATGGGCAGCTGTACACCTGCCGCTCCCTCCTCAGCTGGCTTCCATGTATAAGACATCCCTTGATTTTCAATCTAACATTTTTAGGGGGGGAAATAGCATCTTAAACACAGAAAAATATTGTATTTTCTTTCTTCTACTCACTTTGGGCATTGTTTGCCATTCTTTTACTAAATACTTTAAGTGCAAAGTTAGATTGTTTATTTGAGATTTTTCTTATTTATTGAGGTAAGCCTGTAATGCTATGAATTTTCCTCTTAGGACTGCATTTGCTGTGTCCCATAGATTTTGGGTTGTTGTCTTCTCATTTTCATTTGTCTCATGATATCTTTTTATTTCTCCCTTTATCTCACTGTTAACCCATTCATTGTTCAGTAACCTGTTATTTACTTGTGTTTTTTGGTTTAGTTTTGTTTTTTCTTGTAATTGATTTCTAGTTTCATACCATTGTGATTGAAGAAGATACTTGATATGATTCCAATCCTCTTAATTTACTGAGACTTGCCTGGATGGAATGGCTTAATAGTTGAGCATCAACCCAGGACCCAAGAAGTTACCAGTTCAATTCCTGGTCAGAGCATATGCCCAAGTTGTGGGCTCAATCCTCAGTAGGGGATGTGAAAAGGAAGCTGATAGATGATGATTCTCATCAGATATTTCTATCTCTCTAGATTATGATTGATTGATATTTCCCTCTTTCTTCCTCTTTATCTAAAAATCAACAAAAACATGTTAAGAAAATTTACTGAGATTTGTTTTGTGTCCTAACATGTGGACTATCCTAGAAAATGTTCCACGTACACTTGAAAATAATATATATTCTGTTGCTTTCCAGTGAAATGATTTTAAGATATTAATGAAATACATCTGATTTGGTGTATCATTTAAGGCAGCCATTTCCTTGTTCATTTTTCTGCCTGGAAGGACTATATCCATTGATATCAATAGGATGTTAAAATCTCCTACAATGGCCGAAACCAGTTTGGCTCAGTAGATAGGGCGTCAGTCTGCGGACTGAAAGGTCCCAGGTTCGATTCCAGTCAAGGGCATGTATCTTGGTTGCGGGCACATCCCCAGTAGGGGGTGTGCAAGAGGCAGCTGATCAATGTCTCTATCTCATCGATGTTTCTAACTCTCTATCCCTCTCTCTTCCTCTCTGTAAAAAATCAATAAAATATATATATTTTTTAAAAATCTCCTATAATGATGGTATTACTGTTGATCTCTCTCTTTATGTCCACCAAATTTTGCTTTATATATTTAGGTGCTTCTATGTTGGGTGAATAAATGTTTATAAGGGTTTTATCCTCTTGTTAGACTGATCCCTTTTGCATTATGTAGTATCCTTTGTCTTTTATTATAGTCATTGTTTTAAGTCTCTTTTGTAAGATATAAGTATTGCTATGCCAGCTTTTTACTCATTTTTATTTGCAGGAAATATCATTTTTCCATCCCTTTACTTTTTGTCTATGTGTATCTTTCGATCTGAGATGTAAGCAGCATATATATGAGTCTTGTTTTCTTATGCATTCGGCTACCCTATATCTTTTGATTGGAGCATTTAAGTGATTTTCTTTTAAAGAGATTATGTTCCTTATGTTTTTCTTCTTCTTTAAGGAGGCCCTTTAATATTTTTTGTAATAGTGGTTGTATGATAATGAACTACTTTAGCTCTTTTTTGTGTGGGAGGCTTTTTAAATGATAGTCATGCTGGATAGATTAATCTTGGTTGTAGGTCCTTGGTTTTCATCACTTTGACTATTTCATGCTAATTCTTTCTGAGTTGAAATGTTTCTGTTGAGAAATCAGCTGACAGTTTTTGGAAGCTTTCTTTTAGGTAACTAACTGTCTTTCTCTTGCTGCTTTTAAGATTCTCTCTTTGTCCTTAACCTTTGCCATTTGAGTTATGATGTGTCTTGGAATGGGCCTCTTTGGGTTCATCCTTATTTATTTATTCATTTTTTAATTCTCACCCAAGCATATTTTTTCCATTGATCTTTAGAGAGAGAGTGGAAGGGAGGAAGAAGGGAGTGGGGAGAAACATCTATAAAAGAAAGACACATCAACTGATTGCCTCCCACATGCACCCTGATTGAGGCCAGGGAATGAAATTGCAACCGAGGTATGTACTCTTGACCTGGAATCTAACCCACAGCCCTTCAGTCTGTGAGCTACCTCTCTAACTACTGAGCAAAACCAGCCAGGGTGGGTTCATCCTATTTGGCACTCTGTGCTTCCTGAATTTGTGTGGCTTTTTCTTTGAACAGGTTAAGGAAGTTTTTAGTCATTATTTCTTCAAATAATTTCTTGATCTTTTGCTTTCTCTCTTCTTCTGGTACTCTTATGATGCAGATATAGTTATGTTTCATGTTGTCCCAAAGGTCCCTTAAACTCCTAATTTTTAAAAAAAAAATTTTCTTTTTACTATTCTGAGTAGGTATTTTCTGTTATCTTGCCTTCCAACTAGCTGATTTGATCCTGCTTTAAACTATTGTCTATTGTGTATTTTTCATTTCAGATATTATAGTCTTCATTTCTGACAGGTTCTTTTTACATTTCTATGTTCTTTTTTATGCTTGTTATGTCTTTGTTGAAGTTCTCACAAAGTTTCTTGAGCATTATTATAACCTTTTTTTTTTACTCTATATCTGGCTGATTGCTTGCCTCCATTTCATTTAGTTCTTTTTCTGAAGATTTCTCCTGAGGCTTTGTTATTGTTATTGTTTTTCTTTATTTAGTATATGGTTTTTTGTCTCTTTATTTTGGCTGCCTCTTTGTGTTTTTTACCTATTAAGTAGATCTACTATGACTCCCAGTCTTAGTATATTGGCCTTATGGGCTGGGTGTTCTGTGGGACCCAGTGATGTTATCTCCTTGAACACCTCATCTGGGTGTTCCAGGAATATCCCTTGTGTGTGTTATGTGGGCCTTCCTGTTATAATTGAGTCTTTATTGCTATTGGCAAATTCATGTGTGGGTCAACTATTAGGCTGGCTGACTATGAGCATCAACACTGACCATAGTGTACAAGTTGCTATGCAGGTACTGACCACACAAAGCTGAATTTGCCTCAGAAGTTTCTGGTGCTTTCCAAGATCTCCCTTTGGATATGTTGCTTGTGAAGCTAACTGGATCTTGCTCTGATGTTGTCTGAAGCTGGCCACTAGGTATGTTGGTTCTGTGGCCCCTAGAGAGGTACTCTGATGCAGGCCAATATCAGATGATGCCTGTTACTGGCCCTAGGGAACCTCTTTGGAGTTACAAAGTGAGCCACAGTTTGTGGCTGACTTTGCTGGGCCTGGGTGTGTGCAGGAAGGACTAAACTGTACACTAAGGCTGGCTTTCACAAGCACAGGTTCAAGGGCAGGTAATCACAAGTCCCAAGGCACCCTGACATCTGTCTTTGCCTGCCTTTACAGGTTGAGAGAGGTGAACCAACATAAACCTGGTCATGTTTATATCCCTAAGAACTATGTATTAATATTTTTTAACATGTAAGAAACTATAGAAAAAACAACTTATGAAAATATTGTTGATTCTGGATTTTGGTGTTTAAAATACTTTTAATTTTGGAAAGTTTCTTAGTGTGTTTGAGTGCTTTAGTGATATTTATGAAAACCAATAGGGTTTTTTGATGGGTTGGGAAGGCATTACTGTGTTTTTTTGTTGTGTTTTTTCTATCTTAAATAATGGATAATAGCTTTTCTCAATTTCCAAAAATATGCAACATGCTTTTAGCAGTAGATTGGATTTATTTTTGTGCATTTGATTTTCCTATAAATCACATGAAGATATCTAATTCTTTAATGTAAACAATAAAAAAGGTAGGACATTCTTGGAACTTTCTTTCCTATGCTTTCAAATCATATAATTACTATATGTATTTACTCCTGAATTATTGACATAGGTGCAGACTAGAGGTAATGTATAATTCTACTTTTAATGGTAATTTATACAAATTGTATAATACTATGGTCTGAATTTCCTCCTTTTGATATTAATTCAGGTAGTAACCTAAAATAAGTCATTTAAATTGCAGACTTCCTTTTTTCCTATTAACTGCCACAGCACAAACCTGAATATAAATATTTGAGAATTATTTGTTTCTCAGATAGTAGCATCCAAATAGACGGTTCATTTTTAATAATGAAATAATATTAATAACAATATGCTTGAGCTTATTCTATTGGCCTGGAACTGTTCCAGGTACAGTGGTACCTCGAGATACGAGTTTAATTAGTTCCGTAACCTTGAAGCGTGGGAAACTATGAGACGCTCGAGTCGCAGTAAACTGGTGGGTCGTGTGTAGCCAGCCGATCTGCGCCATTACTCCTATCTCAAATGTTGCTCATATTTCAAAGCAAAAATCTCTTGCTCGAGGGCTCGTATCTCAAAAATCTCATATGTTAGGGCACTCGTATCTCGAGGTACCACTGTACTTATCTGAGTTGACAAATCAGTCATCCATTTGGCTACCAGTCTAGATCAATATTCTCAGTATTTTGTTTTTTTATCACCTCACTAGGGAATCTTTTTTAGCCAGTTTACTATGTGGGTGATACAAAAGTAGGTTTACAGTTGTGAGTATGTGAAACTCAGAGTTTATTCTTGTATTACTTATTAATTATTGTATTATTTTCCATAGGAACAACTATAAACTTACTTTTGTCCCATCCTGTGTGTGTGTATCTATATATGTATATGTGTGTGCTTTTTATAAATAAAAAGAATAAGCGAGAAATCCAAGATGGTGGCATAGGTAAACACCTATACTGCTGCCTCGCGCAACAATTTCAAAACTACAACTAAAAGACAGAACAGACATCATCCAGAACAACAGGAAAGCTGGCTGAGTGGAAGTTCTACAACTAGAGGGAAAGAGAGGAGCTCACGGAGACCCAGAGGAGCTGCAAAAAGCGGAGGTACGGAGACGCACGCTGAGAGAGCGGGTGCCGGAGTACCTGGCTGGCTTTCTCTGGCGGGAGGGAAACGGAGACTCTCAAAGGCATTGAACCCCTTGTCCTGCGACACCAAACCCCAGATCCAGCCGAGACTCATACGGGGGGAGTTTGGACTGTGAAAAGGGAGAAGTGCACGGAAATTTAGGGGAGTTGCAAGGGATCGGAGGTCTGGTCGCGCACGGCACCACGCGGAGGACGGATTGCTGATTGTGCCGCTGGCTTTCGCGAGTGGGCAGGAGACAGACCCTCCGAACTGTGCCACTTCTGAGTCCACTGAGCCCCTGTTTTGGGCGAAACCCTGGGGACCTAGACTCGTGTGGTCCTGGTTCGCAGGGGAGCCGGAAAGGCAGCGGTTAGAGGCGCTGCGGGTGCGCGAGCGCACAAGGACCGCTCCAGCCATTACCCAGTCACGTGAGACTCAGGGGCCGTGGAGGGCGGGGCCGACTGGAAGGCAAGGCGGTCCCTTAAGCCCTGAAACTCCACCCCTCCCAAGCTCAACCGAGGCTTCTGCGGCTGATTCCAGCACAGAAGTTTCCCCGGCACAGTGAAAATGCCGAGACAAGGGAAGGGATTACAAGCAAAAGAAATGGAGGAAAAAAAACGACTGGATATAGAGTTCAAAACCACGCTTATAAGGTTTTGCAAGAATATGCTAAAAAAGATGGATAAATTTAGTGAGACCCAAGAGGAGATGATAAATACACTGACTGAAATAAAAACTATTATGCAGAGTACTAACAGCAGACTAGAGAAAGGCAAGGATCAAGTCAAAAATTTGAAATATAAAGAAGCAGAAAACATTCAACTGGAAAAGCAAGAAGAGAAAAGAATCCAAAAATGTGAAGATAATGTAAGGAGCCTCTGGGACAGCTTCAAGCATACCAACATCAGAATTGTGGGGGTGCCAGAAGAAGAGAGAGAGCAAGATACTGAAAACCTGTTTAAAGAAATAATGACTGAAAACTTCCCACATCTGGTAAAAGAAATAGACTTACAAGTCGAGGAAGCACACAGAACCCCAAAGAAAAGGAACCCAAAGAGGACTACACCAAGACACATCATAATTAAAATGCCAAGAGCAAAAGAGAAAGAGAGAATATTAAAAGCAGCAAGAGAAAAACAGTTTATTACCTACAAGGGAGCACCCATACGATTGTCAGCTGATTTCTCAACAGAAAAGATGCAGGCCAGACGGGAGTGGCAAGAAATATTCAACATGATGAATAGCAAGAACCTACAACCAAGAATAATCTATCCAGCAAAGCTGTCATTCAGAATTGAAGGGCAGATAAAGACCTTTACAGAGAAGAAAAAGCTAAAGGAGTTCATCAACTCCAAACCAGTATTATATGAAATGCAGAAAGGTACCCTTTTAGAAGAGGAAGAAGAAAAAGGTAAAAGACAAAAAATTATGAACAACAAATACACATCTGTAAACAAGTGAATCTAAAAATTAAGTGAATTAAAAATCTGATCAACAGAATAAACTGGTGAATATAATAGAATCAGGAGCACAGAAAGGGAGTAGACTGATAATTCTCAGGAGGACAAAAATCATAAAGCATCAAACAGACTGTGAAATTATAGCAGAAAGATTAAAGTTAGGTGAGGTAAATAAGTGATCAATCAAAGGACTTGTATGCATGCTTATAAACATAACCAATGATCACAGACACTGGGGGGTCGGGGTACGCCTGGGAGGGAGGGGGGCAATGGGGAGATACGTATAAAAAATTAATAAAAATTAATAAAAAAAAACATTAAAAAAAGCATTAAAAAAAGAATAAGATTTTTTTCATCCCCCAAGAACCAATTTTTGTCACCTCATTGAGCATATATAACCTAGAGGTAGTGAGCCTTTAAATGTTTGAGTGGTTGAATAAAGACAGGGTTGGAGGTAGACTTAAGTAAATGGACTTCAAGGGGGCTAATGGGCTTCACAGTTAGAAGGACTCCCCCCAAAACAGAGTAGTATCTAAGGGAGGTGAAGGAGAGATTTTCTTCAATATGTGGGATCAGGGGCTCTTTGACCTGGGGTCATCATCTCAGCCTCTCTGATGCCACCCAGAATGTGATGAAGTTTCTCTCACTTTCTTATATTTATTCTTCACTTAACTCTTACTTCATTCTTCTCTCCATAGCTATAAGTATGATCACCACATAATCTGACATGCTATTGTATGGTAATGTAATCTATTATTTCAGGGCATATGGTTTGAATTATTTTTGTTTTATTTATTTATTGTCTATTTATTTTTAATCCTCACCCAAAGATATTTTTCCATTGATTTTTAGAGAGAGTGGAAAGAAGAGAGAGAGACAGAGAGAAACAGTGATGTGAGAGAGATACATCGATTGGTTGCCTCCTGCATGCCCTGACCAGGGCTGGGAGCCTGCAACCAAGGTATATGCCTGCTGAGTTCACTCTACAAATGAGAAATAATGGAGAAGAGAAAACATTTGTTGTTAGTCAAAAAGTCTATTGAAAATATCATGTTAATATTTCCATGTACATTTTGGGGCTGTGTCCATGCCTGGATATATAGACAGACAACAGATCTCAACAGTGATCTTAACAGTTTTCAGATAGGTATAATATTGGTAATTATGTAGCTAAAAGTGGCAAATGACAACAATCTGGGCTCTCAGATCAGGGGGAAATAGGCATTAAATCACAATGAGGCAGAAGAAAAGTAAGTTGTGATCGGAAAGTAGAATATTTAATGTTAAGATTTTAGAAGTGGGTGATGGTAAAGGTCAAGCTATGATCAAGAGAGTGAGTGGCAGCTACAGTCAACAAGATAGAGGCTAAGCTGTCATTCCCATGTCTTATCAACCAATAAGATGGAGAGGAATAGTACTTCAGGAGAGAAAATCTTTCAGACCCTAAGTATTTAAGATAAGGATTACAGTCAATCACCCTACCTCCCTCTAGTTTCTAACTAACCGATGACCAACAATAATAGTAACAATAGTTCAGTGCTTAGTATGTGTCAGTATTGTCCTAAGCACTTTGCATACATTCTAATACAATTTTTGAGTAGGCACTATTGAGCTCATTTTACAGATGAGAAAACTGAGGCACAATAAGCAACTTACTTGAAATGGGTTATAAATCCTGGGGAGAAGATGTGGACAGAGTTGGGATAGAAGAATATTTATGTAAGTCAATAAAAGAAAGTGGACAGAGTCCAGGAAGTGGCTTACCTATTAGTATATATTGCGCACCAACATATACCTGGCTCCATGTACAGGTCCTGAGAGAAAGGAGTCTGAAACAATGCACTGAAACCACATTGAAAAGAATCCTAAATTAGTTTGGGAGGGAGAGGGGACAAGGAAAATGACAAGAAGTATCTTGAGATGATTTAACTTTTGGATATGAATGAATTGAGGCTAAAGTGAAAAGATAAAATCAGGGTTCTTTCAGTCCTGATTATATCATGGTAATGAATGTGTGCACAAGAAAGAGGGTGGTAATTGGAGTTTAATGAAGAGACAGGTTGGATGTATTGTGTAAGAGTAAAATGCAAAGTTTTGGTAACTGATTGGATACAGAGGGTGAGAGAGAAGGAAGAATTTAAATTGAATCCAAGATTTCAATCTGAGTGACTGAGTGAAGTATTGGCAAAAATTCAAGAGAGGCACTTGGTGGCGAAGGGAGGGATAGTCTGATTAACTGGGCTTTCAAAATATGTAATTTATTGTGTGAGTAGGCTAACAGGTGGAAGACCACAGTAGGAAGTTGGAAGCAAATGTGGAACTTAGAAGAATCTAGGCTAAAGATAAGTCTTTTGGTATCATTTATACAGTGAAACTGTGTAAACTTGGGGAGTGAATGAAAAGGTGGGGAAAGGCAGATAATAGGGATCCTTGGAACACATTTAAATTTGGGGACAAGAAGGAAGATGAGGAGCCAGCAAAGGAAACAGAAAGAGAGTGATGACAGGATGTGAACACCTTAAATTATGCATCATGGGAGAAAAGGGAATGGAAGCTTGCAGAAAAAAAAGCTGACTTAGCAAATTCTCAGAGAAGCCAGCAAGAATAAAGCTTATTTGGAGTTGTTGATTTGAAGGTTATAGGGATCAAAGGTAGCAAGGATTGTCTTTCAAGAATCTGACAGTGAGGAAGAGAAGACAGTCACCTAAGTGCTTTGTTCTGTTCTTAATATGAAGGGCACCACATAAATCTATTTTAGACAGAGATAAAGGATTCATAGAGAGGGAGGAATGAAGATGGATAGGCATCCCTGTGGCAGAAATCACAGCAGGAAGAGGTCCTTAGCTGTTTTCTAACCTTATCAGAAAGCAAATGAGAAATCATGAAGCTGCCCCTGTAACAACCCAGGCAACCATTCTCTTAGAGAATTCAGGAAGACCAGTGGAGCAGGCTTTTTCTTTTTCTCTCTGAGGGAATGCATGAATTGAACCCACACATTACAGGCAGAGAGAAAAGGAACCCTTGCTATAGACATTCTTTTTTTGTTAAATTTATTGGGGTGATATTGGTTAATATGATGATACTAGAGGCCCTGTGCATGGATTCTATTAGGCTGGGCTGGTGGGGGTGGGGGTGCTGCAGACGGATGACCGTCAGCCCCACCCCACAATCAGGGTGGGGGGAGCAATAAGGGCCAGGCCGGCTGAGGGAGGGGCTGAGAGAGATTTGGAGGGGGTTTATCGGGCTGGTTGGCCACTGGTTGCTCTCATCGTTTCGGTTGTTTCATTGTTTTGGTAGCTTGGCTTTTATATATATAGCTGTGTTTCAGGTATGGATTTTTATGTTGCAAGATCTATTGCAAGATATATTGCACTGTGTGCCCATCCACCCAAAGTCAGATCTTTTGTCATCACCATATGTTAGAACCCCCTTCACTACCCACCCCATTTCCTCTGGCAACTACCACACTGATGTTTGTGTTCACAGTTTTAGTTTTATATCCCACATATTAGTGAAATCATATGGTTCTTAGCTTTTTCATCACTTCAATCTGCAGATTGCATACCTTGTAAATATTCTATGTGCAGGAGAAGGGAAGACATTTTTATCCTGTTTTTTTTAAAAAAAAAAATAGTTAAATAGAGTTAAATAGCAGTTTATTTCACTCACTCTGTATGAGGCAAAAAGCCACCTTAGGGGAAAAGTAAGTAGAAAGGCAAAAGCATTGGCAGTAGTTAAAGTTGATGGCTGGTTTTGTCCCTATGGGCCTGGGTCAGACAATTACTGTAAAACATGCAGCAAACAATCTGCTCCATTGTCCTGTCCTTTCCTGTCAAGGGGAGGGAATGGGTGGCCCTGGACACAGGATGTGAAAAAGGGAGAGAGGAAATGGAAAAGGGAGCAGAAAGATAAAGAGAGACTCTGTGTTCCCAGTGCATATGCAGACCCTCCCTCTTCTGTGGGACAGTCTGGGCACCGTGTGTATCCCTGTGTATACAAAAGTGGTCCCTGAGGCTTCATCGCTGTCACATTGCTGCATAATCCTCAGCTTAGGAGAACAGTGTTGGAGGTTGTTAGCACATCTCCCTATGGAAACAAAACTGGGCTCAGCAGCAACAAGACCATTCCAGAGGGGATCTGTCTCTCCTCCCTCGCTTGGATAATGGCGGTTCCCTGATACCCTCCCTCACACTGCATTGCACACAGTCCTGAACAGCTGGGCTACTAAGATGATTTAAAAAGAAAAGAGAGTGGGCTGTTCACCATGTGTATGTAATGTATTCATAATAAATCTCTCAATGAGGAGGTATAAAGATTTTCTGTTTTTATACAACCAAAGAACAGTCAAAGGAAGCAGAGCATTAGGCAGGTATCCAGCGAGTGTCATTAACAGAAACAACCAGTATGGGAAATCCAGGGGGGGGCTTGCTCCACATTTCTAGTAGTAACAGCATTTTTTTATCTGAAATATGCTAGTAATTTTGTTGCTTGCAAAATTGTTTTTGCCTAATGATTGGTAAGAATATTTTTTCTTAATGGTTACTGGATATTCTCCATGTTCTAGAGACTACATAAAAATAAAACATTGCTGATCACCTTTCTTTTCCCTTTTTCACTTTATTTCTGAGAAGATAAAATAGTAGAAGATAAAGCCATCCCAGAATGGTTTTGTTAGGTTCTCTTTATATATATTTTTTCTTTTTTTGTGTGTGTGTGGTGGGGAGGGAAGAGAGAAGGGGAAAATAAGAGAGGGAAACATCGATGTAAGAGAGACACATCAATTGGGTGCCCTCCATACGTGCCTCAACTGGGACCAAAAATTGAATTACTACCCTTTGGTCCACAGGCCCATACTCTAACCACTGAGCAAAATGGCCAGGGAAAATTCTACATATTATATATGAAATGCATACTTTGGAGTTTAGTAAAACCAATAACACAAGTGTGAAGTAAGCATTTTGATTTATTAAAGATAATTTTCACCTTAGAAATATTTCTTCACTAAAGTTAGAAATGTGTCTATCATGGTCACTTTATAACAATAAGATCATCTCAGGCAGAGGATGGGAACATGCTTTTGATCATTAATAGCAGATTTGGCTCATTAATAGATGAGTTAAAATGAATCCATATAACTAACCCATGTTGAACTTTGCAAAGTGTTTATCTCATCTGTCAAGAAATCATTCCTATGAACTTTTTGATTTAATAAAGTTTTACTTCTCAAAATGTATAACTAATGGGACCTGTTGTTCATGCATCTTCACCAACAGCTAGGACATTCCCACCCTTGGTGTTTCTGGTGTAAATTACTTGAGCTCTGTGATTTGCAACTAGTTTAATAAGTTTTTTACTATGGAGCTCCTGAAGGCTTGCCCTGGCCAAGGCACCACAGATATGCAGTCTCTCAGAGACAGCAGCTGGTTATAAGCTTATAGCTAGGAACTACCTTACAGAGCCTGTCATATGTTACTTTGTCAAACAAGACTAGGTTATTGAGCTTGTCCTGAACTTTGCCTTAGGACCACGTCTTCTTTTGTTTTTGCCCCCAGATTTGCTCACTGGGTCTTTGTCCTTCTTTGACAACTTTTCAATAACTTCCTTCGTTTTGTTGTCCTTGCGTGGCATAGTGAACTTGAAGAGCAGCTGCTACTACTACAGCCTTGATAAGATGCCCCCTATGGACTCATTTTACAATTGTAAAATAGTTTTTACAAAAGCATAAAAAATAGTCAGAATTTTTTTTTAAATCTGCCTTTCCTAGAATTTAGATGCCTAGCCCAGCATTACTGAGATGGATGAGTTTTCATACCCTCTGTTTCAATGGCTGTGTGAATAAAGTCAGTATGCCACCATTAAGCACTTCTCTGTGAGGGACACTCAAATCACCTCCAGTTTATCTCTGTTATAAATATTTTCCAGCACACATTTGTTTTTAAAAATTAGTGTATTTCCTCAAAATAGCTCTCCTGAAATGAAATTACTAGATCAAATACTATGATTATCTTCAAGCTCCTCTTTCTAAGCATATTTCTAAATGGTTTTTCAAAAGGATATTTATTAATTTACCTTATACCAGCAATATATGAGGACTAGAGGCTCAGTGCATGAAATTTGTGCATGGGATGGGGGTAAGGGGGTCCTTCAGCCCAGCCTGCACCCTCTCCTATCTGGGACCATTTGAGGGTTGTCTGAATGGTGGGATTGGGCATAAATGAGCAGTCAGACATCCCTCTCACAGTCTAGGACTGCTGGCTCCCAACTGCCACCTGCCTTTGTCTGATTGCCCCTAACCGCTTCTGCCTGTCAGCCTGATCACCTCCTAACCACTCTCCTGCCAGCCTGATCAATGCCTAACTACTCTCCAGCTGGCCCAATTGCCCCTAACTGCCCTCCCCTGCTGGCTTGGTCACCCTTAACTGCCCTCCCTGCTGGCCTGATTGCCCACAACTGCCCTCCCCTACAGGCTTGGGTCCCACCCAACTGCCCTCCCCTGCATGCTTGGTCCCCCCCCCTGAAACTACCCTCCTTAGCTGACCTGGTCCACCCCAACTGTTCTCCTCTGCTGGCCTGGTCTCCCCCAACTGCCCTCCTCTACTGGCCTGGTCACCCTTAACTGCCCTCCCTGCTGGCCTGATCTCCCACAACTGCCCTCCCCTGCAGACCTGGTCTCTCCCAATTGCATTCTTCTACTGGCCTGGTCATCCCTAACTACCTTCCTTGCTGGCCTGATCTCCCACAACTACCCTACCCTACAGGCCTGGTTCCCCCGCAACTATACTCCTTTGCTGGCCTGGTTACTCCTAACTCCCCACATCTTCCCTCCCATGCAGGCCATCTTGTGGTGGCCATCTTGTATCCACATGGGGGCAGCCATCTTTGACTACATGGGGGTGGCCATCTTGTGTCTTGGAGTGACCGTCAATTTGCATATTACTCTTTTATTAGATAGGATTATAGTTTTATCCCAGGCTTAACAAACTGCTAAAGCAACATGACTTTTATTTGTGCTTATTTCATTCCTAGCAAGCACGAAAATTTTTGCAAATATTTGTTTACAATTTTTTGGTGTGTATTTGTCTCCTAATTTTTGTTTATTTTTCTACTAATTGTCATATTTTTTGCCAGGTTCAGTCTCAACTGTTTTCTTTACCTTTATTCCTTTGTGTAGGCTCCCATGATTCATTCAGCTACTGGGTAGATGAGAAATCCCCAGTGGGGCCTGACCAAACCCCAGCTATCATGCGCCTTGCCAGGATATCCTTGGTGAAGAAGCTAATGAAGAAATGGTCTGTGACTCAGAACCTGACTTTCCGAGAGCAGCTTGAAGCTGGGATCCGCTACTTTGATCTGCGTGTGTCCTCCAAGCCGGGGGATACTGATCAGGAGATCTACTTCATCCATGGACTTTTTGGCATCAAGGTCTGGGATGGACTGATGGAGATTGACTCGTTTCTTACACAGCACCCTCGAGAGATTGTCTTTTTGGATTTCAACCACTTCTATGCCATGGATGAGGCCCATCACAAACATCTGGTTCACCGGATACAGGAGGCTTTTGGAAACAAGCTATGCTTGGCCTGCAATGTGGAGAGCCTGACCCTGCAGATCCTGTGGGAGAAGAAGTACCAGGTAGGAGAACTGAGATGAGAGAACAAGACTGTTTCTGCCTCTTCTGTATCACCAGCTGAAAGGGCTCATTGCAGGGCTATTAGTCTAGAAGGCATTGATGGTTTGGAATGTTAAACATACTCATACAAGGCTCCTGGGCTCCAGGACAGCTTCAAGGCTTTCCTGGATGCTCTTAACCTTGATGAACACCTGCCAAATATTTAGAACTTTTTGGCAACATGTTTGGCATCTAAATTGACTTTGAATGTCCTGGCCAGAACCAGCCCAAACAAAGTTGTGAAATGGACCAGTTTGTCGTAACATTTTACTTTCTCCCATAAAGTCCACTTTTAACCACGCTGCTTCCCTTCAGGGGCAGTCCATTCCATCCTGCCTTTAACCCAATGTTAGATCATCCCTGCCAAGTACTGATTGATAAGTAAAAGCATCAGCTGACAAAGACATGTAAAGTGATCATTTCAGGTGTGTTAATATTTTAAAAGGCCATCTCCACAGAATTTGGGTCATAGTGGGAAAGAACTTAAAAAGGAAGAGCTCATCTGAGGGATTCAGGCTTGAAGACTAATCCCCAGGTTGCTTATGCTGAGAAGAGTCCCAAAACGTAAACCCAAGAGGGATATACTCAAGAAAAGGAATGTGGGCCTCGGATATATCCTGCTCTTATCCCCGAAGATAGTGGGAAACATCTCCAGGAATGGTCAGCTTCCAATTTAGACTCTCTTTAAAAAGAAAAAAAAAAAGTATTTTGATTCATAATTGCTCACATGCTCAGAGATAGATTAACCAAAATATCTTAAAGAGGCAGTTATTTTTTAAACTTATGGAAGAGCTTTTAGTTAAAAATCAATTAAAGATTATTCACTTGCAAACACTTCTTGAACACCAAGTATGTGCTAAGTGAACACCATTCTAAGCACTTGGGATAAATTAGTAAATGAAACAAAGATCTTTGCCACTTAATGGAACTTTCACTCAGATGGAGGAGACAGTGCATCGATAGTAAACATAATAAATACATTCCATATAATATCAAAAATGGTAAGAGCCATGAAGAAGAAAGTTAAGCTGGTGAGGGGAGCCAGGGTTCCTGGGCTGGAGAGTTGGTCACAGTTTTTAAATAGGTCTGTCAGGGCAGCCCTCATTGCAGGATGGCATGGGAAGGAGTAATCACATAGACCTTGGGGGAAGAGCTTTCCCAAGAGAGGAGCAGCCATGGCAGAACCCTCAACATGAGTGTGCCAGACATCTTTGAGGAAAAGCAGGAGTTACTGGAGAGCAGAGCCAGCCAAGGAGGAGGTCAGACTATGTGGGCCTTTGGCAGTGAATGGAGTGGGCTTGTACTCTGGGTGAAGGGTTCTAAGCACAGGGTGCTGGGATCTGGCTTAGTGGTAATAGTCTCCCTCTGGTTACCAGGAAGAAACCAGGAATAGGGGGAGGGGAAGAAGAGGGGAAACCAGGGAGGAGACTGTTGTTGGGAAGTGGTCAGATTTTGAACCTATCAGAAAGGGGAGCCATCAGGGTTGCCTAATGGTTGAGGTTTAGAGTTGGAAAGAAAGTGAGGTTCTAGGATAACTCCCAGGTTTGACCTGAGTAATTGGAAACACTGGATTGTTTTATCTATACTAATAATAGTCTAAGGCTGTCATGACCTAAATGACCAGATGGATGATCAGTCACCAGGAAGTGAATAGAGCACCTCTTGGTCCCTTCCCCATGGCCCACAGACTCCTATCACAGCAAGGCTGGCAGCAGGTAGGCAGGCAGGGCAACAGAGTGGTGGGTGGGGTGAAGTTGGCACAATGGCTACAGATCAGGCCCGGAGAGAGGCCTGGAGAGAGAGGCAAGGCCTGATCAGTAGCCTCCTCAGCTGCTAGTAAGGCCTGGAGAGAGAGAAAGAGGTGGGGCCTGATCAGTAGCCACCATGGCTGTTGGCAAGGCCCAGAGAGAGAGAGGTGGGGCTTGATTAGCAGCTACTGCAGAGGCTGTGGATCAGCCCCAGAGATAGACCCAGAGAGAAAGGTAGCTGTCAGCGGGGTCTTTCTGGATTTCCCAGAAGAGCCGATGGCTGCCTAGGAGGCAGAGCTTTTGACGTTGACTGGCATAGAAATTGACCAATCAGAACCTAATCTGGGTGAACTGCGAAGGCAGAACCTGATGTGGGGATTGAGGAGGGGTTTTAAGGGCAACAGCCGTTTGGTGTAAGATATAAGAAAGCGGTTCAAGTTTTTAATAACCAGTTTGGCAGTATAGTACATATGGATGACTATTAGTCAAGATAAAGGATTATGTATTTTTGTCTGCAGAAAAAAGGCTCTGCCCCCCCCCATTTAAGCAACCCTATCCTATATAATCTATCTATACTAATAAAAGGGTAATATGCTAATTATACTGGGTCGACCAGCCATCTCCTGGACATCCAACTTCCTTCCAGACAATGGGGGGGGGGCAAGACAGAGGCAGTTAGAGGCAATCAGCCCAGCAAGGGAAGGCAGTTGGGGGCCATATCAGGCTTGCAGGAGGTTAGGGGCAATCAGGCAGGCAGGGGAGAGCAGTTAGGGATGATCAGGCTGGCAGGGGAGAGCAGTTAGGAGTAATCAGGCCAGCAGGGGTGTGGTTAGGTGTGACCAGGCAGGCAGGCAGAAGTAGTTAGGGGCAATCAGTAAAACAGGCAGAAACAGTTAGGGGTGATCATGCAAGCAAGCAGGAAGGTTAGGGGTGATCAGGCAGGCAGGCAGGCAGGTGAGCAGTTAGGAGCCAGCAGTTCCAGATTGTGAGAGGGATGTCTGACTGCAGGTTTAGGGATTGAGCCTAAACTGGCAGTCAAACATCTCCCACAGGTTCCCCAATTGGAGTGGGTGCAGGTTGGGCTCAGGGAACCCCCCGTGCATGAATGTCATGCACTGGGCCTCTAGTACACTCATAAAAGTGCTTAAGTCCTTAGACTTACAGAGGCTAATGAGTTAAGTCTTAGTATCTGTTAAAATTTAAGCTATTTTTCCTCACAAAAACATTTGTAAGTGATGGTTTGTGAAATATTTATCACACCCCTTCCTCCAAACCTGAATTAATATACATTTAGACTCACAGGTTTCATTAGGAGAGAATTTTTACTCCTGCATAGTCTCTCTCTTACAACATTAAATAACTAGTGCCCTGGTACAAGGATTCATGCACATTGAAAGAAAATTAATTAGAAAGTAGTCAGCAGGACAGGACTGGGCGAGACAGGCTGGACACACCCTGGAGCTAACCTTTCATGGTTTCTCCCCAGCCAGCTGCACTTGGGACAGGGCCACAGCTTGAAGGTCTTTTGCAGATTGAGCCGAGTTTTTCCAG
The DNA here is from genome assembly GCA_011751065.1 of Lasiurus cinereus. Classification (NCBI taxonomy): domain Eukaryota; kingdom Metazoa; phylum Chordata; class Mammalia; order Chiroptera; family Vespertilionidae; genus Lasiurus; species Lasiurus cinereus. The sequence continues at coordinate 9,431,718 of JAAGEH010000286.1, read as the reverse complement.
CAGGTAGGGTCCCTTGGCCTGGCCTGCGGGTATTGGGCTGAAATAGGCTCTCTGACATCCCCCAAAGGGTCCTGGATTGTGAGAGGGCGGTTCTCAGGTGACGCACCCCAGAATCAGGCTCCCTCCTCTCAGATTACAGGTGCGTCACCTGAGAACTGGCACTGCCAAGTCACTGCAGTTCTGCAGCTACTGCGTTGAGTTTCTGCCTCCTGGTGTTCAGTGCATGTCATAGCTACTGGTCAGACAGTCGCTAAACCTTTTATATATATAGATAGGAATAACAACAACAGTAACAGCTAACAGTTAGTGAGCTTTTACAATGTGCAAAGTACATACATTAACTTGTTTATCCTTTCAACTACACTAAGAGATATGTATTTTGTTATTATTCTCTTTACAAGTGATAAAACTGAGGCATAGTGAGATTAAGCAAGTTGCCCAGGAGAACATGTTAGTGAGTGACAGGAGCCAGGATTCCACCACAGGCTCCCCAGAGTTCCCACACCTTCTCAGGCTCCCAGGGCTGTGCACACACCTTGGTGATTTTCACAACTGGTGTCATAGATTATGTTAATTAAACACTCTTTTATTCATGAGTCCCTATTATCAGGAGGTCTAGAGCAGCAGTTGCCAACCTTTTGAGACCTGTGAGTCTTGGTACTATCAGTTGGCAACCACTGGTCTAGAGAGCAGAATGGGAGGAAGGGAAGGAGATGGGTAAGCAAGCTTTTGAGTCCTGGGATTCAGGTAAGGTTAAATTTGAGTACAGCTAGGTTCATAAACAGACATCTATTACAAATATAGTTTTAAAATTTTGAATACAGATAGTGTTCTGGATGGGTTGCCACACCACACAGACTAAATTGTTATGGGATCTGTAGGGATAACAGGTGTCTTCAGAAGTAATGAATGGTGTGGACAGTGACTGTTTAGCAACACAGTGATGGTCTATCAGAGTTGTTAAGTATGGGCTAATCTGTTTCCCCCACTACAAATATGCCTAAAATTATAAAGACCCTGTGATGACATCTCAGGAAAAGTGAGAGTGTCATCAATTTGAATTCTAGGCTGTCCCTGTCCCCCTTCCTTTCCAAAGTTTTCCCTGACAGGTCTCTCCTTAAAAGCAAAACAAGATAGCAGAGCCATCAGTCATCCTTTCCTGCTGGGCAGTGCCCTACTGGTGGTTAAACTTTAAATATTCATTACGTAACGAGCTGCCTTGCATGTTAGCCCCTGAGTATTTTATTGCTACAATGTAATAGCAAGAAGTGTATCACCATTCAGTCACATTTCATTTACTCAAAAGCAGTTACATCATTGCTCACAGATATATATTTGTACATGAGTGGCTATGGGTTTTCAGGGTTTAATGAATTAGGAAATTTAATCTACAGATTGGCAGTATTTAGAATATTCTTACTGAGAGTAAGAATACATAACACTAGCAAAATACAAAATAACCTATATACAATTACAAAATAAAATGGCCTCAAATGTACTATGTGAAGAATGGGGTTTTTTGTAATCAATCAATTGAAAAATAGTACATAGTATAAATCCATATACCAGGGGCCTCAGAAAGGACCCACCAGAATAAGAGGAGGTCAGTGAAGGAATAATTCTTAAAGAAAATGAGATTTTTAAATCTGAATCTCAAAAGAAAAACTGAATATAATTGCTGAGCTGGATGGGGAGAGTATCTCAGAGAAAAATACATTTGAGTGAGGTGGGGAGGCTGATGCAAACACAGGTTCTGGATAAGAGTTACTGCCCCTGAAAATCTGTAGAATAAATGTTGATTTGCTACTATAAATAGGAACTGGAGAGCATTATACTAAGTGGAATAAGTCAGTCAGAGGAAACTAAATATCATATGATCGCCCTCATTTATGGGATATAATAACAACATAAACTGATGAACAAAAACAGATCCAGAGACAGAGAAGCATCGATCAGACTGTCAAATCTCAGAGGGAAGGTAGGGGAGGGTGGAAATAAGGGGGAAAGATCAACCAAAGAACTTGTATGCATCCATACAAGCCTAACCAATAGACACAGACAACAGGAGGGTGAGGGCATGAGTTGGGGAGGGTTGAGGGGGGAGTTAATGGGAGGATAAGGACATATATGTTATACCTTAATCAATAAAGAAATTTAAAAAAAAATTCTCCTTGAACCTTCAAAATCAAATCACTCAAGAAGATTCTTGAAGAAAGACATAAAATCTCTTTCGTGTAATTTGTAATTTTTGCATCTTTTCCAAGGTTAAGGAAAGAGCAGCACTGTCCTCTCATTCCCTGACATTTCTTCCAGGGAGAAGCAGTCTGGTCAGTGATCAGAAGGGCCCTGTCCAAGGGTCACACAGCCCATCTCTCCTGCAGCCCATCCCAGGGGCCAGCTTTCCTCACTCAGGGACACTGGAGACCCTAGCCTTCCAAACCAGCTAATTACACCGCCAGCAGGAAATCCTCCCCGATCTCCCAGACAATCTGCTTACAGTGAGCCTGTGATTAACCTCATTAGCACACGTGTTTACCACAGACAGCATTAGCAGTCAGTCAGACATTACTCAAAACCATTACAAACAAGAACCACCATTTAGCCCGTTCAGTCAGGGCCCTGGACCTAGCTCTCCTACTGTAGACCCCCAGGAAAAGTTAGCCAGGCACCATGGTTAAGAGATTAAGGTTCACAGGAAACAAAATACACATTCAGAGTCCTTCGTGGGAGCCTGGAGGATTATGCTCTCCAGCCAGAGACCCAAGTATTGCAGTCCAAGGAGTGTAAACAGCACCTTATCATTCTTCCAGGTAGAGATCACTGTGCCCTGAGGGGGGAAAATATGTTACTTCTAGAAACCTAAGCAGCAGAGCTCTGAATTGGGACAACCAAAATAGCAACTCCCTGTCCCTCAGCTGAGTCTCAGAAACTAATTAATGCTGTCGATGTGACTTGCTAATTATTTCAAAATCACCACCATCCTGAGAGGCCCCACTGGAGACCCACGCCTCCCAGAAGTCTTCTTCCCTGCCTTGAGTATGCTCCTGCTCCCTCCTGGGAGGTTTTATTTCATTCAGAATCAGCACGCACCATTGAAAGTCAGCACACAAGTTCATTGTGTTGATTTCAACTCCAAGAGCTCAGTGCCAATTTCATGAGCATCTGAGTCATAACTTGTAGTTTCAAGAGTTCTCCACCTGGGGTCTGAGGAATATAAGTCTGTGAATTTAACCAAAAAGTATGTACCCATAGATTATGGTTGCAGTCACCCTCAGAAGTATTGGCCCTGTAACTATGACTTTATCCCTCTAGAAATCACATATATATCCAAATTACACATCAGTTATTACAAATATTTTGAAATATCATTAAACTCATGATTAATTCAAAATTATGGACGTTGTACTTAACATAAAATATTTTTTATTTGTTATGAAACACATACCACATCAGTTTACTACAGATTCAATTAATATATTCATAGCTTTATTTCCATCTTATTCATTTATTTTGTAATCGTGTCTATTTTACGTTTTCATTTAAATCATAGCCTGAGAAAGGGTTCAGGGTTTTACCATACTTTCAAAATGCTGACAAAAATAAAGTTAAGAATCTTTAACTCAGACTTATGCAAATGCTTAAATCCTTGCTTATGAACCTTTCCCCAAAAAAAGAAAAAATATATAAATAGATATACATATAGATTTATAGATATAGATATACAACAATTCTTGAATTTCCATGTGTTTATATTTGTTTGCCTTTGCTCCTAGCAATCCATGTCAAGCCAAGGAGTTGATATTCAGTTTGTTCATGACTTGCTTTGCTTTTTCTCTTTTGGAACTCTCAGGTTCTAATTTTCTATCACTGCCCCTTCTACAAGCAATACCCCTTCTTGTGGCCTGGAAAGAAGATCCCAGCGCCCTGGGCAAATACCACCAGTGTGCGCAAACTAATCCTCTTCTTGGAGACCACTCTGAGTGAGCGGTCCCCACGTGGCGCCTTTCATGTCTCTCAAGCGATTCTCACCCCCAGAGCAAAGACCATCGCCCGGGGCCTGGTCGGTGGCCTCAAGAACACATTGGTTCACAGGTAAGAATTTGCTTCCATCCCCAGAGTAAAGTTATTTTTTTAATGTATTTTTATTCTCTTCTGAATAAATAGCAGTAAAACCATGCAGTTTGAAAATTTAAAATACTGCAAGAGAAAATACCTTATTTGAAAAAGCTGTTCATTTAAGGTAGCTTGCATTAACTGAGTCCAAGGGGTCTCTAAATCTTTATTAAAATGTACATATTACACCATAAGTACACTCTAAATTTTGATGCTAAAGTATAGCCCTTGAAGCCAACACTAGCCAGTTCACTTCTGGCATGGGGTGCGTCCTGTGCTTGCCCCTGTCCTCTTAGCTGTCCCAAGTACTCACTTATGAAGCAATAAATGTGACTTCTGTGCTAGGTGCTAGGGATCCAAAGATAAACCTTCAAAGATTTGGGATGTCCTTCCCCTTCCACAGTGACAATGAGTCCTAAAAAGCAGCTCAGGATGGCACCCACAATGCTATAGCTTTAAATACTTCCACAGAGCAGACTTAATCCTGACTGTCCAATTAGGCAGGAGAATCTCCAGAAATTTTATATTAAATTATGTTCTTTATGCTGGACACCAATAGATGATAAGTGTTGTTAAGAAAAAATATGCTATCTGGCCGGTGTGGCTCAGTGGTTGGGCATCTACCGATGAACCAGAAGGTCATGGTTCAATACCTGGTAGGGTACATCCCTAGGTTTTGGACACAATTCCCAGTAGGGGGCATGCAGGAAGCAGCCAAACAATGATTCTCTCTCATCGATGATGTTTCTGTCTTTCATTCTTCTCTTCCTCCCTGAAATCAGTAAAAATATATTTTGAAGGAGAAAAAAAAAAGGACCACATGCATATATGTATGTCTATGTACATATATATGTGTATGTATGAAGGGACTGTTATAAATATATTTGGATATAGGGTATCCTTTTCAATCCAAGCTGAGGAAGCTAACTTGCTTGGGTTACAAGGGATATTTGCAAAAATCACTTTGGTTCTTGAGTTCCAGGTGGTAAGCATCAGAATTCAGACAATGAAAGATTCATCCAGAAACATGTTCCTGTTTGTCTGTTTGGTTCTGAGTCTGGGTACATGCCTTCAGGTAGCAGGTGTTCACCTGGCAGGAGTGTGGATAGTGAGGAACACCTGGACTTCTCTTTCTGGGTGGCAGCTCCTGGTGACATGGCCATGAACAATACCAGAAACCTCTTTTGTGGGGCTTTACTGAGTCTGGACTGAATTACTTGTGCCGAATTTGGAAAATTCATAAACCAGCGATATATCTCTGAAAGATTTAGAACTATGAACTTTCTTTTTTTCTCATATATTTTCACTTATCCATACCATTTTCCCTATGCCTTTGGTAAATTTCTAGACTAACATTATTTATTTATTTATTCATTCGTTTAACAATGACAGAGAACCTAGGAGCAGCTAGGTCCATAGATACCAAATGAATAAAGCAGTCTCTGTCCTCGCAGAACTTACAGTCCATCAGAACAAATAAACATACAAAGTTCTATCAAACAACATGAAAATCACTATTATAACCATCTGTGCAGAAAGCTGTACTAATGAGGAAAGGGCATATTTAAAAATAAGGACAAATTACATTTGTATACAAATTACATTTGTGGTCTGAATGTACAATACCCTCTTAATAATGACTTCATTTCATTATTAAATCTGATCATCCTCTAGGAGGGCACATTGTCTGGAGCACAGGATCGTCCCCATTTTAGATGGGGCTCAGTAAGGTTCCATGGTCAGGACTCACGTAGCTGGTAAGAAGCAATGATACGTCTCAACTGGGGACTTCATATTGTTGGACTGTAGCCTTTTTCAGTGTTCATCACTGACTTGATGTAGATATTTCAGAGTCCCGTTGTTCTTGTCTGCTTCACTGGCCTGTGATTGTCTTACTTGCACCTAAATCTGGTCTGATCTTATTGGCTACCACTACCAACCCACAGAGTCACAATGCTTTTCATACTCATAAATTCCTAGAATTATAATCTGGCTGCAAATGAAGCACACGGCTCTGTGACTTAGTCTAATGATGGTGGCCTGTGCCCAAAGCCAAGGCACCCTAGCATGCCAGAGCCCTTACCTGCTGGTGGCAAGCAGATGTCTCCAAGGCGGAAACATACTTGGGCATCTCAACTCCATCTGGTCACAAGACTATTGCAGGGATACACCCTGCATTCCTAGGCTCCACGTCATCTGAAGGAAGAAATTCAGCTGTGGTCAAACGTTTGTCCCCTAACAACAGCACGACCTGTGGCTGGCATTTCCTCTGGGCTGTTGGACAAGCCTAAGAAAAAAGCAGTTGGCCCAGAGCCTGCCCCTGAGTGCAACCCTGGAAAGTCAGTCCTAACTAAGGCACACAGGAACATAGTAAACTGGTCCTGGGCACCGGCCATCAGCTTAGCCAAGAGAAAGATGACAAGGTCTATTGTCCTACAAATGTAGAGGTGGTATTCTCAGCAGAGATTTAACTGTATCCCCCACCCCCACCCCGGACTGTTAAGTGACTTTCAGACCTAAGATCCCATTTCCTTGGTTCATTACTCTAAAAGGAAGCTAAGAATAGAATTCCAACTGAATTTCTATGATAGTTTTCCCTAGATTGTTAGACACCTTATACTTCTACCAAAATGAACTGAAAGGAAATCTTGCCTATGCCTGAGGACAGAATAGCCATGGGACTATGGACGGGAACAAGGGCTGAAAGCAGAGGCCAGAGGTTCAAGCCTGACTTCGTCCCTATATGCCCTGAATCATGTTCCCTGAAAAGGCAGTGCTGAAGCCCCAATAGCTATATTTGGAGACAGGCCTTTAAAGAGGTGATTAAGTTAAAATGAGGCCAGTTAGAGTGGGATCTAATTCAATCTGACTGCTGCTTTTACAAAAAGGGGAAATTTGGACACACAGAGAGACATCAGGGATGTGGGCAGAGAGAAAAGGCCATGTCAGGACACAGAGAGAAGGGAACCATCTGCAAGCTAGGGAGAGAGGCCTCAGAAGAAACCAAACCTGCCAACACTTTGATCTTGGACTTCCAGCCCCCAGACTATGAGAACATGAATTTCTGTTGTTTAATGCCACCCAGTCTGTGGCATTTTCTTATGGCAGCCCTAGCAAACTAATGCAGTCCCTTAACAACAGAGAGGGTTTTGACAGGTTTTCTGAAGTTTCTTCACTAGTTAAATGGTGTTAATAATACTATATAATATTGTAGAGTCTTAATATGAAAATGCCTATTTTGTACCTGGCACAAAATAGGTACATCATCCTATTGGCAGGCAGATGTCTCCCTGTCTAAGGAGACCAAGAAATACAGTGCAGTGGGCCTCAAAGTGAAAAGGAAGTTCGTAACCTCCCTTTGGTGCCTATAGTCAGCAGTACCTGACTAAGCCTCCACTGATCTCTCATCTTAGTAAATGTCAGGAGTTAAGAAAATCAAATGGCTCTTCCTCACAGTGTATGCTACAATTCCCTCTTGTTGTACATAGCCCTGGTTATTTGAACCTGGCCTTGGTTGACACTTGCAACCTGAAGCTGACACAGAGCTCTTTGTCACTTGAGACTGCAGATGCATGCCTTTCCCCCATTTCTCTGCCCAGGCTCCAGGGATCCCCAGAGGTTTGGCTCTGGCTGGAATTGCCACCAAGCCTTTAATTCTTATTTCCCCAGGATAACCAGAAGATGGCGCCTGCATTTCATACTTAAACATCATCTAACTTAAGAAGTCTAATGGGTCAGCACTTCTGTGGCCCTCATATGAACCTTTGTGTGTTCCAGGTCTTTGTCTCTAAGAGCAGACTGGATTTGGGGCCCTTCAATCTCAGGCCACAACATCTTTGCACACAGGTGACAGGATGTGGCAACCACATTAGGAAAGTTTCTTACCTCAGCACCCACATGCCTCTGCCTCGCACTCTACTATCTATGATTCCTTGTTTTTTTACTGAACACTTACATAGTGTTTAACTATGTCCCCAATACAGTTCTAACCACTTTACATGCATTTAATTCTCAAAACGCTATGAAATATAGGGGGGAAAACTGAGGCACAGAGAAATTGAATAAGTTAAGGTCAAATTGAGATTATTATGTTGTCAGGAATCCCAGTTAAAAATGGAAGTTCCCCTATGAGTGTGGTCTATTAAATCATAATCAGCGATGAATATAAAAATATAAATCATTTATGAAATGAGTTTTTTGCCCATAGTCAACTGTAGTATCCATTGAGTGAGGGAAGAAACCTAGACTGTTTCTAGTTGTCATGACAAGAGGGAAATAAAGAGGGGAGGGAGAGAATGCTGCCACAGCCTTGATAGGGTGTCCTAGGAGAAGAATGAGAAGTCATGGTATGTACTCAAAGAAGGGAGGGCAGCTTTGAGGGAGCAAAGGACAGGAAATGACATCCCAGGAGAGTATCCCCGTAAAAGAGAAAAAGGCCCATTAAGACCATAAACTTCACTTAGTTTCAATTTTGGCCTAGAGCAAATTCTTCCTAATTAGTCTCTTATTCCTGAACCAAAATATAAGCCCTAGCCTGTGTCTTCCTTAAACCATTTTCAACCTATCAAGTATATAGTGAGCTATTTTTACCATGATGCAAAACTATGGTGACACTTCATAGTTCCCTCCTCTCTACCCGCCATGGTATTTTACACTTACCACTACTATAGAAAGTATCACATTAAATTGTCATCATTGTTTATGTCACTAGATTCTTTGGCAAAACATTCTATCGCATAGAAAGCCCTCAAATTATAAAATGAGACTGACAGAATATTTTTTGTGGAACACTGAGTAAGCAATTGTCTATTAAGAAGGCACACATACTGCTGGAATGACTGCATATGCATATGGAAAAGGCGGACCTTGACCCCTATTCATACCATATAGGAAAATTAACCTGAGACAGACCTTAGATCTAAACATAAAGGCTAAAACCATACATTTTTAGAAGAAAACATGAAAATACCTTTGTGACTTGAATATAGGCAAAAGTTTCTTAGGTTGGTCACAGAAACCATTAAAAAAAAAATGATGTTAAACTTCATCCACATTAAGGAATTCAGCTCACCAAAATATTCCAGTAAAATAATCAATAGGCAAATTCAGGCAGGGAAAAAATATTATAAAATATATCTGACAAAAGACTTGTATCTAGAATATGTAAATAACATAACTTAATAACTAAAAGAAAAAGAAAAGAGAAAGTTTTTTAAAAAATGGTCAGAAGATACACAAATGACCAATAAGTACATGACAAGCAGCTCAACATCAGTAATGATGAGTAAAATGCCAATTAAAACCCTATGAGATATCTTTACACACCCACTAAATGGAAAAACTTAAAAAGGCTGATAGCATCAAATTTTGTAGAGAATGTGAAGCAACCAGACTCTCATACTTTGTTGATGGGAATGTACAATGGAACCACCTCTTTGGGAACAGATCTGGAAGTTTTTTATAAACCTAAATGTAAATCTGCCATATAATAGAGCAGTTTCACTCTTTGTTATTTACCCAAAAGATGTGAAAATAAATGTCCACTAAAAGACTTGTATAAGAATGCTCATAGATAAAATTTTATTTATAAAATCCAAAAACTCGAAACAGCCTGTTTACCCACTGATAGGAAAAAGGATAAAAAATAATTACAGTATAGTCATACAATGGTATACTATGCAGTTAAGTTTAAAAAGAACAAAATACTGATGCATTCATCAACATGGATGAATTTCAAAACCATTTGTTGAATAAAAGATCCTCACACACAAGAATACATGTTGCATGCTTTATAAGAAGTTCTAGAAAGGTCAAATTTAATCTGTGGTAGAAAAAAATCAATGTAATTGTTGCCTCTAGGAGGACTGAGGGGCAGGGATTGAAGGGGAAAGTATATGCAGGAACTTTCTGGGGTGCTGATAAGGTTCTAAACCTTGATATGGGTATGAGTTCTGTGTGTACATTTGTCAAAACTCAACTGGTATACACTTAAGACTTGTGCACATTTTACTGGATATAAATTTTATGTCAAAAGAAAACTTACAAACAAATATGGAACCCTAGTTAATGATATGCATACTGAGGTGTTTGGTATAGCTGTTAGCAGTTGGAATTTGTCAAAAATATAAGATAGATTATGGAAAGATAGAGTGACAGATTAATGGATAGATATGTGATAAACAAGTATAGTAAAATGTTACTAGTAAAACCTAGATGGTAGATACACTTATTGTAAATTTCAGTGATTTATGATAAAAAGTTTTATGATAAAAAATAACCTATTAATTTTTAAAGTCCTTTTCACATGGATCTCTTTGGGGTTAATATCCTGTTCCAGCACAGAAACCCTGAACGTACAGTTTTCTAGTGCAATAGATATCACTTTGTCCCTGAAAGATATATGAAACTTAAATGGACAAATTCTGGGTGCTCAAGTTTTTATTGGCATACTCTTGTTACATTAAGGGAAAAGTTTTGTTTCTATTTCTGGAGGAGTCCTTCTAAACTATTCTCTCTTCTCTCTCCACAACACTCTCCTCTTGTAGGAACCTTCCTGTCATCCTGGACTGGGTAAAAACTCAGAAGCCTGGAACCATGGGTGTCAACATCATCACTTCTGACTTCGTGGACCTGGTGGACTTTGCCACAACTGTCATTGAATTGAATGACCTCCTACAGGAGGATAGAGCTTTGACCAAATGCTGATTCAATTTTTATTTATTTTAATATTGAATCTTTTGATCCAGGCTGGAGTTCTGAAGGGTTTTCTGTTAGGATGGCTCCTGGGCAGTGATGGTGAAGTGAAGAGAAGGAGAAGGAGGGTGTTTTTTCTTTTTCCCCTCCTCACAGGGCCATTCGGATAAAATTCAAGATCTTTTGATTGCAATTTTTTCCCCATGAGACTTTTGAAAAACCTAAGTCCAAGGGAAGAAAGCATGTTTCATGAGATTGAGGCTAAAATCTCCTCAATGGTTTATGATGTTGAATGTAATATGGAAATGGAGTCTCCAAGATACATTGGGTATTGTGTGCCCTCCAAGTAGGCCTTGTTCCCTATTGTCTTCCAGGATGTTGTGTTTGAGTCAGTGAGAAAACTGAACCAGAAAAACATTCCTGGTCAAAAGAATGACTCCTTGTGGGTGTAGACTGCCCTGTGCAGTAGCTTAATATCAAGCTTGGGCTTTGAGAGGAGAAAGGGCCAAGCACCAGTTCTCTCTAGACATGTTGAATGTCACAACTTCATCCCTGAGAGAGTAAGACATCACCAAAGTATTTCAGCTACAAGCTGTTCTTGCATAGCTTATACTTGGTAATTGGTCAACTTCATTCTTCAGATAAACAGTTCAGACTGCCCTTGGTGTCAGAAATGTGTTTCCCAGTTTTAAAGCATTGATTCCTTTCTCTTTCTTTTGGCCTTTCCTTAAAAGTGAAAAGAACAAGGACCAGAGATCTTTTCATTGAGGGGCCCAAAAATAGACAGACATGCATGTTTGTTGCACGCCAGGTTTTTTTAAATTTAATTCTGTAGCTTTTCCCAAAATGGCTGCCAGGTAAGCACCTGCATCATTTGGTCAAAATCCTCTTTAGAGTAGGGTCTTCAAGCCAGATCTTGGAATTGCATTTCTTTGTTGTCTGCCTTGGACTCGGGATTATGCCATGGGACACAACGCTAATGGAAGGTAGCTTGTCTGTGGCACCCTGGCAGCAGACACAGGATGCATGGAAAGTGCAATGGATTTAAGGAGGACACGCCAAGTGGGTTTGGAGCCATTCCATAACTCCTTGAAAACAAGACTACCTCGGGGGACATTTAAGATGACTTGGGTGTCGTCGAGTGAGAAAAACCCAGTGTTGGAACATTTCTAGTTCGTATCTTCCTTGTTCTGAGCCTAGTAATCACCACTGCATGAGGGCTTTGAAACTCACAAGGGGATTTTTTTTTTTTTTAATTGATGAGAGGTGCTTATCCAGAAAAAGCCCTCTTGTGTTTTTATTTATTTATTTATTTATTTATTCACTTATTTATTTATAGATTAAGTATCTTCAGTGCTTCTTACCTCATGAGCACTCACCAAGGAGCTTCCTGAACTTTCTCACCCACGCCCAATGCTGCCATGGTCTTCCTCCTTAGCAGGACCACACATCTCAGGACTGTGAGTGACCTGCAACTCTGCTGTGGATGTACTGGCTCCTCAGTCATGAAAGTGGGCGGGGCTCATGTGTGGGCGTGGTCAAGATCTAAGAAGCCACTCCCAAGCCACACACTGGAGCAGATGATGAAAAGGGTAGTGAGGAACTCTCAGTTCTTGAGGAAGACCCTTCAGAAAAGGATTGAAAAGAAAGCAGCTAGAAAGAAAACTGAGCATGGGAATGTGAGCACTTCGATGTTCCTAAGAACTGGCCAAGAACCTCTAAGGAAGTGTTAGCTTCCTGGTCTAAAGGAGAAAAGCATACAATCCTGGGTGGTTGTGTGCCTGTATACAGATTGTTGGACCACCTCCCAGTAGTTTTCCATTCCTACTTTTCGATACTCATTGCTGGATTTGCATGCTGCCTGCAGTGGGGGTATCCTATAGTTGCTACTAAAAGCACATGCACACCCCAATTCTTGGTCTTCCAAGCTTTACTTCCTGTAAAGGAATTTAAGCCCTCACCTTTGGCTTCCACAGCTTGAGGAGGTCATAACACAAATGCCTCTGGGCATTAACTTTTCTTACATTTGAGCTCCTCTCCAAGGAGGTTTCTGAGATTTTATTGTCAAATTCTTTAGGGCCGTCTATGGAAAGGAGTAAGGAAGTGAGTGCCCTCACTTTCTCAATTTCCCTTCAATTCTGATATTAAACTCCAGTGCTGAGCTCTGAAATCCCTGGCCCCCACCCTCGGGGTTTTATTTGCTGTTATTGTTTCATTTGGATCTTGTTTTTAATCATGGTCAATTGCTAGGGACTATACCAGTTCCCTTCTTTAACCCTTTGTTACTTGGCAAAGAGATAAGGAGGCAAGAGGAGAATTATTCTTCTCTGTTTTATTTGAGCCTCAGCTTTGTCCAGGTGCTTGGTGCTATGAGGCCAGGTGTGTGACAGGTGTCTACACAGGATACCAGTGACACCCAAGGGCTGCTGACTGTTCAGTGAAATGTTTACTTGATTTTTTTTCCTTTAGTTTTAAAATATGTAGTCGCACTTGGGCTATACCGTTTAACTGCACTACAGTGTTTGCATGCTAAGAGAAAAGTCATGGAGCATGACAAAGAGTACAGCCAGTAGTACTAAGGGTGTGTGCATGGAGTCCTGCTCCGCATGATGAATGTAGAGGCTCACTCCTTCATGCTGCTGTGGGTAGCAGCCTGACTTGCATTTTGAAATTCTGTGCAGGAGTCCTGGGACATAGGAGGAGGATTATTTACAGTTCACCCTTGATAAACACCCTTGAATTAACATGATGTCTGCCCCAAGAAAGGATGTGTACATTCTGCTCCTTGACAGAGGCCAAACAGGAGACTCAGTGGTGGGACAGACAGAAAACAGACTTGAGTTCTGTGACTCATTCTGCCACTGCCACCAATAAAAATGGTGACCCAACCATATCATTTATTCTCATAAGCTCTGGGGACCTTTCTGATCAAATAAGTTTATCTTATTTACTAGTACTCAGAATTAACTTCAAGGTCAGCTAAAAAGCTACTTGATTGATACAAAAGAGGGTGTTAGGATTCAGGGCCATAGTTATCCTGAAAAGTAGACTGAATTTTTTATGAGCTCCCTGGACCATTTACCACGTGGCCAAGGGGACCATTACAGGTTTCAGTTAGGTTAGAGCAGAATTCAAAGGCTTGAATTTGGAGCCTATTAGAGGTGCCACAGTGATTTCATGGGTACAGAAAATATCCTTAGGTTTAGAGAGAGAAGACAAGATAGAACGGGTAAAATAATAAATGATAGAGAATTAAAATTGTAAATTAATGGCAGATCTAAAGGGTCATGCCAGAAAATATTATCTACCTGCTGTATCAGTAATTAAATTTAGTTTCTTTCCTTAGTGCTGAGCCCAGACCCCTGTATTCTTGAGAATCAATAAGTCGCAGTTTAAAGCAGGATTTCTATAAACTCAAAAGCACAAGATCTGGGTCCCAGTAATGATCAATATTCAGAATCCTAGTATTTTTTCATCTCCTCATCTTCACAAAGTTTGTGTTTCTATTCAAGAAGATCATGGGATGGAACACTCCAGAGTTAAATGCCATTTTGTGGTGAAACAGTATTTTCTATTTCTGTTTTTCTGAATCTTACCATAAGTGCTCCCCATCGAGACATTGTGGCAATCCAACTGGAAGGCTTAACACAAAGCTAAAGGTGGAGACAGAAGGGATGAAGATTGAAATGAAGCCACCTGTTTTCCTGGGAAGCAAAAGAGCTGCACAAATCCAGACCATCTGACAGAGTTAGTTCATGCTGCAGTTGAAGTTTTGTCACGTTCTTTATTGGCTGACAGCAGATGTTTACTGTTAGGTTCTGGGAAACAGAATGGGCTAATGAATGGGGCACAGGCATGAGGCCCCCTCCCCAACCTGAGCAAGGAAGTGATCCTATGCTAAATCTGCCTTGCTCTTGCATCTGGAATAACAATGCCATCTGCTACTTTAGTGCTATTTTGCAAATCTTGGTGGAGCAGCTTGCCAAAGAATGAGGTCTCTAATGATGAGGTTAAATGCTATATATTAAGCAGGTGTACAGTTGTGATTCTTTGTGTGCATATGTGGAGAAATGCTACTGGGGTTCATGTCTCAAAGGCACCACTGTTAGATAGAAATTGGCTAACTGCGGTACCTTTAGTGTTGTGAACAGTGAATTTAGCTGGGCTGAAAGAAATTTGCCTATGTGTATGTGAACACCTGAGAGTTGGGCTTTCCCCAGTGCACACCAAGTAGTCAAACATACCAGGAGGAGATGAATAGAAATGGTAACATGACACTCGGCAGTGACAAGAAGTTTGGTTTGTATGGCATAGAACATGGCTGTGCCTCCAAATTCCACTAACTTTCCAGTACATCTTGGTCCTCTGCCTCAGACTGCTTCCTGCTATTTGCCACCAAGGCTTTGTCACTCACACATGTTGTCTTGGGACACACAGGAATGAATTGGTTGGGTGATAAGTGATTTAACTGGAAGCTTCACCCTTAATTCGAATTGATTCTAAACAGCTCTTTATTGCCCCAGGTTCCCCAGTTTCCTGCTAACAAATAATGATGCTAAGGTCATTATGTCACTGACTTGGCCCTAACCCAGAGAACGCAGCACACGATGTAATGGTGTTGAACTAGCACAGTAGTCAGCAAACTCATTAGTCAACACAACCAAATATCAACAGGACAACAATTGAAATTTCTTTTGAGTCCAATTTTTTAAACTTAAACTTTTTCTAATGCCACTTCTTCAAAACAGACTCACCTAGGCCGTGGTATTTTGAGGAAGAGCCATACTCAAGGGGCCAAAGAGCCGCATGTGGCTCGTGAGCTGCAGTTTACTGACCACAGAATTAGCACATTCTTAGACACTGGAAGCACTCTAAGATAACTCCTTCTCTCCTGTAGTGAATATAGTGTTCTAGTCTTTTCTCCAATAAAACTTATTCTTAGGGCTTTTCAAATTAATTTTTAAGCCATATTGTTTAGATGAAATGTTTTTCTTCTCTTCGTTGGGAATTCAATCCCATGGTCTATTAAGATAGCTCCATCAGTGGTCTGGAGCCGTGGTCGGCAAACTGCGACTTGCAAGCCACATGAGCAGCGGTTCTCAACCTGTGGGGTCAAACAACCCTTTCACAGGGGTCGCCTAAGACCATCAGAAAATGCAGATATTTACATCACGATGAATAACAGCAAAATTTCATGGTTGGGGGTCACCACCACATGAGGAACTGTATGCAAGGGTCTCGGCCTTAGGAAGGTTGAGAACCACTGCACATGAGGCTCTTTGGCCCCTTGAGTGTGACTCTCCCACAAAATACCACGGCTTGGGCGAGTCTATTTTGAAGTGGCATTAGAAGAAGTTTAAGTTTAAAAAATTTGGCTCTCAAAATAAATTGCAATTGTACTGTTGATATTTGGCTCTGGTGACTAATGAGTTTGCTGACCACTGGTCTAGAGCCATTTTCTATCTCCTTCAAAAAATATCACTTTCTCCTCTTGTTTCCTGGCCATCCTCTGTTATCTGCTGATTACTGTGAATCACAGGATGCTGGCAAAACTTACAGTAAAAGGCACATGCACTCAATGATATCCAAACACACTCTTATCACAGTGGTTTTAGCTTCTTCCTCTTCTCAGATGCATTATCCAGCTCCCCTCCCTATTCCCACCCAATTACTAGAACTGTCCCTGATTGGAGCCCAGAACTTGGGGCCAGTACTTCATTCAGATATCAGGGGCTTGCCGCCAAGCTATGAGCCCAATGAGAAGCACAGCACTTTGAAAAGTCAAATAGGACTTTGGTAGCTTTGAACATTTGCAGTTTTACATTTGTTATTATTTTATAACACTAATAATATTTTAGTCATAAATCTATAAAACCAATATGATAGATCTTAGTACATAGTCTAGAGACAATGGTACCTTGCTGCTATTATACTTATTAACTTATATACCAATTAATAAGTATTACATATAGGTTGTGTATGCATTATTGTATTGTGTATGCATATATATAGTATATATGCCAACTGTAATACTTAACCTCACTGATCAACATTTTAAAAATACAGTAGTTCCCCCTCCCCCTTATCCACAGAGGATATGTTCTAAGATCCCCAGTGGATACCTGAAACCATAGATAGTAATGAACTATATATGCTGTGTTTTTTCCTACACATACATACATTTTCATTTAAAGGAAGCATTTTATGGCTTCTCTTTGGCATATCAGAATTGCCAGCATGACTACTCTTACACTTTGGGGCCATTATTAAATAAAATAAGGGTTACTTGAACACAAATACTGCGAAAGTCAATCTGATAACTTAGGCTATGAAGTTATTGATAAGCAGGTAGTGTGGACAGAATGGAGACACTGGACAAAGGGATGAATCATATCCTGGGCAGGATGGAGCAGGATGGTTTGAGATTTCATCATGCTACTTAGAACTGTACAACTTAAAACTTGTGAATTATTTATATCTGGGATTTTACATTTAATTCATTTGGTCTGCTGCTGACCATAGGTAACTGAAACTGTGGAAAGCAAAAACCTTGGATAAGGTTGGGCTACTGTACAGATATTGTCAAAGTGAAAATAAGTCTGGTCAATTCAGATGATACATGAATCTGAAAATGATCTATTAGGTATTATATTTTGTCCTCTGTGCTTGTTTTATATTACAGTGCATGCCATTAGCTAAATTATGCCAAATGATAATTGTAAATTATACCAATTTTAAGGTTAGAATTAAAATTTTGCATATATGCTGCTTGATACTCCAAAATGTATTTTGTGGCATAATTATCTTATTCATACACATTTCACATGGCTTTTCTCCCCTAAGAAATAATTGTTCAAATATCTCTCTCTCTCCTGTCTTGTAACCTGGATTATACTGCTTAATTCAAAAACATTGTAAAGCCAGATTACCTCATTTTAACTGTGAAAAAGTTCAATCGATATGCTGAGATGATGTCTTTTCTTTGTATTTGACTTCAACTACCTAAATAAGCTTAAACCTAATAATAAATATAAAACTGGAGCAGGTACTTCTCCTTTGTTTATATGCACATTGGATTATAGGTCATATAAATACTTAAAAGTAACTACTAACTTATACTGTAGGAGTGGGGACTTTACACCCACCTCCGCCAAATATCACCCAACACAATCTCTTCTACATGGTTGATTGTGTTTAATTGTTGAATGATTTAGCAAATATTAAATACAGTCATGTGAAACGAAGCGGATAAATTCAGACGGTGAAGGAGAAAGTTGCACAATCACTGTATGCATTACTCAGAGAGTGAGATCCATGCCACTGGAGCTCGGCAAGATGACATGGGGTAGAAGATGGCCATGTCCTTGCATAGCATTAGTATTATTGGTCACTTACTCATTCTGGTTATCTAACAGGCATGCCTTAGCTTAGTGATGAAACCCTTCTAGTCCTTGTTTATTTAGCAAATACAAAAAAGACAATAGGATCCAGCTACATTTATTATCATATTGTTTGTATTGTGTTTATTTTGTGGTTACCATCTCTTTGTAGAAGTGATCCTGGGTTTGTCCATAGTGATATAAAATTACCTTTCAAAGTAAACTTGAGTTTTTCAAAGAGTCTATTTTGCAGAAGCTATGGAAGTGACCTAAGTGTAGGATCCTTTCCAAGCTGGAAAAAACAAATGTAGTTGATTCTACTGCACACTTTTGCCAAGAATAGGGTTTAGCTGTGCTCTTTAACTAAATACATGAACGGCAATTCTGGATAGAAAGTCACCTATTTCTTCATAAGGGAACTTTCTTCGTGTTTCCTGTTGAAGTCCACCTCAGATCATCCTCTCTCCATATCGTCCTGTGCTGCAGTTTTAACAGGGGAGGGGAAAATTGTGGAGTCCCTCAGTCTCATAGACTGTTTTCAAGGTTCCCATGGAATACAGAGAGCAAATCCTGTTTCTTCTACTTGGAAAGTGATTCCTTTTCTGTGAATCCCTGAGGTGAAGATGCCTGAATATTCTGGATTTTTGTTGTTGCTTTTTCCCCCCAAAGGAATTATTCTTACTCAGCGGTTTGTCTCTTTGTTTACACCTCTGCATATCTGCTCACTGTGACCAGAGGAGTGATATTATTTTAAGACATGAAACCTTTCCTTCTCAGAGAGGGACAGTGGCCAAAGTCCATGTGCCTCAGCCTCACCCAGGATGGCCTGGACGAGTGCCAATAAAATAGACATGCCGGTCAGACCAGCGTGTTTGCACAGCTGGGTAGTGTTTGGGGCTAGCATGGTGGGGGGTGGGAGGAGCAGGGGAAGGATAGTGTTAGCCTCTGTTCAGCAGCATCATGCAATCCAAAGAAGCCTTAGGCAAGCAGATGGCTTTAATCTAAGGGCCCTGATGTCTAATGAATAGGGTTCATTTTATGGAGAAAAGCTCTAGGAAGCAGAGCTCTTGTTGGGAAAAGAGTGTTGAACGCTATTCTTTGTTTAACCTGAGAGCTTCTCTGCTTTTTGGCCTGAATACTCTTCTGCCCTGATCCTCACTGGGTATTTGCCCAATCCAGGTTCAGGGAATCATCTCTAGGCCTCCATGAATTATAAGGGGATCTGGACAAAGACGTTGGATTGCCTTTTGCAAAAGCTTCTCTCACCAACAAACCTGTGGGTGTAGAACTAATTTGCCACACATCATAGGTATTGGTGGACCATTTGAGGGGGACCAGAATGCCCTGAAATAACACACAAAATAGTAGATACATGTGCACTTTTTTTTCTGGTAGAGGATCCATAACCTTCATTTGATTCTCAAAGAAATCTATGATCTTTAAAAGTTGTGAACCACTACCTTTTAAGTGCCTGTGAGAATGATCATTCAAATATTGGCATGAGCTAATTTAGACTAGCACCAGAAAGCCATGGTCCTTCCTGTTACAAGAAAACATTAAATTAAGACATTTATTTATTGACTATAAAGCTCTCTTTTAAGAGGCAAGATTGTATAGAATAAGATAAAAGGGAACTGACTAAAGCCAAGTCCAAAGGATCCTAAAAGATCGTGATTAAGGGCTCAAATCAAGCAAGAGAGGTGGTGGCAGAGCCAGAGAAACTGGGCACACTGGCAGCCACAGAGGGATGGCCAGGTCCCATGCACAGATTGTAGGGGAAATGGATCCATTGGAGCCTTCTTCCAGAAGTGCAGCTAGGAGAATGAAAGGTCTAGAAGTGTATCACATGAGAAACGGGATGTTGAGCTTGCAAAAGATTGAAAGAAAAGTGACAAGAATATTTTAAATATTTTCAAATTATTACAAGAATATTTTAAATATTTTCAAATTGTTTAGAATCTTATGATTTTAAATGTGGAAGGGACCAAAGAACATTCGTCCAGGAACTGTTATAGGAGAGAAAACTGAAAGCCAGACCGTGTTGCCTAATCAGAGCTGGGACTAGAATTCAGGCTCTGAGTCTGTTCCCAGTGTTTTTCTCATCTTTTCCAATAGTCTCCAGAGTGCCTGATGTTCAGGGAAGAGCTAAGACCCATGAGTTGTCATTACAAAAAGGGGAACTTGGTATAATAAAGAGTATTCTTATGTAGAATGGCTACTAAGTGAGAGTGAGTTCACCATCACAAAGAGTATTTCTGGGAGTGTGTGTATCAGTTTGCTATTGCTGATATAACAAATTATCGCAAATTTTGTGACTTATAATAACACAAATGTATTACCTTTCAAGTCTGGGGTCAGAAGTCTACACTGGGCGGGCAGAACTATGTTCCTCCTGGATGCTCTAGTAGAAAATCCGTTTTCTTGCCTTTTCAAGAAGCCACCTTCCTTGGCTTGTGGTTCCTTCCTCCATCATTAAAGCCAGAAGCATAATATCTTCAATCTCCCTCTGACTGTCTTCTCTTATCACATTCTCTTTGACTCTTGACTTCTTAAGAGGCCTTTTAGTATGCACTGGGCCCAGCTGGAAAGTCCAGGATAGTCTCCCATCTTGAAATCCTTAATCACATTTGCAAAGTCCCTTTTATAATGTAAGATGACATCTCATGTTTTGGGGATCAGGACATGGATATCTTTGGGGGCTTTTATGCAGCCTAACAAAGAGTGAATTATAGAAAGTGCTTTGATGCTGGTACTGATTTTCAAGCAGACTTGAGTTCAAATCCTGGCTTCAGCACCTACTCCTTTCATGACCATTACCCATTTGAGCCTCTGTTCCCTTAACCATAAAATGGGAATAAAATCTCAAGGTAATTATGATGCTTTGTGGTGATAAAATACCTAACATATATAGTGCCCTATCAGTAAATGGCAGCCATATTTGCTCAAGGAACTTCCAGATGATTCTCACCTGACAGGAATTTAATAGAAGAAACTCCATTATTAAAGGAGAGATTTGATAAAATGACTTCCAAATTCCCTTCTGATATTGCTAACATTAAAAGGAGTGAAACAGCCCAGCCAGCGTGGCTCAGTGGTTGATGAACTAGAAGATAACAGTTCGATCCCCAGTATGAGGCATGCAGGAGGCAGCCGATCAATGATTCTCTCACATCATTGATGTTTCTATTTCTCTCTCCTTCACTCTGAAATCAATAAAAATACTATTTTTTTTTTAAAGAGTGAAATAGAAGGTATTTTCTACCTGTATACTTCACAGATCCAATTGCAAGGAAGTTGCTTTTCTGGACAGTCCGTAGCTAACAGACCCTCCCACAGTTCTATCTATTTTTGTCACCAAGATCTCTAGTCAGGTTTGAGCAGGACTAAGCCTGGCCTGGTGTGTAATGATTGGCTAGACCAGGCAGCTGAGACCAGCACGGCCTCCCTCCTTCACATCTGTCAACATACCTGGCTGCAAGCAAGTTCCAGCCAGTGACCACTGTCTGCAGGAGCCAGAGAGATTGGGAAAGGAAATGGAGGAGAACATCTCAATTTTGGGGAAAAGTGGAAGCCCCATGTAGATGCTTCTTCCCAACATCTGAAACTCTTCAGCAAGGATTGGATCAATTGTAAATATCACTACAAAGTCAAGAAGGAAGCTGAGAAAAGACTGATTTAATTCTGCAATCAAGGTAGGTGATCTGCGGTCGCAGCCCCTTCTCTCAAGATCACAGAACAAGCATTTTGCCCACCCTTGTAGCCAGAGAGTTCGATGATGGTCTGCTGGGGTTGATGTGGTAGATGTGGGGGTGCGTCCAGAGAATTCAGTCATTTTCCTAGAAGTGGGTTGTAGTTACCTTTCATCTTCTCTCTTTTTTGAAAATTGTTCCTCTACAAAATTATTGTTCGAAACTTTGGAAAAAAACATGTTTTTATTTATTGAAATTCTTCATCATTCAGTTCTGCAAACATGGTTTTGTTCCAGAATTTTGCTTGTATGAATTTCAATATATACCAGAAAAGACAGTTTATACATAATTCTGAGGAACGAACTATTCCTGCACAGGGCTGTCAATTTCAGATGATAGAATCTCTGGGGAAGGTATGTGCATTTTTCTGCTTTGGAGCCTAGGGAGTTAAAATCCTGAAACTGCTATACCCAATCAAGCCTGTTTGCCTAAGCTTATCAGCCAGGTCAATCATTTACTGACGCAGGGCTGTTTTCTACCTTTGATGGAGGACCACTAAAGCCTTGCCTGACAGAATCTCTCTATAGAACAGACACAAGGCAGCATTGATTGAAGATGCCCTTCTCTGACGCTATAGCTCATATTCTTTTCTGGCCAGAGCACAGTTCGATCTGAAGAGTAGTAAATACCACAGGGCCCTTCCCATCTCCACAATAAACAAACGTGAATGAGACGCATGCACAAATCAGATACCTACTATCGCCTCAGGCATAAGAGCTGTGACTTCAGAGGCACTTCCTCTGCCTTTGGAAGTCACTGGGAAGAAACAGACTGTCGGATAAATTACTAAGTGATTTTTTAAGAAGAAAACGATTAAGTAATCATTAAAAAAAAAAACATGAACTTTCCCCTTCAATCTACACTTTCTGGAAATATGTTATTTTTTAAGGAGCATGGTCCACTCTTCCTTAGGTCTGCATATAACTCCTCTAGAACTGTCACATTATCACCATGTATAACTTGTCAGGTCTAAGTAATAGTTTCTGGCTTGTTTAATGATTAGAGGTTTGGGAGCCCTTTAGGAAAGGAGTTGGCCCATGTATTAGCCGAGGTAAAGTTTGACACTATTTTTGTCAATCATTTATGAAGCTGAAGTGCATCCCCTTTGGTGAGGTTTGTGGTAGGAATTTTTATGTAGCTCATGCAGTTAACTAGAGGCAGGAAGCGAGGACACTGCCGAGTGTGGCGCAGGCACAAATCCCATGCAAGATCTCAAGTGAGTCTGTGGCTAACTCCCAGGAATGTGGTGGAGAATCATGGAAAACAAGTAGATTTCTGTGAAGATATTAAGTCCTGTCTGGCCAGTCTCTAGAGAATGTTTGTAGATAACGCAAGTGATAGAAGTGGTTTTGAAGGGTGCATTCAAATACACTGGCCAGAGTTTCCCACAATATTGCAGGCTGCCTTAAGACAGACACTGAGGTCTGACCTATTCATTCATTGCAGCATCTGGCTCAAGGCCAAAACACGGGTGGCACCTGAGAATATATCCAGTGTCTCTTCCCATTTCATGCAAAGTGGCTATTAAGTGGGGGGAGGGGAGATTATTTTTTAAGTTTGACTAAACTATGGAGATATTATTCCTTTTACATGGTAGGAAATTAGAAACCAGATGTTAATTAATTTGCCCAAGTTGCTGTTAGAGGCTGAGCCTGGATTCTACTCAGCTCTGCCTCACTCTCACTGCTGCTTTCCCATGTGATTACAGAGTTAAAAGCACCCAGGAGCGTGCTCCACGGGGTGGGGGTAGGGGTGGGGCTTCTCATAGGTCCTTGACGTGCCATACCCAGGCCAGCTGGGTACTGCTGTAACCCAAAGGCTACCTTCTTTGAGATGAGGTAAGGGGAGGGATATGTGGAGAACAAAGGGAAATATTCCTGGTAATGGCAGTCATTGGAATCTTCCTAAGTAATTAAGAATATTTTTCTAAGTAAACCCAGGCAATTCTCAGGCTACATCCTTGCCTCTTTATATTCTGGAAACGCAAACCATGAGCAAACTAAAGTGCATCTGAACTATTTCCAGGAAAACAAATGACACCATCCCAAGCCTTATCTGGGAACTCAAGAATTTAATTGCTATGTCCTTTCACTTCAGTTAATACCAACTCCACTAAATCCAAGGGATTTAGGTAGAACGAGGCTTCAAGTATGGGAACCATCAACAGTCTATCATATCACAGCTCGAAGTACCTGAAACCCAAAGAGACCCATGTCAGCTTAGAGTCCAAACTGCTTGTTGGTGCCATCTAAGAGGTAAATGAGTAATATGCAGAAACAAGCCTTCCTCTGCTCCCCACCCCCATTTCATTTTTGATGTATCAAGAAATCCCTGAAATTTCTGGCAGGAATTTCAAAGCAGCCACAATTCCTGAGCATTTACAAAACCAAGATAAAAAAATGCCATCGTGAAATGTGGTTAGCTAAACATTTTTGAAAAAAGGGTTCCTTTTGTTCACTGACATGCCTCATGCATACCTAAAAGTGTGCTAGTAAAGGCATTATAAACAGGGGTTGCATCACCAAGTCCAAGAGTCCCCTTTTCTAATACTGCTGACCTTGCCTGAACTCAACTCATGTGCTATTCTTTCTGTTCACTAAAACATTAGGATAAAGATTAAAAAAAAAAAATGAAGCTGGCATACAAGGACTCATAACATCATTCTATCTTTATCCAGTGCTCATTATGACCAGGAAATGAACCACTGCCTTTTTACCTACAGTTTTTAAATTTACTTCCTAGAGCAAATGTATGCAATCTGCCCAACACATGAGCTAGTAAGAAGAGGTGAAGTTTGACTTGGAGTCTGTTGGACTCCAAAGCCCATGTTTTTTAGCACTCTCTTCTGGGAAAACTTCCACCCAACAGTAGCTATACTATTTGTATTCTAAATGTAAAAGAGTAAGGAGTCCTTTCTAAATTATTTGCTTGCATCCTGAAAGCATACATTTTTTACCTCCTGTTCAGGTGTTCTTGATCCCGTATCAGCATAAAACTCAACACTAATATTTGTCTTATACAGGGAAGGAACCACAAAAACACACACACATGCATACACACAAACATGCATACACATGCACACACACACACACTAACAATTCCCCACAAGTCAGTATTTGATCCCTTTCTGAAGCCATGAGTGAATATTGTTTTTATCTTCTGGTTTATAAACATTGTTCTGTTTATTTGATTTTAATGTAACATAGAAATAAATATCTTATGTATTACTAGAGTCCCGATGCAAAAAATTCATGCAAAAGTAGGCCTTCCATCCCCCGGCTGCTGGCACCAGTTATCCTATGGCACCCGGAACCCAGGCTTCCCTCGCAGCCCCAGCTTTGTCTGGAAGGTCATCGATCTAATTAGCATATTCTGCTTTTAATATTATAGATACCAGGATTTTTTTTAAGTTTATTTTTGCTGTCAAATTTCTACCTTTGAGAAGGCTGAATATGCCAAAATGTTCCCTATGGTTTTATTTAGTCTTTATAACTAAAGACCAGCCCTGTAAGGAAGGTGTCATTTTCAGATGGTAGCTTTTCAGAACTTGAGACTCAATAAAGGTGAGTGCCCTTTTCAACATCACTCAGCTAACAAGTCCCATATCTTGGGACTCAAAATTATTTGCTCTTTTTTCTAACACATAAGAAGGTCTATGGGTTCCTAAGAATGGCAAATGGTGGGAATGGGCACAAAGCAATTCTTAGAAATTAAAAATGCCAAATATCTACACAGTCTGCTCTTAGACTACAAAGACCTACTGAAATATTAATTGCTTTGCTTTGGTATTATATCAAGTCATTGTGGGGCATGGGGTTACTCTATTTTCATTGAGTAATGAAAATAAATACACTAATTCTTACTTAATAAAATAGGCTTAAAAAGCAAAAATCTTTCAAACCCAAATGCCCACAAGTTTAAGAAGATATCAAAGGAATTCTTGCTGGGAGAAAGGTGAGAAACCACTGTCCTCTAATATGTTGCATGCCTATGGAACAGGATACATGTGTTGAAGTAAAGAGATCCATTGAGTTTCTTGATAGACAAAACCTTCTCTTGGTTAACTCTATATATCCAGACAGATGTCTTATGGTCAAGCAATTACCAAATGGTAGAGAACCTAAGGAAGTCCTCCTACAGGTTGGGAATCCATCATGGGTATAGGGGCAATCCGTGTATAAAGAAACTAAAGTGACAGGAGGAATTCTTGTGCCCTATGAATCCCAGTCCTGTCCAATAGACAGTGTTTGGAGCAGTCACAGAGTCCTGCATCAGCTGTGTATCTAGAGTGCACTGAGTGTTTTCTTATTCCCAATGCTTCCCTGGGAACCGCTCCTGGTTACCTGGATCTCCATCCCACCTGACATTCATGTTGTCTGCATCCTTACTTTAGGGTGAACCCATTTCTGTGACCTCAGAGGCTTTAAGGATCTTGGTACAGGAGAACCATAAGCATTGGGCAATAAGCAAACAGAGAGAAAGAAACAGTGCTCTTGTCCCACACCAAATTGAAAACTATTCCCCTTCTCTCTACAGTTCCAAGGTCAAGCTTCCCTTGGGAGCAGTTAAGGAACTGAAGGTCACAAAAAGCTGGCAATTCACTGCCTTGGAGGGGTTCCCAGAAGCAAAATGAAAATGAGATTGCTTTTACAAAAGACCTCTGAATTTGGAGGACAGGGTTCAACCAGTCTGAATTTGTAGTTTCACTGTGGGCTTAAATAACCGTCATAAAGCTTAGTAATTTTTTTTTTTTGTAAAATTACAACAATATCAAAAATACTTCCTGCAGAGAATTCTGGACAACTCCCTTTTTTTTTTTTTTTGTCATTGTTGCACTGAAGTTTCAAGGCTCATTTCTACAAGAGAAGCCTTGTATAGTGCATCCAGCTAGAGACCTTATGTATTTCTATGTAATGATGACTTTCACCCAGGTAGCCTGCTTTGTGGTAATCTCATTAGATTTCACAAGATAAGAGATTGTAGTTAGTACCTAAGCAGGTTGCAAGAGAAGAGAAAACTCAGAGGCGAACCAGAGATGGTTCAGTGAATGAGCAGGTGGCAGGCTTCTCTATGACCCAAGGAAAAGCAGTATCTCAATCTGATTCTACCAATTCAAGTTCAAATATATATTCCACAAAAGTTAATCTTGAGTAGAGGCAAGAGCCAATAGCTAGACTTCTCAAAACCTGACTATTCTCTACCAAAATTGATCTCATTTTGTTTCTCTTTGCAAAATGGAAACGCCCCTGATAAGAAATATTGTTATAGAATATAGTTGTGTTGATAACTTGCAGCCCAATAACAAAAAAAAAAAAAAAAACATAGAGCACAGCCCAAAATAGCCATCCTAGTCTTGACTTTGTCATTGTCTTGGTCTATGAGTTGGTGCCAGTTTTTAAAATTCTTGGTGGTGACTCAGTTTCAAGAATACATCATCACCATGAATGACCACAAACATTTGTTGATGGGTCATCCTCAGTTCTGCATGTTTCTTTCCCACATCCTTGTTAGACACTGTTTTTGAAACCATGTTAAATAATCTAGAAGGTGTAAGGTTACCAAGTGAACTAAATCACAGCCTCTTTGGGATCCCGTGTGTGTGTGTGTGTGTGTGTGTGTGTGTGTGTGTGTGTGTGTGTACTTTTAATTATTTATGCAATATCCTGAAGATTAAGAGTTCTCAGTAAATATTCACTGGTATTAATTGGTATTTAACTTTAAATTTAGTAGAGAAAGTGATTTTAAAAATTGCCAGAGATGACTAAAAGAACTAGAAGCCTTAACCTGTGATGCAGAAGGAATGATGCCTGAGAGTTACTTGTTCTTCTGCCATCAGTAACAGAATGGCACAGCACCTGGGAGATCCCAGTCATGTTTGATTCTGCTACCACTACATGTTAATCATGTAACACTGAGTGAGTCACTTCTGCTTTTTTATCTTAATTTTCTCTTTTTAAAAATGGAGACGAGTTGGCTTTAGTATTTTTAAGTTCCACTCTGGTTTTAACATCCTATTTTCATAAAAAAAAAAAAAACTAGAAAAGTCAAGACCAGGAAGTTCTTTTAAAAATTAAATACAGAAATAGTTTTTATCTCTGGAGCCATCATCCCTATTGCTTAGTTAAATGACCTTGGGGGAATAGAAAGCTGCTAAGGCAAGCTCAGGAATATAACCTCGGATGGTGATAAACTAGAAATGCTGGACATCAATCTTTTTTAGGGAAGGAGCCCACTCAGCTGGGAAAATGCAGGGAACTGCCTCCTAGACTTCTCTCCAGCTATAGTCCTGGCACTGACACTCAGCTTTACCACACCTGCATGTCATTAATTCAAGCACCAGTGAGCAGGCAGTCATGACTATTACCTTCCCTTACAAATAAACAGAGTCCTTGGAGGTGACGTGACTTGCCCAAGGTTACAGAAGCGCGGTGGTGAGTCAGAGGGGACAGTGTGTATTTAGAGGGGTGAGGGTGGGTGGGAGGATTAAGTGACATAAGTAAAAGGTGGAAGAATTAGGGACGGATCCGCACTTGCTCTGATGTACACAAAACTATGGTCAAGGACTGTAAAAGAGCTTGAAGTGTGTTTCAGATCCTGTGAGCATCCCTGTCCTCCCACTCTTCCCTAAGCCCCCTAAGCTGCCCCACCCAGGGTTACTCACCCAGGTTGTTGCTAATTGGGTGCCTGTTCTCATGTCCTTTCTTGTAAGCTTCATGAAATCTATTTGTAATGAAGAGAAGGTATAAGGAGGAAGGAGAATGCAACAAGGATCTTCCCTGAGACCCTGAACTAAAAGGGCAGCTGTCTTTGATTCCCCTGACTGCCCTCTTATATTCTGCTGAAATGGTGGTCATCAGGATAACTGACAGAATTATGAAGTCCCATTCCAAGCAGTGAATACACACACACACACACACACACACACACACGTCTCTGGAATTGTTTTATTCCTCTCTGCTCTACTTCTCCCATAAAAAAAGGGAAGAACAATGCTTGCTCACTGTGTATGAAAGAAAGCCGCCAAGAGCAATACTGTTCAAAGAAACCTGCTAGCTGCACCAAGCATCAAGGCATGACTGAAAGTTCTAGTTAGAAGTGTAGCACTATGGCTCATGCTAATTTACTTTATCACCCCAGGTCCATGTCAAGGGAGCTCTATGGCTCTGAAGAATGACTCTCATAAGTCACTGCAATGAATCTCTAATTCAAAAAGAAAAATACTGAATGAAATTGGGAATAAATAGTCTTGTGTCTCAGTAGCATTCCAACATTGCATCACCTTGCTGACCACTTTTGTCCCTTTTTAAAGATGAGAGAAAGACAATTATTAATTTTGTCACCAAGGGGTATCTGGTCATTTTCTGGGTGATGGGGAATGCCAGGCATTTTTTAAGAAGAGGCTGGTGCCCTGGCCTATTTGGCTCAGTGGATAGAGTGTCCACCCACAGACTGACAGGTCCCGTATTCTTTTCTGGTCAAGGGCAGGAGCCTTGGTTGCAGGTTCTATCCCTGGCCCTTGTCTGGAAAGGCAACCAATTGATGAGTCTCACATTGATGTTTCTCTCTCTGTCTTTCCCCCTCCCTTTCACTCTCTATAAAAACTAAAAGAAAAAATATCCTCAGGTGAGGATTAACAACAACAAAAGAGGCTGCTTTCCTGGCAGGGTCCTCAAGTGACTTTCTGTTGTACTAAACAAAAATATTGCACTTCTTAGTTTTGATTTTATTCCTAATATCTAAAAGACATATTAGGTAATATCTAGGAGAGGGATGGACAACACAATAAATAATGTTAGTTGATACTATCCACAACTATATTGGCTACACTCACTTTCAAGAAGCCACAAAACAAACAACCAGCAAAAGTCACCCTTGAGTTGCCCATACTATCTAATAAAAAGATAATATGGAAATTGACTGTCACTCCAACATACAAGATGGACACCTGCATGTGGTCAAAGATAGCTGCCCCCATGTGGACACAAGATGGCCATCAGGAGAGGGCAGTTGTGAGGGACCAGGCCTGCAAGAGAGTGCAGTTTTGGGAGACAAGGCCTGCAGGGGAGGGTAGTTAGGGCAACCAGGTCAGCAGGGAAGGGCAATTAGAGGCAATCAGGCCAGCAGGGGAGCAGTTAAGCATCGATCAGGCTGACAAGGGAGTGGTTAGAGGGTGACCAGGCTAGCAGGCAGAAGCAGTTAGGGGCAATCAGGCAGGCAGGTGAGCAGTTGAGTGCCAGCAGTCCTAGATTGTGAGAGGAATGTCTGACTGCCCTACCAGGATTGGGCCTAAATGGTCTTTTGAGGGTTCCCAGATTGGAGAGAGTGCAGGGTTGGCTGAAGGACACACACCTCCTGTACACAAATTTTGTGCACTGGGCCTCTAGTCATAAATATTCAGTTAAGGTGGGATAGGATAAGGATAGGCTTATGTTTCAACAATATAATGCATCTTAATGAGACCAGAGAACCAGAATGACCCATGATTCAACAATCATTATCAATATCAAACTTAACTCAAATACAGATCTCAATGTCTGCTTTTTTTTTAAAGATATGACACAATCACATACATATTCTAATGCTAATGACCAAATGACCAAGCACCAGTTGACTCCTTGACAGCTTCTTCTATGGGTTCAGTGAGCACACCATTATTTCTTGGGTTAAACTGAATTTCTAATATTAGGATGGATTTTTTTAGATTGCCAGTTTTCTAGCAGGAAAAAGAGCATCTCAGGGCATGAGGCAAAACTGAACTCAGTTTTTCTACTTTCATAAAGCTATCTGGATACACATACAACTACCCATGATCTTTCCTCTGCCAATTAATAGTAAATGGAGTTAGAGCCTATAAGTATCCATCTGTGCCCAAAGACTGCCAGGCAGTGAAGGTAAAGAGAGGTATATCAGTCCAGGCTTTTCAGAAGATGCAGAACAGTCCCTGATAAATCCAATTTTTGCTGCCCACTAAGCCAAAGGCAGCATTTTGAACAGAGCAGTTTTTATTCCATAAATAAATCTTCAGGATTTGGGGCGAGTGTTTTGCAGTAATTGTAGCAGAACTAAAATAATTTATAGGCCGTGTGTGTATGTGTGTGTGTGTGTGTGTGTGTGTGTGTGTGTACAATTCATAGAAATAATTTTTATATGAGAAAAGCATTAGATCAATTTTGTTTAAAAAGTCTTTTGAAGAGAATCCAAGATGGCAGCATAGGTAAACACCTACACTGCTGCCTCGCACAACAATTTCAAAACTACAACTAAAAGACAGAATGGAAATCATCCAGAACCATAGGAAAGCTGGCGGAGTGGAAATTCTACAACTAGAAGGAAAGAGAGGTGCTCACAGAGACCCAGAGGAGCTGTAAAAAGCTGAGGTATGGAGAGGTGCGCTTGGAGAGAGCAGGTGACAGCAAACCTGGCTGGCTTTCTCTGGAGCGAGGGAGATGGAGACTTTCAAAGGCATTGAACTCTTTGCCCTAGGACATTGAACCTCAGATCCAGCTGAAACTCATTTGGGGGGAGTTTGGACTGTGAAGGGGGAGAGGTGCACAGAGGTTTAGAGGAGTCGCAAAAGATCAGAAGTCTGGTGGCTCGCAAGACGTTTCGTGCGGAGGACCAACTGCTGATTGTGCCGCTGGCTTTTGGGAGTAGGCGGGAGACAGACCTTCCCAGCTGTGCCACTTCTGACTCCACTAGGCCCCATTTTCAAGCAAAACCCTGGGGACCCAGACTCATGTGGTCCCGGAGCACAGAGGAGCCAGAAAGGCAGCAGTCTAGAGGCACTGCGAGAGAGCGTGAGCGCACAGGGACCGCTCCAGCCATTACCCAGTCACGTGAGACTCAGGGGCCGTGGAGGGCAGGGCCGACTGAAAGGCAAGGCAGTCCCTTAAACCCTGAGACTCCACCCATCCCAAGCTCAACAGAGAGGCTTCTGCAGTTTTTCAAGTCTGGTATCATAAGGCTGTGAATCCAACACAGAAGTTCTCCCAGCATAGTGAAAATACCGAGACAAGGGAAGGGATCACAAACAAAAGAAATGGAGAAAAACAAATGACTGGATATAGCGTTCAAAACCACACTTATAAGGTTTTTCAAGAATATGCTAGAAAAGATGGATAAATTTAGCGAGTCCCTAGAGGAGATGAAAAAGGACCAACTAGAGATGCAAAAGATCCAACTAGAGATGGAAAAGGACCAACTAGAGATGATAAAGGACCAAATAGAAATTAAACAAACACTGACTGAAATAAAAAAATATTATACAGAGACCTAACAGAAGACTAGCAGAAGGTAAGAATCAAGTCAAAAATTTGAAATATAAAGAATCAGAAAACACTCGACTGGAAAAGCAAGAAGAAAAAAGAATCCAAAAATGTGAAGATAATGTAAGGAGCCTCTGGGACAGCCTCAAGCGTACCAACATCAGAATTGTGGGGGTGACAGAAGAAGAGAGAGAGCAAGATACTGAAACCTACTTAAAGAAATAATGACTGAAAACTTCCCACATCTGGTAAAAGAAACAGATTTACAAGTCCAGGAAGCACACACAGAACCCCATATAAAAGGAATCCAAAGAGGACCACACCAAGACACATCATAATTAAAATACCAAGAGCAAAAGACAAAGAGAGAATATTAAAAGCAGCAAGAGAAAAACAATTCATTACCTACAAGGGAGCACCCATACGAGTGTCAGCTGATTTCTCAACAGAAACTATGCAGGCCAGACGGGAGTGGCAAGAAATATTCAATGTGATGAATAGCAAGAACCTACAACCAAGAATAATCTATCCAGCAAAGCTATCATTCAGAATTGAAAAGCAGATAAAGAGCTTCACAGATAAGAAAAAGCTAAAGGAGTTCATCAACTCCAAACCAGTATTATATGAAATGCTGAAAGGTACTCTTTCAGAAGAGGAAGAAGAAAAAGGTAAAAGATAAGAAATTATGAACAACAAATACATATCTATCAACAAGTGAATCCAAAAATTAAGTAAATTATAAATTTGATCAACAGAATAAACTGGTGAATATAATAGAATCAGGAGCACAGAAAGGGAGTGGACTGATAATTCTCAGGGGGAAAGACAGGAGGGGTGTACAGGGAGAGACTGGACAAAAATCATATACCTATGGACTCATCAATGGTGGGGAGGTAAAGGTAGAGGGAGGAGTGGAAGCCTGGTGGAGGGGAGCTCTGGAGGGGAAAAAAGAGAGACAAATGTAATACATAATCTGAATAATAAAGATTTAATTAAAAAATATATATAAAAAATAAAAAAATAAAAATAAATAAATGAAAATAAAAATAAAAGTCTTTTGTCTGGATTATTCCTCGGTGTTAGTTACATAAAATCTAGACACTTGCTTAATTTCTGGAACTAATTTAGCAAATATCTCTCCAAATCACAGACCTTAAAGATTTCTATTGATAGTATATCCCTTTCTCTAAAATTGCTACAGCACATTTTGATGATTTTTAGAAAAGGCAAACTATAAACCCCTTTGGAATGTAAAACATTCTTTTGATATGTCTAAATAAATCTTAGGCTTAGTTCATGATACTTAATTTCAGATGTCTTCAAGTAACTCTTGGCATGCTAAACTTTACATCCCATTACCATCTTATTTTACATAATCTTATATGTAAGGTTAACCAAAGAAATTCTAGTAAACTGATCAGTGGATACAGAGGCCTGACATTATTTGGTTACAATGTGATGTTAGCCCACTCTCCAAACTGAGTTTTTTCACCTATTCTGCAGACACCCACTCTGACCACATATAGTTATGTTTAATCTTTGGCTATTCTCCTAAAGGGATTATCTGAGAGTCACTATTTTCCTCTTTGAGACACTATCTGATATGCCTCCAACTGGGACACTACTATTTTTCACATGCATTTATATCAGAAGCTATCAATTCCCATTTGCTTCAAGCAAAGGTCATAACAGCATATTAGAATGAAATATTTTCACTGTTCTAACAAAAAGCAATAAAAAGGCATTTATAAAGCGTCTCATATATGCTTGACGCTGTGCTAAGTGCTACAAAGATGAGTAACTCACAATTCTGCCCAGAGGAAGACCAACATATCTAAGAGCAGATGGACCAGGAAAGGAGCCAAAGCAGTGCCATGTGAGGCTGTAAGGGCAGTGGCACTGACACAACACAGAAAAGTTTCAGATGGATGCTCAGGAAGACTTTCAGAGCAATTGAGATCCAAGTGGTGTTTTTTTAAAAAAGGGAATTAGAGTTTGCATCCTTCCTTTTTTAAGAATTCAGACTTTGAAGAGAAAGCTGCTTCCTTTTAGGAATATGTCTGAATATCCTAAAGATGTGAAAGTACCAGAGTAGAGACAGTAGTGGTAGGCATGGCTGAGAATGATTTGATTGCCTGGAGAAGCAAGTAACAGAGGGGCCAAAGAGATCCTTTATATATATATAATTGATTTTTTTACAGAGAAGAAGGGATAGGGATAGGAAGTTAGAAACATTGATGAGAGAGAAACATCGATCAGCTGCCTCCTGCACACCTCCTACTGGGAATGTGCCAGCAACCAAGGTACATGCCCTTGACCGGAATTGAACCTGGGACCTTTCAGTCTGCAGGCCGATGCTCTATCCACTGAGCCAAACCAGTTAAGGCCTAAGAGATCCTTCTAATTAAAAGATAAGAAATAGCTTCCCTGGTGCAGCTCTGGTTGAGCATCAACCTATGAAAGAAGTCACTGGTTTAATTCCCAGTCATGGCACATGCCCAGGTTGTAGGTCAATCCTCAGTGTGTGTGTGTGTGGAGGCAGAGAAGGGGAGAGGGAGGTGCAGTAGTCAGACAATTGATTATTCTTTCTCATTGGTATTTCTGTCGCTCTCTCTCTTACTTTCTATTCCTCTCTCTGAAATCAATAAAAAATATATATTTTAAAATTTTTTTAAAGCAGAACAGAAAGAACTAGAAGTTTACTCCAAATCAGAATCTGTGTCTAAGTTTAGAGCCATTCTCTGCAATCCAGGCCTTACATGCTCTTCCAAACCCTGGTGAATTTTGCTTAGTGGACAGTCTTGTTACAAATCTGACGGCTGCTCAGTTATGAGTTACATTTATCCAGAGAACCACTTTAAATAGAAATAAAGAACAAAGAAGAAAATGCTAAGGAAAAGACAGTAAGGTGTTCTGATGTCAATACCTGATACCACTGAGGAAATTCAGGGTTAAAGATTAAAGCTGACCTACCTAGCACTCATTCCAACAGCTTTCATTAACATACAAATACAACTTCATCTTTAATGCCATACTTTTCTAGTGGGCTGCTAGCCTGACAAGCTGAATAGCTTTTGACCTAGTATGGTTGGAAATCCTCCTTAAGTTGGCTTAGGTAAATGTTTATTGTGTAAGTGAAACTGTCACCATCTTAAACAATTCCCGTTTCCTGAAGTTAGGACAAAAAAATTGTTGAACTTATAATAGGCCAAGTTTCATATTGTGTTGATTTTTTCATTCACTGAAAGAAAAATTATATGTGAAAATGAACTGAATAGATTTGACAACATAAATACTTAAAACTTCATTTATAAATATGATAATCAAAGGTAAAAATAGAAACAATGACCTGGGAAAGTATATTTTCAACATAAATAACACACAAAATATTATTAGCCCTGAAGAGTATTTACAAATTCATACTAGCTAAAGGCACTACCCCAGGAAAAAGCTGGGCAGAAAATGAGCTGAAAATTCAGAAAAGAAGAATATTAAATTACCTATAATCAAATGAAGAGCTGATTAGCCACAATAAAAATAAAAGCAGTTTTAAACTGAGATAACACTTCATTTTTTAATTTTTTCAATTACTTTACATTCAATATTATTTTTATTAGTTTCAGGTATACAGCATAGTTGTTAGAAGACAATCATATACTTTACAAAGTGTTCCCCCAATATTTCCAGTGCCCACCTGACCCCAGATATAGTTATTACAATGTCATTGACTGTATTTCTTATGTTGCACTGTACATCACTATTGTAACTACTAATTTGTACTTAATCTCTTCATCTTTTTCATCCAGGCCCTCAGCCCCTCTTTGGCAACTAACAGTCTTATCTCTGTATCTATTACTTTGCTTCTTTTTTATTTGTTTGGTTGTTTGTTTTGTGCAGACCTTTGTGTTTGGACAGAGTCTCAGAGTTGTCAGGGTGAGGCCAGCAGAGTTCACCAGCTAAAACAGATTAAGATTTGGTCATATGGAATGATGGAGTCGATTCCTCAGCAGTACAGGAGCTTGGCAGGGCAAGGCCACAGGGAGTTGGGAGGGTAGGGCCAGTGAATCTCCATTTAGGGAACAGTGTTCATTAGGCAATCAGGGATAAATGGCCCTTGCTCCAGAGCCACACAACTTAGTCCCTCCCAGTGAGTCCTAATACCCATGAGTCTGTCCAGACTTCCTCAAAAGCCATCCAAGAAACACTGCAGTGGGCCAAGGCTGCCTGCAGCTAGCTGATTCCTTGGCAGAGTTAAACTACAGGGAGTTGGGAGGACCAGGCTGGTGGATAGTCCCAGGCCAATTAGGTGAGTTGCAGTACTATTTGGAAAAATGGTCTTTGCCTCAGTGCCACATAACTCAGGCTCCCGTTCTATGTCTCATACCCCTGAGTCTACCCAGATCTCCCCAAAAGCCTTCTAAGAAAGACTGCAGGTGCCAGGTTGCCAACATCTGAATGATTCCTCATCAGGATGGAGCTTGGCAAGGCAAGACTTCAGAGAGCTGGGAGGGTGGGGACAGTGGATCTCCTCAGACTGACTTTTGTATGGCATGGAGTGCTTGACCCAGGAATGATACCTGTGGGTCTGGAGAGAGAGCCTCAGCACAGAAACATTGACAGTTGTCCCTCCAGCCATCTCCCAGAAGTCACACAACCCAATCTCTCCTTGTATGACTCTAGTCCACTCTGAGCCACTGTCCCTCTTCCAGAGACCAGGATGAATGCTTGTGAACATGATTTTGTGCAATGACCCTTTTAGAGGATGTCTAGGTTTTTAGCAAATTCTCATGTCTCCCTGACAAAAGGAATTTGTGCTGATTTTGGCAGCCAGATGTTATGTGGGCTCCTCTTCCCAATTCTTGTGTTCCAGGCTTGAAGTCCATCATGAAGTTAAGAACCACCACTCTTTATGGAAGACCTTTTGCACTTAATATATTCTTCCAGATTCTCAACCACCACACATGGGTGCAGGACCATCCTTTACTGCATCTCTGCCCTTTCTACCAATCTCAGTGTGGCTTCTTCTGTATGTCTTTAATTATAAGCCTTCTGCAGACCTTTGTGTTTGGACAGAGTCTGTATAGTCTTTAATTGTTTTTTCAAGGCATTGTTCTATAAATTAGTTATAATTCTGATTTAGTCCAAGGAGGAAGTGAGGGTAACTTCCATCTACTCTACCACCATCTTTGATCCTTGATATCAACATTTCATTTTTATGAGATTATCAAAAATTAAATAATAGCAGGTATTGGTTTACAAATGGGGAATAAGCACTTTTACATACTGTGATGATGGAAACATGAATTCCTGCAACCTCTTTTCTAAAGGCAATTTGTCAAAACATAAAAATGCTTTATTGTGGGTAACTTTTGACTTAGAACATCCACTTCTAGGAATTATTTTTAATAATTAAGAGAGTACATTAACATTTTATCACAGTATACAGATATGTAAATAAGGTTTGTTTATGGCAGCAAATTTTAAAAACAGTCTAAGTGTTCATAAGCGAAGGATTGGATGAACACACACACACAAACAAGTATACTGTGAAATTATTTACAATAATGATATCCATCTAGCAGTAGTGGTTCAGAGCTTAAACTCTATCACCAATAAGTCTGTGTTTAAATTTTAGCTCTATGTGACTAGCTATGTGATTTGGGGTAAGTCATTTAACCCCTGTAAGCCTTAGTTATCTTTAAAAATGGAATAATACTAGTGTCTATGTCTTAATATTGAGTTTAATTAGATAACAGTATCTAATTAAACTCAAAGTAAAGCTCTAAGCATACAACCTGACACAAAGAGAGAATAACCTCTTCATTCAGTCAGCTTCTATGCAAAACGGCGAACTAGATCAGAGATTTTGCCTCTTGATTTTCTAAGACCTTATTGAGATGAAAGTATTATTTTAAAAAGGAATAAACTTATAACAGGAAATAGGACACTATAAAAAAAGTCTAAATAAGAACATTCCCTAAGTGGTTAAAATTATTATTGTTATAAAAGAGAATAGAAAATAATGTGGAATAACTTTTTCAAAATTTAGAGCAAAATGCCATTGGTCCAAATGTAATTGTAGAAGATAGTTAAATGTAGTAATAAAACTAGACTAGCCAACATATACCAGAAAGTACTTCAATATGTGCCAGGTGCTTATTTACATACTTGACATGCATTATTTCAATCAGTCTTCCCAGCAAACTTATGAAATAGCTAGTAATATTTTTTTTTCTTTACAGTTGGAGAGGTTAAGGCTTTAAGACATTTTCCTGAGGCCATATAGCCAGTAGGTGGTAGATTTGGGGTATGCACACAACCCGTGTAGCTCTGTGCATCTCTACTATACTGAAAGGACAAACAAGTAGGAATTGCATTTTCCAGAGTGCTCTCCCACATGGTTTCAGGTTAGAGCCTGGATATCTGATTTAGAAGGTAGAAGAGAAGAGGTCATTATTCTCTGGAATAATGGGGACTGTTTCAGACAGAAGCATGGGCAGAGGTGCATGTGAGGTCTGAAGCAGCTTCAAGGTGCATATCTAGCTAGGAATCATGCACACTGGCATGGCAGACTGAGTTAGTCAGTAACAGTTCAAGAAACCTCCCAAGGCTTGTTCTGTGTATGAAAACACTTCCTACTGAGAACACACTGCTTTTATTTTACTGACCAACCTCAGACTGATATAGGCTCCGAACATTGAGACCCAATTCAGGAAGTCCCATATCTAACTCATGGGTGTCTCAGGAACAGCACAGAAAATTGAAGGGAAGAAGTTGTCAAAAAGAATCTTAGCATTCAAAAGTCACAATATTTAGATTAAAATGCCTCAAATCCAGCCAATTAAATTCAAAGCAAAAACAACTAGGTAATCTTATGATATTTTAGAATGCCAAAGATTAAAAGAACATAAGAAACTCCAGAGAGAAAAAAAAAGGAATCTATAAAGAATGTAAATTAAACTGGCTTCTGACTTCTTATCAACATGATTGTATAATGTTAGGAGTTATTGGGAAAACACCTTCAAAGATCCGAGGAGACATGACTTCAACATAAAATTCTATACCCAGCCAAACTGTAAATCCTGGGTTAGAGCAAAAACAGACATTTTCTGGTAGATAAAACACTCCAAAAATTAACTTCTATGCATAATTTTTGAAACAAGAACAAAATTATAGTTCAGTTGGTAAACTTTCTGCATAATATAAGATGACATATAACTGCTTTAATATGAGTTTTATTTCCATAAGTATTTAAAATATGTAGCATAGCAAGTTTTTACATTCACATATATTATTTAGAACAAAAATATTGGAAGTATTTAAGTATAAAAAAGAAATAGAACAGATTGTGAAGTTATACATAAATGACTACAGTCTGGGAAACACTTTGCTGAAGTAAATGATTTAATGTATTTACCTTTCAAAAGAGATGTCAAAGGACACTGCAGAGCCAAATGCAGAAACTCATCAACCACAGCAATGCTGGGCAGAGGAGCCCAGGACTGTTACTTGGTGACCACACATGAGGATAGTGGAGTTTTCTTTGCTAAGACTCCATATTCATCACGCCCACCCCCAACGGAATTCCTGACTGGTACAGTTTCTGAGGAAGCCTCTCCTTCAGGGAAAAGGATGTCAGGATCCTTGAACTGAGTATTCTCATTTGCCTCCAAGTTCCATTTCTAATTATAAAGTAATACATTTAATAATCTGACTTATGCACCAATACTTTTATTTCCTCCTGTTCTCTTTTATTTTTCCATTTTGTTGGATTGTATCTATAGCAGAGTCGCCTAAGACCATCGGAAAACACAGATATTTACATTACGATTCATAACAGTAGCAAAATTACAGTTTTGAAGTAGCAACAAAAATAATTTTATGGTTGGGGGTCACCAGAACATGAGGAACTATATTAAAGGGTCGCAGCATTAGAAAAGTTGAGAACCACTGCATTAGAGGGTGAGTTCAAAGGGACTGAGTGTCCTAATGTGATTAACCACGAACAATGTAAGATGCCTATTTCATAAATTCTTGATAGAGATGTTAAACTGTGATAATGCAAAAACACTAAACTTCTTAACTCAAAAATAGAAGTTTCTGGTAATTGGGGGGAGGGGAACAAAGACATCAGTAGGAAAGATGATGTAGGTACATATTTTAAAAAATTAATATCAACTGTTGATTGATGTTCTTTGCATTAAATTATATTCATAAACAAGATTACTATGTTTTATTGGATCTGACTTTACACTGCCCTATGACAATAACGTTTTCCATATTTGGTTTAGTCTCCTTTACATTTATAACATCCTGGAGGGTAGCAGTGTTAAATTTAATTTATCAACACTATGTTTAATTTTATAAGAATCCAGATCAAACTGCTGTGTAAACAGGAACTGCCTTGCAGAGGCTTTTTGGTGATTAGTCTAGAGAAGTCACAGCTAAATTAGAAAATATGCTGCCAGGGATATTTTTTTTTTCATTTTTTCCTTCTATAATTTTAATGGCTCCAATGAAAGAACAATAGTTTCCTTGTTACAGTACTTTAAGGAGCTGTTCCACTACATTGAAACAGTCTAATTAAACCATGAGTAAAACAAAGATACCAACAGTATCTAAATCCAAAGAATACATTTCTATCCATGGTAGAAATTAAAGGTGAATTTTTCAGTGTATATTTTGATTTCCAATTTGGGGCACTAGACATTTCTTTGCAGAAAAACATAATCAATCTGTGAGACTTACTACAATGAGATATTATTTGGCTCAACAAAGGCTGCTATTGAAACTGCATATTATCAAGGCAGCTGTTCGATTAAGTTTTTATAAAGGATTAGGGGTTATTTGAGTACCTAACAGCTGCACCAGCTAGAATAAAACGAAGGTTCCTAAATCGTATGCCTCTTGGTATATGGGATGAAATGATATATTAATATTTAAAGGGAAAATTAAATTAGAAACAAAACCTCATTTATCTGAGTTGAAAGCATTTTCTGAGCACAAATGAAGAATGAAAAGAAAGCTATAAAACTTTGCCCCTCCTCTTGGGGACCCAGTAGGCATGATGAAAACT
The DNA here is from genome assembly GCA_011751065.1 of Lasiurus cinereus. Classification (NCBI taxonomy): domain Eukaryota; kingdom Metazoa; phylum Chordata; class Mammalia; order Chiroptera; family Vespertilionidae; genus Lasiurus; species Lasiurus cinereus. The sequence continues at coordinate 9,390,443 of JAAGEH010000286.1, read as the reverse complement.
TTCAAAACATTACATAAAATTAAAATTTTAAATAAAAGTCTGCAGCATTGAAGAAATTCTGCAAATTTGTGCATGAGTAACTGCTGAATAACACAGATAGCTACTATGGAAGTTCAGGAATCAGGAACACTCAGGGCCAGAGGTTAAAGAAGAGAGTTGATGTAATTTTTCAATTAAGAACTCTGAGAAAAGTCAGCAGGATTGTCTACAGTGTTCTGGAAGTGACATTGGAAGTCATCTCTTATTAGTGTTTCCTAAACTTATCTCTGGAAAAAGATCATATAAGAAATCCCTAAAAATAAAATTCCTTATCCCTTTCTCAGCCCTATTGAATCATATATACCAGGGAATATATATCCTCTCTTTTATTTATATTTAAATAACTTTCAACTAACTTAGAGGCCCAATAATTTTTTTTTTAAATCCCAGATGATTATTTTCAACTAGAAAGTCTGGGAAAACCTGTTCTGAGTCAACCTTGTGATTTCTGAAAATTAAACATTAAATAAGTACCAAATGTTAAAAAAAAAAAAAAGAAAGAAAGAAAGAAAAAAGCAGATGGAGACAAAGATTGTGTATGTGAGTAAGTGTGTGTGTGTGTGTGTGTGTGTGTGTGTGTGTGTGTGTTAAATAGTAATCACCTGGGGGTACAGAAGGTGAGAAAATGTATGCAAGCTCCAGGGCCAAAGAGCTATTGCAATTATCCTTCACATTACAGACTCTCAAGAAATACCGTGCTGACTGAATTGGAAATAAAAAAAAAGAACAAAACAAGCTGTAACTCTCAAGCATTTGATGACCTATTTATTATCATCTTATGTTCAATTCATGTTTTAAACCTCTTAGAGACACAGACCATGAATCTTCAAGACTCTCCTGTGGATTGTGTAGCAAGACTGAGTCGAAACACTCACTGACTGGGAAAAATTTAAACACCAAGGAGATAAGGATATTTTGCTGCAGTGGGGTAGAATGTTGGAATTTAAGAAAAGGAGACTCTAAACTGCTTCTCAGAGATCATATCCAGATGCTTATTAGATTGTGGTAGATTTTGCTAAAGCATGTGATGGAATGAATAGTTCACAAAATAATTTTAAACTGGCTTGGGGGAACCTGAAGAAAATTACTTAAAACTAGCCCAAGCCCTCTGCAAACCACAGAAACATAAACTGCCATATGGCATAATCTCACTGTGGCAGGGTAGAACCCATGACCTCATGTGTTTCTGCGCCAGCCCCCACCATCCACCCGCTGGTTCTCTCCACATTCCTCCAGTCAGTGGGAGTTTTCGAAGTGCGTGCCTGTGTGTGTATGCTCGCATTTTTTATGACAGAAATGCCTATACTCGCATCCTACTACATTCTAAAATCCTATCGTACTCTTTTCTCACAGACTCCCCACTTTTTTAATACAGTATTGAATTTGTGCAGCACTTTAATAATAAATTGATTTACAAAACAGGTAGACATAATAAAGTTTTGATCTTAATAGTTTATTTCTTGACTTTTTTTTTTCTATATCTACTTTAAATACCAGAATAAGAGTACACTAGACACATTAAGTTGTCATTAGATTCTTTTCTAACAAACCGTTTCAAATGAATTTTTTTTCCTGTGGATGTAGTTTGAAGAATCTGTGGCTTCACATTCTTTGTAGGACTTAATCCATGGGAGAGGGGAGCCAACTATAAGGAAACCATGAAAGTGGCTTTATAATCTACTAGACATGGGACAGAACGATGCAACAAGCTGTACTTGGCTAACAAGACTCCTATCAATGTGGGGTCCGGTCATCTTTACTGTGAGCATCACTCAGGATGCCAGGAATAGGTCTGTAGAGTTCTCTGTGAAGTTTAAAGAAAGAAAGAAAAGAGAAAAACGTACTGCTTTTCAGAGCTGATTAAAGTAAAACGCTGTAATTATATATATCCATATATTATATCTCTACTATAGGCTGTGGGGAATATTTGCTGTAGCAAGTAAATTTACTGTTTGCACCAGTTGAGTTTTAAGATGACTCACAAAACACACTAGTAACAGTTACTAAAAGACAGCCATGGGCATTACCCAAATCAGTCTTTATAGCAACACTATGTGTTGGTCATTTTATTCCCCAATTTATAGGTGAGAAAACAGGTCTCAGAGAGTTTAACTAATTTGTCCAAAGGCACATAGCTGGTAAGAGATAAAATCAGATTTTGGACTTAGGTTTGTCTCTTTCCAAAATTTCTATTCAAGATTTTACATTGAACCCTGACCAGTTTGGCTCAGTGGATAGAGCGTCAGCCTTCAGACTAAAGAGTCCCAAGTTCGATTTCCGGTCAAGGGCATGTACCTCAGTTGTGGGTACATCCCCAGTAGCGGGTGTGCAGGAGGCAGTTAGCTGATTGATGTTTCTAGCTCTCTATCCCTCTCCTCTCCTCTCTGTAAAAAATCAATAAAATACATATTTTTTAAAAAAAGATTTTACATTGAGATAAAATATTTATCGTTGGCAGGGTCTTAGGGGCAGAGAACATGGTGTATCTGTCCAATAGGGGAGGCCAAATGAAACCCCATTTTCGTCACGCTCCCTTATTGGATTTCGGCTGTGGCCACAGCACTTCTGCAAAGCATCTCCGAAAAGACATTGCAGACAGAGCCCCTCCTGCTAGGTCAGGGTACAATACCCACAGCACATCTTGCCTTCACTTTGGTATGGTCACCCACGCTCATGACTGATACTCTCTCAGTCAGTCTGCAGTGAGTTAAAGACCAGATAGCAGCACAATGTGCTGAGTAAAACTCTCCTGAAAGCCAAAAACAGTTTCCAGCAACAGAAACCACGTTTACATTTTTTAAATTCTCCTTTTACCTTATTTGGAGATGTAAGTTGCACTCCAGAGACCCCCCTCAAACCAGAACTTAATGCCAGTGAGTCTGTGTTGAGATGAAAGAAAATGTCCTTCTACCTAAGGATGCTAAATGCTGCTCACATCAATAACCAATGTTTCCATTTTCTGGCAAAGTGAAATAAAATTCCCCACTATTTTCTAATTAGGAAAAGCAGGCGGCATCTCAGAAGACAGGCCTTTGTAACAAACTAGCAAACCTGAAGTAAACGTTATTGAAAGTTATGTCTGCACGGTTATTAAAAGGCAGATTTGTGTTGAAGGGGAACCCACTTTACACAGGTCTCTGGAGAAGGAACTAGAGGGAAGAAAATGTGCAGTTTTTATTTTCCTGCTGAGAGACATGTGGGCCCAATGAACCCGAGAAGCAGACAAAGCTCAAGTCGAATCTTATTTTAAAATCGAGAGCAATGAGCCTCTATTTTCTGCTTTAGTGGCTTCACTCTCTGTCATGAATTGTAGGGGGGATGGGAGGGGAAGGGAGACAAGGTACCTTGCTCCTGTAGGGCTCTGTTCAGAACCTTTGCAACTGAACCCATTTGGAGAGCTCACCCTAATTCTGCAATTATTGAATGCAACTTGGAGCCACAGTATTATTAAACCTTGCTTTTCTCTTCTGGCTGAGGAAAACTTGAAGCTAGTCATTCAGACTGGAAAATGAGCCTGTGGTACCAAAAACAGAAGTGGGCTCTGCACACACACTGGAGTGGATAAAGCCCAAAGTCCCTGCACACATCGATTCAGAAAGGAACGACACTGTTGGTGGAGTTTATCACACAGGATGGGTCACGAGAAAATCCTTCATCCTAAAAAGGACAGAAACCCAGAAAGGAATGACTGGGGTAAATGAGTCACTGGCAGCTGTTAAGAATCATAGCCCTCAATTCCTGATTTAACTCTCTCCTAAATCTACCCCAGAGCCTCTTGTTCTCAAACTTGAGCTGCATCCGAATCAGCTCCAGGGCTGCTTTGAAATAAGGATGGCTGGGTGCCCCCTCAGAGTATCCGATTCAGTCCATCGGAGTGGGACCAGAGAACTTGCATTTCTCCCACGTTCCCTGGGAGAAATGCTGAGGCTGCTGGTCAGGGATACCAAACTGTAGGGACCACTGCTCCAGGTAATACTGATTTCAAAATTGAGCCTGGGGGACCAAGACCAGTTTATTTACCTGGAAAACCAGCTCAGCATTTCTTTAAAATAGATGCTTCTCTGATAACTGGAAAGGGGCACTGCTAAAAGAGAAGATGAAGGAAGGGCCAAAGTAACAACACATTGTCAGATAAACGATGTCTCCTCTGCTGTCCACCAGATTCGATTCAGCCCAGGACCAGAACCCAGTGGGCCAAGGTCAGTGTGTCCTTGGGGAGGCAAGGTAAGGTATCAGCTCATGGATGCCAGACCAGACTTAAATTTGAGACCCGAGTCTACCACTTATGTTATAAACTTGTGCCAGTCCCTTAGATTTTCTAAACTGCAGTTCCCTCACATATAAAATCCGAAAAAGAATACCACTGATCTCATCGAGTTGTTGTGAGGATTAAATGAGGTAATATTTAGAAAGCTTCAAGGCAGTGCCTCATGAATGGTCAGGCTTGAATAAATACTAGCTATAAGTTTTGTTTAATAATAACCTAACTAGCATTATCATAGTCATATGTACATTTTACATAGTCATCTGTATGAGATTTTTACTACTCTCAACAAATATTGAGATATTTGTCTCATCGTCAAATGGGAAACTCAGGTCCTAAGTTAAGATTCTTGACAAGGGCATCCTAGGAAGCTCTCTGAAGCTTTGCCCTGTGATGCTGCTATTGTCATCATACTAATCCCAGACATCTGAGTGATCTGATCCAGACTTCTGGACGGCCCTCCCCAGAACCTGGCTGCACTCCTCAGGATTAAAGGAGGAGGTATTATTTCTTCAGGCCCTCCTGAGTCTCTCTCAGCCTTTTTTGGCTCACTCACTGCTGTATGTATTTTGTGTCTGAAATGGAAAATTTTTGTAACACAATACCCAGCTCTGATCCCCACAGACTCTCAAATCTCTTTCTCTCTCTTTTTCTCTTTTTTGGTTTGGGTTAAAATATGACTTCATGTGCATAATGAAGCCTCCTTTCCCAGTGCTCTCAGCAAATTTATAAACATTACAAATTCAAACCCCTCGGATTCCTAAGAAATCCAAAGAATCAATTTTACTTTTCTGAAAAAGGAGAGCAATGGCCAAGAAGTGAGAAGAGAAATGGAAAAATTAAAACTACCTGTCTGTGTGATGCAGGATGGACATTCACTTCTCCTGAGCTCCCCAAGGAAAGATTGGGAGCACAGCTGCTCTCAGCTTTACGATCCTGCCTGCAACTGGGTGTTTGAAAATCAGGCAATGGAAACCAAGGACTTAGAAGTTCAACTCTTTTGACTCACTAGGATTCTTCTTCCCTAGAGCATGTACACTTCAAATGTGGCCGGGACTAGACTGCATAGTACAATGAGTTTTCAAGCTCCAGAGCCCAGTTGTCTGGTGTTGATTCCCAGTCCCACCTCTTCCTACCTTGCTGGGTGACTTCAGGTCAGTTTCTCAATTTTACCATGTCTTAGTCCCCTCAACCAGAAATGGAGTTCAACCCTTCAGTGTAAGATGTTACAAGGAATAAGTTATTGAAAACATTATAAAGTGTTTGGGACAGTTCCTGGCACATAATCAGTTCCATGTGCTATGATCATTATTATTACTTCTACCCCAGTGCAGGAGAGGGACCAGCTAGGGCTCTATTTGCTTAAGAAAACATAATGCCATAACAGAAAGGAAGCGGTCTTGGTAAAGTCGTGACCTTGAAATCAGACAGATCTGAGTTTGACCCTTGACACTGCTACTTAAATTGTGTGACCTTGGGCAAGTTATGAATCTCTTGAAATCCAGTTTTCTGTTTATAGCAATAACAACACTACCTCATAGGGTTACTGGGAAGATCCGATGAAATCATGCTTGGGAAACACTCAACCCTTGGTGGCAGCCAGGAAATGGTGGTTATTCTATGGTAAAGTGATCACATGAACAAATAATTCATTAACTCCTGAAAGCACTTAACACACACACACACACACACACACACACACGTTTTCAAAAAGTGAAGAGTTTGTACATTTTTCTGTCTTGTATGCTCAACTTGGTTTGCTGGCAGGATTTATAAAGTACTCAACTCCCTACCACACCCAAGCCTCCCTTCTCTATCAATTACATTTATGTTCCCGCATATGTGTGTTGATGTGGTGTTTTGCAGGTTTCACAAGGGAACTAGGATGAAAGTCTTCCCCAGACTTTCAGATGTCAACCTCCACATGATATGAAGTTGTGTGAGGTAAGGAAGGCTGCAGCACTGCTCAATTTCAGTGGCACTGTTTCTAACCAATTGTATTAAAACTGCACTCCACGGTGCCTTTAACAGGGAGTGCAATAGAATGGGCAGTGCAGGGAATGCAGTTGTGTAACAGAATACCTCTGATGCCAAAGCACAGGAAATAAGGCCCACTTACTCAGACTTGGACTCTAACCCCCCTTCTTTCGCATGAGTCAGACTCTGTCTTCCAAGCCTTAATTTGTACTTGCTGAGTGAGAAAGTGCTAATTCCTCGCCCCACCCCCACCCCCATGATATAATCATTAAGGAAAAAAGTGCTGAGTCGTCAATTCTGAGAGTTGGAAGACCTGCACAGGTCATCTGGCCAACTCTCTCCAGAGCCTTAGGAGGAGCATGTCCAGCAGTTCCGATTTGTCTTTTGTTAAGTGCAAAAAATAGCCTTGGCCAAGGAGTGTTAGAGTTCACCAACCTGTCCTCCCAGAGGAGGGGGGAGGAAACAGGAAGACAGGAAGCACCCTTTCCTCTTGACTCACTCCTACTGCACCGATGTTCTAAGTGCAGTAGTATGACTAGAGGGCTGATACATGAAATTGCTATGCAAATACTATTTTGTACAATGTAGACCTGTTTGGTTTTTATTTTGTTTTGCTTGCCTGAGGAGAAATACCCAAAAATATATTACTAAGAGCAATATCAGAGTATTTACTGTCTATGTATATTTTTCTAAGAGATTTACAATTAAGTTTTGTACCAATTTTTAGTTTATTTTTGCATATGGTATAAGAAATTGGTTTATCTTTATTTTTATTTTTTTTCATGTATCTATCTAGTTTCCCCAGCACCTTTTATTGAATAAATTATCTTTACCCGTTGTCTGTTCTTGTCTCCTTAGTCATAAATTAATTAACCATATATTCATGGGCTTATTTCTGGTCTCTCTATTTTGTTCTATGTGTTTACTTTTATGCCACTACCCTTTTCTTTTGATTACTATAGCCTTGTAGTATAGTTTTTTATTAGGTAGCTTGATACATTCAACTTTGTTCTTTCTCAAGATTGCTTTGGCTATTTGAGGTCTTTTGTGGTTACATATATTTTTTAGTTATCTTTTTTCTAAGTGTTTGTTATTTTAATAAGGATTGCATGGAATCTATAGATTGCTTTGGGTAGTACAGACATTTAACAGTGTTAATTCTGCTTCTCTGTGAGCACAGCATATACTTCTATTTATTAGTGTCTCTTCAATGTCTTATAATTTTCCAAGTACAGGTCTTTTACCTCCTTAGTTAAATTTATTCCTAGGTATTTTATGCAATTGTGAATGGAATTGTTTTCTTAGGTTACCTTTATTATAGTTCATTATTGGTGTATAAAAATGCAACCAATTTCTGAATTTAAATTTTTTGCCTTGCTACTTTACTGACTTTATCATTTCTAATAGCTTTTTAGTGGACTCTTAGGTTCCTCTCTATATAGTATCATGTCATTTGCAAATAATGATGGTTTCCCTGCTTCCTTTCCAACTTGGATGCCTCTCTTCCTTTTCTATATGGATGCCTTTTATTTCTTTTTCTTGTCTGATTGGTGTTTGCAGGGTTATTGGAGACTCATCTAAAATGTCAGCCTACACCTGCTATCTTTGTATATTGGGGGAACGTGGTGCTTAAAAAACAAGTAAAATGACAGAGAGAGCTGCTCTTCCAGCCCTTACCCTGAAGCCAGATGTTTGGCTTCCTTTCTGTAAGTCACTGGCACCTTTTGAGCTGTGCCCAGCACTGGAGCTCAGAGCCAGTGCGTCTCTCAGCGGGTAAGGCTCTTTAAGAGGAAGGCTGGGACTACAGCAGGCTCATCTCACCTGGGCACAATCCCTGCTGGTTTTCACGGCCCTGTGTTGTGGAGATTCCTCTTCCTGACAGTAGTGGTCCTGGTTGGGGAGCTGAGTGTGAGGGTGGGACACCTTGCTCCTCAGGAAGGACCTCCACAGCCTAGATCCCCTCCCAATTCTTGACCATGACAAGTGAGTGTAGGACCAGCCCATTTTGTGTCTCCACCCCTCCTAACAGTTTCCATGTGGCTTCTTATTTATTTACTTGATTATAAGAGCTCTGTCCAGTTAGTTTTCAGGTGGTTCTCAAGTAGGTTGTTCTATAATTTAGTTGTAATTTTGATCACCAGGCTTTTTTATTTAATAACTGTGCCATCTTTCTCAGTTTCACATTTGTTCTTTTGTAAATAAGGGATCATTATAATATCTTTCACATAGCGTTGTTGTACAAATCTAACAAAATAATGAAGTGTAGCTGCTCTGTAAACCATACACACAAAAAAGTGATTCTTAAATGATTTGGTTGAAGAACCTTCTTAACAATGTGATGAATGCTAAAGATCCTCCCTGATCCCCCACATGTAGATATGAACTTTTGCACATAATTTCAGAAGGTTCACACACTTTCTGAAGACCTCAACTTAACACCTGCTCAAAAAGCACTTTCCAAATGTCGAATATTCCAGCCTGGACAAATGCATAGTTTTCACAACTTGGCAAAAATTAGGATGAGGCATTAATCTATTTAATAAACCCTTACTGGGCCCTTAGTAGATACTGAGAGCTTACAGGGGCACAGATAACCTTAGAGTTTTAAAGCAAAGAGTTCCTTGGGTTCTCTGCACTAAGAATGCCACCACACTAGGGCATCTGGCCTCAAAGTTCCTGTCTGGTTACTCTGATCAGATAGAGGGCAGAGTGGTCAACTCTGATTTGAGACAGGAAACAGGAGTACAAAAAATGAAGGGACTTTTTTCCAAGTCTACAAAGGCATTCTTTCCTCCAGGGCTTCATACACTGAAGGACATGGGTTTAGACTGTGTTCAGCTTTAGATGAAGCACAGCTACTCACTGGCCTCGGGTCTCCCGCTAAGAGCCCCTCATGCCAGTGGAAGGGCATTTGTCATTCTTGCACATTCTCGAAGATTGTTTCTGCCAAACTAGGGGATCAAATATTTCTAGTAAAATAAATCAGAATTGGAAAAAAAAATGATTTTCACTATAAGTAGAGGTGTTTTCCATATGTGTATTTTTTTTAATTCCTACAATCCAATATTTAAATCTCTGTGCCCCTTTCTAGTTTGAGAAAGCATAAAAACACATATTCTTTATCTGAAAATAAGGATAATGATCGTGACATCTGCTTTTAGTTGCTGTGCAATTAAATAAGATACTACATATATGTGCTCAGAATTGTGCCTGTACTTAGTGAAAACCCAACAAATGGTCACAATTATAATTATCATTGATTCCATTCTCAACAGCAACATCCTTAGCTATTGTCAGAGGCCTACTGATATTACCAGCAATAGGAAATATGTTTTGTTGTAGTTGATATTCTCCAAAATATCATTTTTAAATGTTGCTACTAAATTAATCTGTAGAGATATTAATTTTTATAATGACTTAGGCTCGATTTTCTAAGTTTCCATTGAGTAGCATATGAATTGGTTTATAGGGGATCAGGTGGAATTTGGGAGGAGCTAGTGGAATGTGTGAAGGGTGAGGCTTGGAAGATAAACTAGAGAAGAGGAATCAAAAAGCAGGATGATTGATCTTGATTAGAAGCAGCCAAATGAAAATTAGGAAAAGGCAGAGTAGAGAGTAGCAAATGGGTGCCCTTCCCCCTATTAGGGAACTAAATGTGTAGATAATCTGAGTAATGTTCAGGCCAATTATCTCATTTAGGTTTCATTGATTTTGAATGGAAACTGGGTTGAGAAATAAAATAAAATTTCTGCATGAAGCAGTAGTAGGAAGTGGTGATATATATTCAGGAGAATGAAAAGAATTTAACAGAAAATTTTGTTGATTCAACCTGAGTACAAGGCTGAGTTACCTACATACATATAGTTTGCAACAAACATCTTCCCATTGAAGTAAGGTTATTATTTTCTGTAAACAGCAGACTAAAGTTACTGTGCATTTGTATAGGAAGAGAATTTGTATAGAGGCCAGTTGTTGAGAGCTTTGGTGCTAAATACATGACCTAAAGGGAACCCTTTCCTCTCTTAGACCAAGTCCTAACCCATGAATGAAAACAATGGAAGTGGTCAGCCATAAGAATTCAGGTACTGCTGGGGAGTTCTGAGAGCTGCATGTCCACTCATCAGCTAGCCAGCCAGTCCCCCACCCACACCCTCTAATTTGACCACAAATGCATGGATCACTGCCATGGCCATGTTAATAACAGGCCCAGGCTGAGTAAAAGTCCATTCACTGTCAGGGATGTAAATGTCTTCTTGCGCACTCTCCTCACCCAAAGCCTCTGCTTTCCCAGAGTGGGCTCTGCCTGGCCAGCTCATTTTGCATTGTCTAGCAGGGCCTATGTGCAGAGGTCCTCTGAGAAAATATTGAGACTCGTGTTTGGAATACTTTAATATACATGCCATTAAATCAACTCCCACTCTCATTTTTTCCTGAGGAAGAGATTCACAAATGCCCAAGGAGCCCTTTGGCCACAGATAAGCAATTTCTTGAGTCTTTACATATGAGCCAATGAAAACAATACATTTAGTGAACTTCTGCCTCCCTTTCACCTCTGACCCGTATCCAGGCACATGATTGTGAGTGTTGCCAGATGGACATTGTCAGTGAATATCTACATTTAATGGGACTTTTATTTATGACCTAAGAGCAGCACTCATCAGTTATCCTGTAGGCTTGAGTTGTGTTTAATACATACATAAATGATCTCAATCTTGTGTATGAAATCCTGTGTTTAGATGAGGCTCCAGACTACAGAAGGGAGAAAAATGTGTCATTTTACCAGGAACCAGGTACCCAGGACAATGGGGAAGCCAGCCCAAATTATTAGGGCCTAAAAGTCCGGGATGGAGCCCGATGCCCAGATAAATATGTTCTCTTGGACCTAAAATCTTGCTCAGCAGCACTGTCAGACATCATCCTCTCCCCACATGTTAATATCCCAGAAACTACAAAGATAGGCTCTTTTATTTCACAAGTCTCTGCCCACTGAGTATTCATCAGCTGCCTTTCCCCAATCTAAATACTTTGTGGCTCTAGATCAAGCTTTTGTTGGAGTCTTGTCAATATATTCCAGAATAATGGAGCATAGAACTTGGGTGTTGGTAGCATACATAAGTGTATTCAATCTCCAGGGAGAGGGATATTAGAGAACTGGGTTTCCTCATCTCCAGACTTTTCTGTCAACTCCCTGTGTTTTGTTCCATCTCTAAACTGTATGATCTTTAGCTTCTCTGTTCATTAAGTGTTTGGGCAGAAGGAAACAAATTGATGAAACACATATGGTTTAGACAGAGATTAAGAACCCTCCTGGGTTGGGTATACTTGACGAGTGATTGCCACAAGCATCTGAGCAGTTTAGAAAATAATTTAACCCAGAGAATCTACTGTTGAATTTTAGCTTTTTACATAATTTCACAAAATTTACTTTACTTTCCAGTGTTCCTATACAGTATTTTAGAGAAAGGAGCAGAATCATCAATTCATAAACAGAGACCTGAGGTAATGAGAAAGACAGCCAGAGCCACACAGCTGAAAACCATTGGCAGCATCCAGAGGCCTATGTTTTCCTTCATAGAAGGTGCTCCCTCTGGGAAAAGTTCTCATTACATCATCAGTATATTTTTCCAGATACCAGGCTCCCCTGAGAAATAGAAACTCTGTCTGGGAAAGATTTATCATCCCTAAGCAAGTATTTAGATCTTTGTTCCCTCATTACTTTTTCTCCTATTTTCCTGAGGTGTGTACATATAAGGTGGAGCAGAAATAGGTTTATAGTTGTTCATTTGGAAAATAATACACTAACTAATAAATAATAATAAAAGAATAAACTCTGTGTTTCATGTACTCACAACTCTAACTCTACTTTTGCCCCACCCTGTATGTATGTGTTACCCTTTTTCTTAGAGATTACCAATTCACAAAAGACTTGATGAATTAAGTTTGACATTTAACTCCTTTGTACTATTTTTAATGCAAATGTTAAGTGGTGTCCTCTGAGGATCTATGACATTATGCAATTTATTTATTCCAAAACAACAATTCTTTTTGCCCTGGCATGTGTGTGTGTGTGTGTGTGTACAAATATACACACACACATACACACACACATACCAGGGTATAAGAGTACAGAAACACATTTGAGAAAATTCTTGACAGTATATAAAACACTTTGACTTATGTTATTACAGGAATACTATGAGAGGGCTCATATTACTGAACCATTTCACTAATGGAAAAACTTATTCAAAGACATGAAGTGATTTGTGTCAATATTGCATGGTTCTTAGATCACAAAAATAGAATTAGAAACCAAAAGTAAGAATTTGACTTCTCAACTCAGGAACTTGCCAGTCTATGCTCTAAGGCTCCTCTTGAAAGGTGAGCAAAAGGAGGCAATGATAAAAATCCTAGTCCTTTAAATAAAATTCAATTCTTTTCATTAGATTTTTATTAATTTCTGCATTTTAACAAAAGACTCTTTGAATTTAGTATAGAATGCCCTCACCCATTCTTTTATTAGAATAGAAGGCTACCATCATCATGAGAATTTATTCTCTCTTACTTAAACTATGAACCTCTATGCATTCACATTACAACAAACAAGAAATCCTAAGGGTCTGTAACATCCAAAACTACCAAAAGCTCAACTGACAGGAAGTCAGTCAATGCTGGGTTGTTATGTGACCTAGCACTGACTGCCACCAGTGCGGGGGTGGCGACCAGCACTAACTGCAGAAGGAGCTGTGTGGATCAGGCCCAGAGAGAGGTCTTAGAGAGAAGTAGGATCTGATCCACAGCCTCCAGAGCAGTTGTTGATCAGCTGTTGACTCTCTCTTTTTCTGAGGGCTTTGCCAGCAACTACACCTCTGTTTCTCTCTGGGGGCTGCTGATCAGCCTTGCCTCTCTGATCAGGCCCGGAAATAGATCTGGAGATGCTGACTAGCATAGAAACTGACCAATCAGAACCAAATCTGGGTGAACTGTCAGGACCCAATGGCTGCCTAGGAGGCAGAGCTCTTGATGCTGACTGGCATAGAAACCAACCAATTAGAACCAAATTGACCGGCAGGGGTGGGCAGTTGGGGATGAGATCAGGCTTGCAGTGGAGGGCAGTTGGGGGCAAGATCAGCCAACAGGGGAGGGCAGTTAGTGGTAATAGGACAGGCAGAGGCAGTTAGGAGTGATCAGATCATTAGCGGAGGGTCATTGGGAACAAGATCAGGTTGGCAGAGTAGGGCATTTGGGGGCAAGATCAGGCCAGCAAGGGAAGGGCAGTTAGGAATGATCAGACAGGCAGAGGCAGTTGGGGGCAGAGTCAGGCCAGTAGGAGAGAGCAGTTGGGGGTGAGATCAGGCCAGCAGGGGAGGGCAGTTAGGTGTAATCAATCAGGCAGGGAGAGAGGTTAGGGGGAATCAGGCAGGCAGGCAGGCAGGCAGAGGGTTTAAGGGCAATCAGGCAGGCAGGCAGAGGCAGTTAGGGGAAATCAGATGGGAAGTCAGGTGAGCAGTTAGGAGCCAGTGGTCCCAGATTGTGAGGGGATGTCTGCCTGCCAGTTTAGGCCCAATCCCATAGGGATCTAAACTGGCAATTGGGTCCCGATTGGAGAGGGTGCTGGCTGGGCTGAGGGAATCCCCCTCCCCCACTCCATATCTAAATTTTGTACACCAGGCCACTAGTATAGTTATAATGGTTCAAAATTTATTATTATTTTTATTATTGAAAAGGATACCCTATTCAGATAAAAATATTTTCCCAAAACAATATTAGAAAAATTTTACAATTTGTATGTTCTAAGGATTTAATTTTATATTTCTGGGTTTTTAAATAAATTATTTTTATACTTCTTATAGTAAGAGAAAGATTTAAAAATATCAACAACAGGGAACAGGAAGGAATAAGAAGAAGGAAGAAAAGATGAAAAAGAGTAAACTCGTGAAAGAGTGGAGCATATAATGACTAAGAAAACAGATTTCTGTGACTGTGGGTTCAACCCAAAGATAGGGAGGCTTTTTATAAGCTCTGTCCACTGTCAAGTCTCTGGACTCAGAAATGTGTAGATCCATCTTGTTCTACGTAGACACAGGGAATGACATGCTTCTTATGAAGCAGTTTGTGTCAGGGACACAGTCAAGTTTAAACTCAACATTTTATTTCCCTTAGAATTTTTGTTGGTTCAAATTCATAGGTAAAAGTAACCACAGGAGAACATCCCCCAGAGTTTATCTTTTTGCCTTGCATGTCCCCATGCCTCAGGGAAAGACAAGATTTAATAAAGAAAACACCTCCCTGCAAGCTTTCTTTAGAGGCCCTGCAGGCCTGCATGCCTGAGGAAAGTTGGGGTTGCTGAGGAATGCAGCTGGGATTTTTTTCCACAGAGAGATGAGAATCCCTCCTCTATCCATTCCCACTCACATGCAAATAAAAAACTCTGATTCCCACATAGCTTTCCTGGGTATAAGCATAGAAATACAAAACCCCACTGAGTAGATAGTAGCTACTCTTTTGCTCCTAGGATTGAATTTGAAGGAGACAAGCAGAAAATTCAATGCTCTGACAGAGTTACTCCAAGTGTAGCCTGAGAACCACTTTTAGCAGAATCATCTGAGAAAGATTTTTTTAAAAAAAAATTAACAAAGTTTCACAGGCTCTGCTCCAACCAATATCATCAGAAATTCTTAGAGTGGGGACTCAGGAGTCTCATTTTTATCAAGTTTCCCAGATGTCTTCAATGCACATGAAGATCTGAGAATCTCTGCATGACCCAGATGTATGTAGGACAACCAAGTATTATCAAGGGTTATGTGAAATGGACTCCAATATGTACTGGGGTCCCTTGATGACAGAGAAATTCATTTTCTTCCTTTTGGTGATCTTTCCAGAACTTCACATGTCACCCGTGCCATTGAATTATTGTGGTCGATTAGCCTGACTTTCTGTTTTGGGCAGAGACAATGGCTTATATCATTATGTCTTAGTAAATCCTTTTCCTGGCAGAGTCCTACTTAATAAACTTGTTGATTAAATAAACTTAATTGCTTTACTCAGCAGGAATTTAGCCAAGAGTTTATGCTTGTTCTTAGTTAACTATTGAGATTTATTAAAACACAAGTCACAATTACGACACTGGTTGGAACTTTACTTTTATCCTAACATCCCCCAAACAGTAGATTTTACTCACAAATGCTGCCACACCAACTCTTGAATTAGAAACTTGTTCTCGCTCCTAGTTGGAAAAACTGTGTTGACTGCAAGGAACAGGAGGGAGGCAAATTTGGACTAATAGAAGAGAAAGTGGCAAATGGGTTTAGTTGATAGTATATTAAGTACTAAAGTGACCTCTCCATTTAGCCAAAGTCTAGGAACACTTATCAGTGGCATGATGAGGGTTCATCCCTGTGTATATTACTTCTTCATATGCACTGGACCTACAGTCTCCACAGAGAAGAAAAAGTCAGGATCTGGGAGAGCACCTTCATTGTTTTTGTTGCTGTTGTTGTTTTTCTTTAATTATAGTTGACATACATTATGTTAATTTCAGGTGTACAACATAGTGATTAGACTTCCTTATTGACTGCCCTCCCTGCCTCAGATCTCAGATTAGGTCTGTGAGAGGCCACGAGAAGCCTCTGGGTGACCTGTTGTGGGCAACATTTCAGAGCCCGTATTTTTTGGAACTTGCTCTTAGGCTATCAGTCTAGGAACTTGCCCTTTGACCAGAGAGTGACCTTTCAGTGGTTTAGAAAATTAATAAAGCCAGAAATAAACAAAAAAATTGATCATAAATCCTGGTGCCTATGAACACTCTATATCTAGGAAATAGATGGTGATCAGACAGAAAAATGCTAGGGACAGCAGTGCTGAGTGGCTTGACCCCTCTGGTTTAAGATGTGCTGACTGAAGAGGTGCCAGCCCCAGAAATGAGAGAAGATATGCAGGGCCCTGGGAAAGGGCACTGCCGACTGGGCTTGGGGAGCTTTTCATGTTTGTTTTGTTTTCTGTTTTTCTCTTTTTTAAAAAAAAGCTTCAATAGAGATGACTTGAAATCATTTCAGTCGTGTATATCCTAACTCTGGCACATTCTTTATCATGTTAAGTTTTTTTTATTTCAAAGAACAATGTCAGTTTACTAGGTCCAAACTTCATGGTGTTTTTAATTTACACAGAGGGCTTTGCCAAACCTAGCCCAAAAAGAAATATTTTTATATTATTCAACTCTTTTATCAACTCCACAGCTCGGGTGTGGTTCACTCCTCAGTGCAGCATCCCTCTGTGCTGCTGTGAAACCAAACACAATGGCCATGAAATATGAGAATACTCTTGATGCATTGGTGGCTGCCTGCATCTGAAATGAGAGACATGGTGTAGGGGATGAGTGGCAGAAATAGGGGAACCAAACTGAAATTTATATCACATATAACACTGTTAACACTCCCCAAAACTATTATTAGTATCATCATCATCATCACTCATACATGAAGCAGAAGAATAGACAGAGCAAAGGAAGATAACTTGGCTTATCACTTTGCCAGATGCATGTTGTGTCCACACCCATAGAAAACAAACCTCAAGAATCCAGTTCTAATCTATTCAGTCCAGATGATTTTCCCTCACAGATTAAAAGGTTGAGTAACCAGGAAAGAACATAACATGGAAGGGCATGTAGATGATAGTTTCAAAAGGCCAATAGGTTAAGATGCAGAGCATGGGTGCTGAATTTGATGTAGCTCAAAGCACTCCAAAAGCAGAAAATGTGTTAAAAAAAGGAGCTTGGAAGCTCTTACAATAGTGGTGAGTACAGGTTTGTGGCAGCATCTTCCAGACCATCTCTTACTTACACATTTTTTAAGTGACATTCAATGTATGTTCATGGATTACAGTTTCTTTTGAAGGCTCAATAAAAATAAGAATAGAATGACCAAAAAATCATTATGGAACTGGCAATAATGAAATTTTGGCTTGAAATTTGACCTAAAGAATTATTATCTTAAATATGCTTTTCTCTAGTAAAGAAATCAGCAAAGTTCTTATATTTTTCTACAATTACATTTATATAAATGGATTTAAGGAACTCATTTATATTTTGTTAAATTAATGAGATCCTAGCATTTTCATTGACTTAATGGAAATGGGCACTCATTTCTCAAATAAGGGATTTAAATATGCCTCATTGCTTCACTATAAAATTAGCCCTGAAGAAGTCTCAGAGCTGTTAATGCAAGCTTTGCAACATATTTTGCTTTTTTTCAGAGATATTAAGCTCCCCTAGAGCAATGCCAAAGGCAGGAGATACTTACAAATCATGTAAGAGCAAGCTTCTGAGCCCATGCTTATGAAAAACTAAAAAGAGAAACAGCGATAGGCTCTATTTGAGCAGACACTTATGAAGACCAGATCTTATTTATTTTGTTTTAAAATTTCTATTGTTGTGACTTTTTTGTTTTTATTTTTTTAACTTTACTGTTGAAAGTAATACATAGGCCCTCCTTCTCTCCCCATTAACCTCTTCCAGCCTGCTGCCATCCTCTTGCTCCTCTCCCCCCTTACAGGCCCTCACCACTCCATTGTCTGTGTCCGTGGGTTATGCATACTAGTATATGCATACAAGTTCATTGGTTGATCTCTTCCCACCCATCCTCCCCAGCCTTCCCTCTGAAAAACAGACGTTATTTAAATATGGACTGGGGAATGACCTATATAATTGGAATATAAATGCATCTGGGCAATAATCTCATTTATTATATGAACTTTTATGAATTTTAAGTCCCTCTTTGTCAATTAATTAGGACTAGTAAAACCTTTCTTTAGTATAGTTCATAGGGCAACTTTTCAACTTATGAAAGATCTCTTTCTACTCTTATATTTCCAAAGTATTTATGATTTATGGACTTTGATATCTATTTTATAAACTAAATATTAATTTACTATCTGAGCCCACTTTCCTACAATTATGCCCCATCCTTCAAATTACTTTTTTGGGGATGTCCCACAAGCATCCTGGAAAGTACAGCTTCTTAAAGGTAAATCTTTTCCTGCCAAAATACTGAATCAACAACTGTACCCTATTTTAGAAAACTGGAAAATATGAAGGAAGGGACTAATAATAATTTATACACCTGGATGTAGAACTCAAGAATTTAGGCCAGCATAAGAGTATAAAGTATTCACAGTTCACCTTTGATGTTGCCTATTACCACTCCCCATCCCTTAGTCATGGGAAATTTAATAATATGCATTTCCTTGAGATTTGACAATTGGCCCTGGAGCCAACAGTAATGCTATGCTTGCTCCATTCTAATCTTTCTCAGTAGAGAACATAGAAATACATTCTGTCCAAAGATGCTTAGGCTGAAGATATTCAATTATATTGCTAAGAAAATAGAATTTAGATTCTAGCCTTAAAGAGCTTATGGTCAACTTACAAAAATTTGGAAACTGTGAGCAGTTCAGGAGCCAAAAGAAAAAAAGCCACCAAACAGGATAAGAGAGAGAGAGAGAGAGAGAGAGAAGACAGGAAGGTAAGCCAAGAGGCAGTCACATGCAATGACACAGGAAGCCAAACAGAAAGGCTTTGATGGGAAGGCAGTATCATTTGCCACAGGAAGTTCTGAGAAAATGAAATCTCTCCAAAGATAGTGGTTCTTGTGAGTGAACAATATCTCCACTATACAACAGTAATAAGGAATTAATTATTAAAATTGAACCATTAAGATTTCCTAAATAAGGATTTATGCTTTCTTTTCTTTCTCTTTCCTGCCTTCCTTTCACCTTCCTTCCCTCCTTCTTTTCTTTTTTCTTCCTTCCTTCCTTCCTTCCTTCCTTCCTTCCTTCCTTCCTTTCTTTCTTTCTTTCCTTATTTATTTCTAAAACATAAAAATATAATTTGAAATTAATACCCCGTTCTAAAATTTAAGCTCAGATTTTATGGTATTTCTTTCCTCTTATATTCTAACAAAGGGACATTTAGTATGGTATCATAAATCAGACCCATCCTCTCTTAAATGTGAATACTTAGAAGAACACAAAGGTCAAAGGCACATTGGTTCCAGAGTAGTAGAAACAGTTCTTTCATTCTCTGTTCATCTTTATGTGATTTACTTCAATTATGTGCCACATTTTTTTCATTCAAAAGGATGCTGACTTGTCCTAATCCTCTTACGCATCATATTCTCAACTTGTTGTTTGATGCCATCTGTTTCACACAATAGAAAAGAATTAGCAGTCCTATCACATCAGCTGAATTCATCTGATTCCCCTCCAAATACATATATGGCACTATTGTACCAGGCAAATATCATGGGTACTAAATCCTTCAACTAGTATCAGATTTGAAACACGTTTCATTCCAATATTGATATTACATGTTCTTCTATACATTGCCCTCCTTTTGTCCTGGTAAATGGACTGGCTTCTGGCAAACCAGACCACTTGACAAGCCCTAGAAAATATTTTTTATAAGCTTAAGAGTCAGCAGAATCCTGTGGAGAGCTCTGGGCTTGCATGCCATTACACAACCATTCTGCTTCCTGAGGGAGTCATATAACTTCTCATTTTGAAAATAGGTATACTATTACAGGTTGAATTATGTCCTTCCCCCATCTCCAAATTCATATGTTGAAGTCCTAACACACAGTACTTCTGAATGTGACCTTATTTTAAGGTAGGATTTTTAACAAAAGTAACCAAGTTAAAGTGAGGTCAATATGACTGACATCCTCATAGAATGGGGAGATTTAAATACAGACATGCCTACAGAGAAAACACCGCATGGACATGAAGATAGCCATTTGTAAGCCAAGGGAGATGGAACAGATCCTTCCCTCATAGCCCTAAGAGGAACCAACTTTTCCAATACCTTGATTTCATACTTATAACTTCCAGATTCCCAAAGTCTATATTCTTAAAGGGTCTGACCCAGATCCTCTTTTTTTTTGCCTTAGCTATGTACCATGAACTTTGAGAGAATAAATTTCTGTTATTTAAGCCACCCACTTCATGCTACTTTGTTATGGGAGCTCTTAGGTGCTATAGTAAAATAATTCAGATCTACTGAAGATCCAACTCACTGGCCTGTATTAAAGAGCACAGAAAATATGTTGTGTCCAGCCCAGATTCAAGGCTGAAACTGCCCATCCTAGGACACTGCACTTGTCTACAGTTTTAGTGAAATTAGAAGACAACTCATGCTCTCATGTGAAATGTAATTCAGCTATCATTGCAATATCTATGACCTTACAGTACCTTGTACCAAGCATCTCTATTTATTCGCTGGGGCTCACAATAGGCCAATTTGGGCCTAAGAAAAATAAGATCCATTCTGACTCCATAAAGAAGACATGGCAGTGTTGTGTAGACATACCTAGGCAAAAACGAAGATCATGTTTTCTCTCCAGTTCTTTTCTGTCTTCTGAGCCATTCTCCTCCACCTACAACTTTCTTTTGCTCATACAGAGTTCCTTAGTGATACACTTTAGCTTTCAAGTTATCCATTAGGCCACTGATGCAGTCTTTCTGTCTACTCTTACAAGATTATTTCTCAAACTTTAGCAGCATCAAAATTACCTGGAGGGCTTATAAAATTCAGATTGCTGATCCCTACTCCCAGACTTTCTAAATTTTGTAGGTCTGGGCGAGTAGTATCAAGTTTCTAGGTGATGCTGATACTGCTCATTTGGAGACCACACTTTGAGAATCACTGTTATACTGTATATATGACATTTCCACTTCAGTTTTCACTGATTACTGACCTACAACCTTTCCAATTCCCAAAATCTATATTTCTTAAAGGGCTCTGACCCAGATCCTCTTTTTGCCTTAGCTATGTAAGTCTCTGACAGTAGCCCAAAATTAGCTGTGGTAATGAAGGACTGGGTTGTGTGGCCCCACATTTTGCTACTCATCACCCAATGCCTTCTGTAGATTTTATAGGTGGAGCCATGAATCAAGGACATTGACATGGGTCAAAATGTGGGACAAAAGTTTATTTATAAGTCAGATATTTGTTGCAGTGAGTTCTCAAATATTAACTTCCTACTACACATTATTAAAAAGTATAACATCTATGAATCATGTTAAAGGGTGTCATGCTAAGGGGAAAGCACATTTATAGTTCTGACTCAGGCTGAAACTCCCATATCATAGAGATCCTTCAGGTAAAATCATGATGGGCCCTGGCAGGCTTGTAGCTTTGATGGCAAGGGAGCAGACCCAATAATTGAAATGGCACTAGAAGTAGAGACAAAATCTCAAAGGGATGTTGAGAGTTGTTTTTACATGTGGGTATATTGATTGTTTACTAAGAGTTATTTGTGTGTCTTCACAAGTAGATTGTTTGTTGTTTACAGCATACTGAATCTTGGGGTTTCCCCCTGGGCCAAGCAAAGCTATACACATAGTAGATATTTGATCAATGAATAAATGGCCATCATCCTTTGTATTTGTGTAGTTACTTAGAATATTTCTACTAGCATTATCTCTGTTACCATCATACTGTATGGAATTTTCCCTGGAGTCATTTTTCAGTTTTTATTAATCAAGATGACATCCCTGTGGCCCACTGACAGAGCAATATCACAATTAAAGAAAAGTTTAATGTATAAAAATATTTCCTAATATAACTTCTTCTGAAGAACTATAAAAGAGATACATTGACCATGAAAATCACATCTTTAAAATTTTCTCCTCTTTTGACCTGATTTTCTCATACACAAACCTATTTGACATTTGCAAAAACTTCTTTCCCACAACTCTAGCCCACATGCTCTCATCTTTCTGTATTTTTCTCTATTTTCTATTATTTTAGTAATAAATTCTACATCAAGGGCCCTCCTAAGACAAGGTTGCCAGGACAGTTTGGAATACTCAGGTTGTGCCTCAGTCCTTAGCTTAGTTTGGGGGACTTATCAGGATCTCCCCAATAACAATGACCTCATCCCAAGAGTCCATTCTTCTAGAATCCTTTGCTTTTAATTTCTAAGTATTTTTATCAAATAACAATTGAATCTCTCCTTTGTGTGCATTCATGAAAAGATCGGGCTCAAATGGATGGCAGAAATGATCATTAGTTATCCAAATATGGTTCAATTTCAAAGCAAGAATTTTCTTCAGCTTTCTGCTATTCAGATGCATTCTTTTCTCCCACACTCTCAACTCTCAAATTCTTAAGCACAAAAAATGGTTGGGTTTTTTTTTTAATATAGAAAATAATCCAGAGAACTATGCAAATTTTTCTCAAGTGGTTCATATATTCCCCTTGGTGAAAATGAAATACAGTCTTCGCTATTTGGAGTATGAGGTAGCAGCCGTAGACAGAGGCAGCATTGCTTCTAGCACCAAAGTACCCAGTCAACCTGCCTGTTTTGAATTTATCAAGCAAGGAAAGAATGACTTAGCTCAATACCCCTCAGGCAAAACCTCTATTTACTCATATAGTATCTCAGGAATGGGACAGGATCCAAAGATGAGAGTCAAGAGGAGATGAAGGAGAGAGAAAAACTCTAACACCAACTCACTATTTCAATACAAATGACAGCAATAGAATGTAATGATTGGCAATAACTGCTCTTGCATTCAAATAAAATGTTCGTATTTCTACTGAAAATGACCTTAGGTAAATATGAAACTTCTATCTCAAGTTAAATGTCAGTCTTAGGAAAGATATTAATTTCCCAACAACTAGGTTAAACCTTAAACTTGTCCCATAGTTCATGTTTCCCACTTGAAAAATGTAAAGTGAGAATGGGAAAAAAAGAGAGATTCTCTGAGCCTGGCAAACTCTCAGAAATGTTGACACTCTTTGAGCTCCAGTTTAAGCTTTTATAGTTCTTTGACTTTAAATTTTTGTTCCTATTATTCTTATTCTTCAGTCTGGAATGCTCTCAACCCTCCTCTTCACTGTCGCAAATTCTTTTTTATTTCGGTGTACACATCATTCATGCCAGACAGCCTGTCCTGACCATCCCTACTTCTCTTTAAATTAGGTGAACTCCTGCTAGAGCTTCCTTAGCAGTAAGTAGTGATTCCAGCAGACTATTCACCATTCTTCTGTTTCTGCTTAGAGACCATCTATCTTTCTGACCAATGGCAAACCCTGTAAAGACAATGACACTCTCTACTTTCTGCCCTATTTTGAACAATTGCTTAGTACATAGAAGGTGCTGTGTAGAGCTTTGTTTTTGTTCTCAGCCTATAAAGAAAGAATAGAATTTTGAATATTTCTATACATAGTGTCTACTTTTTAGGGTTATCTATATGTTTTTGCATATTATTATACAGTTCAAATTAATCTTTGCATACTAACTTTATGTCACATATTATTTTGTCTTACTTCCAGTTTTATTTTGTTTCTCTTCTTAGTCCCCATCTGTTTTTCCCTCCTTTGTCCCCAGTAGCTACTACAAGGCAGTACTTTCTAAAATTCCAAACCTCTCTGTACAACAACATTTTGAAAAGCCTTACTTTACATTTTTATTTCTAGAAACTGTGCTTGCAGAAGTTCTGAGATCTGTGGCTTCAGCCTCAAGGTCATGAGAAAATCTTTGCTGTTCAGGAGGAAGTTCCAGGAGCCCTCCAATGAGTCTGTGCAAACCTTCTTTGGGGTAATAGTATTACCTTTGCTTAGAATACTTCTCTTAGAAATGGGTGCCTCAACAGGCAGTTACATCTAAAATATTCACTTTCCTTTGGAATTTACATCTGTTTTTCTTAGTAGTGATAAGTTCTTTAAATGAATAAACAAGAACAAGCATTGCTAGAAATAAACTGAAGCATGAACAAGGTTAGGATATGAGACAAAATACCTCCTTTAAATGAATTCAAGTCTCCAGGCTCAGAATATCCAGATGAATGAGGGAACTTCCAGAGGGAAGAGCATCTTTCAGAGAAACATGTGTAACTATAAATGTTCCTGCACTCCCAAGACATAAAGGTACCTTCTGACTTCAGGATTAATAAATTTGCTGTTATGGTGGCATAGGTAAACACTTACACTGCTGCCTCGCACAACAATTTCAAAACTACAACTAAAAGACAGAACGGACATCATCCAGAACCACAGGAAAGCTGGCTGAGTGGAAATTCTACAACTAGAGGGAATGAGAGGGGCTCACGGAGACCCAGAGGAGCTGCAAAAAGCTGAGGTACAGAGACACGTGTGGAGAGAGCGGGTGCCTGAGTACCTGGCTGGCTTTCTCTGACAGGAGGGAAACGGAGACTCTCAAAGGCATTGAACCCCTTATCCTACGACACTAAACCCCAGATCCAGCTGAAACTCATACGGGGGGAGTTTGGACTATGAAAAGGGAGAGGTGCACGGAAATTTAGGGGAGTTGCAAAAGATCAGAGGTCTGATGGCGTGCATGGCACTGCTCAGAGGACAGACTGCTGATTGTGCCGCTGGCTTTCGTGAGAGGGCGGGAGACAAACCCTCCCAACTGTGCCACTTCTGACTCCACTAAGCCCCTGTTTTGGGTGAAACCCTGGGGACCTAGACTCGTGTGGTCCTGGAGTGCAGGGGAGCCGGAAAGGCAGCAGTCTAGAGGCACTGTGTGCGAGCACAAGGACCATTCCAGTGATTACCCAGTCACATGAGACTCAGGGGCTGTGGTGGGTGGGGCCAACTGGAAGGCAAGGCAGTCCCATAGGCCCTGAGACTCCACCCATCCCAAGCTCAACAGAGAGGCTTTGGCAGTTTTGCAAGTCTGGTATCATAAGGCTGAATCCAACACAGAAGTACTCCTGGCATAGTGAAAATGCTGAGACAAGGGATGGGATCACAAGCAAAAGAAATGGAGGAAAACAAATGACTAGATATAGAGTACAAAACCATGCTTATAAGGTTTTTCAAGAATATCCTAGAAAAGATGAATAAAGTTAGCGAGAGCCAAGAGGAGATAAAAAAGGACCAACTAGAGAGTCAAAAGATCCAACTAGAGATGCAAAAGATCCAACTAGAGATGGAAAAGGACCAACTAGAGATGGAAAAGGACCAATTGGAGATGGAAAAGATCCAACTAGAGATGAAAAAGGACCAACTAGAAATTAAACATACACTGACTGAAATAAAACATAATATACAGAGACCTAACAGCAGACTAGAGGAGGGCAAGAATCAAGTCAAAAATTTGAAATATAAAAAATCAGAAAACACTCAACTGGAAAAGCAAGAAGAGAAAAAAGTCCAAAAATGTGAAGATAATGTAAGGAGCCTCTGGGACAGCTTCAAGCGTACCAACATCAGAATTGTAGGGGTACCAGAAGAAGAGAGAGAGCAAGATACTGAAAACCTATTTGAAGAAATAATGACTGAAAACTTCCCCTACCTGGTAAAAGAAATAGACTTACAAGTCCAGGAAGCACACACAGAACCCCATATAAAAGGAATCCAAAGAGGACTATACCAAGACACATCGTAATTAAAATAGCAAGAGCAAAAGACAAAGAGAGAATATTAAAAGCAGCAAGAGAAAAACAGTTCATTACCTACAAGGGAGCACCCATATGACTGTCAGCTGATTTCTCAACAGAAACTATGCAGGCCAGATAGGAGTGGCAAGAAATATTCAACATTATGAATAGCAAGAACCTACAACCAAGAATAATCTATCCAGCAAAGCTATCATTCAGAATTGAAGGGCAGATAAAGAGCTTCACAGATAAGAAAAAGCTAAAGGAGTTCATCAACTCCAAACCAGTATTATATGAAATGCTGGAAGGTACTCTTTTAGAAGAGGAAGAAGAAAAAGGTAGAAGATAAGAAATTATGAACAACAAATACATATCTATCAACAAGTGAATCTAAAAATTAAGTGAATTAAAAATTTGATCAACAGAATAAACTGGTGAATATAATAGAATCAGGAGCACAGAAAGGGAGTGGACTGATAATTCTCAGGGGGAAAAGGGTGAGGGGTATACCGGGAGAGACTGAACAAAAATCATACACCTATGGATGAGGTCAATGGGAGGGAGGTAAGGGCAGAGGGAAGGGTGGGAGTTGGGTGGAGGGGTGCTATGGAGGGGAAAAAAGATAAACAATGTAATAATCTGAATAATAAAGATTTAATTTTAAAAAATAAATAAATAAATAAATTTGCTGTTGACCCTTAACAAGATTCTAGAATTAAGCATTAAATAGCCCATTTGTGGGCAATTGCGTCAGAATATCTTCTCTTCATCCCAAAGAAGTTTGTTAAAATCAAGTTTTGTCAAACTTAAAACAGTATATCAGATAAATACCAAAAAGGAATCCAATCTTGATTTCAGTAAGTATCTTGATAAAGTTTATTATAATGTCATTAAGAACCAGATGGCAAACAGCTCAATATAAAAACAGTGAATATGGATTTTGACTCATTTAAATACACATATTAAAAGGAATTGTTTAGTGCAGCGGTTCTCAAACCTGTGGGTCGCAACCCCTTTGGGGGTCCATCGACCCCACCACAGAGGTTGCCTAAGACCATCAGAAAACACAGATATTTGCATTACAATTCACAACAGTAGCAAAATTACTGTTAGGAAGTAGCAACAAAAATAATGTTATGGTTGGGGGTCTCCACAACATGGGGAACTGTATTAAAGGGTCACAGCATTAGGAAGGTTGAGAACCACTGGTTTAGTGAATCGATGTCCTTTTGAAGGACTAATGTCTCTATATGTGTTAGTATTCACCCTATCTGCTATCATGGTGATGATTTAGATGATATTTTTCAAAACTTCCAATAAGCACCAAACAAGGAGGAAAAATAAGCTTAATAAAATCAAGATCAGGATTGAGAAATATTTTAACAGACAATGAATATACTAGCCAACATTCCACCAGTTTATTATTAAAGACACATCTTAACAGTAATTTGTATTAATCAAGTATTCCATATGTTGATTTAGAAAAAGCAGAAAATACAAACAAATAGGAGAAAAATAAAACTGTCAATGAGGGCATTACTAGGATTGTCTACAGAAATAGCAGTTTTCCTTCCAAGCTCATTGTAAGTTTGCACTTTGTTACTCTCTTTGAAGTGAGACATGACCTTGTGATTTTTCTTAACGACAAAATAAAAGAAGTGTCATGCAATGTGTGCAAGTTGTCCCATCCTTTATTTCTGCCTCAGTGATGATGGAAGCTTCTGAAGCCACCATTTGTCTGTGTCTCTGAATGGGCATGAGGAGAGGGCCCCTCTCTTGCAGCCTGCCTTGGTATGTAACAAAAGCAAGAACTAATCTTTTGTTATAGTAAATCACTGAGATTTGTGGATTATTTATTACTGTAGCAAAACTTCAACTATTTTGATAAAATTAGTATTTCTGAACACAGGGATAAGAAATGTGTTTGTGTAATGTTAATTCCCAGATTTTTAGTACATGTGTATCATGTACACATAAATTATTAAAATGTCACCACTAACTTTTGTACATAAGGTTCACTTCATTATATTGTAAATATATTTTACATCAATTTTATAAATTCACAATGATAGTAGTTAATCATCTATAATAATAAAAGCATAATGTACTAATTAGACCCAATGTCCTTCCAGACAACCTACCAGATGAAGCAGGGGCTGCAACTGTGGGATCAAGGCAGCCACCGTGGTTTTGAAGGCCTACTCTTGCACGAATTTTATGCATCAGGCCTTTAGTTAGTAATAAATGCAATCTACCAAGCCCCTATTGTTGGGACTTTATTGTTCCTATTATAATAAATGCCATGATGATAATTTTTGCATACATCTTTAATATTTTACTTAGGATAAATTTAGAAAAGGGGTATTGTAGAAATAAGTACTATTGCTTTCTTGAGCTTTTTAAATATATTTCCAAATTATCCTAAAGTAAGGAATAGAAATATATGCATTATACCATCAGTTGTATGTGAGAAATCCTTATTTTGCAAGATACTTTTCTACACCATATATTAACTATATTCATTTTTACCAATCTAATTTTGCCAGCATCTTTGGTGACTAGTTTTTTTTTTAACATTTCATTACATTGTTGTGGGCCATTTTATTTCTTTGCCACTCAAATATTTACAGCTTTTCTTTTGGTTTATTTTAGTTAATTTACAAGAGCAATTAAACTTCACATGTTTTGCAAACATGTTTCTCAGTTTTCTATTTTTAATTTTATTATTTTAATGTTATTATTGTTTCCATACTGAAATTCTAAATTTCAATTAACAAATTATATCAGTCTTTCCTTTGTGACATATTTTTGGATTTTATACTTAGAGTATCTTCTAAAATCTCCAAATAAAATATAATATTTCCCCTAGTACTCATTTTTTACATATACCTTTTAATTTACCTGGAATTTATGTATTTACTTATGAATATTGAATATAATAAGAATCTTTTCTTCCCCCTCAAAGAAAGACCTAGAGTGTTTAGCTGACCTAAAATACAAGAAGTAGCTGTGAGCAGACAAACATATTAATGCAATTTTAAACTTCCTTAACAAAAATCTAGGACCCGTGAAAAAGGAAGTAAATTCTATTGCATTCTTTATTCACTAGACCACATCTAAAATATTTGGTTTTGTGTTTACCTCTAAATTGGGATATTGGCAAGATAAAGGCTAGTCCAACAAGGACAACCAGTATGGTGGTGTTTCTGGAAATCCTATCTTTTGAAGAACAATCCAAAGAATGTTTTGCTTGGAGAAGAGATTAATGTTGATGATGAAAATTATATTTAGATTTAGGAACAACTGCCATGATGAAAATTATATTCATTCTGTGTAGTTCCAGATGTCAGCATTTGGTATGTTAAAATGTGTAGTAGTGCTTCTTTCATCTAAATAAAGGAAAGAATTCTGTGTCAACTAGAACTGTTTAAAAATAAGATATTGACATATCCCATTATTGGAGGAGCTCAAACAATGACAAAATGCCATTCTGAATGGAAATCTATATAGGAGATCCTTGTCTGGGTCCAATGATCTCTAAGGCCCCTTCCAAAGTCTGAGATTTTATGACTATGTATGACCTGCCTGAAGAAAAAGGCCTAATTAATAACCCTTGTTTCTTCTAAAAATTTAGGTGTGAGAAAAATGGCTTCATTTAAAAGGATAAGACAGGGCATTAGGCAGGAGCGCTAACTTAGGGCCTTAGTACATTAGCCCAGGCCCTTCTACCCAGTAATAAGCAGTAGAACCTTAGGGAAATCACTTATCTTGCCCAGGCTATAATTTGTTTTTCTAAAATGAGAGAAGTGAACTAAAATATTATTATTATAAATAACCTAAACGTACCACCAAAGTCTAAGATACCATTGTATGTTTAATAAATAGGTGGAATAAACTACATAAGCAGGTTTCTATAAACCCCGATTATTTCAATGTTTTATCTTATTGAAGCCTCTAGAAGCCAAGCCAGAGGTTAAAAATTTAAAAACTGTTTTGTACTAGGCACTATGCTAGGTACCAGAGATTCTAAGGTGATGAAAATGAAGTCTGCACTCTCAAAGATCTCACAGTTTAGTAGTGACGACAACCTAGTAAACTAAGATAATTGTATTGACAACAGCCTAGTAATATAACATAATTGTCTCTACTTTAGGTTCAGAGACACGCATCTTCTATCCAAGTCTCAAATCTCTAAATAGTAGGTCAGATAACACCTAAAGACTCTTGAAGCTCTACATTTTGCACATGTTTCTAAATAGAGACTGGCCCACCATACCCACTTCACCAAAGTTAAGCAATAGTTATATAAAGACAAATGCTGAGTAGAGCCCCCAGGGCTCATGCCAGAGACTCAATCACAACTGCCTGTTTAAGATTAAAGACATCCCCGGAGTCTTAATCAAGTAAACCACAAATAACCTTCACAAATCCCTTCTGACAATTATCTTCTGTGGACTTTTTCCATGGTTCTGGCTCATCTAAGATTTTCTAGTAGTATATGGTATAAATGAAACTAGAGGAGACAACCTTCTCATGCTTTAGTAACCTGCTCAATAAAGGCACATGTTTTAGGGAAGGAACCAATGACACATCTAGATGATTGACAAATGACTATGTTTTAGTGTGTGATTGTAATGGCGTCCTGATCCAAGTGATGGCTGGGAGGTGATTCATCTAATATCTAAAGTTGGCCTTTGCAGTGTTAATGATATGATCTGTCTCTTACAGCCTGTAAACTATTGGGGCAGGTTTCTCACATTATACTTTGTATAGCACTAAGCCCTCTGATTCTCACATTATGAAACTCTAGCTTTTATTTCATTAGGAATAGCCTGGTAGTACGTTATCAAGAACAGAGGAAAATAAAATACATTAGCTGACAGAGCAGAATATTTCTACAGGACCCTGACACATGTAATTGTTTCTCCTACTATTAGATTTCAACAAAAACACATCCCCAGGTATGCAGCAGCCCAAGAGAGAAAAGTATGTCCTAGATTAATGGTCTCAGAATCACCTGGAGGGCCTGTTAAAACATGGAGTGCTGACCCACACATCAGAGTTTGTGTTTCATGTAGGTCTGGGGTGGTACCTAAGCATTTCTTTCTAGCAAATTCCCAGGTGATGCTGTTGCTAGTATTGGTACCAAACTTTGAGAACCACTGCCATAGAAGATAGTTAGCTGATATTTGACAAATTCTTTCCCATCTTAAAGACCGTCCCAAAGCCAAGCCAGGCCTCTATATCTACTAAGGGTCTCACTAAAGAGTTCTCTCAGAAATGCAATAAAGAAACATTTGGAAATAAATGTCATTAGGAGTTCACCTGAGGCCAGAAGAAATGATACATAGAGAACACTGATCTCTGAAGTATGATGTAAATAAATAGCACCAACAGTAGGTGGAACCAATGACTTGATGTGAATAGGCAGGGGGAAGATTAGGACACCCTCCATCAGGGTATCATACTTCTGACTATGGCTGTTTCTCCCATTCCCCAGGAATATCCTGCTTCTTCTGTGTGTGTGTGGTGGGGGGTGGAGGGGGAGTTATTTGAGGGAGGTGCATTTGATGATGTCTAGTAGAGGTGAGCTACTTGGCCTTTAGGTGCTTCCCTATAGAACCTGAGAACATCCAGCTTATAATTGTTATCCTCATGACTTCAAGTTATTCAAGATGAATGTGTTCTCTATTTAAGTGGCTCAATAATTCACCATTTTGGGGTATTCATTGAATTCTCTATAGTGTGCTATGCTACCAAAATTTCTTTAAAGAGGCATTAATTTAAAATCGAATGGTCCTCATAAGTGAAAGATCCTTCTTCCTCTTAGGATTTTTTTTTTTTTTGCACTTGGGTTTCAAAGGCTGGAAGTGAGGGCTCTCTCCATTGTGTTATCTACAGACTTTTCCCCTGACTTTTTCTAATATATGACTGTGGCCAAACACCTGCTACAGATTAGAACCCTTTCAAGTTGGAATTGCAGTGCTCAATTTGCTTCCATCCATTTCCAAAGCCATGACTGGTGGTCCATGCTGACACTGAGCTTTCTCTCTCTTGATCTCTGGGGCTCTGCTTCTGACCCTGCCATTTCCCTTCTGATTCACCTCATGTCATAGAAGACATAGGCCCCCATGGGAGAAAAAGGAGACATTCCACAGCCACAGCCAAAAAGAAAGGAACACCCTAAGGTAGAGCTGCTAGAAGCCCACCCAGGCTATTCTAGGGTGGATCCAACCCTATTGCATATTTCTCTAAAATAAAAACAAGTTGAAGATGCACTAAATACTTCTTTTCTACAGTCTTTAAATAAACATAGAGTTTGTAGGCCCCCTAAAATAAAATCTTTGAGAATAAAGCAATATTTTTCCAGTAAATATATTAGAAATAGGTGGTAAAGAATCCTTCAGTCTGGCAAAGACTAGAATTGGAACATGAATGGGAAATAGGCCAAGACTCTGGGTCACAAATAGACTTCTCACTTTAATCAGTAGGATTACTTTATGCATTCTGACCTGAGAAAATCAGAAGATTATAGGAAGAGAATTGATGGGATATCTCAGCCCTAAATATGGTTAAAGAACAAGAGAAAGGAATTCAGACAAAGGAACAACCAGGTGAAAATAATTACTATGCTTTTTTCCTTTTAAGATCATTTCAAGTGGTAATTCAGATAGGCATTTCTTTGTGTCTTCTTAATGTCAGTGGGTAGATGGGCATGCTCACCCTCCTCTGACGGAAACTAAGATGGACATAGTGCAGGTCAAAAGTAAAACCTGGAACTAATGGGCACTGGTCCTGCTATTTAATGTCAAGACCTTCTTCTTCTAAAGGTGTGAAAAGTCCAGGAAGGGAATGTACATGCCAATATTATGTTAAATGAAATAATTTCAAACTTCCTCAATGAAAACACCCCTCTGAAACATTTCCTTGACTCTTCTTTTGTCTACATCTCCAATCTATGTACCTTTTATTCTTTCTCTTTGAAAAAAGACTGTGATGAGGTGGAGAAGTTGGAATGGATAAGCCTACCATAAAGAGATGCTTTAAAGATTAAAATGGTAATGTGTGGGAAAGCCCCCAGCAGACACATAGAAGTTGCTCAATAAATACCTCTTTCTCTTGTTGGCAGAAGGAAAGCCTTATGAGACTGTGAGCATACAAGTATCATTACAACAACTACATTAGGTTCTTTCCCTTGTTGGAGTCAAATTAGTAAGAAAGGAACAGCAAGGCTCACACATCAAATCCCTCCATAATTCTTTCAAACTGAGCTTTATTCTTCCCAGTCATCATGGCAGGTTTTGGAACATGTGCTGGACAAAGTAATGCTCCTCACACCCAAAGAGGGTTCTGCTAAGCAACAAATTATGCATGTAGTTCAAGTTCTATCAAACTCCTGGCATGAGATTAGGAGTTCCTTTGAAAAAAGATTGCTGTCTTCAATAGAATTTCTTAGTACAACTTTTCTTAGAAGGGGTAATAATATACTTTCCATGGGAACTAAGTAGTTATTTTGTCCACCAATAATTAAGAAAACACCATTCATATTTGGCTATATATTTATCATATATCTTCCTATCTGGATTATATTAGAGGCTATAAGAACAAAAGAGTTTTGCTATAAGTACATATAATTATATTCTTCATTTAAAAAAAGAGAGAATTAAATGCTCAGTCCTACACCTGGGGGAAGCCAGATACTATAGTGCATGAAAGTATAGCTTTGCGCTCACATGGTCATGAGTTCAAGTTTCTTTACTAGGTTTCTGGACTTGGAAAATTTAACTTTTCTAAGATATGGTTTTTGGTTTATATAGTGTCTGACTCTATAGGTAATGGACCAATAGATCAATAAACAGTGATTAATATAGTAGCAGTGATTACTAACTGTACCAAGATTGGCCACATTATGTGCCTTGGGCATTTCTTATTGATCCTTATCTTTCAAACAACTGAACAACGCAAAACCAAATTCCTAAAGAATCTTGAGCCCTACCTGGTTTGGCTCAATGGATAGAGTGTCGACCAACAGACTAAAGGGTCCCAGGTTCGATTCTGATCAAGGGCATATGCTGAGTTGTGGGCTTGATCCCTACTGGGGGCGGGGGGTAGCATACAGGAGGCAGCCAATCAATGAGTCTCTCATGATTGATGTTTCTCTCACTCTTCCTTCCTCTCTGAAATTAATAAAAATGTATTTTTTAAATAAATAAATAAATAAATCTTGGAAGCAGTGACCATATTGTGAAGTACATGATCTGATTAATCAGAATCTAAGGCCACCTCAGAACTTTGGAATGGAGTTCCATCACTGGAATAACTGCTTCTACTATTTCCATGAGTTTGAGGAGCTTAACGGGACCAGAGGTTAGGAGGCTTCAAACTTCCCTGGATCTTACCATCATCTCAGAGGTGTTTCAGCTCAATCAGCAACAAGTAGATGGAAGCCTCCCCTCCAAATAATGTTTGTACCTACTCAGAATAAGCTATACCCTTGGTTTTCATGATTCTGATGACCTCACAGTATCGCCTCAAATATTCAGCTTTCCTTATGAGAAATAAAGGCCATTCTCCATTCAAAGACTGGCCGGGAGAAAGACTCCTGCTATTGTAAGAATATGGGGACTCATTCTGTTGTCCTTTGACTCCAAGGCTCCAAATGCATCCTTTTTGCCCACGAAAGCAGACTTACTCAAAGTCCTCAAGTAAATGTCTCTCCTCTGATAAGAAACCAAGCTCCCAAATCCCAAAGTTTAATATTTACCTTCCAGAAGTTTCCAATCCTATAATTTGTAGTCTCTTCACACTCTTCACAGCACTTAAGGCATTAGGACTCTCTCAGTAGGTTACTAAGTAGGATTGCAATTAAGAAGCCAGACTATGACAGTGGACTAACTAATGTTTGTGGCCACCCACATGGTGTTTTGACAAGGTAGATAATCTTTCATGAATGCAGTGGACATTTTGTTTGGTGAGTTGAGCATAGTATAGGAAAGCTGCTATCCAGGCATTCTGGACCTAAAATGACATATTATGGGAACAACAGCTTCAAGTCAAAATGCATAATAAATAGCATTTGTTTTTCATTTTGTTTGCTTCTTTTTACTTGTAAAAAAAATGCAAAATTATCATAAGGAAGATAATAATATAGGGAAGCAAATAAAAAAGTGTTTCTCAGAAATCCACCATTTTCTGCTAATGCTGTAAAATGCATCCTTCTAGTCTCTTTTTAATGTGAATATTCATTTTTTAAAACAGTGTCATGATGAGCATGCTGATTTGTAATTTGCTTTTTCCTCAACATATTATGAACATTTCCCACAAAGATTCCTCTTAATAGCATCTTTACTGACTGCCTAATGAGCCATTTATGAAATACCACCACCATTTAACCAAGCCTGAATTGTCAATATTTAGATACTTTCCAGATTTTTCAGTATTATAAAAATACTTTGATGAATAACAATAAATAAATATTTATTTGTCTATATATATAAAGAACCAGGGTCCCTAATGACCAAGGCTCAACCAAACACCAGAAGTCAGTGCTGGGCTTCAGGTCAGGCCCAGAGAGAGGCCTGCAGAGAAAGAGGCAAGGTTTTATTCCCCAGCTTTTCTCTTTCTTGCCCAGTTTTGCTAGTAGCCTTGCCTCTGTTTCTCTCCCCGCTTCCTCTGGGGCTACTGATCAGCCCTGCCTGTTTGATCAGACCCAGAGATAGGCCCCAAGATGCTGACTGGCATAGAAACTGACTAATCAAAACCAAATCTGGGTAATGTGCCAGGAGCCAATGGCTGCCTAGGAGGCAGAGCTTTTGACTCTGACTGGCATAAGAACCAACACATCAGTACTTAATCTGGGTGAACTGCAAAGGCAGAACCTAAAGTGGGGGCTGAGGAGAGGTTTTAAAGGCAACAGCTGTTTGGTGTAAGGTGTAAGAAAGCTGTTCAATTTTTTCAGGACCAGTTTGGTAGTATAGTGCATATGGCTGGCTATCAGTCCAGATACAGGGATTATGTGTTTTTTGTCTGCCAAGAACATTTCCTCCTGCTGAAAAAGACTCCCTCCCC
Source organism: Lasiurus cinereus (assembly GCA_011751065.1). Taxonomy (NCBI): domain Eukaryota; kingdom Metazoa; phylum Chordata; class Mammalia; order Chiroptera; family Vespertilionidae; genus Lasiurus; species Lasiurus cinereus. Next base: position 9,354,694 of record JAAGEH010000286.1, on the reverse strand, counting down.
ATTTAAGCAATCCTATCCTATGTAATCTATATAAACTACTGAAAGGATAGTATGCTAATTAGACTGGGCCGACTGGCCATCTTCCAGACATCTGATTTCCTTCCAGACAAAGCCATGGCAGTGGAGGGCTGAGGCAGAGGCAGTTAGGAGGGATCAGGCTGGCAGGGGAGGGCAGTTGGGGGTGAGATCAGGCTGGCAGAGGAGGGCCATTGGGGGTAAGATCAGGACGGCAGGGGAGAGTAGTTAGGGGCAATCAGGCAAGTGAGCAATTAGAAGCTAGCAGTCCCAGATTACAAGAGGGATGTCCAATTGGAGAGGGTGCAGACTGGGCTGAGGGAACACCTGAACATTCCACACGAATTTTGTGCACGAGGCCCCTAGTCTAGTGTAATTTCCTTACAATAAATTCCTAGATGATCATGTAAAGATGGTTGCTCTAAACATTCCTATACAGATTCCTTTTAAACAGATATAACAGGCTCCTGGGAGAGGACTTCCTGAGTTTTGGATTTATGACCATACGACTTATTTTTCCCAAGTCAGTCCCAGTAATACCTACTGACCCAGAAACTCACTCTATTATTGCTAATTTTTATTCTCAGACATGTCTTGGTTTAGGCCATGTATTGTCATCTTAGTCAGAGGTAGATGGATACTCTCTTTGGAGAGATCATGGAAAACAGTTTTCCAAAGTTGTTGCACCAACCCAAACTCCCCCAGAATTGTGTAAGTGATGCTGTGGATCTACAGTCTCTGACACTTGGTGCCAGACTCTATTTGGGATGTTTGGGTTAAGCCAGCATAAATGAACACAGTCCAAGTGCCTAGAAAAGAAGAGGGAATAAATATGTATAAAATGTAATATGATTCAGGAGTCAAAATAAGTGAATCAGAGTAACATGCAACACTATGGGTATCTTAGCAATATGTTATTAAATAAAAATATATATCCATAAAATTTAAAGCAAAATATATTATTAAATAAAAACATAAGTCTATAAAGATGAAAACACACAGCCACATCTATGTGTGTATACATATACAAAAACAAAAATAAATTTTTAAAAATACTAATACTACAAAATTTATATTAAATAGAAAGCATGAGGTTATAAATATGAGTCAGGTTATCTTAGATACGAGGGAATAAGAAGGATGAAATTTTGAGACACTTATGGTTAGATGTTGATTATCACCAAGATCTGAGCATTTGCTTGTTTTAGGTGGTGAATATGATATTCTAAGTATTTATTATAAATACATAAGTAAGCAAGTAAAAACAAAAAAACAAACAAATAAAGAAGACCATGTGTATGTAGTGAATCAAAGCTATGATTAATTCATTTCCTATGAGGAGAGAGAAAGAAATGCACACTTTAAGGTTATTTATAGTTATCACCAGATCTGACTTCAAGGAAGATGGAACAATTTATGAGTTTCTATTTCCCTTACAACCTGAATTATTCTGTAAAGTGACTGGATTGGATTTACCTGGGCCATGATATTCAAAATAAAACAGGAACCTCTGTCCCTGATTCATGAATGGCAAGGCCATTCTCATCTTTGCTGAATACCTGCTTGTTTGGGAAGATGGATATAAAGCAGAGGCTATGTAGCATTTGGTCCAGGGTGGAGCCTTATGGAATGCCTCTATTACCATTGCTTTTCATAGTTCCCAGATGTGAGGAGAACCACATGCTCTCCAGCTGTTTCCATGTTTACCCCAGCCACAGTCTTCTTTTCAATAACAGTTTCTCAAAATTTATTTGCCAGTGCTATTCTAAAAACTGCCTGCTACCTATCACTGTCATCAAGAATAGTAACAACTAATGTCTGCTTTTTTTTTTTTAAGGTGCCATGAATATCAGGCAGGTGTATAAATAAGACTAGCTCCCCGACCCTCACACATCTTTAAGTCTTGGAAAATCCCACTCTCTTTCCCACCCACATTGCCTCCTCCACCCTTGGAGCTCCTCCCCATCTTGTCTGGGATGATCCTTCAGTATGCTTCATGTGCCCTGCTTTCATAAGACCTGTTTTCTTGAAGAAAAATGGCAAAATACCTTTCCATCTTTCCAGAGTCTTTTAAAGTAGTAGACAAAGTAAACTAATATCTTTTTTAAGATTGCAGAGGTGTTAAGACATAGCACTAGTGATTTTGCCCTCAAAATATATTAAAAATCTATGCATTTCTCTCCAGGTCCTTTGCTGTCACTTCAATCTATCACTCTCCTCATGTGAACTATTATAATATAGCAAATCTAAACAAATCTCCCCAAATCCACAATTGCTCACTTCTAATGGATTATCCACAGAGCAGCCAGTGGAAGATTTTGAATACACAAATCTGATGGGGTTACATTCCTACCCAATAAGATTCAAAACATTAAGAAAAATCAAGTATTCAAATTAAAAGTCCTTATCAAGATCCACAAGGCCTCCAGGCCTCCCAGCCTTATATTCTGCTGCTCTTCTCCTCCAGTTTTTGTCTGTTTGCTTGTTTTTAAACTCTTCCTAGCTTTTCACTTTCTCAAGTTTAGCCTATTTCTCTGCCTAAAATCTTTCCTGACTACCTCCTGCTCAGGCATCTTGTCTTAGCTACTTTCTCCTCAAAGCTGTCATTTATTGATTCTATATTCTAAATGTTACCCTGTTTTTGTTTCTCATTATATCCTTTATTGTCCTTAGCATTGTCACAATTCATTGTTATCTATGTGTTGGTATGATTATTCAATATCTGTTTTCCCTACTGACCACATATCACTAGTGCCTAACAAGTAGCAAACACTCAAGAAATTAATGAATAAAGAGAAAGATATGGAAACTTGGACAGGTTAAGTTTTATTGAGGTAGATACATATACACATACAAGCACACACATATGCAGTAGTCATTGTGGATTACTGAATAACCCTATTCCTTCCTAATTCTCTGCTCACACACTGGGTAACTAGAGGCCCAGCCATTGCCACAGCATTTCTGTTTCATATTATTGTTGACTGCCGTACTTGAAAACAATTCAATCCATGTGCAAAGATTCCATGAGACAGTCTATCTTGAGACAAAGGCAAAAATGTCTTGGTTCTATATTTGCTACATCTGTGCCTTTTTATATCCATTTGATATGTGGTATTTTTTGACGGTTGGGAGACCTCTTTAAATCTGGAAAATATGTTTATAAGCTGAAATACTAGAAATATATGTAAAGAATAAATAGATATTTACTTCTTCTAGTAAGCATAAATTGAGAGATTTTTTTATTTAATGAATTTTAAGAAGAATCCACTTCCTGAGGCGCATCCCATAATCTTTTCTATTTTATCATGTCTCTTTTGCAACACCTGTAACACCTCTCTACTCCCACCATAACCTTGGAGTCATACCATTTTAAAATGCACTGAAATGGACATTCAAGGTCCTTTTAGCTTCATATAGGATAGAACTAGGACTCCAAAATATAAAGTGATTTGCCCAAGGCCATTCAACTCTGATTACACAATTATAAAGGAGGGGAAAACAAGGTAACAAGGTGACCATTTAAAAGCATAGTCCAAATAATTGGCTCTCAATGTTTCTATTTTAAAAAAGAAGAAAAAATGAAGAAGAAGAAGCAAGGGACATTCTAAGTCTGAGAGCATTCTGATTTTTAGAGGATTTTTTAAAGTTAATTGTTGCTATCGAGATGAAGAAACCAAGGGAGAGAGGTCTAAAAACATTTAAAAATCAAATCGTTCTTTGCCGGAAAATCTTCACATGTCTAGGTTTGTTCTCATTTACTTTTTGTATTGCTTCCTAAGTTAGAGTAGGTGAAAATTACCTGGACCACAACTATGCAATGAACTTCAACATTTATTTAAAATATCATATTTTATTATATTTAAAATATTATATATCTGAACAATTCTATGATCTGACATTTTTTGTTCCCAATACAAATCAATTATAAAACTTTTACTTAATTACTTTTATACAAAGGAGAGTTTACTGGGCCTCAAGAGGGTCAGAAAAGTGAGCTAGAGAGGAGTCGGAGAGCCAGTTTTGGCCTGATCCCACAGGCCAGACAAGGGACCCCACTGGTGCATGAATTTGTGCAATAGGCCTCTAGCATAAATATAAGTAATAGTAATCTCTGATTTTATCTTTGCAAAAAGTTATTAAAAATGAATATTAATCCCCTTCCAAGTGTTCACATTGGTAAAGCAGAAAGTTTTAGTTGGTCTTTTAAAGTATAGACTGATTGTTTATAAATTACTTTGGGGAGTTAGTAATTACTTTTAAAAATAATGTCATACCAAATGTAAAATCTTTCTAAAAGCCGTTGGAGAACAAGAATAAACAAGTATATTTGAAGTTGTCTCTATGTCATTAAGTTAAGTACTGAATTCGTTCTTTCCTTCATACAAATCACAGAAACTTCAAGGAGTTTTGTTGCTGGGAATTTATCCTATGGATAGAGTCCTATGTGGAGATCTTCACTGTGTTTTTTTATACTTTCCAAATAAAAATAGCATTAATGTTCCTCAGAAAGGGTTGACATAATTAACAGTGTTCAAACTGGGTGGTAGAAGAACATACATTCCTGAAAAAAAAAAAAAGGATCTATAGATGTCAACATGGGAGAAGGTCTAAGAAATATTACTAAACTAAAAGGCAAAGAACAAAATATGTATAAATAGAATCCTATTTTTACAAAAACAACACTATAAATACACTATTCATAAAGCATTTCCAGAAGGACACTCAAGAAACTTTTATTGGGGAATATTTTTGAGAAATGAGAATATAGTTTAGGGTGAAGAGAACTTTTAATTTTTAATTTTATACCCTTCTGTACCTTTTTTTAAAAATTAAATCTGTATTATTCAGATTATTACATTTGTTTCTCCTTTTTCCCCTCCATAGCTCCCCTCCACCCGGCTCCCAACCCTCCCTCTACCCTTACCTCCCTCCCGTTGACCTCATCCATACATGTATGATTTTTGTCCAGTCTCTCCCTGTACAACCCTCACCCCTTTCCCCCTGAGAATTATCAGTCCATCCCTTTCTTTGCTCCTGATTCTATTATATTCACCAGTTTATTCTGTTGATCAAATTTTTAATTTACTTAATATTTAGATTCACTTGTTGATAGATATGTATTTGTTGTTCATAATTTTTTGGCTTTTACCTTTTTCTTCTTCCTCTTCTAAAAGAGTACCTTTCAGCATTTCATATAATACTGGTTTGGAGTTGATGAACTCCTTTAGCTTTTTCTTATCTGTGAAGCTCTTTATCTGCCCTTCAATTCTGAATGATAGCTTTGCTGGATAGATTATTCTTGGTTGTAGGTTCTTGCTATTCATAACGTTGAATATTTCTTGCCACTCCCATCTGGCCTGCATAGTTTCTGTTGAGAAATCAGCTGACAGTCGTATGGGTGCTCCTTTTCTCTTGCTGCTTTTAACATTCTCTCTTTGTCTTTTGCTCTTGGTATTTTAATTATGATGTGTTTTGGTGTAGTCCTCTTTGGATTCCTTTTATATGGGGTTCTGTGTGCTTCCTGGACTTGTAAGTCTATTTCTTTTACCAGGTAGGGGAAGTTTTCAGTCATTATTTCTTCAAATAGGTTTTCAGTATCTTGCTCTCTCTCTTCTTCTGGCACCCCCACAATTCTGATGTTGGTATGCTTGAAACTGTCCCAGAGGCTCCTTACATTATCTTCGCATTTTTTAATTCTTTTCTCTTCTTGCTTTTCCAGTTGAGTGTTTTCTGATTTTTTATATTTCACATTTTTTACTTGATTCTTGCCCTCCTCTAGTCTGCTGTTAGGTCTCTGTATAATATTTTTTATTTCAGTCAGTGTATGTTTAATTTCTAGTTGGCTCTTTCCCATCTCTAGTTGGTTCTTTTTCATCTCCTCTGGGGTCTCACTAACTTTATCCAACTTTTCTAGGATATTCTTGAAAAATCTTATAAGCGTGGTTTTGAACTCTATATCCAGTCATTTGTTTTCCTCCATTTCTTTTGTTTGTGATCTCTTTCCTTGTCTTGGCATTTTCACTATGCTGGGAGAACTTCTGTGTTGGATTCAGCCTTATGATACCAGATTTGCGAAACTGCAGAAGCCTCTCTGTTGAGCTTGGGATGGGTGGAGTCTCAGGGCTTATGGGACTGCCTTGCCTTCCAGTCGGCCCCACCCTCCACGGTCCCTGAGTCTCACGTGACTGGGTAATCGCTGGAACAGTTCCTGTATGTGTGCGCTCTCTCGCAGTGCCTCTAAACTGCTGCCTTTCTGGCTCCCCTGCGCTCCAGGACCATATGAGTCTGGGTCCCCAGGACTTCGCCTGAATCTGGGCTTTAGTGGAGTTAGAAGTAACGCAGTTGGGATGCTTTGTCTCCTGCCCTCTTGTTAAAGCCAGCGGCACAATCAGCAGTCGGTCTGCTGTGCGTGCTGCCCAACTTCTGCCCTCCTGCAACTCCCCCAAATTTCTGTGCACTTCTCCCTTTTCACAGTCCAAACTCCCCCCATATGAGTTTCGGCTGGACCTAGGGTTTAGTGTCATAGGATAAGGGGTTCAATGCTGTTGGGAGTCTCCTGCCAGAGAAAGCCAGCCAGGTACTCTGGCACCCACTCTCTCCACACGCGCGTCTCAGTACCTTAGCTTTTTGCAGCTCCTCTGGGTCTCTGTGAGTCCCTCTTTCTTTCTAGTCATATAATTTCCATTCAGCCAACTTTCCTGTGGTTCTGGATGTTGTCCATTCTGTCTTTTAGTAGTTTTGAAATTGTTGTGTGAGGCAGCAGTGTAGGTGTTTACCTATGCTGCCATCTTGGTTATCTCTCCCCTTCTGTACCTTTTGCTTAATTTTTCAACATGAATGAATATTTCTTTTTCTTTATTTAGATTTCTATACTGTTATACATATTATTTTAAAGCTACTAGAGGTCCCTCAGTCTGGCCTGCCCTCTCACAGTCTGGGATGCCAGTGATCAGGGAAAGGTAATGCCCCCATCACACCTCTGCTGTTGCCACTGCTGGAAGTGCAAACCTCAGCCAACCCTGTTTACCTGAGCTTCAGGTGGCCTTAGACAGCTGGGCAGCAAACATCCAAGGCTGCCTTCTCCTCAGGACAGCTTTGGGTAGCTGGGGGGCCAAGGGTGGGTCTGGCCGCACCGTGCACCTGCTGCCCTCCTGGCTGGGCTGAAAGGACTGTGGGACTCCAGCGGAGCTAAGGGGACTGGGCACCGCCATCTTGTGGCTATGGGCACTGGTATATGTGTGATGGTGTGATGGTCAATTTGCATATGACATCTTTATTAGATAGAATAGTGCTTTTAAATCGAAGTGTCTTGGGAAAATATCCTAACTCCTTTTCTCATTGTATGTTTTCAGTTCTATATCCCAGTAACTCTGTTGTGAGCTATGCATTTGCCTTAGATTGTCCCATCTTTAATAACATCAAAGCACTGACATATTTGAATTTTGTTTCTGCTAACAAACTCTTTAATCCTACTTACTTATTTTAACAAACACTTCCCAGTTTCCTCACAGAAATCTGTTAAAATAGTGTGGTTTAAAGTTTCTGCTAAAATAAAATAGCATTTTGTAAGTTATAAAGTACATGATTTTAGGGAGCATAAAATGCAGAAGGTGGGCTGCACCAGTACAACCAAGGGTTTGATGAGCCAGAGGGAGGTCTGGCGAAGGATGAAGAAAAGACAGACAAAGAGTAAGCTGTGTCTAGGTAGGTCTTCTGTGTGTGATTGAGACCACAGAACAGATCCAGACTGCAAGCTGATGCTTTATTTTATTTTTTTTATTTTATTGATTTTTTTACAGAGAGGAAGGGAGAGGAACAGAGAGCTAGAATGCTTTATTTTATAGTCAGAGGTAAACAAGATAATTTACAATGTTCTTGTAACTTTCACTTGTTTTGGCAGCACTTGTTGCACCTCCCACAGCCCATTAGCTACCCAGGAAAGATCTAGAGAGCAGTCACAAGATCAAGCTTAATGATGCTAAGAGGGCTGTTGCCCTCTAAGCTAGGACTTGTTTTCGGCTTTGGCAAGAGGTCATTCCAAGGCTTAACCCTTTAACTGCTCCCTATAGAAGGAGAGACAGAACCCAGTTTTACTCTATACACAGTTCACACACACACACACACACACACACACACACACACACACAAAATCTCTTGTCATGCAAAGGGTACATGCAGATACAGAAGAAATGTTACTGAGACTGATAATGGAAAGATTTCCAGGAAAACATAACAATTAAGATGAATCTTGAAAAAGAAGAAATAATTGGTATAGCAATATTGCCTTCATAAAAACATTTTACATGACCTAGAATTAGAGAATTTTAGACTTGCAGCTGTGACCTTAAAGAATATGAAGTCTAATCCTCTTATTTTAAAATTGATTTTTAGAAAGAAGAAGTAAGAGAGAGAGAAACATCTATGTGAGAGAGAAACCTCAGGCTGCTTCCCATAGGGCCCTGAACCCACCATCCTTTGGTGCACAGGACGAGTTCCAACCAACTGAGTTACACAAGCCAGGGCCAACCCTCCAATTTTAAAAATAAAGAAATTTTACTCTTTAAAACAAGGGTTCTGAGGAGTCAAATTAAGTAGCAGGTAAAGAGTAGACACTCAACAAATTGTTCTCTCCAGGACCAGCTACATAATTTACAAGGCCCCTTTTTGCGCAGCCCACCTTCTGCATTTTATGCTCCCTAAAATCAGGTACTTTATAACTTACAAAATGCTATTTTGTCACAAATTATTAAAAATTTCAAGACAGCTGCAGCAGAGCATTAAACCAAGCATGGGCTTCTGGAGCATGGGGCCCTGTGTAAAGACCACAGTCTCAGGAGGGAAAAGCAGATCTCCCTCCTGCCTCCTACCTAAGTTCCTACAGCTTCCTTGAGGCAGAATCTAAACAAGAACCAGGTCTTCTCGGGCCCTGTTTCATTCCTGCAGTACTCAGATTTAGAAGTAACAACCAACAATAATTGGCAATGCCAAAACCTTGTATAGAAGCTAATGTTTTTAAATGTTTCCTACATACAATTGTACAATTGTGTTAAGAAACATGTACAAAAGTCACACTATGCCAATTGCTCAAATAGCTGAATAACCCAGGCCTTCAAGAAGTTGGGTGGGTCATGAATTCTGCCTTTCTTTCTTTTATTTTTGCATATTATGAAAAACAGACAAATTTATAATGACATTTAGAAATGATTATAATTTTAAAAGCCCTACAGAATACAGAAAAGCATGCTTCAAACAAAGCTGGTGGTATACACAGCTCTTCTTTTATCTATACAAAGACTTTTCAAAATTAAAAGTCATAAATAATCCATTAACCTCATTTTTTTAACTGAAGGATTTGGAAGATCTCATAAATATTTGTATGTATTTACTAATAAATGTGTGCCTGCATTTATTCATGTAATAAATATGAATCAATGTGTCCCAAGAGCCTAGAACAAGACTGGTTCATAACAGATGTTCAGTGAAAAATGAGTGATGATGAATGGATGGAAGGATGGATGGATGGATTAATGAGTAACTATAGAACCACAACTGAAATATTATTTGGCCATTAAAGGTAATTAAACTTTGCTATGGCTCAAAAGGTAGCAGGTTCTATTCTTAGTCAGAGCACATATCCAGGTTGTGGATTCGATTCCTAGTCAGGGAAGCTGATCAATGATTTTCTCTCACATGGATGTTTTTCTCTCTCTCTCTCTCTTTCTCTCTCTCTCTCTCTCTCTCTCTCTCAAATCAATTTTTTTAAATGATGAAATTTTGCTACACATCACAGCATAGATGACCTTGAAAACATGTGCTAAGTGAAAGAAGCCAGAAATAAAAATTCATGCATTGCATGTTCCATTTATATGAAATGTCCAGAAAAGGCAAGTCTGCAAAGGCAGAAAGTAAATTAGTGGCTGCCAGAACATGGGAGGAGGGAGGAATGTGGAGTGACTACTAGTGGGCATGAGTATTTTGGTCTTATTCAAGTGATTAAAAAGTTCTGGAATTTGAAAGTGTTGATGGTTGTGCAACTTTTGAATATACTAACAGCCATTGAATTGTATACTCTGAAGAGGGTGAATATTACAGTATATGAATTATACCTCCATTTTAAAACCTTTTTCAAATAAGTACACCAAGTTTGAGAGAGCTGAATAATGAGCAAAAGATCAAATGTCTAGAAAGAGGAATTTTAAGATCAACACTAAGACTTCTGGCTTCTAGTTAAAGTTTTTTTCCAATCTCTCAAGCTACTGCCAAGAAATGTTAAAAGCACCACCAGCTCTCTCTAATGCTTCACAGCGCTCTGTACTTCCACACCAGGAACCTCCTGGACCAAAGTGTTCACCCAGCAGTTACAGCCTCTGCCTCCCTAGCCTTTGGCCTGCAAGAAGTAAGGTATTAACAGGGGAGAGAGCAAAAGCAGAATACCTTCCAAGATGTGCCTCCTTTTCTCTTTCTTGTCCTACATTCCACCCAAGTAGCCCTTATACCTCTGGTCTTCTTTGAGAATTAAAAATAACTAGCAATATCCCCATTGAGCCTCTGCTATATTACATAGTACCTTGGAATATGTATTTCCTGTTTTCTATGTCTAATTTATTTCCAGGCTAGCATAGAGCAAGATGACCCATAACCTCTTGTGAAATGCTTGGTATTTGTCCTTCAGGATAGATCTTAGTCCTGTTAATTTGGGTAGAAAATAAAATAACACCCATTGAGTGTCAACTCAGGAACCAGAAGATCACCAATTCTATTCCTGGTCAAGGCACATGCCCAGTTTGTAGGCTCATTACCCATTAGGGGGCATGCAGGCGGCAGCCTATTGTTGATGTTTCTCTCTCTAATCCTTACCCTTCCTCTCTCTTTAAAAACATACTAAAAAAAGAAAAGAACAATCACTGCTGTCCTTACTTATGAGTGATATGTGAATGTTTCCTGAGGTTTCTTTCATTTTGTGCATGCGTGGTTTGTTACAGCAGAGTGAGGCAATCATCATGCGTTATATCTCTTTTATGAAAAAGAAAATGAACATGGCACTAAATCATTTCCTCTTCTGACTTTGAGTTTAGTATCCTCTCTTCCTCCCTATCAAAGGACAAGCAGTCTTTCTTGCACTTAATTTTTCTTTACTTGGAGATTGGGATGAAGTATGAGGGAGAGGGGTGATGGGGACATGTGGTTTTTGTCCTCCCAGTAGAAGTTAAAGGTTAAGGTTCTACTCCCAAAGGTAGATAATCAATCACATTTACAATGACAACCTGCCTCTGGAAAAGGAAAAGAAAGGCAAAAATAGAAAATAAAGCAGATATGTAATAACAGGTAGCATCAAAAGATTAAAGATTTAGCTTTCAATGTGTGTATGAGATTTTACACAAAAAGTTTTACAGCCCTGGCCAGTGTGGCTCAGGTGATTGAGCATCCTCCCATGAATCGAGAGTTCTTGGGTACAGTTCCCAGTCAGGGCACACACCCAGGTTGTGGACTCAATCTCCAGAAAGGGTGTGCAGGAGGCAATCCATCAGTGTTTCTCTCTCTCCCTCTTCCTCTCCCTTCTTTTCTCTTTCTAAAATCAATAAAAACATATTTTAAAAAAATTTAAAAATTAAATACTAATCTATAGCCACAAAATAAAAGGCAGAAATATCTGCATGTTCATTTTTATCTTTTAATTTTGAAATCAGCAGCCATTCCTTGAAGCATGGATTACTTGGTAGTAAAATATGGGAGATCACAGAGAATAAAAAGTCCACCTTTTGCTGTGGATCAGAGTAAATAGGCAAGTAGTCAAAACTGATTCTTCAACTTTTGGTCGGAATTCAAGTGTTCCTCCCTCACCGACCAACATGGAATGGAATGTAAGCTTGTGACTAATGGGTACTCTGCAGTCCTGAGATTGGTGCTCTTTTTAGCTAAAACTCTTAGTTTCCTGTTAGCTCCAGACTGTTGAGCCTCCCAGAAGATCTCACCAACTCCACTGCACCCCACCCCAACTCCTGGGATATCTCAGTGACAGTCCCACCCCCACTGGCTAGTCATTCCTGGAATTTGAACTGTGAGAACATATCAATTCTGACTCAGGCACTTGAATCACTTTCCAGTGAACTCAGGGTAATTGAATGGGATACCATCCCACCAACCAACAACCAATGGCTATCACATAAGGTGGAGGAAATCATGGGTTTTGAAATGGAACAATTCGGGAATCTTATGCCAATTCTACCTTGTATTTTTGTAAAACTTAAAAGTGTTCATCTCATTGAGCCTCTGTTCCTTCATTCATAAAAATGAAGATGACAATATCTTTCTTTGCAAGTGTTGTTTTAAAAGAAAATGAGATGAAGAATGAAAGTTTCAGTTTACAAGCATTTCTTAACAAATCTTAGATTTCTTCCTTTCTTTTCCAAAGCTAACTAGAGGCCTGGTGCACAAATTTCATGCATGCGGGGGGTTAGGGGAGGGAAGGGGGCTGTCCCTTCAGCCCAACCTGCACCCTCTCCAATTTGGGACCTCTTGGGGGATGTCCAACTGCTGATTTAAACCATCAGTCGGACTTCCCTTTCACAATCCGGAACCGCTGGCTCCTAACTGCTCACCTGCCTGCCTACCAGATTTCCCCTAATCACTCTGCCTGCCAGCCTGATTGTTCCTAACTGCTCTCCCTGCCTGTTTTATTGCCCCTAACTGCCTTTGCCTCAGCCCCCACTGCCGTGGCTTTGTTCAGAAGGACACCCAGAAAGATGTCTGGAAGATGTCTGGTCTATCCAGTTTAATTAGCATATTATCCTTTTATTAGTATAGAAGACTTTAGGCCAAGCAGTATCTTGAGACTGAGGAAGTTCTGAAGGATCAATCCCAAACCAAATGCATTTAGTGATTAGTAGATATTTCACTTAATTAGTCACCTGAAACTCTGCATGGCCTTTCTTGTTCTTTGTCTTTTCCAGTACAGTGGTACCTCGAGATACGAGTTTAATTCGTTCCGTAACATTGAGAAACTATGAGACGCTCGAGTCGCGGTAAACTGGTGGGTCGTGTGCAGCCGGCCAATTCGCGCGATTACTCCTATCTCAACTGTTGCTCGTATTTCAAAGCAAAAATTGCTCGCTCAACATCTGGTATCTCAAAAATCTTGTATATTAGGACACTCGTATCTTGAGGTACCACTGTATTTCAAAACCCTTTTTCATTATTATACCTCTAAAGAATTTTTAGAGACATTTTTTCTATCTCCCTCTCCCCTATGAAATTTAATACCACAACTATACTATTAGACATGGTTGTGTACTATATGTATATCTGTGCTTTATACATTTTTTAAAAAGAGCAAAAATTTTCACCTGCTCCCCCAAGAATCAAATTTCACCACTTTGGGAGTGATCTCACTTCCATTGAGAACGTGTGGTCTATTTTATAGATATTAAAAGAATTTATGAGGAGATATGTTTTGAAGGCAGTAGAGGAAGACATTATGGCCTTCTATTTCAGAACATTCTTTCTTTCATCATCTCATTACTATTACAGGTAGTAGAGAGATAGCCAAGTTTTACTAATTATTTTTTCCTAAGATCCAGGTCAACATGTTAGGAATAAAGGAAGAAGTTTGGAATGCAGGAAATTAAATGACTCTAGGCCCCAACACTCAGATGCGTTTTTCCCAACTCAGGACATTATGACATATCATCTGTGGCAGTAATACACAAATAATGAAATTAACCCTACAAAAGTAGTCCCATGTCAATTGATTAATTGGTTTCTACGATACTCTATAAAGATGTCCAGAATTTTGCCCAATAAAACTTTTATTCCTCACTTAAAATTACAGTTGGTGCATTTTTCAACTTATTGCATATAATTGAAATTTAAGAGAAAATTTTGCTAAATTGCAGTATTTATTTGAATTTTTCATTAACTCTGATGATAATCATTAGGGATTCACTTGCACAATGAGTTTCAAAATGTCAGCCATATGTCTTATTACTTTAAAAAAACCTCAAAATTTTGTAGTAACAAATTTCATTGAGAAAAAACGTTATTTATGTAAATAATAAAATAATATCAGATTATCGGTAATAATATAAAAATAGAATAATGCTAAATAATAGTAAGTGCTAAATGCTGGGGAGAATATGGAGCAACTGAAACTTTCATACGCTATTGAAATTGAAATGATACAACCACTTTGGAAAAGTTTGCCATTTTCTTCACAAGTTAGATATATACTTACCATGTTATCCAGCAAATCCACTCATAGTTATAGGTATTTGCCTAAGAGAAATGAAAACATAAGCCACAAAATATTTATACAAAATGTTTATAGCAGCATTATTTATAACTAGAGGCCCAGTGCATGAAATTTGTGCACTGGGGGGGGGTGTCCCTTTCCAATCTGGGACATCCCTCTCACAATCCAGGACTGTTAGCTCCCAACTGCTCACCTGCCTGCCTGCCTGATCACCGCCTAACAACTCCTCTACCAGCCTGATTGATGCCTAACTTCTCCCCTGCTGGTTCCATTGCCCCCTACTGCCCTCCCCTACAGTCCTGGTCTACCCCAACTGCCCTCCCCTGCCAGCCCAGTCACCTCTAACTGCCCTCCCCTGAAGGCCTGGTCACCCCCAACTGTCCTCCCCTGCTGGCATGATCACCCACAACTGCCCTCCCCTGCCAGCCATCTTGTGGTGGCCATCTTGTGCAAGGGCATAACGGTCAATTTGCATATTATCTCTTTATTATATAGGCTAGCCAAAAATAAACTGTGATATATCTATACAATGTAATCCTACTCAGCATTAGAAAGATGCAATTACTGATAAATACCACAACATAGATGGTTCTCAGAAATAATATGTTTAGTGAAAGAAGCCAGACACAAAGAATACACATTATCTGAATTCATTTTTATGGAACTCTGGTAAAGAGAAATGTAATCTATGGTGACAAAAAGCAGGTCTGCAGTGCCTGGGGCCAGGGATGGTAAGTTAGGGGGTTGATTGGGAAGGACAGAGAACTTTTGGGGTGGTGAAAATGTTCTATATCTTAATTGTAGTGATGGTTACACAGATGCATACATTGTCAATAGTTACCAACTTAAAATGTATGAATCAAAAGCAGGTCAAAATGTTGTTAAAGATGCAGCAATGTAAGTTACTTATTGTGAAAATGCCACAAATAACCTTTATAGAGTCAATATAGCAATCATCTTATAGTAAAAGTCCCAATACCATTTCTTACAGCTTCATTGAGGTGTAGTTTGCAAACCATAAAATTTTCCCATTGCAAGTGTGTAGTTAAATGACTTTTAGTAAATTATACAGTTATGCAACCATCACCACATCTCAGTTAAGAACACACCCATCACTCCAAAAAGTTTTCGCATGCCTCTTGTCCAGTCAATTCCATCTCCAAACCTCAGCCTTAGGCAACCACCAACAACTCTCCATCTCTGTACCTTTGCCTTTTTTAGAAATTTATATAAATAAAATTTTATATAATACAAAATGGAGTTTTCTATGACTAGTTTTTTTTTACATGTTTCTTTGTGATTTATTTGTTTTCCTCCCTTTCTCTCTCTCTCTCTCTCTCTCTCTCTCTCTCTCTCTCTCTCTCTCTTTTGAGATGAAGATATTCAAGTCCAGTTGGATGTAGGACTTGTCTGAGATCACAGATTAGTGGCAGACCCAAGACAAGAACTGATGCTAGTCCAGGGCTTTTCCACACACTGTGCTACTGTCAGAATGTGGTAGGCCAGGACAGAAAAACCTATGATTCAGAACATCAGATCTGCTGTCATCTCTGCCTGTGTAGTCTAGGTAACTACATCAGCTGCCCTGAGACTAAATTTTCTCTTCTATAAAATGAGGATAATAGTATATAATGCATAATTCTATTGTGAGGAATAAATTAAGTGTACAAAATGCATAAGACAGGGCTAGACTAACATTAGGAATTTCATAAAGACAGTTATTGTTGACTGGAAAACCACTTAAAGCAGATCCTGTCTTGAGACAAAAGACATAGAGAGGGAGAGTAACACATGTTGATCATTGAAGACTAGAGTTTAAACATTGACTTATTTAAACTTTTCTAAATTCCAAAGACAGTGCCAACAAAATTAGAAATAATTGTTAAATGTAGTGACTGAGACATTGATTTTATTTCCTTGGCAGGAAGAACACTTTAGGAAATTTGTTTTTGCTTGATTTTATGCCTAACTCACTAGTTCTCAGTCTTGGCTGCGTACCTGAGGTATGTTAAAAAATTACCAATACCTTGGCCCCAACCCAGAAACTGATTTTATTGGTATGGGCATTGGGGCTTTCAAAGGTTTCCCTGACAGTGTTAATGTGTAGCCATTGTGAAAAAGCTGTGGCCAAATTAAGAATTTGATTTGTTTCCTGGGTTTTAGGAAATAGCTCCAAATTGAAAACTAAACTGTCCTGAGCATATATTGCTTCTGACACGTTAGGAAGATGTGGGAAACCGCCTATTGTCTTCACTAGCAGAGAGGTGTGGACAGGGATCCTAGAATGCTGGTGACCCTTGAACCCTGACAAAGATCAAAGCTATGCACCCACTGTTTAGTTGAGACAATGGTAGCTGAAGCAACTTCCCCACTAGACAGTCATGTAAATCCTTACTGATAAGATTGTCTGCCAGTTCCTGGAAATTACCTGCCTAAGGGCTATGGGTCTATCCCAAATTGAATAAAAGGATGGCAAGGCCAGAGCCCAAGCACAGTTCTTCTTGAGTTGGGTTCCCGCCTGGTCCCCTAATATTTCCAAATTATTATTTCTTGTTTCATCTCTTTCATTTGTGTGTGTTTCCTCTTCTAGAGCCCAAACCCTGAACCACACAGGAAAGGGTCATTCACAGGAAGAGGCAGACCACAGAGCCCACCTATCTCCACCCAGATTTGATGATCAGACACAGATGGTATTTTTTCAGTTTTTTAAATAATGCTGAGTGTTTATGCAATCAAGTGTGAAGGCTTTGTATGAATGTTACCTATTTGTACTCAGAAAGAGTAGACTGCACATCCTACGCTGAAGCTTTTCACTTCTCAGTCAGAAGTGGTGTCTAAACCATACTCTTAGGCAATAAGTGCATTTCACCTGAGTAACTATTTCAAGGAGACAAATAAAACTAGCATGGACTCTTGCTCTAAATCTCTCAAAGACTCAGCAGGCTTGAAGTCTTCTCCCTCTCTGATCTTCAAAGATTTAATTCATAAAATTAATGAAGTTCATTTTATGAGCTTTATGGTATTTTCCAGTTACAAGGATTCAATAGTTATAATTCTCATGACTAATATAATAATGAGCAAATTCTTTATTTAAGGTCCCATTTACAACTCTATTTCTAGTACTCAGCAACTCCAAAAGTAAAGATTTAGACCTCTGTTAAAAACATTAGCACATACACATAAATGATATATTTTATCTTTGAGCAATATATTTAAATTGCATTTTCCAAGAAAGACAATGCCTCAGTCTATAATTTCCAGAAGGAACTGACAAGCTGTCAAGAGGAAAATTTATATTAATAAATTACAATTCTTTATAGATATGGCAATGACAGATCCCTAATTGGTCAACTATGGCATCGCCAAGTTGTGGCATGATATTCCCAGTGAAATGGCCGGGAGACTACATGTGAGTCTGTGGCTTCCTGGGAAATTCATGAATAAATCCACAGAAACCAGAGGTGCCAGAAGAAAGCTCCTGCTGTGGAATTGAAGGAGAGTTTGTTTAGAGAAAGGAAAACAACTCTAAATAGTAAAATAAATATTTTCCTCTGCCTCTGGGTGACCTTATACTCAACCTCTTCCCTCTGAGAATGCCATCTCCCAGCCTGTGGTTTTGTGGCATGTCAGTAATTCCTGAGAGCCGAGCCTTAGTCTGGCCATGGGCCACCTGCTAGCCACACAAGCCTGATATCCTCCTCATTCTTCCACAAAAAGCAGCTCCCTCATTTCTTAAGATAAATATCTTGCTCTCTTTCTTTAATGCCAATTTATAATTATATATCAGGTCTTTGTCCCTGATACATTGTTAATAAAGTTCCTTTTCTTGTTCCTAAGGCATGGCCTGGCAGGTCTACCAGTTACATAGAAGCTCTCCTTTCTATAGATGCTAAGGTTGGAAGAACGGCTTTTTGAAAAAGAATATAATAAGGCAGAACTCAGAGCATCATGTCATTGCGGCAGGTCCCAAGGAAACCTCAATGGGATGTCACTGTCCATTGGAATTGCCTGAGAAACACTGGAGGTTAAAGGCCAAAAGACAGATTCCACAAACAGAGGGCATGCACACTAACCAGAGAGAGAAAATGAGATGGAAAAAATGTTCCAAGAAGGCATCTGTCTGGGGCCAGACTACTGTGTGTTTTCATGTACATTTCTGAAACCAGGTTGTCTCTGAGTGACTCCCTTAGTCTGCTTGGTCTGCCATAAAAAGCACCATGAACTGGGTGGCTTACACAACAGATGTTCACTTCTCACAGTTCTGGAGGCTAAGATTGATGAGTGTCAATATGATGAGTCCTCTTTCTGCCTTGCAGACCGCTCACCCTCTTGCATCAAGCTCATATTGCATTTTCCCAGTGTGTGCACAAGGAGTGTGTATGTGGTGAGGAATGGGGGGCAGAGGGAAGAGAGCCAGGGCTAGTGCTGGTGCTGGTTTTCATCCTGGTCTTATAAGGTCACCAATCCTATCAAAGTAGGACTCTTACCAATAAGGCCTCATTTTACCTTAATTACCTCTGAAAGCCATGTTTCCCAATACAGTCACATTAGCAGATAAGGCTTCAGCATATGGATTTGGAGGGAATGCAATTCAGTCCATAGCAATGACCCATCAACCAACACAGAAAATCCCCAAATGCTTAAGTCAGTTTTACTATTTAAAACAATATTTTACAAATGCCTTGTTTTTTGGTATTTTTAAAATCCTCATCCAAGTATGTGTTTTTTTCATTGATTTTAGAGAGAGATGAAGGAAGAGAGAAAGAGTAAAACATCTATGTAGTAAAATACTCACTATACCATATAAAAATAAATAAGAGAATAAAGAAATAAAGTGAGAGGTGTGGTGGGAAAATGTGTTAGTCTGTGTGTGGCAGTGGACTGTTGCTTCTGCACCTGACCAGCTTTATGAGAAAACAACAGATTTCCAGGGACTGCCATCCTAGGCCAATGGCTTGAGTACATGCTCCATGAAACTTTCAGAGGAAACATCTTGGCTATCACACAGGAGAATTTGTAAGAGCAGCTGTACCTCCTGGTTACCATGGAACAGAGTGGAGCCAAACATGATCCTGGCTGCATGAAGAGACTCAACCAAAGGGTGTCTCATCCTGACTCATTGGGGTATATCTCAGGGCAATTTAAGCAACTGGTCTTGCAAGTTAAAGCCCTTTGAAAGAATGTACACCCTTTAGTATTTTACTGATAAAATCAAAAATAAAACTGGAAGCCTTTCTAGCAGGATTTAATTATCACCATAGAACAATACAAGTCTCTTCATCAAAGCACAAAGAAAATGTATCAGACTTGGGTCAGGACAACTCTCCTCATATCCATATTTTGCCACCAATTTGCTTCACTGGAGGAGTGGCTGTTTCCTCATCAGCAAATGAAAAGGCGAATTTAAGCCAGCAAGTCTCAAAATTTAACATATGTAAGAATTAGCTGGGCAGCTTATTTAAAATGTAGATTTTCAGACCTGTAGCTTCTCCAATTTTTTATTACATTGTTCTATGGCAAGTCCCAGGAATTTCCTACTGGCAGCCTGCTGATGTTTACAGGCAGAATACTGCCCCCTCCCCCTACATACACACAGTCATTTTAAGAAACATTGATGACCTTTACAGCCCTTCTGCCTTTAAGATTTGGTGTCTATGTTTCTCAGATTCATCCAAGTAAAGTGTGATGTTAATCCTATATTCCTGACCTTCAATCTGCCGCAGAATTATTAAACAGAAGCATCTTTTGCTCACTCTCAGCACATTGAACTATACCACTGAGAGCAAGTCCAGGAGAGAGGAAATAAAGATGCCTTAGTAGTGTGCATTTTTCTGACCTTCGTCCTGTGTGGCCTGGTGGTTTTCCATGTCCAGTTTGCATGTTTAGAAAGGTGCCCCAAGGTGAGAGACTTGAAATGTTCCTTTAGCACTTCATCCCCTTCTTCCTCCTGCTGCCGCCAACCATGCATATCCCTGTAAGGTCCCTGAACCTGAATTCTAGGACTCATACAAGAAACTAGAGCCTCCCTGCTGTCTATTATATCCAACTCCATTTCCAAGATCACTAATGTGTTCAGGCCAGAGAGATGGTGGTGGTTGTTGTTGTTGTTGGTGGTGGTGGTGGTGTGTGTGTTTAGTGATTAACACCATATCCTCATTAAGGTCGTTTCTTGTCCTCATTTAGAATCTCATCTGTATGTCCAGGCCATCTTTCAGTGACCACTATTTATTTTCATGAATGGAACTTAAGACAGCCTAAGAAGTGGGGAGATGCTGTACATGGATTATGTCTTTATGAATAGCTAGTGAACACAAAAGCTGGTACTTTGTAAAAATAATGCTCAGGAAGGGGAATGCAGGAGGACAGCCTAAACACATGGTGTCTGAGTTGTCTAATGAAGTTCAAATTTATTCAGTGATCCAGTGGGAAGACCACAGAACTGATTATTTTTTTCATAGTCCAAAGTTTAATGATGTAGCTGCTCAACTTTGGAAGGAATCAATGAAAGAGGGAAGAATAATGGCCTCACTAGGTCATTATTCTCAGCCTCTTCAATTCCATTTCAGGCTTAGGGTCACTTACAATGGGTCATTCCAGGACAGTCACTTGCCTCCTGATTTCACCTCACTGTTCCAAGCAACTTCCTGGAGATAGGTCTCTGAGGGAGAGATTAGATCGGAGCTCCACCAAATACCACTTGCCTTGGACTTTCTGGAGAGAAAGTTAATGAATGTAGCTTGGAGTTGGACAAATTAATTTTTTACATTTTCTGTTTATTTTTAAATTTGTTCCAAAAGCTTAGAGCAAAGGAGAACTGTTGGGCAACCTTCACAGCCATAACCACTGTGACCCTAAAAAATAGAGGTGGAGAGAGACATTACAAAGACTGACAGACTGCTTCTCCAATAACCTTATCGCATTGCTTTGTGATGCTTATGTATATAACTATCACTCAAGAGACTAGCTTTTCTAAAGGAGAGCTCTAGACTTCAATCATCTGAAATTTAGCAGATGCTTAGCATATAGTAGTTTGTAGCAGATTTGAGTGAAAGAACACCTGCAGAATGAAACTTTACATTTAAGTATAAAAATAGTGTACAATACTTTCCTTGGAGTTTTGGTGTAAGAAATTTTTGAAAAGAGAGAAAGGAAGTGGCATATTCAATATATTTGGGTTTCCTGTCATTTTCATCAATCTTACACAAATGTAAAATAATTAAGTAAGAGGGAAAATATTTATGGCTCAGGCTCAAGCAAACTTACTTATATTTCTCTGGCGTTTTATATTCTGCCAGAATATAAATGTTTGCTTGCAAGTTCAAAACATAGTATGGTATACAAAATTCGAAATCATACAAAGATGTGTAAAGAGCAGCTAAAGGAAAGGAAAGTGACAGAGTGACAGAAATTGCTAATAACGATAAACCAATTGGAAAAACTATAAAGCATATTTGCGGCCAAACCTGGTTTGGACTTTCTCTTCTTTGCCATTTACTTCTCAACTGAATAAAGAAGTAATGCATTCTGAAGGCTATGATTCATCATGCAAGTGTGATATTTAAGCCATTTAATTAGGATATATATATATATATATATATATATATGTTTTGTCATCCAAACTGAGGCACTGATGCAAGTGAAAGGGAGCACTAAAGCAGGTCTGACTCAGATATCCCAATACATATGTTTGCTCCACTCTCCACCTACTCAAGGGACTTCTTTTTATTCTGTATATTTTGTTCAAATTTTCCATATATTTTTCAAAGGGAGATATTAATTAGATTTCCACAGTGTGCCAGCTTGAAGTGAACATAGTTGCTTCAAACACACTCAATTACCCAATTGCAGCCCAGCTATGAGGACATGACCCAGACCAGGGCTGATTTGGGCTCAGAAAGGACAAAGGACACTGCACAAAATAATATCTCATCACAGCAAGGAGAAAATTGTATTTAAGTGCTGAATTATCTTTATTATCTCTCTAGCAGTTATTAATCTCTCATGGTGACACATAACCAACCCCCAGCTCATAGTCAGGATTTAATGTAACTGAAATCAATAGCATTGCTTTGTTTTCATTGCATTTATTTTTAGATCATCTATTTATTGTGATAGCAGTTTTTCATTTATAATAATACTATTTTCTTTAAGAATGGATTTAAGTATAACAAGGAACCGATTAAATAATATTAGACCTAGCTGGTTTTTCTCAGTAGTTAGGACATCAGCCAACAGACTGAAAAGTGGTGGATTCAATTCCAGTGAGAAACACATACCTGGGTTGCAAGCTAGATCCCCCAACCCTGGCTGGGGTGAATGTAGGAGGCAACCAATTGATGTGTCTCTCTCACCTTTCTCTCTCTCTCTCTCTCTCTCTCTCTCTCTCTCTCTCTCTCTCTCTCCCCCCTCCCCCCACTTCCTTCCTTCCACTCTCTCTAAAAAAAATACAAAACAAAAAAAAAAAACAGTGGAAAAAAATATTCTCTGGTGAGGATTAACAAAAATAAATAAATAAATAATATTATAGATATGTCATATGTCGATATGAACAAAATAAATAATTTTTAAAAACCTTCAAGACAAAACCCCTAGCCAAAATGATATAAGAAGTGGGAGTTCTGACACAACACACATTTGTTCCTGATCCAAGGAATCTGGAGGCCAGGGTGGTACAAGATTTCAGCCATGTATAAGGTCTTGTGTTTTATTTTGTTCTGAAAACCAAAAACATAAGTTAGGAAGGAATAGTTTCAGGATCTCTAAATGAAAAGGGAAGAGCCTGAGAACTTGTTAAAGAGGGAACATTGAATATACCAAGACAAGGAACCAAGAAGAAAATTTGGTTAAGAATAAGCAGAGGTTTAAAACCAAGGGAGATTGACCCCCTTGGTTTAGCCATATATGTTAGATCATATATGAATTTGAAGGGAAAAAGTACTCCTAGTATTCCAAAATCTATGATTAGAAATGAATCACCTCTTGAAGGAGATGCTTAAGGTATGAGCATAAATGGCTTCAGAAATTAAAACCCATTTAACAAAGTTCATTAGGGCAAAATGGGGGCAAAGCATTTGCCATTTACCTTTCCACCCAGTTGTTTCCCATCCAACTCACAACTTAACAATTACCTAGTATCCTACCCTAGTCCTGTGTTAGATAAAGATTAATATATAAGCAAAGTTTTCTACTGAGGAAGTTCAGAGCCCCAATTTGTGCCACTTTGGCGTGTGAATTATTTTGAGCTAAAGGCAATCAAGACCTGTGGGCTCATGAGTAACTTTTACATTTCTCTTAAAGAATTTAAATAAGGGACCTGGCCCATAATAAGAGTTATCATTGGAAATAACTTTTAATGGCCGATCTACAGAGCAGGGCAAACTTCTCATTACCGAATTCTGCTCTTTGTAGCATCTTCCTAATGATCATCCTCACCTCTGAAACTCCAAGATGCCTTATCTCATCCTTAGATCAGAATGTCATGTATACCTCATTGTCCCTTTCTGACACTGCACCTCTCATGTATGTGAAGTTTTTAACTCTCTTATGTATGTGGAGTTCTCATACATGCATGTGTAATTAAATTTGGTTGTTTTCTCTTGTTAATTTTTCTCATGCAAATTTAATTATTAGACCAGTAGAAAGAAACTTGAAGGGTAGAGGAAAATTACTTCCTCCCCCACATTATAAAAATCTTTCCATATTTAAATGTGATAAAAGACATATGAGCTGGAAATGGTGTTTTGGTAACTTTTCACCATATTGGTGATGACTGAAATAATGATAATGGGTAAAAATCACACTCTATGCCTTCCTCACAGATACCATGGCCATGCTATTTTTGTCTACAAGGAACATTTTCCTCCTATATACCTATATACCACAACTTTTACTACTCATTATATAGGTACCAGCTTAAACTTCCTTTCATTTCCAGCCATGACTTTGGTGTATGTTCTCATAGCCTACTCAATCACAGCTCCCATAATATCATTTTTATTATTTATTTAATATTTCCTGTTAGACTGTAAGCTCCCCAAGGTCAGGAATGGGGTTCTCTGTAATATCACCATCATCTGATTTAGTCTGGTATATAACTAGCAGTCAATAAATGAATGAATAAGTGAATGAATGAATTATGAGAAGCACATTGACCTGGCCTTTGGACAGGCAGGAAGAAGAGGTAATAACTAGAGAGGATGTCAAACTAGCTGCAACTTAGACCAGGAGAAAAGCACAACAGGATTAAGCACCTCAGAGAACACGTGGAAGAAGGAGGTGAAGTTCAGTTCTTCTGTCCAAAGGGACCCTTAACTGATCATAACTGATGTAGGAAGTGGGTGAGATGGGCCTTACGTTTGGAGACATGGTTGCTGAATAGGACAGTACTGGGATGCCTGCTTATTTTGTTTATAAGTTATCAACTTACCTGCTTCTTTATTTCCTATTTGAAAAGCCATCTATGCCATGGAGAAAATAGTTGAGTCACAACCCCTTGGTTGGAAAGAAGTTCATGTAACTGATATGAGAGGAAGTTAAGCTAAGCTGCTTTCCTTGCTCAATTATGCTCCTTCTATCAAAAATAGAATGATTTATTCAAATAGTTGCCTAAATACAAGTTGTTACTAAGAAAACATTTTCTCAGGTAATCATAAAGAGAGGCAGCTATGTAATTTTGGACAAGCTACTTGACCTCTCTGAATCTCAGTTTCCTTATCTATAGAACTGGAATTGCAGCACTTACCTTTCAGGAAGTATGTGAGGCTCAGATACTTAAAGTACCAAATACAAACTTTCCCATTATTCATAACAATTTATGGCAAAAATTTAAGAAAATATAAGTACTTCAACATAAGGTGATAATCTTCCCACTAAACATTAACTCTTTTATTGCAAACATCAATCTAAACTGTGTTTCCCTTCAGATTTCAGAATACAACCTGAACCTTTTTTGAATTCTGGAAACCTTACAGATTGGTAACCATTGATACGCAAGTCCCTAGAGGCACTTCTTTTTAGCCTTGTTTCTTTTCACTCTAGTAGGAAGAGCACCTTTGAAACCTACTTAAAAGGCAAGGCTATATTTGTGTAGGATTCCACCTCTGCACACATCATAGCGACCAGTCATTCCAGTCATTCTGGTATTCTGATCACTTGGCTTTTATATATATATAGATAATAATAATACATGCATACATACATACATGTGTGTGTGTGTGTGTGTGTGTGTGTGTGTGTGTGTAAACTAAGCACAGTGCCTGAAGCATAGAAAACACTTAGTACAGGCTTAGTATTCTAATGTTATTTAAAGTTAGTACAGCTGCTGCTTTCATCATTTCTTAGCAATCGAAATGAATCATTACAAGTTCCCTCTCTTTGGACGCTCCATTTAAACCCTTTATAACTCTCAGCTTTTAAAATCCTTACTCTAATTTAGGCTAAAGAACAATTTAGATTCCTACCAAAATTATTTTCCCATATTTTCCAGCATTTTTATTATATCTTTTCATACTCTTATCTCATACCCAAGGCTATTAGGACTATGGTTCTTCAGGTTAATGTAACCCAGTACATGAAAAAGGACTCAGAATATCTGGACTACAAGGGTCCATGTGGTTATATCAGATATTACAGACACATTAATAATAACAGTGCTTAGCTGACTGAGTTACAAGAATTGATTCAGAATGAATAGAAAGTATTTGAATTTTGCCCACTTTATTATTAATGTATCTCTTGGGAGAGAAGATAGGCTGGCAATAGATTATTTGAATTAATAAGTACAAGGAAAACTAAATTTTGTAAACTATTAGTTCTTTACTTCTACTTGGATGAGTTCTGGTGCCTTATTTTATTTGATAATGTTCCTCTCATTTTTTTATACATTAATGTTCATTTCTAAGATTAATCTCTTGTTGAAGCATTTGACAGAAAGTTGTGATATCTGTTAAATATAAGCTGACTCATAGAAATGGATTTTGGGAAGCCAGTCTCACTTAAAAGAAAAACAAAAATTAACTCTGTATATGTTTATGTTCTATTCAGTAGAGTATCAGAGGGAAATGCAGTGGTCTTGCAGATGGAGATATGGTGGCCCTTGTTTGAGACCAGGAGAGTGAAATAATCTTGGAGGAAACATGTAGAATGAATGATACATTACTTTCTAAGCTGAGTTCAAATATGCTCACAAAATATGGTCCCATAGTTGTTGTTTTTCTTTTGTTGCTTAATTTACCCTCTTCCAACATCCACTATTAGTACTGAATCCAATTTTTCCCATTGGGATATACTCTCAAGTCCCCTACTTAACTGCATTAGCCAAGAACTCTAAGAATTGACATTATCCCAAGTGGACTGGTCCTGCTTCCACTCTCTAAATAGTAAGGATCTGATTGGATCATGGTGACCATGTGTTCTCAATATCACACACTGTCACTGTTAAAGATGGGTTCCACAAAGTCTGCCATCTTTTTGCAGTAATGCCCTTTCTGACTGTAGCCTTGCTACAGGTACTGTGGTATCCAATAGTAAGACTCCAAAGTTGTAGCTTTCTCGTGTCATTTTCCAAAAGGCTGACACCAGTCCCGACTGGCTAAATCCTGAGGAAATTATGCATCCACCGTATGCTTTGCCACAATCATTCCTATATATCTTGAACTTTTGTCACTATACCTGATGCTTCCTTTTCTCAAAGTTAGTTTTATTTCATAGATCCTGTTATTTTCCCCCTTTTAATATTCAGATCTATCCTAGTTAACAAAGATAAATTTTCTTAACTTTAAAGATGTAGGATTCTAATCAATTTTTCTGCCCAAGTGTCCATAAAAAACAAGAGAGATAATCCATCTGAATTCAATGCCACTTAGTCTCTTTCATGTCTATTATCTGCAGTGGAAGGCCTGTCTGCATCTTTAATACATGGCATAGCCAGAGCTATCTCACTGCAGTGACTACTTTCCACTTGGGGACCTTGGGTAGAAGAAAACTTTATTTTATATTCTTGTTTATTTGTTTGTTTGTTCTTTTTTTTGGAGAATTTATATAACAGAGAGCTTTGAGAAGCTACCCAAAATGTCCAAATAACAACAGCAACAAAGTGGGTGTCCTAGAAATATGATTAGTATATTCTCTATGGATATACTATATTTCAGAGGAAACAAACCCACTATTTTATCAATCCTGATGCTGTTTATCCTTTAGAAGACAGATATCATATCATGGCTCATTCTGATCTTTTTATCCATATATCCTAAATATAAACAAAACTCAAGATACATCCACATTTATCAAATAAAATTTTGAGCTGGAAAACATAACAGGATTGGTGAGTGCTATCAGAACTCTTTTAGCAACCACATCTGGCATGGAATACTAGTAAAGTGTCTCCTAGGCATTAGTGGTTATAAAAATTTGAAGGAAAGTAGTGTTCAAGTAGAAAGTTGAACCAAAAGGAAACTTGGACTTAGGTCAAACCATCTTTGCCCTAGTGGCTTGAGGTTGTTACTTTTTGTTTTTCTTGAGCTCTCTAGAGAGAGCCTGACCATATTCTTCTGCCTCTAGCTACTACATCTGGAATCAGAGTTGGCAGGGGACTCAGTAACCAGTTAATCTAAATCTTTATTTGAGTCACAAATTTCTTCAATATTATGATTGACATAGATGGTCAAGAGTAAAAATATGCTATGTCTAAACATTTAAAAGTTACAAGCAAAGCTATAAATGGTTAAGTAAATATGTTCTGCCTCACAACCTTGATAAAAATATCTAAAATATCTTTATAACTATTTGAAAATCAAAGGTCAATTTGAAATTTTCAGACCCCTTACACTTTCATTTTAGAATATAGCAACGCAGGGAAACTAGCCCTGGTCCAGTTTGAGACCTCTCTCTCCCTCTCTCTCTCTCTCTCTCTCTCTCTCTCTCTCTCTCTCTCTCTCCTCTTCTCTTTTTAATCTCAGCTCCACTTAACATGGTGTTGTGCCTCACTTATAAATTAGCCCACATTACTCACAAACAGTTACCCCATGGCAACCTCTCAGTCCTGTGTGTGTGTGTGTGTGTGTGTGTGTGTGTGTGTGTGTATTTAAAAAAAACAGATATTATAGGCCATGGACAAAAAATTTTGGCATGGAATTCCAAGTTCTGTAGTACATAATTTGTTATCAAGAATAGAAGGAAGAAGAAGAGTAAATCCAAAAGGGAAAGGCTGGAGGGGCATGGCCACAATGGGGTTCTTTAAAGTATTGGAGCCAGAATAGGGGTCTCTTTGCTCAAGTACAAGAATGGTTTTATAGTTTACCAGTACCAGGAGTTGTCCAAAATATTAGTTCACTTTAGAATTAAGATAGCAGCAAAACATTAAAATAAATTCCAAAGTCAGACAAAGTTCTGTCTTCAGACCTCAGCAGCCACAATGTACTAGTGGAGAGAATACATTTCTGGAGTCAGAGTTAGTTCTAAGATAGTCCCTGAAGTTTTCCTTCCCTGGACACTTCAGGGAATATCTCCTTTTAGATCTCACATGGGTCCCTTTTTAGGATACAAACGATCCTCCTGAGCTTGCACTATGAATTCTAAGCTGAATTAGCCTGCCTTCAGCAACTCTTTCAAAAGAAACACTTTACCATCCTGATTTTTCATGCCTTTCCTGTGCCAGACTAGACTCAATTCTTCTATAATCCATGACACTGGGTTAGGGAACCCAAGAGCTTGGATCTGTTGTGGTTCCAAGGAGAGAGTATATAAAGGCTCTGTATTAGGGGTCTCCAGAGAAATAGAACTTTTGGAAATTTATATATATATATATACTAGTGACCCAGTGCACAAAATTTGTGCACATTAAAGGGGGATTAATTAGAGGAAATAATTTAATATTGCTATTTGCCCTTACTCTGTAATAGAAGTGTCAGAGATGAAAGAAAATTAGTAAAATCTATATGAAAGCCTTTCTCCTGTTAGAGTCTGGGGCTCACCACAGGACTCAGAGTCAAGTCCCTGCCCACTACATGCAGCTCAAAATTGCATGAGACCCAGACCTGACCAGCCCCTCCCCCCCACATTGGGCCACATTCATACCCAGCCAGTCCCACCCTTGTCAAGCCCTGTCAGGAAGGGGCATAGCAGCCTTAGGTCCCCTGGCCCGGCACCAGGATGAGGGATGTGGCCTGAGGTCCCCCAGCCCAGATTAGGATAGGGGGTATGCCTTGAGGTCCTCCATCAAGCCATGCTGGGTGGGGCGTGGCCTGAGTTCTTCTGACCCAGCACTGGGGGTACACCTTGAGGTCCCCCATCAAGCCCAGCCAGGCAGGACGCACAGCCTCAGGTCCCCTGGCCTGGTGCTGGGGCAGGGAGTGTGGCCTAAGGTCCCTTGTCAAGCCCTGCCTGGTGGGGTGTGTAACCTGAGATACCTTGGCCTGGTGCTGGGGTCGGGGGAGCTGTCTTAAATTCCCTAGCTCAGCACCAGGACCGGAAGCACACCTTGAGGTTCCCCCATCAAGCCCCCAGTTGGGGGATACAGCCTAAGGTCCCCTGGCCTGGTGCTTGGGCAGGGGGAGCAATCTGAAGTCCCCTAGCCCATCACCAGGACGGGAAGCACACCTTGAGGTCCGCCATAAAGCCCTGCCAGGCAAGGGGCGTGGCCTCAGGACCCCTGGTCTGGTACTGGGGTGGGATGTGATGTGAGGTCCCCTGTCAAGCCCCATGGGGACAGGGGAGGGCATAGCCTCAGTTCCCTACTGGTTGCTAATTAAGGCTCCTATGGGAACTTGGCCTCAGCTGTGAGTGCAGCCATCTTTGTGATGGAATGATGGTCAATTAGCATATTCCCTCTTTATTAGATAGGATAGATATATTCCCCAAAATAGATACATATACTTTGAATAATTATAAAGGTAGTTTTGATTAAAATATATTTCATTTTCAAAATTGAGCTATCAGCTATTAAAATGTGTATACATTTTGTGGAGACACCCTGTATATGTGTGTATATGAGTCACAAGTCTCTCCCTACCCTGCCTCCCAGAATAGCTGGCGTGAGAACACCTACTATAAGGCCCTCTCAGGAAACATGAACTATGAAGAATCCCTCAGTGAGGAGTGTCACAGGCCCAGAAAGCAGCCCCTTAGACAAGAGGTAGAATTGAGCACCTATATTTCCAACAGCCATGTCACTAGCCAGGTGGGCAAAGTACAACAAAGAAACAGCCAATGGCTTCAGAGAAATAGTGGCCAGGCCTCCAGCTCAGAGTTGGCTGGTGGGTCAACAGGAAGGGATTCAATATAAATATATATGATTTATTAAATATATACATGATTTATTTTTTCACTGTATAGATAAATACATGTGATTTATTTTAAAGAATTGGCTCACATTCCTATAGAAGCTGGCAATTTCAAAATCTTCAGGGTAGCCCAGCAGACTGAAGACCCAGGGAAGAATTTATGTTGCAGCTCAAGTTCAAAGACAGTCTACTGGCCAAATTCCCTCTTCTTGAGGGGGAGGTCTTTCTTTCTTCTTTGAAGGAGACCCATGCAGATTATGGAGGGTAAGCTGCTTTATTCAAAGTCTCTCTCTTCTACATATTACTCTTTTCTAAAAAATACATTCCCATCAATGTCCAGACTAAATATCCAGTATTTGACCAAATATCTGGATGCTGAGGCCTACAGTTGACACAAAATTAACCATGAGAGGCTCCATGACAGGGAATTTGTCCTTAAGTACAACAGCAATAAAGATGCTAAAAAAAAAATAAGACTTTGTTTGCCAAGTGCTATCACATTTTTTAAAATTGTATTTGAACCTGTTCTTCTTACTACTCTCCCTAGAAAAACATCATTAACCAGGAGGTGGAGGTGGAACAATAGGTTGTCTAATGGTTAGGAACTCTAGATTTTATTTCCATTCCAAACTCTAGATTTTATTTCCATTTTCCTGGCAGGCAAAAATGTTAGCACTGAAACGACATATATCTTGAATGGTTTAACAGCTTTACTGAGCTGACAAGTTTGAATTTCAGTTGTCAGAGAATACTATATTTGGCAAATTTTGACAATACATAATGCCCCATAAAAAAAGGATTACCTTTCCAGTCTACTTCTTGAAGGCAGAACCTTAGGTAGTAAAGTTAGATATTAGTATCTCTTATGAAGTTTTTCTCTATTTCTTTTTTACTTTGCATCAAAAAGGAAAAAGGGGATAGGGGAATAAAGGGGATGGAGTTGTTCAACCCTGTAGTCTTACCTGTCTCTTTAGGTGACTTGGTATCAGCTTGGATTACTCACAAAAATGCTCAGTCTTTCAGAGCCCCGTTCCATCCCTGTTGATCTCAAGGATGGCATCTGTGTGTAGATGTATAGTTGAAAGGAGGCATGGATCTGGGATTTATACTGTGCTGCTTAGGTATTTGTTGGTCCCTTTGTGGAGTGGCTGATCCCAGCTGCTCCCTGGACTGACCATTCTGTTGTCATATGCTACTGAAGGGTGCGGCTGGTGTAATTTGAAATTTACGGTCTGTTCTCTCAGCTCATCTGGGCCCAGGAATTTTTCCTGATGACTCAATCCTTCCAAGCCCCCAGTAATGCTGTGCATCCCACCTGAGGTCTGACTATTCTGTTCTGATGGTTACCAGAACAGGTGTTTGGTTTTGCAACCCCAACTCTAGAGCCACTTGAACCTTACCTGATGACCTGCAGCAAATTGTCACCACTCCTCCTAAGGCAAGTGGGAATTTTTGAGTCTGTGTATGCCACTTGGAAACAAACTAAAATCCATGTCTGTCTCTATCTAAACCATAGCACTTTCACTTTCATGTGACCACCAGCTAAGGGTTGAATTGTGTCCCTAACAAAAGATATTTGAATTCCTAACCCCCAGGGTCTCAGAATGTGACCTTGTTTAGAAATAGAGGCATTGCAGATATAATTAGTTGAGGTCATACAGGACTAGAGTGTGCCCCTAATCCAATGTGACTGTTGTGCTTATAAGAACACACACACACACACACACACACACACACACACACGTGGGAGAATGTAATCTAACAACACAAGCAGAGGTCGAAGTTTTGTAGCTGCAAGCTAAAGACCTACACGAACCACTAGCAAGCCACCAGAAGCTGGAAGAGGCAAGAAAGGATTCTCATCTGCAGGTCTCAGAGGGACCATGGCCCTGCCAACACCTTGACTTTGGACTTCTGGCCAACACAATAAGTTGCTGTTGTTTTAAGTTTGCAATACGTTGGTGTAGTGGCCCCAGAAACTAAAACACCACCTCATGTCTTGTGATGAGACCTCCTTTCAGCATCCCAGCAGGAAGCATGGCAGATCCTATGGCTTCTCCTCTATTTAATTCTGCCCTGCCCCAACCCTACCTCCATCCCTTGCAGCCCATCGAGGTCTGGACACAAAGCTGGCTGCCTGTTTTTCACATGTTTGTCTCCTTCTTCATCTGGCAATCCAACAAGACATACAGAGGAAACTTTCCTAGCTTCATTTTTTCTATTGGATTCAGACACCCCTTTTCTAAAACTATGATTAAATCCACCAGTTCTTATCAGTTGGTGTACTAAAGGAATTTTTAAAAAAAGAAATTTAGGGGGAGAAACGAAGATGGCAGCATAAGTGAACACCTAAACTGCTGCCTCACACAATAATTTCAAAACTAGAGCTAAAAGACAGATCGGACATCATCCAGAACTACAGGAAAGCTGGCTGAGTGGAAATTCTACAACTAGAAGGAAATAGGAGGACACACGGAGACTCACAGGAGCTGCAAAAAGCTGAGGTATGGAGACACGCGTGTGGAGAGGATGGGCAGCTGAGTGCCTGGCTGGCTTTCTCTAGCGGGAGGGAGACAGAAATTTCTGACTGCATTGAACCCCAGTTCTGGGTGAGATCCTGGGGTTCCAGACTCATACGGGGGGGCGTCTGGACTTTCAGAAAAAGAGAGGAGCACACAGACTCTCAGAGGAGCCATGAAAGGCAAAGGTCTGGAGGCACGCATACCATTGTGCGCAGAAAGGACTGACTGCTGAGTGTGCCACTGGCTTTCTCTAGTGGGAGGAAGACAGAATCTCCCAACTGCACTGAACTCCAATTCCAATTTCACTGAACCCCAATGTCAGGTGAGACCGTGGGGACCCAGATTCATACCGAGAAGTTTGGACTGTCGGGAAAAGAGAGGAGCGCACGGAAACTCAGGGAGCTGGAAAAGGCAGAGGTCTGGAGGTGTGCATGCAAGTGCACGCAGAGAGGACTGTAGTGATTACCAAGGGACACTGAGACCCAGGGGCCTCATAGGGAAGCCAAGACTGTCTACTCAGCCCTGAAACTCCACCCTATCCACACTGAGCACAGAGGATTCTGCAATATTGGAAGTCTTGTCTCATAAGGCTATCTCCAGCACAGAAGTTCTCCTCGCATAGACACAGCTGATCCTCACAGCCAATTAGCCTGGAGGTCAATTCCCCAGGGATACCAACAACAATCAAGACTTAACTACAACAGGCTGTGCACAAAATTCACAAAGGAGTGTATCAAGAGTGTCCACCTCAGTTAACTGGGGAGGCTGAGTCACTGGGCCATATAGGACACCTAGCACACAAAGCTACCCTACCAACTCAGGGAATCAGTGAAAATGCAGAGACAAAGAAACAGATTACAAAAGAGAGAAATGGAGGAAAACAAACAACTGGATATAGAATTCAAAACCACGGTTATAAGATTTTTCAAGAATTTCCTAGAAAAGGGCAATAAATTTAGCAAGACCCTCGAGGATATGAAAAAAGACCAACTAGAAATTAAACATACACTGACTGAAATAAAAAATATTATACAGAGACCTAACAGCAGACAAGAGGAAGGCAAGAATCAAGTCAAAGATTTGAAATATGGCTGAAACCGGTTTGGCTCAGTGGATAGAGCATCGGCCTGTGGACTGAAAGGTCCCGGGTTCGATTCCGGTCAGGGGAATGTACATTGGTTGCGGGCACATCTCCAGTGTGGGGCCTGCAGGAGGCAGCTGATCGATGTCTCTCTCTCATCGATGTTTCTAACTCTCTATCCCTCTCCCTTCCTCTCTGTAAAAAAATCAATAAAATATATATAAAAAAATGTATTTGAAATACAAAGAAGCAAAAAACACTCAACCAGAAAAGCAAAAAGCAAAAAGAACCCCAAAATTTGAAGATAGTGTAAAGAGCCTCTGGGACATCCCCAAGCACAAAAACATCAGAATTATGGGGGTGCCAGAAGAAGAGAGAGAACAAGATACTGAAAACCTATTTGAAGAAATAATGACTGAAAACTTCCCACATCTGGTAAAAGAAATAGACTTACAAGTCCAGGAAGCGCACTGAACCCAAACAAAAGGAATCCAAAGAGGACTACACCAAGACACATCATAATTAAAATGCCAAGAGCAAAAGACAAAGAGAGAATATTAAAAGCAGCAAGAGAAAAACAGTTAATTACCTACAAGGGAACACCCATATGATTGTCAGCTGATTTCTCAACAGAAACTATGCAGGCCAGATAGGAGTGGCAAGAAATATTCATAGTGATGAACAGCAAGAGCTTACCACCAAGATTACTCTACCCAGCAAAGCTATCATTCAGAATTGAAGGTCAGATAAAGAGCTTCACAGATAAGAAAAAGCTAAAGGAGTTCATCACCACCAAACCAGTATTATATGAAATGCTGAAAGGTACTCTTTAAGAAGAGGAAGAAGAAGAAAAAACTAAAGATAAAAATTATGAACAACCAATACATATCTATCAGAAGTGAATAAAAAAATCAAGTGACTTAAAAATCTGATGAACAGAATAAACTGGTGAATATAATAGAATCAGGGGCATAGAAAGGGAGTGGACTAACAATTTTCAGGGGGAAAGGGGTTTGGGGGTTGCAAGAAGAGACTGGACAAAAATCGTACACCTATGGATGAAGATGTTGGAGGGGAGGTAAAGGCAGAGTGTGGGGTGGGAACCACGTGGAGGGGAGCTATGGGGCAAAAAAGAGGAACAACTATAATAATCTGAATGATAAAGATTTATTAAATTTTAAAAAATTAGAAATACTCTTTTCTCTTTAAAAATAAGGCTTTTGAGTCTCTTGTTCTGCTGCTTGGAATAGTGTAAGATAAACAAGTATTTTCCATTGGAAAGATAAACAAACCACATTTATTTTTAAATAGCCCCTAAGAGCTTCGTTATTATGAAGGTTTATTTCTCTTGAATGTTCTTAATTTTTGCTTCACAAATTATTTCATTTGTAAGAGAGCTAGAAAAGGAGAGGAAAGCAGAAATACAATCCAGTAGTGTCTGTTTGGTTCTTTTAAGACACTTCATTGGGGAAATAATTTTCTGGGTTATCTTTAAATTCATTTTTCTCATCTCTCCTTAATATGTTTATTATTATTAATACAATATAAAATGAAATGTTTGATTATCTTATTAAATAATCTTTTAAATAAAGCCTCAAAAATGTGTCATACAGGTAAAATTCATTCAATATGGTACTTGCTGGAATTATCCAATTATTCACAAGAATAAACTTGGCACATTGGGAATAAGTTTGCCCACATACTATTTATTCATATCTAGAAGGTGTTGTTTCTGAGACATATAAATAACATTAAATACTTTTGCCAATTTTAGTTTCCCTTTGTCTAAGCACTGGGGAATCTTGGAAGCTAAAACAAGAATTAAACCCTACAATTACTCTCAAATGAGTATAGTCAGGAGACAAGAAGACATGAGAACAAAGGGAAAAATCCTTAAATCCTAACAATCATGTTGTAATGTAGTTCCATGGCCAAGAAAGGAATGCAGGAACACTGCCATCCTACGCTTGTTTGCCAATTCTGCCCAGAGAGGTATGGTCCTGTGGTGAGGGGTATTAGTGGGGCAGGAAGTGAAGATCAGATGTACTAGAATAGTCTGGGAGAGATAGGCTATGTCTATAATTTCTCATGGTAGCACTGATTCCAGTCAGGGCTTGCTGTGTGGTTTGGAATTACCCATCGTCATTAATTCCTTTACTTGAAACAAGTCTGTCTATGCAGTGAGAATGACAAGTTGTTTATTATGGCACTTTGGGGTTTCTATTTGAAACTGGAGATTTAGAATGAGTAATGCTCATACAAACATTGAAGCACTTCCCATCCTGGGTAAATGGATATCCATCTTATTTATCTAAACTAATGCTAAGTCCATATAAAACATCACAGTCCTCTTTACCTTATTAACATGGATGGGGAGGCTAATCTGAAATTTACAAAAAATAAAAAAACTAGCAAATTTAAGGTAGTACAATGATTTAAATTCATCAATTTAATTTACATAATTCCTTTGCTTACTTTCACTGGCATTATTTGTTCTGATCGCCCATATTAAGGACTTCTGTATGATGGAATTGAGCCAGGCTGCTCATGAGATAGCAAACCTAAACAAATTATTGGTTATTGTCTTCCATAGTCTTAGAAAGAATAGTGCATAACATATCCTGGATGTCAGTATTTGTTGAGTGTTAAATAAATAATCCATAGCAAAAGAAAAACTACAAATAACTTACCTTGTTTTATTTTAATTATACTTTACAGAATATTTAGTTAATTAGTTAAAGTTAACATTAAAATTTATCCTGTATGTATCTATTTGATGGCAAAGCAAAGACATTAGCCTATTAAAATGTGGCCAAGAAGGCACTAAAGTGATAATTTATACACAAATAATGAGCAATATATTTTGTGATTTCAAAATATATCACAAACTATTTTCATGAGCACATGATTTTATTAAATGAGAACAAACAACTCTGTTTGGGATGAATTTTATGTTGACCTAAGATCCTGATAACACTCTAGCGAGACATTGTGTAAAAAAGTACTAGGAAGTTTTTTTACAAAGCACAGAGTTAGTTATCAGAATGGAAACTGAAGTCAAATAAGCTGGAGTTTAAGTTCTAGGTCTGCAGCTTGCTGGCTCTTCTCCCTTGGACAAGTTACCTTACCCCTGCAAGTCTTTGTTTTCTCATACAGAAAACAGAAAAAGAGTAATACTACCTACCTCATGCATGAACATTTTAGCCTAGTGGCAGTTCATAGCAAGAACCAATAAATGTTAGCCCTTGTCTTCTGTTTTGTCCTCATTATCATCATTACCACAGATGGTAATTTCTCCTTTACAAAATGTCAGGATTACAGAGAGAGAACAAAAATAAGCAGGAAAGCTACCAAATCACACTTTTATAATCTCTCACCGAGAACAATCAGCAAATTTGTCACCTGTCTTGTCCTCTTTGGCTTGAGCCTTAAAGCTATCAAAATGATCTGTTTAGGACAGAAACTTGACCGTATCATTCCTCTAATCTTTTACCCAGTTACCGGAGTCTGGTGCCTTTAGTCTGGCTTTTAGGTAGGGTCTTTTAGAATTGAACCCCTGCCTGCCCTCTCAGCCTGCCCTGTGAATTTCAAGTTGATTAGATACACCAGATTAGTTCATGACTCGGTTAAGAAAGCACCAAAACACTGAACAGCACGGCTCATACTCTTTTACCTCCTGGGAAGCTATGTGCTTACTGACTTGTCAAATTGCTTTATAAACATACTACACTGTGAACTTTTTATGGGTAGGGCACCAGCACTTCCCATAATGCTTGGCTTATTTTAGGAGCTCAACAACTATTTCCAAATGAATTGCTGAATGAATAAATGAATGCTAAGATAAACAGATTTAACTAAATAGAGTTGCTCGAGCCCAGTTCTCTTATAGGCAGACCAAATAATAATAATAATAATAATAATAATAATAATAATAATAATAACAACAACAACAACAACAACATTCTTTTCCCAATCAAGTTTGTAAATGATGAAAAGACAGATATGGAAGTTTGGCAAAAGAAGATAAAAATGTGAACCTCACTACTGATAAAGCTGATAAAGGACAACATGGCTTAGGTGAATGACAACAGTGGACTTCCTAAATCTGCACTTCAGAAATCGGTAGATTTACCTACAAGTCACTGCACAGCTCCCCACAAAGGGACTTGCTTCTGCACAGCCTGGAGCATGAAGGAGCAGGCCAGCATGCGTAGTTCCTAAGTTCAGCTGGCTTCCCACTAGGCAGAGTCAGTTTGTTTCCTGAATATGTCAATGGGAGAGTCTTCCTTCTCCTCTGGGGCAAAGCTACTCAAGTCGAAAAGAGAGGCCACGAGGGTTCTATCAACTGATGTAACGTGGACTTGTAAGCAAGGAGCCAGAGGAAGTTGCTTTGCTCCCTTACCCCAATGCCCTCATGTGCACTAACTTATTTAAATGTTGATGATATTTACAAGCGACCGGTAAAAAGCAACACAACAATATCCCCAAATTATATATCCACCAATAAATTATCTTTTGACTTCACCGCTCTAATTCTACTTTTTCAGTTGGTCTATGAACAAGGATTACATGACATGCTTCAATAATCTTATCTAGACTTCAAAATTATTTTGGCTTCTAAAAGATTCTATCTCCCTTTTTAATCAGTTAATTCAATGAAGCTTAGTTAATATTTATTAAGACTCTGCAAAGTGCCAAACATTGTAAGATATAATAGTGATCCTTGGGAGCTTACAACCAACCCAATCAGCATCTCCTGGCTTTGTTTTCTTAGAGAAAAGGGAACAAGAACACTTGTGAGATCAAAGAGAATAGAGACAAATGTTTACAATGTTTTTCTAATTTTCAAATGTTTTTCTGAGGAGTTGAGTGACTGATGACCAAAATTTAAGATGTTTGGTTTTTCCTATCACAAAGATACTAATAATAAAGGTCATGGAAACCACTGGAGAACCATTTATCTTTCTCATCTCCATCATCAAAGAGAGGAACTGGGTGAAAAGTTTTGGATGGATTGCTCAAATCTATCACCACATTGGAAAACAATTCAAACTAGCAGATGGATTATTTCATTTCCCTGTTTGAAGGCATCATACTTATTTCTCTCCTATCCTGGATTCCTGGATTTTTCATCATTCTTTTGTCAAAAAATAAAATAAAATAAAATCATGCATCTTATATTTCTAATAATTCTATTTTTTATTAATTAACTAGATTTGGGAAGATTGTTCACATTATTTCATTGGATTTTAAGCTCACAATATTTTTTTGTTTTGTTTCACCTCATTTCATCTTATATCTTCTCTATATGAAACTGATAGAATTCTTCAAAAGAAACAAAGAGTAGGTATGATTCTAAATCTTAAGAGATTTAGATTCAGTGTCTATTCCCAACTTCAACTTTTCAGCCAAACCATTATGCAAACATTTTGTCCCCCCTCCCCTCAGCAGTGCTAAAATGGTATACATTTTACATGAAGGCCCAGAACCTAATGGTATACATATAGTACATCATTTACTAACATTTGGAACAAGCTTCCCTGTTCTCAGCATTGTTCCTGATTGCCAAAAAGGCAGCTTCTCTTCTTCCCCCCACTTCCATACCTCTATTAGATTAATAGCACAGGCATGAAGTAATTATTTTCACTTTGGAATAGTTTTCCAGCACATATTACATGAGTACAAGCTGGGAAACTGAGGCTGGTATATGTTTGGGGAGGAAAAGGAGATTGAGTTAAAGCCATCTAAAAATGCAACATTTCTCCTATTAACTTAGGAGATAACATATGAATTCATAGGAGAGATAAAAATAAATATATAGTTTCTGGGTATGTATAAATCCTTTGTTTCTAAATATCATGGGTAAAGAAAAATGACAAGAAAGGACAACATATTCCAGAGTCTAAGACTACCATTGCAGGCATGAAGGACTGTGGGATATTCAGCAACTAACTATATTTCCATGCCTTTTCCCTAGTTTTGAAAAAAAAAAAAGGAAAAGAAAAGCATCATGACATGATTTTTTTTGTTGTTGCTCTATATTTGTTCAGAATCTATAGGAAATAGGGTTAAAAAAAGGAAATTAAAGACAGTAGTATTACAAATATTGTGGGGCCTCTGCAAATGACTTTTCATATAGATATTTTAACATTTCAGCTGTATTATTTAATATTTATCCTACACAAAGTGTATTAAATAATGAATAGATTTTAAATGGGACTTTCATGTGTTAAAAAAATTATTACTGGGCTTGAAGACAGTATTCGCTTCTTAGTACTCAGTGTTGCTTTTGCCTAAAGCATTTATTTTATTTATTTTTTAATTTATTGTCTAAAGTTTTACATATGTCTCCTTTTTCCCCAATTGACCCCCACCCCCACCCTAGCCATTCCCACCCGGGCAAGCCCCCACCTCCCCAGTGTCCGTGTCCATTGGTTATGCTAGTATGCATGCCTAAAGCATTTTGAAGCCAGGAAGGGAAAAGGGATCCTCCTAGGATTTGTGATAAACACATTTCTAAGGTCAATATGCTAGAAGGGGGCACTTTGCAAAAATTTTCTTAGAGCCATCAATTTAAACCCATCTGGAGGAATGGTCAGTAAGCTATAATAAAACCCTGGCTCCATAACATGTCACTATAATACCCCATGTGAAATTCATTTTTATAATATGTTTACCCTGTATTTAATATGTCCTAATACTCAGTATTGATCAAGACTAAATGTGAATAAATGCTGATTGTTTCATATGAGAATATGCAAACAGGGATATCTATCTTTTTTTTAAATGTTTTTATTGATTTGAGAGAGAGAGAGAGAACAGAAAGGGATAGAGACAGAAACATTGATGAGAGAGCAACATAGGTTGGTTGCCTCCTGCATGCCCCTTAATGGGGATTGAGCCCACAGGGGGCGCATGTTACCTGACCAGGAATTGAACCAATAAACTCTTGAATCATGGGTCGATGCTCAACCACTAAGCCACACTGGCGAGGGATATCTATCTTTGTGTATATATATATATATATATATATTATATAGATACCATGAATATAGATATAAATATAGATATAGGTATATCCCAGGTTAAAAATATAAATAAGTTTGAGGCAGGGACAGATAAATTTATGAAGATTAGTTTCACCAGTAGTGTGTTGTGCTACTTACTAATTATTGCATAGGTTGGAAGGCCCAGAATTAATTATTAGGAAACCACATAGATGACATGAGCTATCTGAGGGTAAACGTCTATGTCAGAAAGAGTTATTTCCCTAATCCTGGGACCAGGCAGAAGTAGAAACAATCTGTGATGTTGCTTTCCAGGAGGCTGGCCCAGGAGTCTTGCCTTTGACCTTGTAGTGTTAGCTGCAGGCTTTCCCCAGATAGGCCATATCTCTTCTGAACCTACCTTCCCAGAACCTATAAAGCCTACCAGAACTCATGCTGCCAACAGCCACCACAATTCAACCCTTTAGACCAAATACATATTAACATTAAAGCATCATCTTTTCCCTAAATCCAATGATCTTTCCAGTCTTTACTGCTTCTGTTTCAGACCATGCTTGTAATGGAATAAAATGTGCAAACTTAAAATGTTTTATTAAAGAAAAAACAAACAACAAAAGGTCAAATTATTCAACATAAATATTATAAGACTATTTCATCCCCACACCCTCCCCCCTCCACTCATCAGAGAAAAGCACCATTAATTTTAGTGTCTTTCCTTCCTGACACTTAAGCTTTCCTTGGCTTTTAACAAAAATGAGATGACATTATATATTTGACAATCTAAGGGTAAAGAAGTTAGTGCCCTTGACAAAATAGTGAAGTATTTACATATTTTAAAAATTCTTGCGGCATACTGATATGCCACAGCACACCAGCTGAAAATTGCTGCTATAGGCTGAGTCTGAGCAGTTGGCTTTAATGTCTGTAATAACTGCATTTTCTTAGATTTATCTACTTAACCTCTGTCATTCAGTATCCAATTATAATATTTTTATAATAATAAAACTAAGAGGACATACAAATGGCAAAAAACATGGTAAAATGTTCAAAGTCACTAATCATTAGAGAAATGTAAATTAAAACCACAATGAGATACCACCTCACACCTGTCAAAATGTCTATCATAAAAAAATCAACAAACAAGCCCTGATGAGGATTCAGAGAAAAAAAGAACACTAGTTCACTGCTGGTGGGAATAAAGACTGGTGCAGCCACTGTTGTAAACAGTATGGAGTTTCCTCAAAAAAATTAAAAATGAAACTTCTGTTTGAACCAGCTATCCCACTTCTGGGAATATATCCTAAAAACCCTGAAACACCAATCAGAAAGAATATATGTACCCCTGTGTTCATAGCAACATTATTTACAATAGCTAAGTGCCCATCAGTAGATGAGTGGATAACAAAGCTGTGGGATAGCCAAAATCGGTTTGGCTCAGGGGATAGAGCATCGGTCTGCTGACTGAAAGGTCCCAGGTTCAATTCTGGTCAAGGGCATGTACCTTGGTTGCAGGCACATCCCCAGTAGGGGGTGTGCAAGAGGCAGCTGAACGATGTCTTTCTCTCAATGATGTTTCTAACTCTCTATCCCTCTCCCTTCCTCTCTGTAAAAAATCACTAAAATATATTTTTTTTAAAAAAAGCTGTGGGATATTTACACCGTGGAATACTATGTAGCTATAAAAAACAGGGATCTCTTTCCCTTTGGGATAGCATGGATGGACCTGGAGACTATTGTGCTAAGTGAAATAAGCCAATCTGAGAAAGAAAATTATCACATGACCTCACTTGTTTATGGAATCTAATGAACAAAATGAATTGACCAACAAAATAGACCTGAAGCATGGAGGCATGTTATAGACTGACATACCTTGGTGTGGGAATTGGGAAGACAAGAAGCAAGAAGAGATAAACTAAATAACTTATATACTTACTAGAGATCCGGTGCACGGATTCATGCACCAGTGGAGGTCCGCAGCCTGGCCTGCAGGGATTGGGCCGAAACTGGGTCTCCAACATCCCCAGAGGGCTCCCAGAGAGGGTGGTTCTGAGGGGACACACCCTGGAATAGAGCTCCCTCCTCTCTGGTTCCAGGTGTGTCACCCGAAAACCACAGCTGCCAAGTTACCACAGCTCAGCAACTCCTGCATTGGGCATCTGTCCCCTGGTGGTCAGTGCTCATCATAGCTACTAGTCAGAAAGTCAAATGGTCAGAAGGTCACTTATGCTTTTATATAGAGAGATATGCATAGCCCATGGACAGGGCAATAGTGGGGTGAAGACCTGGTGGTGAGTGGGTAGGGACTGGCAGGAGGAAGGTTAAAGGAGGGGAAATGGGAGACATCTGTAATACTATCAACAATAAAAAATATATTTTTAATTAATAATAATAATAAAACTACTTAGAGAACTATGAGTTAATGCCTAGAAGAGAGCCTGGCTAAGAGTAAGCAACCAGTGCATACAAATTATCATAGCTATTGTCAGAATTTTTAACAACTAAAGTTTAGGAATAAGCAAAAGAAGAGCCAAAGAATAATATTGGGCATGAAGGCCTTATGAAACCTTGTGTAATCATCCTGATGAATAGCTGTGGTTATGTTCATTACTGAGTTACCAAACATTAAAGAGTTGCTGACTCTGTTAATGAAGAAAAGTGATCGGGAAGTCATATTTTCTAAGCCAATACTTCACAAAGTTTGTGTTTTAAGGTGTGCAATAGAAATATGTGTTTTGTCAACAAATAAATTTGGAAAATGCTAGATTATACAGAATTAAATAGATGTTTCAAAAAAACTTGCAAAGAAGGGGATATAGAGAGCATCATTTCCAAGTCTCTTTTAAGTTAGTTTTTAGTGATCATTCTGCTAAATATACAGGGAGAACACAGCTTCTCAGTGCTAGTCAAGGAAGAATCACTTGGCAAATTTCTTAAAAATACATACTATTGGATCCTCCTCCAAAGATTCTGATTAGAAAGTCTGGAGTGAGGTTAAGGAATCTGTATTTTAAAATACTCCCTCCTGTGCCTTGTCTCCAGATAACCCAGAAGTGAAATTTGATTCTTCCCATAATCCCCCTCTCTCTCCAACCTGTTCTGAGAAAAATGACTCCTGCAAAGAAAGGTAGAAAAAAGGGGATGGGGAGAAGAAGGCGATATGGTGATTAATCTGCCATCAAAGAGTGACTGGAAAAATAGAATGTCTACATTCATAACTTTTCCTTTGAGTGGACTTCAAGAAGCA
Organism: Lasiurus cinereus; assembly: GCA_011751065.1. Classification (NCBI taxonomy): domain Eukaryota; kingdom Metazoa; phylum Chordata; class Mammalia; order Chiroptera; family Vespertilionidae; genus Lasiurus; species Lasiurus cinereus. Next base: position 9,310,297 of record JAAGEH010000286.1, on the reverse strand, counting down.
TAGAACCCTGGCACTCAAGGAAATCTAGAATTTGCTGTTAAAAAAACTGGGAAGTCTCAATGTGATCATGTAAACTGGTTTAAGAAAGCTGTCTGGGCTCTGGAAATAAGGAATATCCAATAATGTACTGAGGTAGGTTTTCCAGAAAACATAATGAGGATAAATATTTATCACCAAAAAAGCACAGCATGAGTTACCTATGTACTAGTATGTACCTGTTATGCTTTTAAAACCTTTCAGATAGTCAATATGGATGAAAGGTAATGATCTGATTATCATAAAAGTATAGTGAGGAGAAAGAAAGTCAGACTACTGCCCCATGGAATTAGTGGTATTCTGAAAGATTTCTAAGAATTCCCAATAGAACCTTGAGGCAGAGTCAAATGAGTTTTTATTTAACTTACTTAGAACTCACATCTAACACAATGGGAATAGTTGTGCTCTTTGTATGTTGGTTTAAAATATCACCTAAGAACAGGCTCCTTAACTAAGATTTACTTGGAAACAATAAGACTGGATAATATACTTATCTAACAGATGTACTGTTAAATCTAAAGTAAGAGAGACTGTCTTAAAACTTTTTGGAAATGAGGTAATTTTCTCTTGTGAACATTCTATCCAGAAAGAATTCAGTAAAGATTGAATGGTTTAACATATTTCAATTTTTACTGGTTGCTTTAAAACTTTTATGGTAAAAATAAAAGATAAAAGCATGACATCACTTCCAGGCTTCTCTCTACACACTCAAGCAATTATTCATTTTAGATGTCTGGCAGGGTGGGTTTTGGTAGAGGTTAATCTCTGCCTTTTCCATCACTCCTGGTACAGAGGGTATAGGAATGAGGATAAATTAGTCTTTGAGATGCCACCCACACTGCACTCTTTCAGACTGAAAAAAAGACCAAAGAGACATTATCCTAGCTTACCTATCTATGTATATAAAAACCTAATATGTTAATTTTCCCTCTGAGCATTCTTTCGACCATTTAACCAGTCGCTATGATGTACACTGTTCACCAGGGGGCAGATGCTCTGACAGTAGGTTAGCTTGCTGTTGGGGTGTGGCCAATCGGGACTGGGCAAGATGGGCTGAAAAGGCCCTGGAGCCAATCTCCTGTGGTCCCTCTCCAACCTCTAAAATATTTCTTCTAATTAATTTCCTTTCAATGTGCAGGATCCATGCACTGGGCCTCTAGTATCCTATTAAAAAAATGTTACTGGGACAATTGTTGAAACTTGAAATGAGATAGTGAATTTCATGTTAGTAAGTGTCAATGATAACTTCCTAATTTTGGTCCTTGTATTTTTGGTTATCTAGAGAATGTCCTTGTCTGAAGGGTTACATACTAACCTATTCAGGGATGTTGGGCACCATGTTCAAAACTTACTCTCAAATGATTTCAGAAAAAATGTTCTTTGTTCTATTCATGTAGCTTTACTGAAATTTTAAATTATTTTAAAATTAACATCATCTTTACCACTTAAAAGTAAATATTTTATTGTTTGTGCTGATTTTCTTGGATTCTCTAGGTAAACTCTTATGTCATCTAAAAATAGTTTTACTTCTTTTTCAATTTCCATGTCTCTTATTTTTTCTCTGTTTTAAATGGCACTGGCTAATAACTCTAGAATAAGGTTCAAAAGTAGCAGAGATAGTGAGCATTCTTTACTATTTCCTAATCTTAGTAGAAATGTCTAATTTTCCCCATTAAGCACAATGCTGACTTTGGGACTGAGGTATTCTGTTTAGGAAATATGCATCAACTCCTATTTTCTTGAGTATTCTGATTAGGATGCTTTAGTCAAAAGCTTTATTTTATTTTATTTTATTTTATTTTATTAGTTTTTGCATCCAGAGGATAATCATGGGATTATTTCCCTTATATCTGGTGGTTATACTGATAGATTTCCTAATACTAAATCATCCTTGCATTCCAGAAATGAATCCCACTTGCTCATGGTATATTTTCTTAATATGGTGTTGGGTTCTGTTTTTTAATATTTAATCTAGTAGTTTTACATTGATATTGGGTGATTGCTGAACATATATTTATATGTTAGAATCAGGTTCCTCTGTACTGTTTTTAGCAGAACAACCTCCAAAAGGAGCTTGATAACAAAAAGGACAGTTGGGAAGCAGCGTAATGGGCACATGGAAAGACTGACCTTAGAGTCACATAGACCTCTTGGAGATTGCTGGCCCCTTACTGACTGGGTGACTTCAATGATGTTATTCCTCCTCTTTAACCTCTCTTTTCTCACTGCCTGAGAAGAGAACCTACCACAATAGGTTGTGTAAGAGTGTAATGTTAAATATTTTTATAAAGACTTAAGTACAATATCTGGCACAAATTTTTAAGATTCATCTATGGTGGAGAATCTGTTAGAATTTCCTTAATTTTATGGCCAAATAATATTCCATTGTATCGTATATAATAAAGAGATGATATGCAAATTGACCATCACTCCAACACACAAGATGGCCACCCCCATGTGGTAAAAGATGGCTGCCACAAGATGGCCAGCAGGGGAGGTCAGTTTAGGGCAATCAGGCCAGCAGAGGAGGGAAGTTAGGGGAGACTAGGCCAGCAGGGAAGGGCAGTTTTGGGGGACCAGGCCTATATGAGAAAGAAGTTAGGGGTGACCGGGCCTGCAGGGAAGGGCAGTTAAAGGTAATCAGACTGGCAGAGGAGGGAAATTGGGGGCAACTAGGTCTGTAGGGGAGGGCAGTTGGAGATGACCAGGACTGCAGGGGAGAACAGTTAGGGGGAATCAGGCCAACAGAGGAGCAGTTAGGTATCAATCAGACTGGCAGGGAAGTGGCTAGGGGTAATCAGGTAGGCAGGTGAGTGGTTGGGAGCCAGCAGTTCCAGATTAGAGAGGGTGCAGGCTGGGCTGAGGGACACCCCCCTTCTGTGCATGAATTTTGTGCACTGGGCCTCTAGTAGATATAAAACATTTTAATTTGCCCTTTTACCTGTTTAAGCATATCTGAGTTGTTTCCATTTTTTGACTATTATGAATAACTAGAGGCCCTGTGCACAACATTGATGCACTGAGGAGGGAGGGGTCCCTCAGCCCAGCCTGTGCCCTCTCGAAGTCTGGGACCCCTTGGGGGATGTCTGCCTGCCAGCTTATTCCTGCTCCCTGCGGCAGTGGACATCATCCAAGAAGACCTTAGCACTCCAGTGGAGGTGGGAGAGACTCTTGCCACTACCACTGCACTCACCAGCCATTAGCCTAGCTTCTGGCTGAGTGGTATTCCCCCTGTGGAAGCACACTGACCACCAGGGGGCAGCTTCTGGGTTGAGCATCTGCCCCCTGGTGGTCAGTGCACATCATAGCAACTGGTTGTTCCACCATTCAGTTGATTTGCATATTAGGGTTTTATTATATAAAATGATAATTTAAAAAGTTGTTTTAAAGTTATTTGTGAATATATGTTTTTGTTACTTTTGAATATACATCTACTAGTGGAATTGCTGAGTTTCATGACAGCTTTATCTTTAATCTTTTGAGAAACATTCAGATTGTCTTCCAAAGTGTCAGTTTACATTTCCAAAAAGCAGCATATGAGTGTCCTTTCCATTATTACCTGTCTTTTTCTTTTTTTTAAATATATTTTATTGATTTTTTACAGAGAGAATGGGAGAGAGAGAGTCAGAAACATCAATGAGAGAGAGACATTAATAAGCTGCCTCCTGCATGGCCCCCACTGGGAATGTGCCTGCAACCAAAGTACACGCCCTTAATCAGAATCGAACCTGACCTTTCAGTCCACAGGCTGATGCTTTATCCACTAAGCCAAATCAGTTTCGGCATGTTTTTTTCATTATAAACATCCTAGTGGGTGTAAAGTGGTATCACATTGCAATATTTATGTGCTTTATCCTAATGCCTAACAGCATGTTCATCTGTTTACTGGTCATTTGTATATCTTTTTTAGAGAAATATCTATTCAGATCCTATAATCATTTTCAGGTTGGAGAAATGTCTATTCAGATTTCATGACCAGTGTGGGGTGTTTTTTTTTTTTTCATGTTTGAAAAGTTGTCTTTTTAAATTTTACTTTCTAATTAAAACATTTCAGGTGTACAACATAGGAGCCAATGATATACTTTACAAAGTGATCCCCCTGATATTTAAGGTTCCCACCTGTCACCATAAGTAGTTACTGAAATATTATAGACTATATTCCATATTCTGTGATTTTATATCCCCCTGACTATTTGATAGTACTTCTTAATCCCTTCATCTTTTTCACCCAGCCTCCAATCTTCCTCCCCTCTGGAAACCATCAGTGTGAACTCGGTATTTATGACACTGTTTCTATTTTGTTTATTAATTTATTTAGCTGTTTAGATTCCACTTATAAGTAAAATCATATGGTATTTCTCTTTCTCTGTCTGATTTATTTCACTAAGAATAATACCCTCGTGGTCCATTCATGCCATTGCAAATGGCAAGATTTCCCTTTTTAAAGCCAAGTAATATTTCAATGTATATATGCATCATCTCTTCTTTATAAATATATTTTTTTATTGATTTTTTTTTACAGAGAGGAAGGGAGAGGGAGAGAGAGTTAAAAACATCGACAAAAGAGAAACATCGATCAGCTGCCTCCCACACGCTCCCCACAAGGGATGTGCTCGCAACCAAGGTACATGCCCTCGACCGGAATCGAACCTGGGACCTTTCAGTCTGCAGGCCGATGCTCTATCCACTGAGCCAAACTGGTTTTGGCTCATCTCTTCTTTATCTACTCATCTATTGTTGGGCATTTGGACTGCTTTCATATCTTGGCTATTGTAAATAATGTTGCAGTTAACATAGGGGTACATATATACTTTTGAATTATGTTTGGATTTCTTCAAATATATATGCAGAGGTATGATCACTGAGTCATAAGGAAGTTCCATTTTTAATTTTTTAAGGAATGTCAATACTGTTTTTTATAATGGTTACATCAATCTGCATTCCCACCAACAGTGCACAAGGGTTCCCTTTAATCCACAATCTCACCAACAATTGTTTGTTATTGGTTTATTGATAGCTATCTGACAGGTGTGAGGTGATATCTCATTGATTGATGACACTGAGCATCTTTTCATGTCTATTGGCCATGTGTATGCCCTCTTTAAAAAAGTGTCTATTCAGATCCTCTGCCCATTTTTCAATTGGGTTGTTTTTTGTTTGGTGTTGAGTTGTGTGTGTGTTTTTTTTCTTTTATTAATGTATTATATATGTACGTATTTTCCCATTTCCTCCCCCACCCCACTCCCATGCATGCCCTAACCCCAGAGAGACTTGTGTCCATTGGTTATGCTTATATGCATCCATACAAGTCCTTTGTTGATCTTTTATCTATCCCTCCTTTCCCTAAACTTCCCACTGTAATTTGACAGTCTGTTTGATGCTTTACTGCCTCTGTATCTATCTTTTTGTTCATCAATTTATAATGTTCTTTTTTATCCATAAATGAGTGAGATCATGTGGTGTTTTTCTTTCCTTGACTGGCTTCTTTCACTTAGCATAATGCTCTCCAGTTCCATCCAGGTGGCTGCAAATGGTTAGAATTCCTTCTTTTTCATGGCAGCATAGTATTCAATTGTGTAGATATACCATAGTTTTCGGATTCACTCATCTGCTGATGGGCATTGAGCCTGTTTCCAAATCTTAGCTATTGTAAATTATGCTGCTATTAACATAGAGGTGTATATATCCTTTCTGATTGGTGTTTCTAGATTCCTAGGATATATTCCTAGGAGTGTGATTACTGGACCAAATGGGAGTTCCATTTTTAGTTTTTTGAGGAAATTCCATACTGTTCTCCACAGTGGCTGCACCTGTCTGCATTCCCACCAGAAGTGCACCAGAGTTCCTTTTTCTCTACATCCTTGCCAACACTTGTCATTTGTTGCTTTGTTGATGATTGCCATTCTGACAGGTATGAGATGGTATCGCATTGTCATTTTGATTTGCATCTCTTGGATAATTAGTGACTTTGAGCATGTTTTCATGAGTCTCTTGGCCTTCCTTCTGTCTTCTTTTGAAAAGATTCTATTTCGGCCTGTTGCCCATTTTTTTATTGGATCATTTATCTTCCTTTTATTAAGTTGTATAAATTGCTTGTAAATATTGGAGATTAAACCTCTATCGGTGATAACATTTGCAAATATATTCTCCCAGTGGGCTTTCTTGTTTTGTTGATGGTTTATTTTGCTATGAAAAGCATTTTATTTTAATGTAGTTTCATTTGTTTATTTTCTCTTTAGCTCCCATTGCCCTAGGAGCAGTATCAGTGAAGAACACACTTCGGCATATGTCTGAGATTTTGGTGCCTGTGGATTCCTCAAGTATTTTTATAGTTTCCCATTTTATGTTTAAGTCCTTTATCCATTTTGAGTTAATTTTTGCGTATGGTGTACATTGGTGGACTAGTTTCACTTTTTTGCATGTATTTGGTCAATTTTCCCCACACCATTTATTAAAGATACTGTCTTGACTCTATTGTATGTTCATGCCTCCTTTGTCAAATATTAATTGAGCATAGTGGCTTGGATTGATATCTAGATTCTCTATCCTATTCCATTAGTCTATATGTCTGTTCTTGTGCCAGTACCAGGCTGTCTTGAGAACAGTGGCTTTGTAATACAGCTTGAAATCTGGTTGAGATCCCACCTACTTTATTCTTCTTTATCAGGATTGCTGCAGCTATTTGGGGCCTTTTTTTGTTCCAGATGAATCTTTGGAAAATTCTTTCTAGGTCTGTGAAATATGCCATTGGTATTTTAATGGGGAGTGCATTGAATCTATAGATTTCTTTGGGTAGTATGCACATTTTAATGATGTTGATTCTCCCAATCTATGAGAATGGTATGCTCTACCATTTATTTATGTCTTCTTCTATCTCTTTTTTCAGTGTCCTATAGTTTTCTGCATATAAGCCTTTTACCTCCTTAGTTAAGTTTATTCCTTGATATCTGAATTTTTTTGATGTGAAGGTAAATGCTATTGCTTATTTAGTCTCTCTTTCTGTAAGTTCATTATTGGTGTATAGAAATGCCATAGATTTCTTGGCGTTAATTTTGTATCCTGCTACATTGATGAATTCATTTATTAAGTCTATTAGTTTTTTGATAGAGTCTTTTGGGTTTTTTATGTACAATATCATGTCATCTACAAATAAGGACAGCTTTACTTCTTCTTTTCCAATTTGGATGCATTTTATTTCTTCCTCTTGTCTAATTGTAGTGGCTAAAATTTCTAGTACTATGTCGAACAGGAGTGGTGAGAGTGGGCATCCCTGTCTTATTCCTGTTCTTAGGGGAAATTGTTTTAGTTTCTGCCCATTGAGTATGATGTTAGCTATGGGTTTATCATATATGGCTTTTATTATGTTGAGGTATGATCCTTCTATTCCCACTTGTTGAGAGTTTTTATCAAGAAAAGGTGTTGGATGTTGTCAAATGCTTTTTCTGCATCAATTGATATGACTATGTAATTTTTATCTCTCAATTTGTTTATGTGATGTATCATGTTTATTGATTTGTGGATATTGTACAGTCCTTGCATTCCTGAGATAAATACTACTTGGTCATGGTGTATGATCTTTCTGATGTACTGCTGGATCTGATTTGCTAGAATTTTGTTGAGGATTTTGGAATCTATGTTTATGAGGGATATTGGCTTGTAATTCTCTTTCATTGTGTTGTCTTTATTTGGTTTTGGTATTAGGGTGATACTGGCTTCATAGAAGGAACTTGGAAGTGTTCCCTCTTCTTGAATATTTTGGAATAATCTGAGGAGGATAGGTTTTAATTCTTCCTTGAATGTTTGGTAAAACTCCCTTGTGAAGCTGTCTGGCCCCAGGCTTTTGTTTGCTGGAAGCTTTTTGATAACTGCTTCAATTTCTTCCATATTTATTGGCCTATTGAGATGTTTAGATTCTTTCTGATTGAGTTTTGGAAGGTTATATTTTTCTAGAAATATGTCCATTTCCTTGAGGTTGTCCAGTTTGTTGCAGTAGAGTTGTTCCTAGTATTTTTTAACAATCCTTTGTATTTCCGCAGGGTCTGTTGCTATTTCTCCTCTTTCATTTCTGATTTTATTTGGATCCCCTCTCATTGTTTCTTGGTGAACCTAGCTAGAGGTTCATCAATCTTATTTATCCTTTCAAAGAACCAGCTCTTAGTTTTGTTGATCTTTTGTATTGTTTCTTTAGTCTCAATGTCATTTTTTTCACTCAGATGTTTATTATTTCCTTCCTTCTGCTTACATTGGACTTTTCTTGTTGCTCTCTTTCTAGCTCTTTGAGTTGTAGAGTTAGGAAATTTATTACCATTGTTTCTTGTTTTTTGCAATAGGCTTGTAGAGCTATGAACTTCCCTCTCAAGAATGCTTTCACTGTCCCATAGATTTTGGATTTTGGGGTTTTTGTCATTTGTTGCCATGATCTTTTGTTTTAATATATTTTATTGATTTTTCACAGAGAGGAAGGGAAAGAGATAGAGAGTCAGAAACATTGATGAGAGAGAAACATCAATTAGTTGCCTCCTGCACACCAAAGTACGTGCCTTTGACTGGAATCAAACCTGGGATCTTTCAGTCCATAGGCCAACACTCTATCCACTGAGTGTTGGCCTGCAGACTGAAAGATGTGTGTACAACCAAATTTGGGGATGTGCATACAACCAAAGTACATGCCTTTGACTGGAATCGAACCCAGGATCTTTCAGTCCACAGGCCAATGCTCTATCCACTGAGCCAAACTGGTTTCAGCACCATGATGTTTTTTATTTTTTTCTTTGATCTCTCTGTTTACCCAGTCATTGTTTAAAAGCATGCTGTTTAGTCTCCAGGTGTTTGATTTCTTTGGATTGGTTTTATTATAGTTGATTTCAAGTTTTATATCACTGTGATCTGAGAAGATACTTGATATGATTTCTATCTTCTTGAATTTGAAGATACTTTGCCTATAACCCAATATATGGTCTATCTTTGAAAATGACCCATGTGCACTTGAGAAGAATGTATATTCTGTGGCTCTAGGGTGAAATGTTCTGAAGATGTCAATTAATTCCATCTGGTTTAGTGGGTCATTTAGGATTGATGTTTCTTTGCTGATTTTTTGTTTAGAGGATTTGTCCAATGGTAATAATGGGGTATTGAAGTCTCCTACAATAATTATATTGCTATCAATCTCTCCCTAGATATCCTCCAGAAGTTTTTTTATGTATTTGGGTGCTCCTATATTGGGTGCATATATGTTTACCAGAGTTATTTCTTCTTGTTGGATTGCTCCCTTTAGTATTATGAAGTGGACTTCCTTATCTCTTCTTATGTCCTTCACTTTGATACCTAATTTGTCAGATATAACTATTGCTACCCCAGCTTTTGTTCATTTTCATTTTCCTGAAAAAATGTTTGCTATCCCTTCACCTTCAGTACGTGTGCATCTCTTGGTCTGAGGTGGGTTTCTTGTAGATAGCAGATATATGGGTCATGTTTTCTTATCCAATCTGTTACCCTATGTTTTTTCATTGGAGCATTTAATCCATTTACATTTAAAGTTATTATTAATTGGTACTTATTTGTCACCATTTTTATTCTTTACCCCTGTGCTCCTTCTTTACTTCATATTTCTTTTTTCTTTCTTTCTTTCTTCCTTTCTTTCTTTCTTTCTTTCTTTCTTGTTTTTTTTTTTTTTTTTACAGCAGACCCTTTAGCATTTCTCGCATTCCTGGTTTGGTGGTAATAAATTCTTTTAGTCCTTTTTTGCCTCTGAAGCTCCTGATTTCACCTTCAATTTTGATTGATAGCCTTGCTGGGTACAGTATTCTTGGATTCAGACCCTTCCTTTGCATAACTTTGCATATTTCATTCCATTCCCTTCTGATACGATGAGTTTCTGTTGAGAAATCAATTGCTAGTCTGATGGAGGTTCCTTTGTAGGTAACTGTCTGTCTCTCTCTGGCCACTTTTAAGATTCTTACTTTATCTTTGGTGTTTGTCAATTTAATTATAATGTGCCTTGGTGTCGATCTTTTGGGGTTCATTTTGTTTGGAACTATGTGAGCTTCTTGGATTTGTGTGGGTTTTTTCTTCCCTATCTCAGGGAAGTTTTCAGTCATTATTTCTTCAAACAGGATTTTTATTCCTCGCTCAGTTTCCTCTTCTTTTGGAACCCCTATTATGCAGATGTTGTTTTGTTTTGTGTTGTCCCAAAGTTTCCTTAGGCTCTCCTCCTGCTTTTTAATTTTTTTTTCTAGAAGCTACTCTACTTGGGTGTTTCTTCCTATCTTGTCTTCTAGCTCACTCTTACATTCCTCTGCTTCTTCTAGTCTACTTCTGATGTTTTCTATTGAGTTCTTTACAGCAGTAATGTCATTTTTCATTTCTTGTTGGTTCTTCTTCATTACCTCTTGGTTCTTACTCATTGTTGAATTTGCTTTCCATTCTTTTCAGCCATCTTATGACCATTTCTCTGAATTCTTTCTGGCAGGTTGCTTGCCTCCATTTCATTTATTTCCTTTTCTGGTGATGCCTGCTTTTCTTTCATATGGGGCTGTTTCTTTGTCTCCCCATGGACTCTCTTCTCTGGGTATGTGGTTATGTAGTTCTCTCCTTATCTCAGGCAAAATCTGACCTTTCTGTGTGGAGTGTAGAGTTCCTATGAATCCATGTGTTTGTGCCAATTGGGGACTGAGACTCACAACTGTTTGGTGGGTGCCGCCACTGTAGATTTCTAGGCTTCTGCTAACATCCACTTTCCCCTTCAATATGGCACAATTTCCGCTTATACTCTGGCTGAACTTATCCCTCTTTACATTCTTTGCTCACAAAGACAGCTGAGCCAACCTTCAGTGGACTTGCCTGTAGCTTGCATTTCTCCAAGTTGTATGTGGTCTTTATAAATTTCAGGTATTAACCTTGTTGATTGGATGCTTTGGTGGCGAATATCTTCTTCCATTTAATAGATTGTCCTTGCTATGCAAAAACATTTTAGTTTGATGTGCTTTCATTTGTTTATTTTTTCTTTTATTTCCCATACCCAAGGAGATATATCAGAAAAACATATTGCTAAGAGAAATATCAGAGAGTTTACTGCCTACATTTTCTTCCAGGATTTTTATGGTTTCAAGTATTACATTTTAAGCCTTTAATCTATTTTGAATTTATTATTTTATTATTGTATACTAGAGGCCTGGTGCATAAAATTGTGCACCTCGGTTGGAGGGAGTCCCTCAGCTCGAGATTGCAAGAGTGCAGGCCAGGCCAAGGGACCCCAATGGTGCACAATCAGGGCGAGGGGAGGTGGCCAGCTGGGGAGGGACTGCAGGACATCTCCAGGGCATGTCCAGCTTATCTCACTCCATCTTGATTGGCTGGACCCCACCAGCTAGCTAACCTACCAGTAGAAGCATCTGCCCCCTGATGGTCAATGCATGTCATAGCGAGTGGTTAAGCAGCCTAAGGTATATCATTAGCATATCACTTTGCTTGGTTGAACAGACATCTGGATGACTGGACACTTAGTATATTAGGCTTTATTATATAGGATGGTGCAAGAAGGTGGTAAGTGATATACTTTTTTTTTTTTGCATGCATCTATCCAATTTTTCCAAACAATTTATTAAATAGACTGTATTCACCCCATTGTATGCTCTTGCATCCTTTGTCAAATAATTGACCATATAGGTGTGGGTTTATTTCTGGGTACTCTATTCTTTTTCATTGATCTATGTGTCTGTTTTTATGGCAGTATCATGCTGTTTTGATTTCTATAGCTTTGTAGTATAGTTTGATATTAGGAAGTGTGATACCTCCAACTTTGTTCTTTTTCAAGATTTCTTGGCTATTCAGGGCCTTTTGTGGTCCCATATAACTTTTTTGGATTCTTTGTTCTGCTATCTAATCTACTGTTGATTCTTTCTAGTGTGTTTTTTATTTCATTATTGTATTAATTATTTTTGACTCATTCTTATTTATGGTTTCTATACTCTTTTTGTGCTTTTGAAGTTCTCACTAATGCTAAGTTTCTTGAGCATCTCCAGCACCACCTTTAGCCCACTTAGAATTCTCCAAAAGTTTTTAAGAAAGACAACAATTTGAGTGAAGATTGATTGCCACCAGCAAAACCCACAACTATGTTAGAGCTGGTTAGGGTGGGACCTCAGGAAGACTTCATCATGGAGATAGTGTAGCTCCTAAAGTTAATGTCATATGGTGAGGGGGCTCCACACAGGATCAGTGGTGCATGTTAGGTGTTCAAGGAAAAGAGACCTTGCTCAAAAGCCACACAGCTCAATCTCTGTTTATGTGTCTCTGGGACTCTCATATTTACCTGGAATTCCTCAAGAGTTTTGTTTTTTTAAGAAAGATTGCAATGCAGGTTTGGGTTGGCTGATGCCAGCAGAGCCCACAGCCATGAACAAACTGGTGATGGCAGGGCTTCAGGGAGACTCCAGAGTGGATCCCAGGCCAATGCCTTGTTGGGTGAGTGGAAGACCAGTAAAGATGGTGTTAGTAGGTGGTGTGGGAAAGGGACTCAACACAGAGACATTGGTGGCTTCTCTCCAGCTCGCTGAAGCCATACAATTCAGTCTCTCCCTATATGACTCCAGAATCTAGCCACCTTCTCTCTGCCCAGGGTGAGTGCCTTCAAGTAAGATTTTGTGTGCAGTCCCTGGGTTTCCATCAGCCTTCTGTCGTACAGCAGACATTATGTGGGCTCCTCTTTCCATCACTGGTGCTCCACGCTGGACACCAAGCTTAGGGTTGAGAGCCCTTGCTCCTCTGAAGCTGAAATATCCCTCCAGATTCTTAACCAATGCACATGGGTGCAGAGCCAACTATACCTCGGTCCCTCCTACCAATCCCATTGTTGCTTCTTCTGCATATCCTTAGTTTTAGGACTTCTGATTAGCTAGTCTTCACATGGTTCTCCATGTTGATTTTTCTATAATTGAGTAAATTTTTATGTGATTATGGGAGAAGGTAAGTACAGCTTCCACCTACTCCACCATCTTGGATTTTTAGAAGTTTTGTGTCATCAGAAAATTTGTTTCAAATTTCTCAGCCTTCACAACACAGCTAATTCTCTACTTTAGTACACTGCTCTTACAAGAAGAACATATAAACCATTAACTTTGTCTTTATTTTCTGAGCAGCAATAAAACATATTTAAATAAAACATTTAGATCCTGACATTCTTCTTCTAGATATATGTTGTGCGAGATAAGAAACCTCAGGCCCAGGAAAAATAAACAAGTTATCAAAGGTCACATAACCAGCATGTAAACTTCTTGTAAAATAACAATGCTCATTCCCTATTCAATTTTAAATTACTCTTGATGTATTAAGGAGGATGGATTTTAATGGTGGCAGAACTAGAGGCACAAAGACCAATTATGGCTCTATATTTGAGATGCCACGAAATTAATTTAAAACATTTGTTTAAGATAACAAAGTCCAGACTGTGATACATAGGGAAGGAAAAGTCATTAGGCAAAGATGATTTATTAGTATTGGGAGGTGGGTACCGAGGAGAATCTGGTGTAAATATGGGTAAAATAGTAGATGATGGTGCTATTATTTAAGAATGGAAATAGAGAATGGAGCAGATGTGGAATTATAAGAGGAATTCAATTTTAGATATGTTGAATTAGAATACATCTGTAGAGCATCCAAGTGAAGTTAGAAATCATAGCTGAAGATATGTATTTGGAAGATGTAGATATTGAGAAGTTTTGTTTTTCTTCAAAATGAGAGGCAGTGAGCTAACTGGCTCATAATATGAAGGAAAATACAGAGGTAAATGGTAAAGATATAGGAGAAAGGAAGGCCAAGTGATTGAAGGAGGTCATGGGAGTAGAAAGAGAGGATAGAGTCAAGAACCCAGTGGAGGGTTGGCTATGACTAGATGAAGTGCTCCTCATTCCAAGAGAATAGATTGAGGAAAGGAGATGAGAATAGATGCCCATGTAGATCAATAGCTGTGTGTTAAGAAAGGTTGAGAGTAGAGGAATTCCATACTGAGGGCCTCACTTTTGTCCATGAATTAATTACAATGCCAACTCTTCCATTGAAAGTATCAACTTGAATATTATTTTAGAAGAAAATGCTGAAATGTAGACTTGCATTATTACATTAGAAACTTGAAAAACTTTTGTGCTGCAAATACTACCATCAAGAAAGTGAAAAGACAACTCACAGAATACAAGAGAATATTGGAAATCTTATATCTGATAAGACTTATATAAAGTAGATAGCACTTATTCTTAGAGTTATTGTGAAGATCAAATACACAGCAGGAACATAGCAAATAGAAGTCCTTACATGATAGTGAGGTCATATTATCTTGTAAGGCATCCCCTAGTCTACATTTCTGAGTCTGCAGAAACACAAAACAAAAAAAACTGGACATATAAGAGCTGTACGAAGCCTGACAAGTCAAGAGCTCCTAGGAGAGCTCTTAAGAACAAAGACATTAGCTAAACGTTTTCTATAATATGACATTTTGTAAAAATTAAAAGAAATAATAAATACAAAGTACCTAATAGATAACTGGTAAATAAGCATGGGATGAAAAGTTAGAAACTAAGCAACAATAAACCCAAGTAGAAACAACTATGCTGATAAATGGATTCTTCTTATTGGTTAAGTGTTGTTCACTGCTTGTGTGCTGGCATGTTTTGGGGTTGTTGTTTTTGTACAAATATACAATTATTCTATTCAAAATAGTGCTTTCATTGATGATGATTCGTGGTGATGGTGTTTTAAGTTTTGTCATTCTAAAGGCTAGTCAACAGTGAGATTATAGGATGACCCAGAATGTCTGTTTTTCTAATTCAAAGTAATTAGTGTTCCTCAGGTATTAATTCTGTTGACTGCCATTTGTCAGGTGGTCGCCTTGGCTTTCAGCTTCCCAATACTGATATTTCTCCTTTTTGCTGCATACAGGCTGGCATCCATCCCAGTTTCTCCTGTGAGATTCAGCAGAAGATCCCAATGGAGGAGGATAATACCCAGAAAGAGGAGCCCCAGGAGGATGGAGCTAGTGATGAGCAACACTTAGGTGAGAGCTCCCTGGGTGTGCACTTCCTGCTCAGAGACTTTCAGTAATTACTTATGAGTATTTACTGTCTACCATACATATGGAATAGCTGAGCATTGTTTAGCTGGCATAAACCTAGGAGTCCAACAAGCAGCAGGAAGACAATCTAAGGTTGGCTATCCTCACTGAAGACATGCTGAGTGTAAACCAGGTGCTGAATGGCATGCAGGCCAAAGCAGCTAGCATATATCTTTTCCAGTAACTTGTCAGTCATTAAAAAACCAAAGCTCACACACATAGAGAAAAAAAGAGTACATGGAACAAATAGAGAAAGGCATCATGGTTTTAATCTCTCTAGAAGAGAAGCTGATCCTGCAGTCTCCTTTTAGGAGGGATGAGGCTGCAAACCAATCACTCCCAATTCACAGGGCTTGTGCTGGTTGAATCTTTATAATGTGTTTTCAGCATTCAAAACCGAATAAATAGGCTCACAAAATTTATATTTTCCTCATTATTTTTTATTATGCCTCAGATGGCCAAGTAATTGGGGTCAGGGGAGGAGGTGCTCCAGGATATGCTGGGAACCTAGTGTCAGGTAACCTCATTAGTATTTCCCTAAAATCAGCTCCTTATCACTGCACTGCTAAGTTCTTTTTATTAAGGGAGAGTGATTTCAAGATAGATTAAAATTTTCATTTAATTATTGTGCTAAGTTCTAGACACAGAAACAAAAATAGTTAAAATAGAAATCTCCTGTATTAGTACTAGTAAGAGTTTCCCAGAGAAACAGAATCAATAGAATACACCACACACACACACACACACACACACACACACACACACATACTGGATGGGGCAAAAGTAGGTCTACAGTTGTATGTAAGGAAAATGATACAATAACTACAAGAAGTGTATCATGATTGACATTTCCCCTCGTTTCAGAAAGAGGAGAGAGGAAATGGTAAACCACTAGGAGGAAACATAACCTGGAGAAACCAAATTACTTATTTTTTGTTTATTTGTTAATTAGAGGCCTGGTGCATGAAATTTGTACATGGGTGGGGTTCCTTGGCCTGGCCAGTAATCAGGGCTGATCAGGTTCCCCACCTATCCTCCTCCTCCTCCCCTTGTGGCATGCACACTGCCACCACACAGTTTCCTGCCTCCCCTCCTCCCCATCATCCCCCCTCCTTCTCTTGTTGCCAATGTCTGCCACCACTCACCCCCGGTTCCCTGTCTCAGGCCCAGGGCCTGGCCCTGATCAGGTGATTGGGACCTGCCAGTCAGGAGGAGGGACCAGGAGATTGGTCAGCAGGCCCCAATCAGACGACTGGGGCCTGCCAACCAGGGGGAGGTGCCAACTTCCAGTGTGGCAGGTGGGCAGGGGCCTATGGCATGAATAAAGGGATCCAGGATGTTGGCCAACAGCCCAGAGGGAGGGAGCTGGCCCTTGGCTCCCCTGGAAAATGGACCAGGTCCACTGCCACCCACCCCTGGTTCCAAGTTCCAGCCTAGGGGCTGGGCCCTGATTGGGTAATCGGGGCCTGGTGGCTGTAGGGAGGGACCAGGATGTTGGCTGACAGGCCCATTGGCGAATAGGGCCTACAGACTGGGGGCAACTTCTGTGTTGAGTGTCTGCTCCCTGGTAGTCATTGCATGTCACAGCGACCAGACATTTTGGTTGTTCCAGTCATTCCAATGGTTGCTTAGGCTTTTATATATGTAGACTAGAGGCCTGGTGCATAAAATTTGTGCATGGGCAAAGGGGATGTCCTCAGTCCAGCCTGGATCCTCTCCAATATGGGACTCCTCGAGGGATGTCTGACTGCCCATTTAGGCCTAAACGGGCAGTCAGACGTCCACTGCTGGCCCCCAACTGCTCGCCTGCCTGCCTTCCTGATTGCCCCTAACTGCTTCTTCCTGTCAGCCTGATTACCCACTAACCACTCCCTTGCCAACCTGATTGATGCCTAACTGCTCCCCTGCCAGCCTGTTTTGCCCCTAACTGTCCCCCCTGCAGGCCTGGTCCCCTCCAACTGCCCTTCCCTGCAGGCCTGGTCACCCCAACTTCCCTCCTTTGCTAGCCTGGTCACCTCTAACTGCCCTCCCCTGCTGGCCTGATTGCCCACAACTGCCCTCTCTTGTAGGCCTAGTCCTTCACAACTGCCATCCCCTGCTGGCCATCTGGTGGTGGCCATTTTGTGTCCACATGGGGGCAGGATCTTTGACCACATGGGGGCAGCTATCTTGTGTGTTGGAGTGATGCTCAATCTGCATATTTCTCTTTTATTAGATAGGATAGAGGCCTGGTGCATGGGTAGGAGCCAGCTGGTTTGCCCTGAAGGGTGTCCCAGATCAGGGTAGGAGTTCCCTTGGGGTCTGGAGAGGCCTGGGCAAGGAGCCTGTGGTGGTTTGCAGGCCAGACACTCCCCCCAGTGACCCAAATGAAGGCCCTGGTATCTGGGATTTATTTATCTTCTACAATTGAAACTTTGTAGCCTGGAGAGGAGCCAAGCCTCCTGCTTGCTCCTTGGCAGCAGCTATCTCTATTGGGATTTATTTATCTTCTATAATTGAAACTTTATAGCCTTAAATGGAGTCCTAGGCTGGTCAGGGTGTATGGAAAGCTTGGCTTCCTCCATTGCCAGGAAACCCAAGCCTTCCTCCTGCTCTCTCTGAGGCTGCAGCCATTTTGGTTGGGGTTAATTTACATACTCACTCCTGATTGGCTGGTGGGTGTGGTTAGTGGGCATGGCTTGTGGTGTGGCAGAGTGGTGGTTAATTTGCATATTACTCTTTTTTTAGATAGGATGCTATACTGAGGGTTTTGGAATGATCTCATCCTAAAGGCATGGAAGAGTCACTGAAGAATTCTTACAATTGAAGTGACAAGATAAAATTTTCAATATTTAAGATCAAATTCACATATTCAACAAATATTTTATAGTGTCTGCCATGTATGAAATTCTGTGGGAGGTTCTGGGGATATAATGGTCCCTGACCTCACAAAGCCTAGAATTTAGTGGAGAGATAAGAAAAAAAAGACAAAAATAATAATTACAAACTTTAATTAATGCTACTGAGACACAGACCTAATTTAGAAGCTTTATAATTCTAGTGTCTGCCTACTGCTATCCCACCACCCATCACATCCCTACCATAAGTGCAAGCTTCAAATACTGAGTAATCACTCAGCAACCACCCAAACCCCATTATCTTTCTGGGCCAAATACACAGGGTTTTGGATTTGATACTCTTGATTCTATTTCTTGAAAGTGTGAATCTTATCTTTCCATTTAGGCCCTTCCATCTGACATTGCCTTGGGTGAGCCTTGCCTATCATACACCCAATGTTCCTCCAGTCCCAGGCCTAGTGAAACTTCATCTCCCACAACATCCAGGCTTGGTCAGGGCCCTCTCTAGGAGTGGGAGTAAAGAATACTAAATGAAGGTAAAGGGGATGGAGAGAATGGTACTATTGACAAGTGTTTAAGAGGTAAAAATGATATCATTTGGGGACAGATTAGTAATAGATGTTGAGAAAGAATAAGAGACTGAGGACCTTTTCCAAATTGAAGGGTTGGAAGACTAAATATAAGGAGTGACCTTTATTTATGGAATATAACGAAGAAGGAGAGATAAGAGGTGCAAGTGGGGGAAGGTGATGATTTGGATTTGCTTGGTCTTTGGTGCCCAGGAGCCATTCTGTGAAGGTGCACAGTATGTACCCACCTTCTTCCATCTGTACCTCTCAATACTCCTTTGTTATACTGAGGATTGTGGCAGTTGTAATTAAAAACAAGAAATTGATATTTCTAATAGGATCAAAACATTCAAGTATTTACAAAGTCATAGAGACTTTAACATGACATTCTAATAGTCCATGAGAGATGAAACTTACTTTGGATGGCAAATTACCACTGAATTATTCATTAAGGGTAATGTTGCCCTCCAACCATTGAGTCCTTCAAAATTGCCTGTGTAAGAAATTTTCCACCTGCATGGTCACTTTGATTAACTTCAGGAATCAGAGAGGATAAGAGCTTGTGCAACAGGAAAATAATCAACGACATCAGGGACCCTCTTGATTGTGTTGTCTATTGATGTTCAACAGACCAGAGGAATGAAAAGCAGTGAGGTGATCCCCCACCCTTACCATAGCACTCCAGTTGTTGGAGGTCCTCAGAATTCACCTGGGCTTTTTGGAGAGGAAACAGGAGAGCCACAGAAAGCTCTGCTAGCATGCATCAGGGAGGGGGAGGGAAACACACCCTGCAACCATATCCACATTTGCCCTCTTATCTAGCAAATTCATTCAATATAGGTAACTTCCCCCTTCTGTGTTGTTGGGTTGCTAAACCATTTGTAACACTAACTTTAGTATTAACATTAAAGGTATGGTATATCCATACATCTACCCATGTTGAAGTTCTGGAAGTCCTTATGTCAATCTCATAATTATAATACAAATATCCTGAGCAGCAACCTCTTTAAATGAATAAGAGAAGGACCTTTTAAATAGACTTTCTTTTGGTTCCTTTTTGAGAAACTCAGTGAATGAATTGCAATCTTCTTTAGGCATGTTTGTAACTCAAAGACACTCTCCTGGTGCCTGAGAATAGCCAGAAACTCCAATGAGTCTAAAAGAACTATACGAGTTATAAATATCACTCTCTTTATCTCAGAAACGAGTGCTGCAGACAATCATTTATAACTTCGTTAGCGCTGATAAATCTCTAGTCAGAGCTGGGTGCTATATAATAATTTTTTATTAGCTCTCTTAACAACTCCCCTGAGAGAAACTATGCACTTAATATCCCCATAATATAAAACATCAAAGGGGTCAAGCAGGTATCCCCCAGCACCTAGAGATACCGCCAGTACATTGGAATTTTAGGTCACTGAACTTCCAGGCCAACACATGTCTCAATAGCCAAAGGTGCCTGTTTTGTGTTTATTTAAATGAGAACCTTCGGATCTGTGACTATGGCATCATCATAAGGTGAAATAAAAGGTCAGCAGTTAAGAGCTGGAGAGAGATTTAAGATCTTAACTGGGACTTTATATAATTTAATTGAGTCCCTTGACTGCATGGATACTTTTGTCTAAGCTATCAGGAAACAGAATCTATGATTTTTTTTGGAGTTAACTTTATTTTTTAAAGTATATTTTATTGATTTTTTACAGAAAGGATGAGAGAGGGATAGAGAGTTAGAAATATCGATGAGAGAGAAACATCTATCAGCTGCCTCTTGTACACCGCCTACTGGGGATGGGCCTGCAACCAAGGTACATGCCCTTGACCAGAATCGAACCTGGGACCCTTCAGTCCACAGGCTAATGCTCTATCCACTGAGCCAAACCAGTTAAGGGTGGAGTTAACTTTAAACTCTGTTGCTGGAGCTCATCTTTCTCTTTCTTCCTAGCCCTATATAATCAGTTTCCACTTCATACACAGGTGCTGCCACTTCCTGTATTAGTCAGGCAAGGAGGAGCCAGTACAAGTGTAGAGAGAGGAAATGACATAATTAAAATGGTATTAGGCATGAAATCTTAAATTCAAAGCCCCATCACTCCCCTTCCCCCAAATCTGGTCCTTACTCCCTGGGTTCCATCTCCCAGGCCCCATTCCATGCACTGTGGACTCAGGCTGGTTGCTTTAGTCCCTAGCCTGCCTTGGCTTTACTATGGTCCTGCCTTGTCCATATTATCTCCTCTGCAAACACTTATTGGTCATAGATACTTTTTTTTTTTACAGTATTGTATATAATAAAAGTATAATATGCAAATTGACTGAATGGTGGGACGACTGGTTGCTATAACACACACTGACCACTAAGGGGCAGATGCTCAATACAGGAATTGCCTCTTGGTGGGTCAGTGGGCTTCCACAGGGGGAGTGCCACTCAGCCAGAAGCTGGGCTGGTGATTGGTAAGCACAGCAGCGGTGGTGGGATCCTCTCTTGCCTGCAGTGGTAAGGAGCAAGGCATCCCAGATAGCAAGAGCCCTGGACTGTGAGTGGGATGTTTGACTGCCAGCTTAGGCCCGACTCTTGCTGGGATCAGGCTTAAGCCAGTAGGTGGACATCCCCCGAGGGGTCCTGGACTGTGAGAGTGTGCAGTCTAGGCTGAGGGATTCCTCTCCTTCCCCCCGCCCCCCGCCCCGCCTCCCAGTGCACAAATCTCATGCACTGGACCTCTAGTAATTTTTTATATTATACTAGAGGCTCAGTACACAAATTTGTGCAAGATGGGGTCCCTTGGCCTGGTTGGCAATCAAGGCCTATCAGGAGCCAGCCAGCAAGGGGTAGGGACTGAGGGAGATTGCCCATCCAGGAGGAGATGCTATGGGAGATTGGCTGTGGGAGCACACTGACCACCAGGGGGCAGCTCCTGCATTTAGCATCTGCCCTTTGGTGGTCAGTGTATGTCATAGTGACTGGTCGTCTGGTCGTAATGGTCACTTAGGCTTTTGTGTGTATATATATATATATATATATATATTTACAGTTATATGCTAGGCAGTAAATTCCTAATTAGAGACATAACAAATGTCTTATTTTATCTTCACCTCCCATCCATCTAGGTACAGAAGAGATGCCTAATAAATTCACCTTTGTGTTTAACATTTCCCATTGTCTGAATCCTGCTCCCTGCTCTGAGTTGTCAGAAGTCTCTAGGGCAGCGAGGTTTGCTTATACCTAACACATCCATTAGAGCACTTTTCCCTGCCCAACATGGCTGAAAAAATATATGTATAATATATTAAAGGAGAGTTTGAAATTAAGGTATGAGACAAATTGAGGAGGTGGTGAAAATCAGATAGGAAAAAAAATAATGAAAAGCAGCAGAGAAGAGAAGCTGAGTTTCTTACAATATCAAGGCATACTATTGATAGAGTACTGTTTCTGTGATGAACAGATAAGCTACAAAGAAAACTCATTGTTTTAAGTCTGCTATGCAGGAAAAACAGGCCAATTCTAGGTCCTCAAGTGATTGAAAAGTGGGCCACACAAATGCAGCTAGTATAGGTTAATCTAAAGGGGACACACACACACACACACACACACACTACTGAATCCTTTTCCTGCTTGATTCCAATACAGACTAACAGATGCCTGGGGGCAGAGCAAAAAGAAACATTTTGATGCAGAAATTAATCAGACATTTCAAATATATTTAGATTATTCTCATAATTGAAAAACCAATCTCTTAATATGGTGAATATAAATTAGCATATAGGGTAAGTTTTCACTTTAATTTTGGTTAATTTTCTGGTGTTAATTTGAAGAGCTAATGTTTTATATATACTTTATATTTTTAAATATATATTTGAGAACACATAGTAAAACTCAAATATCTAATAAGGTTATTGGAATAAAAAAATGCATAGAAGACATAAACAAACAAACACAAGGAATAGAAAGCAAAATCTTTATTACCAAAGTACAACAATTTAACAGTAAATTTCACCCTGAGCTTCCTGGCAACCAGGATATGATGACAAACATTGGTTTACATAGTTCTTCTTAACAATGATTGCAAATCTAGTGTGAAAATACATGACGATATCTTTTGTAATTAATTAAAGTACACTGATTTTGTAAAAGAGAAAAAGAGTTTATGACGAGGAATTCAACTTATATAGGACAGTACAACACAATGGTTTATATCATTGACAACAGCTCCATAGAAAAAGAGCAAGTTTGGCTGGAAACTACTCTTCTGATGCCCTGTGAAATTAACCAGATACACAACAACAACAAAAATGCATGATCTCACTTAAATGTGGAATCTAGAAAAATCAAATACATGGAAGCAGAGAGTAGAAAGTTGATCAGCAGATGCAGTGAGGTGGGGGAAATGGAGAGACATTGGTCAAAGGGTATAGAGTTGCAGTTAGGTAAGATAAATAAGTCTAGAGAGCTAATGAAGAGAATGATGACTATAGTTAACAATACTGCGCTGAATATTGGAATTTGGATAAGACAATAGATTTCAGGTGTTCTCATCACACGCATACAAGGTAATAATGAGAGATACGTTAAATCATTTGAACATAGTAATAATTTCACTATATGTATGTCCATCATCAAATTATCATGTTTTGCACCTTAAATATATTCCATATTTTTTTATTTAAAAAAAAAACCTACATTGGGAGTGCTCCCAGTGTGCTATATTGCCCCTGTACAAAGCATGATGCCTATATTATCAAAATGGTTCATAAAAATATGAATTTGAGGTTATTAGTCCCAATTTTCAGAATAGAAGTTTATTTCTCAGTGAAGGTAAATAACGTTCAAATTACTTGGCTAGTAAAGGGGCTGAATCAGGGTTTAAATTCAGGTCTACCTGACTCCAAACTCATGATCTTTTCACTGACCTCTATAAATGAAAACTTCTTGATTCTCTGCTAGGCTATCATTGCAAACACAGAGAAAATATACAGAATTAGGACATAAGAGTTAATCAAGTCCAACCAGTCTTTGCTAATGAAAGGGTACAATAGCACAATGAAGTCCAAATGAAATAAATCATATATAACTCTGTGCAGCATTTCATTTTTTCTCAACTGAGAAGGTAAAAGCTACAGAAAAGTAAGATCAGGCCCTTTAATCTTTACAGATCCTAGAGAAAGGAAAAGAGAAGCAAGCTCTGTTGTGTAGTTTACTACATAATATCCCTAAGTGGACAAAAGGAAATGGCAGACAGAAGGAGGTGTAGCTCTGGTCTGTGATTAAATAGGGGACTTCGTTTTAAAAAAAAACCCTGGAAATGGACAATGTAGAAGGAAAGAGCTCATTTCTTTTTTCTTTCCGTTTTTAAAAATGTCACAACTAAGCCCTGGCTGATCGGCTCGGTTGGGCATTGTCCCAGCACCAAAAGATTGCCATGTTTGATTACTGGTCAGGTCACATGCCTGGATTGTGGGCTCAAGGGTAGTTGGCCTCAATGTTATACTCTCACATCAATGTTTCTCTCTCTCCCACTCCCTTCCTCTCTCTCTAATAATCAATAAAAATATTAAAAAAATTTTAAGTGTCACAACTAAAAGAAAGTCTAGTAATAATAATTATTATTAAAACAATAAGTATTAAATTTTGAGTACATTCTGTACATTTTAAGATGCTGGGATCTGCACTTCACATTTAATTTAATTTTTGTTTATTTGTCCTGTATTCAGGTCACTATGGCATTATGAAAGCAATTGAAGATCCATCCTAACTCATCAGGAGTTAGATGGTTCACTGGATTTAGTCATTTTTAAGAGTTCCATTTTGAGCTCTTTCCACGTATCTATTAAGTCTTGGATATGGTTTACAAAAACATGAAAAATGATCCATCTAGCTTTCAAGGAGCTTGGCTATAGTAAAAGAAACAGATATCAAAAGATTTTCTTTTAAAAAGGCAGTGAGGGGAGGCTGATAAGGATTGTTTTTTATCTAGTGGTTCAGAATTATTTATTATGCCAAAGTTTCCCCTGTCATTCCTACTTAAAGAAGTGGTAGATGAGAGCATTTAAGAGGCATGTAATCCAGAATCATGCTGCCTGTGTTCAAATTCTGCCTCTACTGATTTATCAACTAAATGATCATGAACTTCTCTGTGCCTCATTTTTACTTAGACAATGGGAATAATAACAATATTTGCCTCATAGGGTTGCTATAAGGATTAGAGTAATTAATACAGAAATATATTTGGAAAAGTGTCTGGAGCTAAGTGAATAAAGTGAGAGAAACCAGAGCTGAGGTTAAAGAATGAGAAAGCATGTGTCATCCTTCTGCGCCCCTCTATGGACTCTGGCTTTTGCTCTGATTGAGATGGGGACCATTGCAAGGTTTTGAGCAGGGGAGTCATTAGATGCCTTAAAGGTTTTACAAGGATCTCTCTGGGCTGCTGTGTTGAGAACAGTCCACAAGGGGGGCAAAAGCGTGAACAGAGCAGGGGTATTCAAAGTGAAGATGTGGTGATAGATTAGAACTGGAGGGCAATAACAATGCATGTAGTAAATGGTTGCATTTTGAATTTACAGTATTTTAAAAGTATAGCCAAAAGTATTTTCAGATGGATTAAAATTGAAATGTAAGAAAAACAGAAGTTGAGGATGACACCAAGTTTTTAGACCTGATAAGAGAAAGACTTTAGTTATGACAGGGTCTTTGGTGGCTGGAAGGAGGAATTTCAGGATATCATTGTTGAAAAAATTAAGTGGGAGAAGCCTAGTAGACATCCGAGTAGGCAGCTGCCTGGCACCTACAGGTCAGGGGTGATGCCCAGGCTGGAAGTAAAATCTGAGAGTTGTCATCACATAGATGGCATTTAGTGCCATGAGACAAGAAGAGATCACTAAGGGAGTGAGCGTAGACAGAGTTCCAAACTTTGAACTTGGGGCACTCCCACTCCTCATTCACAGACATTCACTCCTCAGAGTCAGGGAGAAGAAAAGGGATCAGCAAAGGAGTCAGGGGTAGGTAGGACAAACAACATGAAAACATGGTGTGGTCATGAAAGTAAAATAAAATCAGTTTTAGGAGAAGAGAGTGTTAATTGCTACTTATAGTTTAAGTGAGTTGAGAACTGAAAAACCTTCAGCTGGAGTAGTTTCATCTTGGTAAGATGAATTCTAGGGATATGGTAGAAGCACAAGCCTGGTTGGAGTAAATGGAAAGAGAGAACTTGGAGAAGAGCTTCTCTTAACAACTCTTTAAAGGAGTTTTGCTGTGGAGGAACAGGAAAAAAGAAAAAAGAGGGGGCAGGGGACAAGTGTCTGGAGGAGGAAGTGGAATTGAGAGAGCTTTTTGATTATAAGATAGGAAAAATAACATGATTTTGTGACAATGGTGATGATCCAAAAGGCGTGGAAATTGATGATATCAGAGAGAAGAGAGAGCTGCTAGAGCACTAAGTGTTGGAATGATCCATGTATATTTCTTTGGGCCGGGGCGGGGAGGGGGGACTCATCCTATAAAACACCAAGCTGTCTATAGGTGAACCTCTCCTCAAAATCAGAAGCCAGACTTTTACTTGCACAAATGAAGAGTTCATTAAATAAGCTGTTTGTTGAGTGCCCAGTAGTGCCACTCACGGTGTCCGGTACGTTACATACTTTATCCAGGAGTTTAACCACCCTGTAGCATCAGATCGTTATTGCTACACTAGAGATGAAGAAATGGTGGGAGCTAAAACAACTTGCCCAGAGCCATATTGATCTTAAGTTAGTGTGCGTTTCATTGTGCTCTTAAAAAAAAAAAAAATCCTCACCAGAGGATGTTTGATTTTTAGAGAGAGAGGAAGGAAGGGAGGGAGAGGAGGAGAGGGAGGCAAAGAAAAGGAGGGAGGGTGGGGGATGGAAGAGAGAGAGAGAGAGAGAGATTGGTCAATGGGCTGCCTCCCTTAGATGTCCTGACTTGTGATCTAACCGGCAGTCTAGGTATGTTCCCTGACCTGAATCCAACCATACCTGCAACCTTTTGGTGTATGGGAGGCCGCTCTTACTCTCTAACTAACTGATCTACAGGCCAGGGCATTGTGTTCTTTCTTGACGCTGTGAGTTCCTAAGGGCTCATGGCCTTTATCTTTGTAAACCCAGAGACTGGCTCAGAATTTGGCAGAGGCTCACATTCCCGCGGACCACAGTCAGGGCCACCCTGGGTCCAATCGGTTGTCTTCCTCAGAAGCACCCATTGGAGGACGTTCACATCAACGTTGTTCTCATCGGTTACAGCAACTCCGAAAAAAATATGCTGGAAAAGATAGAAACTTTCTGGGGAAATAAATGAAAGGACAATTTGCACGCCTCTAAAAATCCTCGGCCCTTAGCTAAGGCCGTTCCCTAACACTTGGCAACTCTGTTTTTTCTGACGCATCAGGTACTTGCTGGCGGGCAAGCTGTCGGGAGGAGGTGTGGCAAGTTGGAGTTCCCAGTAGAAACCTCACCTTAGGGTGGGGAAATCGTCACCCCAGGATGAGTACCCTCCCGTTCTTACAGCTCATTAAAAAAAAAAAAAAAAAAGGCTGTCACAAAAGTCTACTGCGCTGCTCTGGTAAGAGCAGCTTTGCAAAGCCTGCCTGTTGATGGTGGGGCGCGCAGCCAGGTCCCGCCAGCCGCAGTAGAGCCCCAACTGCAAACTGCCCGGGAGCTTCATTGCTCCAAGTCCCTCGGGAGCGCCGTGGTGGTTCGAAGGGGCCGGGGGCGCGGGACCGAGCGGCGCGGAGCCCACCACCGCAGCCCGAGGGGGACCGCACGGAGCTGCTGGGCGCACGGAGCGCGCCTCCGCTCCCCCGGCGCCGGCACCCGGCAGCCCCGACGCATCAGGTGAGGAGGGGGCGGCGGCCCGCAAGGAGGAAGGGGCCGCGCCGTCTCCGTCCATCCCGGCCGCTCCCCGGGGCGTCGCCTCCCCCGCTCGGAGTTGGTCGCCGCCGGCGGTGCGGCGGAGGGTTGGGGGAGGAGAGGAGGCAGTGGCCGCCCGGGCCGGGAGGGGCGCGCTGACGGCGCTCGGCCAGTTCCGAGTAGCCTGGCGGCCGGAGCCCAGGGCCGCGGGGCGGGCAGGCGGGAGGGAGAGCGGGGCTGGGGCCGGGCGAGCGGACGGCGGGCCAGCGGAGAGAGGCGGCTCGGAGGGAAGATGAGGCGGTGAGTGGCGCCGGGACCAGTTTCCTGGCTTCTCTTTGCAGACTGTAGGGACAAAAGCCCAGGCTGGGGGTGAGCGGAGCCGGGGCTGCACTGCTTGGGGGGGGGGGTTTCCCCGGTGGACCTCCTGTTGTGAGAATCCTAGGAAGGAACCGTCGGGGAAGAAGAGACGTTCACAGAGCAGTTGTAGGGGACAGGCGGGATTTGGGGGGACCCGAGGCAACTTTTTTTTTTGCCGAGAACTCTCTGGCATACCCAAGGAGAGAGGGATCTTCGGGATGTAGTTGCTTTGTCGCTGTAGGCAGAGGAAGGAGAAAGGTCCGCTGCTGGATGGCGTGGGGCGCGGGATTCAGAGACGACACCCCGCCCCCTCCTCCACCCCCCAAATATCTGGCTGGTTCCACTTTGTTTCAAGAATGGGGCTCTCGAGCCTCAGATTCTGATTTGGACTTGGATTTCCCCAAAAGCGGATGGTACGGCGGTCTCCGCCCCCCGCTTTAAGCGGCTGGACTGGAGGGGGAATTTCCGAACCGGTTCCACGCGTGCCCCGCACGGCGCAGGCACAAGGTTGGCCGGGACGTTTAATAACAGCTCCAGCCGTCATCGTTTATTAAAGCGCCCAGGACCTGGCTAACTCCCGCCACCGCCAGGAAATTAAAAGGCTGACGACAGGCTGTCCCTTCCTGCGCTGGCGTTTCCCGTTTGAAAGAGTTTGGGAAGTCGAACTTAACTTCCCGCGCCTCCCCCCCATCTAACCTTTCGCAAGCAGAGAGAGAACTGCTCCCGCAGCCTTGCAAATGGGTAAGAGTGGCCCGGGGCTGGCTGTCCTCTGGGCTGGCCCTGCCCTCATCCCTCGAGGTCTTTCCTCTGCAGCTCCGAAGTAGCTCTCAAGAGTTCTAGAATGCACAGCTCTAGTCACAGCCAGACACAGCTGGGAGTGGAACCAGGAGAGGAGGCAGAAAAATGTGGAGTCCTGTTAGTATAAATATTTGTCTGCTACATTTCCCTTCATTGTACAAGTGAGTATTTTCAAGTGAGTATTTCTTGTAACTTTGACCTTCCTGCTTTGGCTGTCTTTAGGCATTTGAGATGTGTCTCTGAGATTCAAACATTACGTGTCTAAATTCAGCTGAAGCTCCCAGTTTCGGAGGGTTAAACTTTTGCCCCCAAAGCACTTGAATTCTTAGTTCCTGGTAGGATAGCAACAGAGTAGTTGAATTTAGGATAAATAAACCTTTAGAGTTGCCCACCATTTTAACAGAATGGCTACCTCCCTGATACCATTTCACTCAATTGTGTAAATATTTGTTTGAATGAAGAGCTAAGGTTCTTTGAAAAGTGTCTGTTCACAATTCTCTTTTAAAATCTTGGCCTTAGGTACTTAAAAGGTTTTGGTTTGATTGTGTGTTGTTGTTGTTTGCCTTACATATTTAATGTGGAAATTAAAATATGTACTGAAACTGTATAGTTCCCAAAACGTTTAAAACTGGCGTTTCCTTTAGAAGCAAGGGGGCGTTGAATTTTTGCTCTTAGGTAACCAGTGTAGTCTTTACCTCCTGAGACCCAGAGGTTTGCAAATCCCAGCCTTTCTCACAAATGGAAAAATGAGATGTTTGGTTAAAAGTAGCCATCATTTCAGTCAGTTTGCAGGCTTCAATCAGTTTCATGCAGCTGGCAGCTGCTGCTCTTTTGCATGGTCTCTTGGATCCCTGTTTGAAGAGGTAGGGAATGGGGAGAAAGATACTCCCGCAAAGTGGGCTAAGTGCTTGCTAACTGCTGCCTTAAAGAACTCAAACCAAAGCTGGAAATCTTTAGCAATCTTTGCAGAAACATTTTATTTGTGGGCTTTTGCACAAGAGAGAGAGAGAAGAAGAAAAGCCAAGTAATTAAACCAACCACTAGTTCTCGATATTTTCTTCAAAGCCCTATTTTGAGGTCTGTAAGCAAGGGCTGATTCTGGAGTACACTGGAGAAGTTACTGTGAAAATTGTGACTCCTTTTAAATTGTGATTCCTTTTTAAAGAGCACTTGTGATTATGATTTTGTATGTTAATTCTTAATCCTTTGCAGAGAGGCTGTACTCTGAATGACTTGGAAAGTCTGTGTTTTGTACTATTACATCTTCCAAGAGCAATGCAAGATCTTTATAAATAGGATGACTGTTAGGTCTTGGTATAATCTTGGTATAATGAACTGTGTAAACGTCACCCATTTGAAACAAACAAACAAACAAACAAACAAAAACCCTATTAAGTGATGTGCTTTATTTTAAAGCCCTGGTATACATTATAGGAGTGATTCTCAGTGGGGAGGAGGAGGGATTTTGCCCCCCTTTCCCCCCATAACCACCTCACCACCCCTTCCCCAGGAGGTATTGGCTAATGTGTGGAGACATTTTTTGTTCTCCCAGCTGAGAGCAGGGGACAACCCCCAATGACCACTGGGGCTGGTGTCTAATAGAACAAGGTCTCAGATACTGAATAAATATCCTGCAATGCACAGGACACACAGTGAATTATGGAGACCCCAACTGGAATATTGCCTCCTGGGCATTTGTTAACAAGATTAGGGATCTTAATCTAATTTGGATCCTCAAGAAGTCAATTGTGTTCTTGCTAGAGAGAGAGGAAAAAATACTGCTCTTTTAAATACAGTACTTTTAAGAGCAGTTGTGATTATGACTTTGTATGTTAATTCTTAATCCTTTGCAGAGAGGCTATACTCGGAATAACTTGGAAAGTCTGTGGTTTTGTACTAGTACATCTTTATTTTAAAGCCCTGATATATATTAGAGACCATGTCATAGAAGCCATATTGTCTTATCTACAGCAGGTTGGTTATTTTGTCCTTGATGTTAAGGGGCTTAATATACCACAGATTAGAAGGAACCTCTTGTGTTTACTGAGGACTTAAAATCACAGATTTTGGAAGTGTTAGCATGTAAGGTCATTTACAGGTGTAAGAACTGAGTTGCACAGAGTTTAATGATTCATAAGGTCTCAAGTAGCAGGCATAGTTTTAGGAATAACCCAGGATTAGAGATTTTAGAAATGGATATTCAAGTAAATATAACTTGTTAAAAAGTGGATTTGACTTTGTGAGGCTTTAGAAGTACCATTCTCCATGAGGAAATAAATAAACTCTTTAATGAGAGAGAGTGGTATTAGCCATTGTGACAGTGGAGCATATGCCTGGGTGTGTCAGCCCCAAGATGGGGATAATTCCATTGTGTGACCTGTGACACTCTGCGTCTGATGCCTGCACCATCCTTCCCATGGCAAAGGGGGCAACAGATGGTTCCACAGGCATAGCAGATGCTGCTTTTGAATCCAGGTACAAAGCAGGACATTGGAGATTTTCTCTTTTTCCTTGCCTTGTGGGCTAAGAGCAGAGTACATAAATGGATAGAGTTTTCTTAGACAGAAGGGAGAATGAGAGAGGCCTCCTGAGTGTGGAGTTTAAAAGGACACCTGATGTGGGTACTTGAAATATGGGGGTGGGAGACTTTTGTAAAGTATATGATTGTGTAACAACTATGTTGTATACCTGAAAATAATATATAATAATATTGGATGTAAATCATAATAGAAAAACATTTTCCCTTGGGAAAAAAAAAGACACTTGGCAAATAAGGAAATGAGTGTGCATTGGGGCAGTTGTAGGGGAAATTCCTAAGTTGATGGGTGGATATCTAAGATAAATGTGATTGCAAGGAATTTGGGTCCAGAATCTGAAGACACTTCAAGCTTAGCTATTCTTTGGGCGAGTAAGACAAAATAATTCCGGAGGTCAAAGGAACCTCAAAAATCCTCTTCTATGAATTTTTTTTGCCACAGTCCACCCAATTGGCTGGACAGTGCAGAATCCGCAAGTCCACTTGTCTGAATCCAGTTCTATTATACTTCCTCTTAGACACCATCGGTTTCTACCATCCCATCTGTTTGCCTTGTGGGGAAGAAAATGATAGTAATATAAAGTTTTTATTAATTTCCTAGGAGAGTTTAACCAGCATGGTATTTGTGATGGCTCTGTTTATAGAAAGCAATTATCTCAACAAGTTTTTGAGTATCAGAAAAGTTGTGCACATATGGCCTGATCACTTATGAACATATGTACTCCCACATTTACATTACTCCCCAATCAGCCATGGGGCCTGTGATTATGGATTCCCCTTCTATGTGATAAGTGGTCTTGCCACAGTAGTTAGAATCCTCAAATCTGGGAGGCTTTTGCAATATAGGAGAATTTTTCAGTATGCCTTTGTTGGGAGAGGTCAGAGCTCTACACTGTGTGGAGGTAGGTTCTTATCATTTTGACACTTAGCCAATGGGTGCACCTCAAAGCCAAGTACATAATAGTATATTTAGAAATGGTTATCAAGTGATGACTCTTTGAAGAGGTCTGGTCCTTTTGGATGCTGTAATAAAAGAGGTAGTAACCTTTTCATAATCACCTTTTGTCTAGTTATTCTTGTTATCTTTATTTTTTTTACTGATAGGAGGGAAGAGTTGTTTAAAAAACAAAAACTGTTGGTGGAAAATACTTATTAGCATTTGATTAATGTGACATTTATCTTTTGAAAGTGAAAAATAACAAAAAGGGGTAGCCCAGGTTTTCAAAACCCTGTAAACTAAATATCTAGTGAGGCAGAGCTTGTCTCTGTCATCCCAGGGATTCAAATCTTCGAGGGGTTAATTTGCACACAGTTGTTTTCATGATATTTAGGGGTGTTTCTTAGATGTTGAAAGGCACCTTTGTGTTGTATCAGCTTTAAAGGCAAGATAATTATCTTTAACAGAAATAAGAGAAACCCAAGTATAAAAATCATTTTATTGAGGTGCAATAGGAAAGGTAGGGGTTGGAGAAACTCACTATACCAAGAAACTGACAAATAAACTAGAGAGTAAAAGGCTAAATTACATGGATAAATTTTTACAAGAGTTTGTCTTGTATAGTGTATGTAGGTTGATCAATCAGAGGAGCTGCTTTCCTTTACATTACAAATTAAGGGGAAGAAAAAGTTTGCTCATGCCAATACGTAATATTGTTAACCTCAAGCAGCAGGTCAGTCTTTTCTAAGACTTAAAAAATCTGGAAATCAAAGTTCATCACCTTAGAATATTTTATCAGCACATTGCACGCGCTTCTCCAGATGGCACTGTGCTTATGGAATTAGCAGCTGGGATAGAAAAAAATGCTAAAGGTTACAGATTTCCCCCAGATTTGTTTCTTGACCACTTAATGGCTAAAACAAGGGCTAGTAAGAGCGAAGGACAGACAGCTCTTACATTTTTTGGACCAGTTCAGACCCAGCCTGAATAGTGCTTCAGAGCAAGCAGATATTCAGAGGGGACTAGAAAATGATGTCTGGGTACCACACTGTTTATATCATTGCATAAATAGGTTTCAAACACAGCTTAAAATTTATGAAGGAAATTGCAAGCCATGGGGATCCAGACAAAATATTTCTTATACATCCTGCTGAATCAAATACCCATATTGTATTGCATTATCATAGCTGTGGCCAGGCCTTTTTCCCACTCTGATATGCTGAAACAACTTACCATGCATGCCCTTGGAATGTCATGGGCAACAGTGCCGGTGAAATCTTTTCCCAATTAGGTAGCTGCCACCTTATCACTACAACATGTTTCTGTTCTGTGGTCATTTCCTGCATTGTATAACTGGCACTCCTTGTTATTTAACCAGTATCTATGGGAGTCTAGAAAGTTGGAGCAGAAAGAACATCCAGTTTACTCTCACATTTTTATTCTTCACCTCAGCTAAAACAAGGTGAAGACAGGTGAAGTGATCTGCTCCAACTTTTACGTCTGCTGGCTATTTTGGCAGAACCAGGACCATCTAGGTCTCCTGACTCATGTTCCTGGCAGTCTGTCCAGTGTTTTTTGTACTAGAATGTTCATTACAATAAAAATAACATCCTAATGTATTAGGTCTTTGGGCAAGATATAAAAAAATCAACATTGATTAAACTTTATTTAATCAGTTGTTAATCGATCTTGCTAGTTCATTCATTCCCTTTTCCTTTTTTTCTTCCAAGCAAAAGAAATGATTACAAGATAGGTAGCAGAAGAAGGAAAAATTAAGTGTCTTAATTTTTTTATGCATCCACCTTGCATAATCAACCATTAAGTAATGGAGAGATGGTATCATTATTGTTTTGTTTTGTTTTTACTGTGTAGTATTTTTAAAACCCATTCACTCAATTTTTGAGTTTAAGGGAAGAACATAATCATGGAAGATGTGGCCAAATTGTGTTTGTTTCATCTCTCTTGAGTCCACTCATGCCTGACTATTTCTAGGTTACAAATACTGGGTAAGGGAATGGGGAATGTAGCTTGTTTGCAGAATGTTACTTTAATAAAAGATGATTTTTAAGTGTATTTTGATCAGTAGCGTGAAGTGAGGTAGGATGGTGGAAAGATCGGAGCTTGCTCCTGTGAACTCAGCTTTCAATTCAAGCCAGGAGCGATGGTCTCAGTGTAAAGAGGGAGTATCTTTATCTCCATGTGATCCCAGGGTCAGTATTTTTCTTTCTTGAGATTGGTTTTGAGATTGAAGGATACTTCTTCCCTCTGTTTCAGATGTGCATCTGAAGTACAGGGCACACAAATCAAGACCTTCACCATGGCAATCACTTAATAGAGGGGCTTCTTCCAAGTCTGCAGTCAGAATCCCCTTAACCCAAGGGTGATTTAGTCAGTAATCAGGAATAAGAAATATCTTGAAATATTTGATTTATTTGGGAACATTTTAGAAATATTTATCTTGAACTACAACTGTTTTAGAGTTCTATAAAGAACCCTGAAAATAAGGGTCTATCATTTCTTGCTTAAAGGACTCTCCCACTTTGATAGAAGCACTAATGTAGTGTAAGAATCTACAAAATACATCAGTCTCTGTCTTAACATAAACATGTAAGAAGTGTGTGTATTTTTTTTATGTTTTCTTGAGGCTTCATTTCTTCACAATATGGGCAGGGAATTTGAATGACCCAGATGTTTTTTGAGTTCACTTCTGCTTTCTATCCTCCCTTCCCTACCTTTCTCATTGGCCAAAGAAAGTTATCGCAGAAAACATGCGGCCAAATTCCTTGGATAGTCTAAAGTTCATACAGACAAGTAATGTTCAAGGAATTAGCACACATTTTTTTTTAAATCCTATAATTGATGTTTCACCCTCTTCACTAAGAGTCCTCTAAGATTCTTAAGAATTCCTAATGTAAGACAATCTAGACTTATTTAAAAGTAGCTTCTCATTTAATGTGCTGTGCACTTAAAACTAATATAAAATAGTGTTGAGTGTTAACTGTTTTTGAAAATTTTAAAAAAATTTGAAGGTGACAAAATATAAAAATGTACAAGTTTCAAGGAAGCTTAACTCATTTAAAAAAATAATTTATAAAACTGAAAATAAAAGATCCTCTTTCCTTGTTTGAAGTATGGCTGTTGATTGCGACTACTTTAGGAACCTTTGAATACCATCTGGAGTGCCTTTTTTTTTTTTTTACAAAACTTAGACTTCAATATAGCTAGAGATGAAAGAAGTGAAGGTAGCATGGGGTTCGATTCCTTTATTGTGATAGGCACAAGTTGAAACTTTATTTTTTGTCCTCTCTTCTTCCATCTACATTAAATGTTCCATTATTCCCCATCACTCATCACTCCTTTCTGTGCTTCTTTCCTCCCTGTAGCGGCATCTGATCTTTGGTTCTTTCTTTAAGGGTTCTCCTTACCCCTTCTTTTATTTACTTGCAGAATGTAATAAAGTAGAAGTTTAAAAACAAAAGAAAACGAAGAAACTTGTGTAATCAGTGTCCTGAGATACCATGTCAACATGATAGTGGTCCTCACCTTTCTCCCCACCCTGCTTTGCATTACCTCCACTGTGCCTCAAATTGCTGAGGTCCTCAAGAGCAGTCCCTCTCTGTCAGGCACAAAAAGCCCTTGTGCATTTCAGACCACTATCTGGGCAACGTGTGTCTGTCTCTTTGTGTCTGTCTGTGAGCATGTATGTGAGTGTCTACACACAGTAAGAGTTACAGCCTCCTATTGTAATAGGCTCAATATGTAAAAATAAAACAGCCATTATTCTGCCATTAAAATATACTTATTTCAGTGGAACTGCTTTTTGGGGAACTTTTTGAGAGATGAAAATATCCTCCTTGGAGATTGTCAACCTACGTAAGAGTCTCTAGTGGATAATAATTATTTTGTTTAAATGGGCAGATCTTTAAATAACCAAGAACATGGTACAAAGGAAGAGGAGTGGAATCCATTTGCTGCTGTGTTTATTTGCCAAAAGAACAAGAAGAGTACTATGTCAACTAACAGGGCTTTTTTTCTTTTCTTTTCTTTTCTTTTCTTTTCTTTTCTTTTCTTTTCTTTTCTTTTTAATCTTCTCTGCACTGGGATATAAAATTTTGAGTGTGTAGGAAGCATTAAAGGAGTTTAGGAATCTGGATGAGTGAGGAGGAGATGAAGAGGTTCTATAGAGATGGAGGCTGAGACAATGGGAAGGTCCAGAGTTAGGGATGCTTGAAAAACTGGGAGCTGAGAGTGAAGGAGGATCTGGAAATATTTGCACAAGGAAGGTGTTTGCCATTGGTTGTGGGGCTTTGTGGAGAAACAAGGCTTATTTGCAGAGATGGAGGAGGAAGAAGAGGAGGATTAAGTAGTGAAAGGAAATATTTGTGAAAAAGGAAAGGATGTTTAAGGAAAGTGTATTTGTAAAGGGAGAGTAGGGGTTTATATGGATGCTGTTTGGATAATGAAGGATGGGGACAATAGGCTACTTTCAGATTTATGAAATGAGAGACTATCACTAGAGAAGGAAGTGGTTGTTCTGAAGCTTCTGATTAGCCCCCTCCTTCATCATGTTTTCATGTTGGGATTAGTGGGAAGAGGGAGGTTTTTGTGTTCATTGTTCTCCATGCTTAAGCTTGAAATTTGGGGCTGAAACAGATTTCTCCATTTCTCCCTTTTAGTCTTCTAAAAGCTTCCCCTCAGGCCCCATCTGCTGCCATTGGTCTTCACAGAAATACCCACTGCATTTATGTAAAGAATGGCATTGCTTCTGAGGGACTGTTCTAAGTTGGTGTCTGAATTCAATTACATGTCACCAGGACGTGCTTTATTTGAAACATTGCCTAGCGTAAACATCAGCGCTGAAAGAGGCCAGCCTGTGGACCACCAGTGCTCTGGGAGAGCTTTGCACACTAGGCAGCAAGCAGTCTGCACCAAATACACTCCCAGAGCCAGCTCCTCAGCTCCAAGGGCCCTTCTGTAGGACACAGGTAGGAAGCAAACTCTGCCATAAAGTGAAAACTTTAACCTATCACTTTCTGATATTTTTTGAGATTATATTTTCCCAAATTTTCTTCTGTCATCAACATCCCTGCCTTTCCCCAGCAATATAAAATGATTTCCACTTTTTTATCACTTGTTGTAGTCTCCCTTTCCTTAATTCCTGCTATATTAGGTGACCTAAGAAGTGTCTGTACACTGCAATATACAACAAGTAATGTGTTGCCTAATTCAGGACTCTCCAAGCTGTCTGTAAAAATAAAAGGGTAATATGCTAATTAGACTGGATGTCTTCCAGACGTCCTTCCTGACAAAGCCTGGGTGGGGGAGGGGAAGCCAGGCTGGGTCCAGGGTGCTGGAGGAAAGCCCATGCCTGAATTTTCATGCATCAGGCCTCTAGTGGTATAAATTATCTGGAAAACTGCATTTATATTGATCAGACTTCGAGTCTCTCTCCTCCAGCACAATATAAAACAACACAACACAGCACAACACAACACAGTAGACACTTCATTTTTTACTATCTTTTTTAACTTTGCTCTTGGGCCTGTTCTCGTATCCTTAACACCAGGTTCACTGAACTGTAGGTGACTTGCAGTTTGCATAGGATCAGCTTCTCTACCTTGTTAGTTGATATACAAGGAACTGGAAAACTATGTATTATAAAAAGAATTGCACCAAAGAGTAAAGAATCTACCAAGACACTTTAATTTTATTTTTTAAATGTTTTTATTAATTTCAGAAAGAAGAAAAAAGAGGGAGATAGAAATATCAATGATGAGGAGAATCATTAATCAGTTGCCTCCTGCACACCTTCTACTGGGGATGGGACCCACAATCCAGGCATGTGCCCTGACTGGGAATGGAACCATGACCTCCTGGTTCATGGGTTGGCACTCAACCACTGAGCCACACTGGACAGGCCCAAGGCACTTACGATTAATTTATCAAGTACTTTTCTTCCCTAGGGAAAAAGTACTAGAACTTTCTATGGTATCTTTCTGAGATCTCTTCCTGACTCCTGGTGATTTCTAAATGACCATGAGATGATGATATACTTCAGGTGATAGAATAACAAGACCTCTGGGAGGATTAAATTGACCATTGGAAAATAAGTCCAAAGGTTTCAACACTTCGACTTCTTTCCTGTTTAGACTTCCCGGTGTTGTCTTTTCTATCACATGGGCCCCAGATGCCTGTCTGGGCCTATTCTGTGGGTATGCATGCAATATCCATAGCCACCAAAGCCCCTGGGACTGTTATGCTTCCACAGTAATATAATGCAGTGATTTTATCATTTCCTGAGGCTTTTTTGTTTACATAAAATGCACAGAGAACCCAAAATAAACACACCAGTATAGAAACAGTGGAGTCTTCTGGTCTCCTCTCTTACACGTGTTAACAGAGACCTCTCCTGCACTGGCCTCCTCTTGGTTGTCACTTGGGCAACACCTCTTGCAGTGTTCTTCTCACCCGCCCCTCTCCGCCATCAAACTCCTCCTCATGTGGCTCAGTGGTTGAGTGTTGACCTATAATTCAGGATGCCACTATTCGATTCCCAGTCAAGGAACATGCCAGGGTTGTGGGCTCGATACCCAGTGGAGGGTGGTGTGCAGGAGACAGCTGATCAATGATTTCCTTTCAGTATTGAAGTTTCTATCTCCCCCCCTCTCCCTTCCTCTCTGAAATCAATAAAAGAAAATAAAAAGATTATATATTCTTTTGAGGGTGATTTTGCTTCTGAAGCTCAGAAAAAAAGGCATTTCAAGGATGTGTTAACCCAGATGTATAGAAACATTGGACAGGGCTTGCTGAAGGTAAAGGTAAACCTTTTACTTAAGAGATTATATTCCTGGAGCTTGACTACCCACCATGCACCAGATAGGAATTTAGGATCAGTTCACCTATAAGGTTACTTTCTATAAACCGCCCCTCCTTTTTTTGACCACATTGTTCTCCATTTTCCTATACTTTTCCCCTTTTTAGACATCCACTCTTCTGATCTTACTGGCAATGAAAAGAATAGGGGAAGGAGAGAGGTATCACAGCCATTATTGTCACTTCTAGGGTCAGAAATTCCACCTGTGTGGCAGATTCTCCACCTTTGGAGTTGAGTTGACCTGTGGGATTAAGAGATAGCAAGTTGAGACAAGTGTACATGCATTTAGCTCTGGCAGGTACACTAAGCTTTAGGAAAATGAATCGATACCAGGTTTGATGATAAACCTTTAAATGTACAACTTTTACACATCCTTAACAGACCCAATAAGGTTGAACTGAAAACCTGGAGTGTCAAACATGTATATTTCTTTAAATATTCTCTGAAATGTCCTTCCATCCAAGTCATCTGTAACTTTCATCTACAAGTATGTATGGTGGAGAAATGGTGCATGGCTGTTTCTCAGATGTGGTTTATTACTTGCAAATGTCTTGCTCACCTCTCCTTAGAGGCTGTAAAGCAGATCTTCTTCCAGCCAATATTAT
Source organism: Lasiurus cinereus (assembly GCA_011751065.1). Lineage (NCBI taxonomy): Eukaryota > Metazoa > Chordata > Mammalia > Chiroptera > Vespertilionidae > Lasiurus > Lasiurus cinereus. The sequence continues at coordinate 9,270,798 of JAAGEH010000286.1, read as the reverse complement.
TGTGAATATTTTGGTATTATATTTTGATTGGCCAACCAAACTGCTTCAGTAATTAAGTAACTTTTATTTTTTATAAGAGTGTATGTGAGGTAGAGAGGAGAACCGAATATTGCCACCCTGTAGGGTATAAAGAGACATGTAGTGGTTTGATACTCTATAGCTTTATTGGCCCAAAATAAAGAGATAACAGAGTTTGGTAATATTTAACTGGGGAGATTAAGTAGCATTTGCAACTGCAAACAGGTTGAAATATATTAATACACTTTTGTCATCTTAAATTACATCATGCCTAGCCAATATGGCTTTGTTGGTTGAGCATTGTCCTGTGCACTGAAAGATTGCCAGTTCGATTCCCAGGGCACGTACCTGGGTTGTGGGTTTGATCCCCCAGTTGGAAGGCAACTGATCAGTGTTATGTCTCTCACATTGATGTTTCTCTCTCGCTTTTCTCTCTTCCTTCCTCTCTCCAAGCATGTTCTCAGGCAAGGACTTAAAAAAATTACATCAATATCTTATATTTCTGAGTCAAAAATTAAACTGAACTATCCATTTTGACATGAGGTGTTAAGCCCTTCAACTCTACTGTTAGAGTAAATGTTTATAATACAGTTTGGGGTTCTGCTATTTCATCACATTTGCTCTGCCTTGCTTCCTGGATTGCATTCCTGCACACTGTGGAGATACCTTTTCTCTCTAGCTTAGTTCTGGCTCCTGTTTTGTATACATTATCTTAAAACCAAAGTCTTCCCCACTAACTGGCTTCAATTCTTTTCTTGTGTATTCTAACACCTTATTATGGATTTCCTTTTCTGTCTTGTCTAAAATATCCTAAATGGCCGAAACCAGTTTGGCTTAGTGGATAGAGCGTCGGCTTGTGGACTGAAAGGTCCCAGATTCAATTCCGGTCAAGGGCATGTATCTTGGTTGCGGGCGCATCCCCAGTAAGGGGTGTGCAGGAGGCCGCTAATCAATGTTTCTCTCTCATTGATGTTTCTAACTCTCTCTCTCTCCCTTCCTCTCTGTAAAAATCAATAAAATATATTTTAAAATATCCTAAATGATTAGAGGATGCTGTCTAATTTAAATCATCCATTGGGCAGGCATATGCCTTAGATCTCAGACAGCTTGTCGTATACAGTGGTAGAGATGGAAAAGGATTAACTAGGAGAGGGAAATACATGGCTATTAAATATTGTTTATCCCAAGAGTGTTACATCCTAGATTTTTAAGGACCATGATATAAAAAAATAACTGTTGCTATTTTCCTATACAATTTTTATTCCATCAGAGATATGATGTTGCTGGATGTATCAGTAGTCTGGCCCCAAAATGGGCTTGGGATTTAGTTTATATCCTTAAAATTACAACATTTTAGGTATAGATGTGGCTTTATGCTACCATTAAATAATAGCCATCAGATTCCCCTTCTTCCTAAAGGACTTAACATCATTGTCATTTCTTTTTATCAAAATTTCCCCAGACTACCACTCTCTCTTGGGTTAGCTTCCCTCCATGCCCCTTTACCACTGTCAATCAGTCCTCTATTGACATATATATCACACTGTTCTAGCATTTGTCTATATGTGTGTCTTCCCCCTTGGACTGTACGCTGTATAAAGGCAGGAAAGGGTGTGTACTTTCCACATACTTTCCATGCCTAGCTCCAAGCCTGGTTTATGGTTGGCACTTAATGAAGATTAACACCTCCCTAGTAACAACTCCCAAATCTCTGTGGCTTAAGACAATCTAGGGTTGGCAAGGGCCCTGTTCTATGGTGTCCTTGTTGTAGAGTGTAGGTTCATGAATCCTCCACAAACTTGAATGCATGCTAGTCATCTTAGCAGGAAGATGGAAATGATGACTCATGCTCTGTCCCTTGACAGTTCAACTTGTAATTGACATGTCACTTTCTCTCATATTTGATTGCTCTAAGCAAGGGACAGGACATAACTAATGTCATGGGATCGAGGAAGGGTGCCATTGCTATGCTTCTAGAAGGAGGAGAACAGGAATATTAGTGGACTACACTAATGCCTGCTAATCCAAAGTCTGATATGTGGTTGGAACTAAATACCTACTTAAAGAACTACTCACAAATTCCTATTGAGATTTAATTTTTTTTCTATACAGTAAGCAGAACCACTTGAAATCATGAAATATACTAACTACATTTTTTTTAAATGAAGATACTAATATTATTGTCTAAGCTATGTTTGACAAACATCTGGAGACTTTTAAAAATAACACTTTTTTTACTTTTTCATATTAAGAAAGGTATTATATTTGATTTTTTAGTTTATCAAATGCATAAAATATGTAATGGGTACATTTTCATAATTAACATTTTGCCTAAGTCATTTAGAAGAGTTTGGAAAAAGAAGAGTCATGTAAAAGTCTTCAAATATTTGTGTGTTAAGTTAGTCTAATAAAAAGTTCTTTAAAATAAACTTTTTTTTTTTTTTGGAAGAGCTAATATCTGGCTCAAAAACTGGTCAGGAGCTTAGGAAAAATGGGTTTAATTAACTTGAAAATGAAGTCTAACTATAGATTGTATTCTAGTATTTTATACTAAGTGGGCTTTTTTCCTAATTTGTAAAGTAATCCAAATGCATTGTTTAAAATGTAAAAAATAAAAACTACTATGAGAAAGATGAATTAAAAGTCACCACCCAGATAAAACCACCGATAACTTTTTGTTGTGATTCCTTCTATGGTTATTCTTTTTGCAGGAGAAAGGGCATATAGACAAGGCAATCCTATATAATAAAAGGGTAATATAAAAATTGTCCTTTTGACTGGGAGTTTGACCAGAGTTCAACCAGGGAACGTGGCCAGCCTACCAACTGCCCAGGGCCCCTCTTCCCTGCTGGCCTGGCCCAATCTGCCCTGATCAGAGTATGCTGGTTGGACCCCACCTGTGCACAAATTCATGCATAGGGCCTCTAGTAGAAGATATTGGCTTGCCATAGGGAGCAGTGGGAATGGTGAGAAATGACCAGATGAGAATATATTTGAAGGACAATGTTGGTAGGATTTATTGATGGATAAAATAAGGAAGGAGATGATAGATAAGTGACAGAGGACATAGGAAATAGTGAAGGAGAAAGTCTCCCCGCATACCCCAAAAATATCCTCACTATCCACCTATTTTCTTATGTCCTCAATTATAAAATATTCACCTTGAGGGAATTGGCCATGGTTTGCTGGAATTTCAATATAGCAAACCAGCCAGAGATGGGAACAGAAGGGGCCAAGCCTAGAGGTCATCTTGGTTTCAGACCTCCAAGGAGGCATAATGAGATATGTCTCAGACCAGGCTGCTGTTGCTTTCAAGGTCAGAATGATGATAGACAGTTGCTGAGAGGGACATAGGGACACATGTCTTGGGTGCAGAGATGGCACTGTTCCTGAGAAAAAAAAGACCAGGCAAGAGCCAGAGGTGGGGCCAGGTTCCAGCTGGGTGGCAATTCTAAAGGAGAATTCCAATTTTATTTATTTTTGTGAGAATACTTTAGAAGTTAATCATGCGTCTATACATCAGGGCAAGGCTTTTGGTTGGAAGATAAGGAACTGAAGGCAGAGCTTGTTGGGGGAAGCTACAGCTTTATGGGTAGATGGATACTACACTCATCACTAGGATTTAAGCAGCCAGACTGTTTGTTGGCCCCACTCTGTGGTTAAAAGCAATTCCTTATTAGGCTGCCTGAACTTGCCTGGGAAGTCTGTGAAGCTGAGCAGGCAAGATGAAGTTCCTTCAATCTGTGGCTGGGAGGGAGTGGGGGAAGGCTGTGACGGAATTAAAAACTTAGGTTTATCAAGTGCCTCACCCATGGAACAGTGAGCGTCAGGAGAGGGTACAGATAAGATAGAAATACGAGACGTATCCCTCTTTCTGAATCTTGTGGCCTCCTGACAGAAACAAGCACATTATGAAATTGATTACTAACCATAAGCAACAGAGACCAGAAATATAATAACTAGAGTTGAAATGCCTGAAGAGTTGGAGGTCCATCTTATCTTAGCAGTGCATGAGTTCAATAAGAATGTCCGTGTGTCCACTTTGATGATGATCTGAAGATAATTTTTTTATCAGATAGATGTATAAACCATCTCCCTTGCAGTGATAATTTTTATTTTTAAAATGTTTTAAATTTTTATTTATGTATGTGTTTATTTTTAAAACAGCATTTATCAAGGATTTAACCTTTATTGATTTTAACTGTTAATTCTCACTGGAGGATTTTTAGAGACAGTAGAAGGGAAGGGGAGAAACATCAACATGGGAGAGACACATGGATTGATTGCCTCCTGCAAGCACTGCAACCCGATCCAGGCATAGAGCCTGCAACCGAGGTATCTCTGCTCTTGAACAGAATCAAACCCGAGACTCTCCAGTCTGCAGGCTGACGCTCTATTCCTGAGCCAAACAGGCTAGGGCTGCAGTGATAATTTTTAATTAAAATGTAGTTTTATAGACTGAAACTTTAGTTTCTTAAGTTAATATTGTGTCCATATGGTTGCATACCTTTAAAAAAATTATAAACATGAAAGATAGAATTCTAATCGGAGTCTTGAGGAATGAGTGGGTGCAAAAGAGGGAGAAAGGTGTTTCTGAGAGAGGAGGGAGTTTGAGATGAAGGATGAGCATGGTACATTTGGGGTACACAGGAGCTTGAAAGATAAGCCAGTTTCAGGTTTTTAAGTATTCTATTCACTCTTCCTGAATATTGTGGTAATTTGGGAAACACACTTCTATTACTTGCCTTTTCCTGGTGGGTGTAGGAGCTGTATTAAGTCTCTTTGTTGAGAAGGTATGTTGAAACCCCTCTTAAAGAACCATCTTCTAACCGTGATGTTGTTGTTTTTTTGTTTTGTTTTGTTTTTGTCAGTGTTTAACATAAAATGTTCTTTCTCAGCCAAAATGTGAATTTTGTTTTCTCAGGACCTTATGAGCTTTCTGAGCAGTGAAGGATTCTGGCAGAGATCTGTAAGGAAGGCCCATTGCATCATCCCTTTGGGTGTTTGCTAGGTGCTCAGGAAGCAGGTGGTCTGCCCAGGACCAGAACCCTGAAGGGAAATGGGTTCTTTTTATGTACCAGCCTAATCCTCCACCTGCACTTAGGGATTTGTTCCTCTCAAATATCCTTTTGAATTATTATTTTTTCTTTTGAACAAAAAACATCCCAGATCAGTGGTTCTTATTCTCCTTCATTTTGCACTGCATGTTTGTTAGGTTTATTACTAAAACAGAGATAGTGTTTATTAATTACATTAGGTCAGGCTGCAAGGCTATTTGTTCAGATGTGGGCTGATAAGTACTTGGTCTTTTTAAACCTTCTTTAAGTAAAACTCTTTTTTTTTTTCCTTTATAGATTCAAGCAACATTATGGCAGAGCATAGCCATGTGCAACAACAGCTGGGCTTACAGAATGGTAGTTTAGAAGCACGCTTTGTGACAAATTCCCTTGAGAACGATTCCCAAAACATGATGGAGAGCTTGAGCCCAAAGAAGTATTCTTCCAGCCTGAGATTTAAAGCCAACGGAGACTATTCTGGCTCCTATCTGACCCTCTCACAACCTGTGCCTGTAAAGAGAAGCCCTTCCCCTTTGGGAACCAGTGTCAGAAGTAGCCCCTCCTTGGCCAAAATCCAGGGAAGCAAGCCATTCTCTTGTGATGGAACTGACAAAAGTATTTCCATGAAACCTCCCACTCCTTTACGTAGCACTTCACCCTCCGTCAGTGGATATCCACGTGGAAGAACGGACTTTGATCATTATACTGGCCGGGACAGTGAAAGGTCCTTGAGGCTTTCGGAGAAGCCTCCCTATTCCAAACATAGCTCCAGAAACAAATCCCATGACAATGTCTACTTTCTCGGAGGGCTGGAAAGCCGCAAGGCGTCTGGCTCCCTCCTGGCCATGTGGAATGGGAACTCCCTGAGTGACACCAGCCCCTCTCCCATCAACAAATCAGGGGCGGCGAGCATGCCCTCAAGCCCAAAACAAGCCAGAAAAATGAGCATCCAGGACAGCCTGACACTGCAGCCCAAATTGACCAGACATAAGGAGCCAGCATCTGAAAACATTGGTTTAAGAACTAGGAAGTATTCGGGCAGCAGCCTGAGTCACATGGGAGCCTACAGCCGGTCGCTGCCCAGGTTGCACAGGGCCACAGAGAACCAGCTGAAGCCTCTATCGTTGCCTCCAAGAAACTCTCTGGGCAATTCCAAACGAGCCAAGCCGGGGGACAAGGATCTACCTCATAGCATCATAGACAACGACAATTACCTGAATTTTTCTTCTTTGAGCTCAGGCGCTTTACCCTATAAAACCTCTGTGTCCGAGGGCAGTCCTTATGTAAGTTCCACCCTCAGTGTCCCTGGCAGTCCTCGCATGGCTCGGAAGATGCTTCTGGCCTCCACCTCCTCCTGTACCTCTGATGACCTCGATAAGGCTTCCTATTCGGGGACCAGCTCCAATCATTCGTTTCCTTCTGGAGAGTCAGACAGAGTGTTCGTAGCCAGGAGGAACTTCTCTTGTGGGTCTGTCGAGTTGGATGATGCAGATTTAGAGAGCCTCAGACAGGCCTCAGGAACTCCCCAGCCTGTCCTTCGGGAACGGAAAAGCAGCATCAGTTCCATTTCAGGACGAGAGGACCTGATGGATTACCACCGGCGGCAAAGGGAGGAGAGACTCAGGGAGCAGGAAATGGAGCGATTGGTAATAACCTGACTTGACCTTATTGTTTCATTGAATAGCTTCTTGGAGAAAAACTCCAAGGATTTATGTGGGCACGTAGAATTTCCATATGCACAAGTCACTGCTATCCCTTCCTAGAATTTCTCCCACTATCTCTCCTCTTCCTGGGTCACTGTTATTAGTCCTTTGTGGGTCTTTAGAAGGCTCACATGTTCCTAATATTATGCTAAGTTGCTCTGCAGAGTTCTCACAGGTATAAAGTCTTGAGACACTAACAAAGGTAGTTGTGAATTTTACTGAGTTTCTTATGTCTTACATAATTTTTCTTTAAGACTATCAAGAAACATCAATTTTTATTATGTATATCGTCAAATTTGTATATACATGGTATCGTAGAAATAATAGTGAAACTGGAACTATATTGGCCAGGGCAGTGAAAGGTCCTTCACAGGAATGGGAGGTTTCATGGAAATACTGTTGTCAATTCCATCACAAGAGAATTGCTTGCTTCCCTGGATTTTGGCCAAGGAGGGGGCCAAAACCCAGGGAAGCAAATTCTCTTCACAGGGTTTAGGCAGGATTCTGTATAGTAAGTTGTCTGGAAAATTGAAAGGTTGTTTAAATGGTGCATAACCTTTCTTTCTGCACTGTTCACCCACACACATAGCTCACACTCCCTTCAGTCATGTCTCTTAGTATATATAGTGACTTCCAACTACATATACTCAAATTTTTTGACTTGTCCTTTTCTATTTAAATTGGATTTGTGCTTATTTGGAAAAATATTGAAAATAATGAGAACGGAGTGAACATTTCTTAAGAATTCCATATTGTATGAGAACAAACTACTGCATTTTTTATTCTTTTTTCTTTTAGGCATACATTTTTTTAAGCATACTTTTGTTTTGTTTTTGTTTAGGGAATGAATAGCTGTCACATATTATGTTAATTCATTAATGATGAATTCTGTATTTCTTTAATGAGGAAAGCATCAGGATGGTAAAGCTGGTTTACAAAAGTATAAGAGTATCAAAAGTGTTTTATTTATGAAAGGAAGTATGCTGGAATAAGATTTCTGAATTATATACCAAACATGTTAATGCCCTATAGCACAGTACAAATGTAACCTCTGCGTTCATTATAATGGGCAGAAGTCATTGGCATCTATATAGGACAAAATTTGTTTGACATTTTAGCAGAAGAATAATTTGCATTACTCATAGATTTGATAATTTAATGTATATTGTTACAGTGTTTTCAAATATGTTAATATGTAATAGTAAGAATACAAATGTGTGTATCCTCAGGGAGCATTTCTCGGGTGCATCTGTTGGATGATGCTCCAATAGGACAGTTTCCTTTGTCATCATAATTTCCAGAGATTTTTCATGGTCAGAAAAAGGCATTGTATTTGGGCTTGATTCATTGGCATAAGTTAGAAGAAGCTTTAATTAACATATGAAAGCTCTATGGTATATGGATAGCAAACCTAGTACTGTACTGTGTTGAACAACTGTTATTAATGGAGTAGGAGAGTTAACATCTATCTAATCATTTATTAAGAAATCTAGGAGAGCATTTTAGTGCTTTCTACTGCTCCAAAGATCTTCCTCAAATGCTCATATTTACTACTGTGTTCCAAGAATAGGAAAGCAAACTCAAAATTCACTTCCACTGGGTTTCATCTTTAGCACTTACAAGTGTTGGTGAATTTCTCTTTCCTCTAGTGTCCCCACATCTGCTGAAGCTCCAGGCAATCCTGGAAGTGACCTTCCTTACTGCCTGTAAACTTGATGCCTTGTAAGCCCCCAGTAGGTCCCTTTTCAGCTTCTTGGAAGAGCTTTGTGGGTATTGGCTCCAAATATAAAGTTATAACTCCTTTCCTTTAATAATGGGCTTGTCATAGCTGATGAAATTATGCTTATTTTTAAATATGACACTCTAGGTTTGGATTCTGTTGCATAGACTATTTTTCTGATTACATCCTAGCAAAACCAAGGTCAGATTCTATTGATCCTCTGCAAGTAATGTTATTGCCATTGAAAAGTAGAGTCTTAGAAAAAATAGATCTTCCTGATTTCTGAGGGACCAAGTAGAACAAGCTGCCATTATGAGAACGTTTTATTTAGTTTACAAAATCGTAGTCAGCTAAATTGAAAGTTAGAGGTAGGACAAGATGAATGCTAAAGGGTTTTGCCATCAGAAAATAGAACATAATATCAGTAATATATCAGTAATTTTCCAAAACACATATTTATATTTAGAAATTAGATTTCCTGTGTCAGTTCCATCAATTCTATGTAATTCATTCTTATTCCTCTGCATCTGGGATCATTACTAACACAAAGTCATCTATTTCTGGACTAAACTAAGTCCTGAAAATCTGATACAACTGCCTAGTACTGTCTTGTACTTGTCCACGTAATGTTAGCTCAGACGCTTCTACACATAAGTCTATTCTTTGAACTCTCAAGAGTGAAGAGCACCCTGCACACTTCTTCCCAGGAGGCTCTGAGACTGTCTTCCTTTGTCAAAGCATATTCTAGCCTATAACTCTTTAGGTAAACATGAGAGAAAAGCAGAGACTACTGGTGAGGTTAAGAGTAAATGACCATGGTTAATCTATGGTCAATTTAATAAACAGTGTCAACAAGAAGGAGAGCTAAAATCTATTGGGGCATAAGGCATTGATCTTTTTAATCAGTGTTTCTCTGAAGGTAAGACTGTATCATAGAGAATAAGGATATTGATATATAACCAGGGGCTTTCTAGAAGTATGCAGATCTTTATTTGTATTATAAGTAGAGGCCCAATGCATGAAATTCACGTAAGAGTAGTCCTTCCTTCCCCCGGCTACTGGAACCAGCTTCCCTCTAGCACCTGGGACCTGGGCTTCACTCTGGCCGCTGGCAGGAATCAGACTCGGGCTTCCCTCAAGCCCCAGGTACATCTGGAAGTTCATTCGGAAGGACATCTGGTCTAATTAGCATATTATGCTTTTATTCTTATAGATACTAGAGGTCCGGTGCATGAAATTCACGCACAGGGAGGGGTGTTCCTCAGCCCAGCCTGCACCCTCTCCAAACTGGGAACCCTCCAGGGATGTCTGACTGTCCCCTGGGATTGGGCCTAAACAGGCAGTCGGACATCCCTCTCTCAATCCAGGACTGCTGGCTCCCAACTGCTCGCTTGCCTACCAGCCTGATCACCCCCTAACCACTATCCTGCCAACCTTATTGATGCCTAACTGACCCCCTGCCAGCCTGTTTGCCCCTAACTGCCCTTCCCTGCAGTCCTGGGTCCCCCCCAACTGCCCTTCCCTGCAGACCCGGTAACCCCCAACTTCCCTCTTCTGCCAGCCTGGTTACCCCTAACTGCCCTCCCCTGCAGGCTTGATTGCCCCCAACTGCCCTCTCTTGCAGGCCTAGTCCCTCACAACTGCCCTCCCCTGCTGGCCTGATCACCCACAACTGCCCTCCCCTGCTGGATATCTTGTGGTGGCTATTTTGTGTCCACATGGAGGCAGGATCTTTGGCCACATCGGGGTAGCCATCTTGTGTGTTGGAGTGATGGTCAATTTGCATATTACTCTTTTATTAGCTAGGATAGAGGCCTGGTGCATGGGTGGGGGCCAGTTGGTTTGGCCTGAAGGGTGTCCTGGATCAGGGTGGGGATTCCCTTGGAGCATGGGGTGGCCTGGGTGAGAGGCCTGTGGTGGTTTGCAGGCCGGCCACAGCCCTCCCCAAAACTCAAGTGGAGGTCCTGGTATCTGGGATTTATTTATCTTCTACAATTGAAACGTTGCAGCCTGGAGAGGAGCTAAGCCTCCTGCTTGCACAGTGGTGGCAGCCATTTCTGTTGGGATTTATTTATCTTCTATAATTGAAACTTTGTAGCCTTGAGTGGAGGCCTGAGCCTATCAGGGTTTGTGGAAAGCTTGACTTCTTCCATTGCCAGGGAAACCCAAGCCTTCCTCCTGTTTGCTCTGTGGCCTTATCCATCTTGGTTGGGGTTAATTTGCATACTCACTCCTGATCTGCTGATGGGCGTGGCTAATGGGCGTGGTTGATGGGTGTGGCTAGTGGGAGTAGCAGAGTGTTGGTTAATTTGCATGTTACTCTTTTATTAGATAGGATTTTACCTGTACAAAATTAGCCTGTGAAAGGCTAAGCTTCTCATTTGATTTGACAAGTTTTCCTATGTGATTCTTGATAGTTTTGACCTATTTATAAATAAGGGGCCTACAAAACAAGCCTAATTGTTTCTAGCATTTAAAAAAAAATTTTTTTTTTTGGTAGGATTAAGGAAAAATATCTTGTGATTGCCCAGGGGTCCTCTAGGAAAATTTAAAGTTTGTTCAGGTAGAAAAGATATCATGGAATTTTTTTTTCTTCTAAATTTAGGGTCTGATCTTGGTAAGGCAAAATAAGTTATCACATGAATAATCAGGATTGTCCATGTCTTTGAACAAGAAGTGTTTGCAGTTTGATTACCTAATTATTAAGTGACAATAAATTATTTTATAATAAACAATTCTTAAATTATTTAGCAATGAGAAATATTTTTGTCATTTTAAAAATGCAAGGATATATCCCAGTTAGCGTAGGTACTAGGTACACAAAGTTCCTCTTATGAGAATCTGAAAGTGCTTTCTGGGCAGAAAAATAAATTTTTCCTGCCTTTTGTAAGCATAGGCTGATTTCTCCAAGATCAATGTTCCATTTCAGTAAAGATAACTGCATTTTAGTTTTACATTAATAGGGTACTTGTCATGCATTACATTTAACAAAAATAAGTACTTCAGAAATAAACCTTTATAAACTTTGCTAGAATTGTAACATCTTATAATGTCTTTGCAGATGTTACAAACCCAGTCAAATAAAGCTCCGTTTCTGCAGACCTACAATTTAAAAATTTTCATAAACTTTTGTTCTTTACGGTTTTCTTTCACATTCTGGAACAACCAGACACTTTAAGACAAAGGTCCTTAAAGATTGGAAATTAGGGTTAAGTTGACACAGACCATACTTATTATTGATATAAAAGGTTGGTTACCCTTATAATTTTATTTAGTTGAGCACAGATTTTATATTTTTCATAATCTTAAGCATCATATGAAAATAACTTAGCTTATCTTTGAAGTAAACTAATGTATGACATTTAAGAAGTTCAGATAAACTAATCTATGATAAACCAAATCCAAACTATTTAAAAATGAAATTATGCTTGAATTATACTATACACTGGTTAAATAAGGAAAAGGCATAGAGCTGTTTTTAAAATAAAATTATCAAGTCAGCCTGACTTATATAAGCATTCACTTTCATCATGGAAATTTTTTTCCTAAAGGGAAAAAATATTTATGAAGTCAGTAGTTTTGAAAAATGTCTTTTTCTCAAAAATGAACATATCAAAATTCTTAGAATTTTATTTTTAGAATTTGAGAAATGTAAGATTTATTTAAATACTATTACTCTCTATAAACTAATCAGAAACAGAGGTCCTTATATTTTAATTTATTATTATCCTCAGGAGGTAGGAGAATATTCCGCCCACACAAGTGATTCTCCCCCTGCCCCCTCAGGTACAGAACACAGACAAATAAAGAACTTAGAGCATAAGTTCAATGGTCTCTGCTACAGATCAAAAGTAAACACTGGAGCAAGACTAATGGCTTTTCCACTGGGCACAAAATATTGGCCTGATTTGAACTCACAAATAGAAAAGCAGGAAACAAGTTAAAACCAACAATAAACAAATGTCCAGTCATCTTTCACCTGAGCAAGACTAGATTCCATTTCTACGGGACAGATCACCAAGTGGTCAGACCACAAAACCAGATTCCCAGTCATTGCTGCCTCCAATGGGGATAATAACTACAGGTTGTTGCGAACCAAAACCCCTGTCAAACTTGGCTGAGAATCAGAAACATAAACAAAAGCACAGGGTAGGAAAACAAAGCCTTCAGAGAATATTGAGGCAGTGAAGGTCAAGATCTCCTGCCATTTGGGATTTGCTCCAGGAGCCAAAGGCAAGCTGTGCCTGGGCTTCCAGCCCATGAGGTATATACTTCCTGAGCGATGCAATCCACTTGGACTTTTCACTGGGACTTCCAAATTGTCAAAGCATAATTTTCAAAAAATAAACATAACTCTTACTCAAATACAGAATGAATAGATGCCAAAGATTTATTGAACTCATTAATGAGGAAACCAAGCAGCAGAGAACCAGTTCACGAATCTAATTTTAGCATTTTTTTTACATAGCTTTGTTTCATCTGTGTTTTTTCTTTACTTTTAATTGAGTCTTAAAGATTGAATCCTAATTATGAACCTCTGAGGACCAATTAATGAGACATAATAAATGTCTTGGAGTCTATAGTACGCAGCTTCCAACTGCTGTGCTATTTGAGATGTTTAGCTTTTTATAAATTTTCTTCTTTCTTGCTCTCAGCTGCCAAACCTTGCTTTTATTTGCCAGCTTTTTCTTTTTTTATGATTTTAGAAATCAGATAGTGTTATTTTAAAATATTCCAAATGAAGCGTTACTAGATATAAGTGAGGTCTTGATTGGGTCCAATGTGCATGAAGTGTGTACACTTCAGTTCTCATACCTCATGATGTCCTTTAAGACTGGTCAATGGTTGTTTGAACTTCCTACTTCTGCATTATTTTTCAATTAGGAGTAATGCATAAAGGATCTCTAGTGGGCTGGGATGCTGATCTTTTGACGAACAGATGTTCCAGAGGATAGAAAAATCATAAAGTAGACAGGATATTCTTTTTTTCATCTCATTTGTTACCTTCCCAGTAATTCAGAGATAGTGATAGCTATCTTGAACTTCTTATGGTCTGGGGCAGTTAAGTACTTTTAAAAAGAAAAAAAAGGAAAATAATCTGAAAGAAAACTCTGCTGCTGCTAAGAGTATTCATTTGGTTCCATTACCATCTGTGTGCTATTGTGGAAAACTGATGTACTACCACAAATTGCTTTGTAGAGCAATCCAGTATTTTCTGTCTGGTTGACGGCAGTCCTCTGCGATGCCCTGATAAACAGTATTGTAGCTGCTTAGAACTTCGTAAGACCAGACTTGGTATTTATTTCTCAAACATGTTGTGATATGATGCCAGCTCTCATCAGGCATCATGGAATAAGGTTTTCAACTTTTTATATGCTCTACCTTATTGAAGATAAAGGTTGGCTTTCTTTCAAATGCATGTTAATATCTCCAGGGTGGTTATTATTTGAACAGGTGAAATGTCTGAGACAATTCTCTATTGTTTGGAAGGTGTTTTTGCATAGCTCCTCTGAAATCCGTTTGTGACTAAAACATTTTAAGTTGCCAGAGGTAGGGACTACGTCTGTCTTACTCATCACTGTACACCCAACCCCTAGCCAAAAGACAAGGGCAGTACTGCATACATGCTTTTGAGAAGAGTAAATGAATGTTTTTGACTCATTCATGACACTTATTCTGACTTTCCTTATTCTGTGCTGCAGGCTGTATGTACCCTTAGTTCCCTGACATTTCAACCTTAAGTTTGTGCACCAAGTTCCAGGTAGTAGTGAAGCTCTATACAAAAGATGCAACTAAATTAGCACAAATGCATACATTTGATTTCCAGGAATGGAGAAATTCCTTTCTCATTTTCAATTAAAAATGAAAATGTAAAAATGAGTTATTTTTCTTTATTTTGAAAAATTTATATCAGTTTTTATAAGAATTGGTGCTCTCCGGGATAATACAGAAACCAAGGCTGTGTACTGTTGAGTAGACCATAGATCTCTAATGTTTCTAAAATTAAGTAAAAGTGTAATTGAGCATATTTAAGGAGTTATGAAATTTTATAACATAAATGTGTATGTTGTTTAATCTAACAGTGGTAAGATACAGGCACTATTTTAAAGACCAGAGAGGAAACAGGTGAAAGTTACTCTAACCTGTGGCTGTGTGTTGCTTTTCTACCTGCTTCTTGCTGCATCCACTTCAGTGGCTCCTGACCCCAAAAGAAATAGTATTGGGGCATTCAGATCTTTCTGTATTGCAAATTTGACAGCATTTCTTGGTTGGGTGCAGAATGGATGATGTTAAGAGAATGACTATTGTTGCCTAGCCATAGTATTCATCTTTTTTTTTTTTTAAGTAGATTGTGTTTGGAATGTGAAGGCAAGCTTAGGTATTGAAAACTCTTTTGTCCTCTAGTCTGACTTGAAAGGCATCTCCTTCCTGATGTAGACCTTCCTCTTGCTACACCCTGACTGTAGTTTTAATTTTTTTTTAAAGTTTGCACTAGTGGGAAGTAAGCTAGTTAAACAGCAAAGGGGGCGAGAGGTTGGTTTTTCTAACCAAATAAACTTGGTGGCTCAGATTTTTTAAAG
This sequence comes from Lasiurus cinereus, assembly GCA_011751065.1. Taxonomy (NCBI): domain Eukaryota; kingdom Metazoa; phylum Chordata; class Mammalia; order Chiroptera; family Vespertilionidae; genus Lasiurus; species Lasiurus cinereus. The sequence continues at coordinate 9,255,719 of JAAGEH010000286.1, read as the reverse complement.
GGATATTAAGGTATTATGAATCTCTTCCTGTATTCTGAGTCAGAATGTCCATGATTACATTACATGATTTAATCTCCAGATTTAGCAACGCCTGCCTGGTTTCTGTGGAATCTTGCTTTACTTAGCTCTGATGTTTAAAACAGCCGGCCAATTCTTTGTGATTCCCTGCCTTCTTTCACTTTTATGCCTTGTTTGGATGGTTTATAGAGTTTAGCTCAGAAATATATTAGTAATGTGAGCCATAAATGTGAACCACATAATCTAAAATTTTCTTATGTTAAGAAAAATGGGGCTTGTGGGGGGGGGTGAAATTAGTTAGAATATATTCCACAGCACAGGATTAAATTGGTGATGCTTACTTCATAACTAAGTCATCCAATCTCTAAGCCGACTTCTTTAATTTCTAATAAAATACAAGTAAATATATAACTGTGGGCAATATAAAAAAGACTGCTATCTTTGGTCAGATCACCTTGAGTCACTAGAGAATAAAGACTTTATCTTTTAAATAGAAAATTGTTAGCATATATTAGATGTTCAGTAAGTATTGAAACAATCATAGCAAATTAGGATTGTCAACTGTCCCCAGTTAACCTAGAATAAAAAATTACCACTTTTTTTTTTTCACTTGGAGGGCTGAGAGGAGAATAGAAAAGGAAAAAGTAGTGTTTAGCAACAATTTAGTGACTCCACATTGGGGAAACAGAGGCTAAAATCTTAGTGTAATTCTGTGGTACAGTAATCTATGACAGTTACTATTAAAAGCAAGTTCTTCTGTATTTGAAAGCAAACCCTATCCAGGTTCTTATTACCGTGGCAGTGCAAGCTATTGCCTCTTGATGGTGCCACACATTTAAAAATCCCTGCTCAGAACTGAGGGACCTGTACTGTGAATAATACTTAACTTAGTTTAGCATTCTCAGGTTAAATGCTGAAATATAAAAAGGTAATTTAGGCAAAAAGGAAGCCCTACACGCCACGATTATGGAAAAAGTCTTTATTACAACCTGGTAAACCAATGTACATAAGGACTTGTTGAGAAATGAGAAATAAAGCTCAAATTTTATAGAAAAATGTACAAACTAGATGAAAATTCAAAATATAGTATATCTATATCAACAGGTACATAGGAATGGGGTGATAAGGAAGTACTATTGATATTTTCTAGGAAAAGTGATCCCCATATTTGTTTTTCAAATTACTTAGTGTCTCTAAATTAAAAGCCATTTTAAAATTTCTCATCAAATGAGTTTATGGCTGCTAGCTAATTCTTACAATGAAAAATTTTCTTCCTCAATTTTAGAAAAGTTCATGGGAATATTTGCTATGAAGGATATTTTTAAACTTTGGGCTTTATTTTTAGTCTAAAACAAGTATTACATGCAAATTTATTCACCACTTTTTCAACAGAAGAATTTTGATTCAGCCATCTCAAAGTGCAGGTTAAAATCTATTAGAAGGCACATTTACCATATCTCCGCCCTCAAAGTTAATCTTTTTAGGAAATTGTAGATTCAAATGCAATTATAAGAAATAATTTGGAGATCTGTGTACCTTATACCCAGTTTCCTCCAGTAGTAAAATATTGCAAACGATGGTACAATATAACAACCAGGATATTGAACTTGAAACAGTCAAGATACAGAGCAGTTCTAACACAACAGGGGTTTGTCCTGTTGCCCTTTTATAGCCACTCCCACTTCCTTCCTACCCTCCATCTCCTCCTTGACCCCTGGCTCATCTGTTCTTCATTTCAAGAATAGTACATAAATACAAGCTTATGCTATGTAACCTTTTGATTTCAGCTTTATTCACTCTGCATAATTCCCTGCAAATTGTGCAAGGGGTTGCATGTTGTTGCCTGTCTTTAGCTCACAATCTGGGATGTACCTAGCCAAGGAAATCTCAGGGGACTCATTTCTGTGTTTTTCCTCAGGTACTAGTTCCTAGCTGATCTGTCTTTCTCCATGTTTCATGGTCTTCTTATGTTTGTCTGATATATTATAAAATCATTTCTTATAATTCCTCATTGTACTTAGTACTTCTTCCCAGAAGCAGAAGTCAATGAAATGATTAGTGTTTCAGAGTTCAAACATCTAAGAATTTTGCTCTGTTGAAGTCTAAGTGACTATAAGGAACAAACCTTTTTATTGGGACCTGTTCTGTTTAAGAATTTTGGTTTGGAAAAATTGATAGTTTTCACTTAAAATTGCTAAAATTCATACCCCAGTTCTGCGATTATTTTTTAGAATTTGAGAAAGGACAATTTTGAAAAAATGCTAAGTAAAATTAAAAGGAATAAGAATAATTCACTAAACCCAAGTATTTTATAACAGTAGAACTTTTCAATAACCTCAAGTCTACCACTTGATTTTTTTAAAATTATATATTATTCAGATTATCACATGTTTCTTTTTTCCCCTCCATAGCTCCCCTCCACCCAACTCCTACCCTTCCCTCTGCCCTTACCTCCCTCCCATTGACCTCATTCATAGGTGTATGATTTTTGTCCATTCTCTTCCTGTACACCCCTCACCCCTTCCCCCCTGAGAATTATCAGTCCACTCCCTTTCTTTGCTCCTGATTCTATTATATTCACCAGTTTATTCTGTTGATCAAATTTTTAATTCACTTAATTTCTAGATTCACTTATTGATAGATATGTATTTGTTGTTCATAATTTTTTGTCTTTTATCTTTTTCTTCTTCCTCTTCTAAAAGAGTACCTTTCAGCATTTCATATAATACTGGTTTGGAGTTGATGAACTTTTTTAGCTTTTTCTTATCGGTGAAGCTCTTTATCTGCCCTTCAATTCTGAATGATAGCTTTGCTGGATAGATTATTCTTGGTTGTAGGTTCTTGCTATTCATCACGTTGAATATTTCTTGCCACTCCCGTCTGGCCTGCAT
>JAAGEH010000286.1:9085225-9247477 GCA_011751065.1 Lasiurus cinereus | reverse complement strand
ACACACACACACACACACACACACACATATATATATAATAAACCTATTAGTTATATAACATATTACATATTAAAATATTACTTCTATTTTTTAAATCTTTATTGTTGAAAGTGTTACATATGTCCCTTTTTTTTCCCCATTGACCTCTTCTAGCCTGCCTCCTGCCCCCTGTCCTCCTAATCCCCCCTCCCATCCAGGTCTTCACCACCCTATTATCTGTGTCCATGCATATATATATATGCATTCAAATTCTTTGGTTGATTACTTTCCACCATTAATAATAATTAAATGCACTTAGTAAATGTTCTATAATTAAATATATGCTTTTATATATTCATATATAGTATATTAAAGTTCAGGGTCTTTTTCTAAAATAGAGACACAGTTAGAAATAGTAGAAGGTGGTAAGGGCTTAAGGAAGATGTTGACACTGGTGAATAATTATAACTTTTTAGAAAATGACCAGGAGTGTGAGGAATTGATTTATGAAATGAGACTGAAAGAACTGAGTATCTGTATAAGTATGAGCAAAGGCAGGATATGATGTGGTCATCAGGTATGTGAGTGCTGCACCCATAGGGCAGGGACCCTGATGGTCTCTGGTGTTTAAGGTGGGAGCCACAGGCAGTGTGAAGTAGAAACGTAGGTTTTATGTCAGGGCTGAAGTATGTGCACTGAATGGGAGAATGGAATTTTGGAGGGCATTTATTTCTAGAAGCTGCTCTGCTGGGCTTAATATGCTATAGGGAATATACAGGCCCCAAAGTAGATTTACAGAGTTTACTCATGTATTAATTGTTATGTTTTCTGTACAAAGAATTGTGAACCTACTTTGCCCGATCCTGATGCTACTCTGTATTGGCGGGGATTGTGGGACCAAATGGCAGTGAGGGCTGGAAAGATTCCTTTGTCTCTGGGCTGCTGTGGTGACTGGACAGAGCTCTGTTGCCCAGGTGCAGGTGCCTGGTCCACCATGCAGAAGGAATTGGGGCAGTGGCAGTGAAGGATTGTTTTTTTCCACCTTCCAGAATGGCAGAGGAATCCTGTAGATTTGTGCATTTTTTTTTAGGGAAACATTTTTCTTGCGTTTCCTTTGCCTGAACAAAATTGGGTTTGGTCTTAAGGTTTGCTTGTTAACCAGTATTAGCGATGGTTCCCCAGGACCCACAAAACAAATGGTCTATTTCACTTCAAATTTTTATGGAAACCATCTCCAGTTGTGGTTAACAAACACTGAGCACCTGCTATGTGATAAGCGCAGACTTTAGACTTTTTAGTATAATGTATATAAAACATGCTACATTGAATTCTCCCAAGAACTCTAGGGTAGGTACTTATCTCTGTTTTACAGACCAGGTAACAAACAGGTTGAACTTGATTAAAACTTCTATGTTAGAGTTCTGATGAGTGCCAGAACTTCAAATCCAAATCCATATTCTTTTCATGTAATCAATTTTAGACACAAAAATTTAGCCCTGAGTGTCCAGTGGTTCTATGGGGAGAGAGATCAGTTTGCTCCACAATCATTAAAATATAAGATCATGGAGAGTGGCTTTCTTCATAAAAAGTCCTGATGCCTTTATTTCAAAGCACTTCTCCTGTTTCTGGTCACTTTACTCTTGATATTCCTGGAGAAGGGGGAGGTGCCCCTTCCCTTACAGGCAGAATGCATTGTTCTAGATTGCAAAGGGCTGGGGATGAGGTTTAAGCACTAGCAACTACTTTGTGATTGGAGTTGTAGAGATGGAGGAGTCTGAGGGAAAGTAGGGCAGTAGAAGAGTGGATGTACTGAGTAATATGATAAAAATTATTGTTTATTTTTTCAGACAGAGGGGATGCAGTCACAGAGAAGAAATGAGTGTAGGAAAAGGGATCATTGGGATACCCCACAAGGATGGTGAGAGGGCCTATGGTGCAGGCAGAGGGCTTAACCTGGGACTCTCCTTAGATAACACCTTATGTTCACTTTGTCCCAGACAGCATTCTAAGTGCCAGCTACATGTTACATTATGAATTTTAATACTTTCAACCATCCTCTTAGGTAGATACCCCAGTAATCCTGTTTCTTACATGAGGAATGAAGTCTGGGAGAATGGCTTTCCCAAGGCCACACAAGTAGCAACAGAACCAGGAGGCAAACGCAAGAAGTCTGACTCCAGAGTTCATGCTCTTAGCCACTGTGATGCAGTGGAGAAAGGAGGACCAGATACCTAGAGATACTTACAGGAGGGAACTTCAGGGAGCTTAGGCAGGGCGGCCTTGGTCTCCCCTGTGCTTGTGTATTTGAGTGCACTGTGTCTATTTTAGAAGCAGGTACTGAAAAACCTCTGACTGGTCTTAGTTACTTGCATATGTCTTACCCTCCCTCAGTATACAATTATCTATTCCTATGGGTGGAGAATAAGGGTATATGATGCAATATCCTCATACTAATCTGCACATAACAAATGCTTCCCAATCAATCCATAGCTATCACATTATTAGTAATTCTCCAAATAACTTGCAGTCCCCTCCAGAACAGATACAGTCAGACAAAGCCATTACTCTCTCATACATCAGTTGGGCCTCTTTCCAACTCAGCCTTTCTGATGAGGCACACATGCACTTCTGTTTAATCTAAGGGTAAAGAATAAAGCGTTTTCCTGACCAAGTCTGAGAGTGGATTTTCCAGACAGACTATAAAATAAAATATTCTTAGCTATATATTAAAGTGACTTGCATGAGGATAATTTGCAAAACCAAACAATAAAAACTTCTTACTTATATATATAATTTCTTAAACAGATCGTATTTCCTAACTGATAAAAAAAACAATACTATGGCAATGTTTGGGTAAGTGTGAAAACCAGTGAAAGGACACTGTTTCTACACATGACCACTTTCACTGGACACCAGTTGCAAGTCAGAGAGTTCCCCAACACCTCCTTCATCTACACTAATAAGAGAGAAAGATGTAAATTGACGGTACCTCCGCAACAACCACCAGCCAGCCAGAAATGAGCATACAATTTAACCCAACAAAGATGGTGAGTTGATTTGCATATGCAGGCGCCAAGCAGCTGAGGGTGGGGAGGCGCCAAGTGGCCTGGGTCCCAGAGATGAGCTTTAAGCCCTCAGCCTCCCATGACCATCGCCAGCCCCAGGAGGTGAGAATAGCAGTGCCAACCCATGCCTGCAGGCTCCCAGGACCATCGCCAGCCCCAAGAGGCCAAGGAGGCCCTGCTAAGCAGCCTGGGAGCACAGACCATGGCCCAGCACAGGCCCAGAGTAAAATATTGACAGCAAGTCCTTTCAGTATAATTGGGGCATTAGGGGCCCACAGAATGATCATTTCCTGACACACTATTTACAATTAAATAAGTTCTTTATAGTTTGACATTTTACAGCCCTGGAAAGTTACATATAATAGCAAAGTGAGAAAATGAAAAGAATTTTTAGGCTTTTAAAGATGTAACTAATTTCTGTCTAGAAGACACACCAAAAAGTAGTGGTTTTATTGTCCTATAGGACATTAGCCAGATTGTATCTAATTTAGCAATTTTACTTTAGGCTGCAGGCTCCTCCCTGACCGGAGCCCAGGTCAGGGCTCATGCAGGAGGCAACCAATCAAAGTGTCCCTCTCACATTGATGTTTCTCTCTGTCTTTCCCTCTCTCTTCCACACTCTCCAAAAATCAATGGAAAAATACCTTCAGGTGAGGAAAGGAAGGAAGGAAGGAAGGAAAGAAGAAAGGAGGAAGGGAGGGATAGAGGGAAGGAAGGAAGGAAAAGAGGTGAGAAGAGAAGAGAAAAGAAAGAAATGTCATAGCCTATGAAAGATACATCTTGAAAATACCTAAAGAAAGTTGTCATTTTTCATGGTGAAGTGGCTGAAGTGCATGTTGATGAAAACATCTTGGTGGCTGTGATGGCCAGCAGTGGCTGCAGCACCTGGGTGAAGGGAGTGATGCCTTCCCTTGATCAGCCAGATTGCCTCCTGCAAAGGGAGACCTACTGATGCCTTAGGCCCATAGGGAGTAAGCCTAAGCCGTCAGTAGGACATCCCCTGAGGGCTCCCAGACTGTGAGAGGGGGGCAAGGTGGGCTGAGGGACCCCCCCACCCTGCCAGTGTATGAATTTCATGCACCATGCCTCTAATAATTTGCTAGAAAGACTTGCAGAACCCACTGAAAGCTGTTCTAGTCACACTTATCATTTATTATAGGGGAAGGCTACAGATAAAGATCAGCCAAAAGAAAAAATAAATAAAGCAGAGTCAGGAGGTTTCAAATGTGAAGCTTCCACTCACCTCTCCCTATGGAGTCAGGGTGCATTACCCCACCCACCTTAATGTGTGACAATACACTGTGTGTCCAGCACAGAGTGAATAAAGCCTCCGCTCCACATTTCGTCACTCAGGGTTCAGGTGGCTGGAGCCAGCACCCTCTGTCACTCTGCCATGGCAAGCAAGGTGTGTAATGAATCATACACTAGCTATTCAGGCAGAGGTGACACATATTACTTCTCACATTTCATTGGCCCAGGCAAGTTTGATAGTCACATCTAATTTGGGGTAGGGAAGAGAAGAATCATTTCATTGTGTCCAGAAAGAGAACTGATCTTAGGAGCCTCAGTTACTAGCCCAGGGGATTTATCTCTAAAAACAAGTAGACTCACATAAAAGATTTACTGCTACTGTTTTCCTCCTGATTGTCTCCCCCTCTCCCCATGAAGACATGAGAATTTGCTTGTGGCGTCCTAAAAAATAATGCTGTCAGCCCAGCTCTTCTCATTCTGCCATCCGACCAGGGTCTATGAATTTATTTCAAAAGTTTGTTTAGGACTATTGAGATCTCTTGAGACCTGATATAAAGAGGAAGAAAGTTGGCCTATTTCTATGTAGGTACTTCATCCCTCTTCCTATGAAGAATCCCATCTCCCTAGCTCCATAGTAGTTGCTGATTGCTGAGCATATTGGGATATGCCACCACACTATGCCTTTGAGGTATGGTTCCTTTACAGAAATGTCCTGCCCATCTTGCTGTTCAATAGGTCACACAGACTCATTTATTCTTGAGAACTCAACTCAATTTGTTTTTCTATAATTTTTACATTTTTCTTTGCTATATGTGAATTCATAAATTTTCTGTAAACCTTTGTTATCACTGTTTTCTGTAATTGATTATATGTGCCTTCTGTTAAAGTTTTTAGGCTAGAAATGTTGTCTTCTTTCATCTTGGTGTCACCAGCATATTACTGGGCATTGAGTAACTTAAAATATCTGTTGAATTGAAGATTAGGAAGATACTGAATCTCTAGGGTTAACAGTAGAGAGAAGTAAAGTCATACCTATCAGTTATAAAGGTCCTTTTAGGAAAAAACAATCTCCTTTCCAATAAATTATATCTAACCATTAAAGATTGACTTTATGTTTCATGTAATGACTCAATATATTTAACTATAACAGAAGAATTTGAAAAAAATCTTACCTGTGCTTAAGTATCAGCAATCAGTTTTCTGCTTAATTTATTTCTGCATTATATTGAGATTCCTATGGCCCTAGACTAGCTGTAGTTGATTCTGTGAAAATTGGATATTTTGAGGAGATGGAGGAGGACTGTGAACTGAGGGCTGGGAACTGCAATGGGGCAATGCAAGCCACATTCCCCTGAAAGGAAAGAAAACTCTGAGGTCATGAAAGAGACACTTACCCCACAACTCTTTATTTTTTTAAACCCAAAGGAGAGTATTGCACATCATTTTCTTCAGGTATATTTCATAAGATCTTGTGTCTCCTTCAAAACTTTCTTTGATTTGATATATGTGGCACATGGGGATGGAGGAAAGGGAGAAAAAATAAACATGTATTGAAATAATTTGTTTTGAAGTGACCTGCTTTCTAAACCCGAGCAGCATGGACCATGTGAATATTTAGGTTCTGTGCTGGAGACTGTGCAATAAATTGCTGGTTTGGAAAGGAGATAGGATGTAAAGATCTCAAAGAGGGTAGGTAGCCTCCCAACTCGGCATAGGGCCAGGTGAAATGCCAAAGAAAATCAAACTTACGGGAGTTTGCCAATCCCAGTTTGCACTCGATGTCCCAGAATAATTATTAATAGTGCCCTATTTGGTTCTCAGAGTGTCCTGGTTTGGAGCAATCCCCCTGGTTGTAGGTCATGCAGAGTGGAGAATATTGGTGTGATGAATGGGAAGGAACAAATGCCAGAGTGAAGTGGACTCAAGGGATAATTATTATCTGAGGGGAAATTCTGTTCAGGGCTTTCCTTAAAAGGCCTCTTGTAGTGCTTTCTGAAATGCCTTGCAGACTTTCTTCTGACTCACTGTCCATCATCAGTTTATTTTTCTTTGGTGCTGTTTTATGGGGCCAATGTGCCATGGCGTGGCCTGAATTTGTTGCAGACTCGTGGGCAGCAGTTGTGTGTGCACGTGTGAGTGAGTGTGTGTGTATGTGTGTGTGTGTGTGTGTGAGAGAGAGAGAGAGAGAGAGAGAGAGAGAGAGAGAGAGAGAGAGAGAGAAATTCAAGCCTAGACAGATTGGCTTGTGAATGGGGTGATAAGAATAGAGAAGCACATACCAGTAGACCAAACTTCCTGTGCACAAGACTTTGAATGCTGCGTTTCACTCTCTGAAATAGCATTCATCTTCAGGCTGGGATCATTTATTCCCTCTGGAATTAAGCAAGAGCACTGGCAGCAAAAGAAACTATTTTGGGAAGGAGACGTAGGAGGAATTTTGCTATGTATTATAAGCCAGGCAGAAGTACCTTTTATGCTTTTGAAGGCCACATGTCCTGAGAGCCCTGGTAAATGGAAATTGACAATTTCCCAAATGTAATGTCCAGGCTCGTATATACATTCTATGACCTAGAGAGATTAGTAAAAACTGAATTTAGATGCTTCAACTTAATTTACCTAAAGGGTAGAACGGACACTTTTCTTTGGAGATTAGCCTCCAATGCAGATGCTGTGGAGAAGGGTAAAATGTAACATCTCATTCCTGTCCCCTTCCTCACACATCCCCTTGCAGGTTCTTTTTGTATATTCTGGATCATTGGAGAGGTTTAAAATAAGGCAATGAATGCTGAGTTCACCCCCTCCCAACCGCCCCAGAAAGCTGAGGTGGGTAGGGCTTGGCAGCTGGTGGCAGCTGTGGAGATAAATAAGGACCGGGCTCCCGGGATGCGGGTGTGTGGCTCTGAGTGCCTGCAGTGGGAAGAGGCCATGAGAACGGAGCTGCAGCTGGAGTCCAGAAGTTCAGACAGTGAAAGGGAGGTGGGGGCTTATAGCAACCCATTTAATAGTCCTTTTGATTAAGCTATTGCATTTTTGGGGGGTTGTGGGAAGTTTAGAAGCTGAATACAACTCAAATGACTTCTATCTTGTCATTTAATGAATGTATTTAATGGAAACCAGGGAATTATATTGCTCTGTACCTGCTTGAGTTTTTTACTTGACACTCGTTTGACTAATAAAAAGCAAACTGCTTTCAGGATTGTGTCTTTATAGATTTGCTGCAATTAGAAATTGAAAATAGCAGCCCAGTGCTGTTTAAAAGTTTTCTATTTTGTAACTGATGACCAGTTTGAAAAGGCTTTTTTCTAGAAGGCTTTTGAATTCTCTTTTCAGTGTGGTAGATTTCATCACAACAGATGTTTTTTGTTACTTTATTTTTTTTCTTTCCCCTTAGATATTAAAATTAAGGTAAAGATGTTGAGATTCCCTAACCCAAACAGTGCTGTCTAGGCTTATGATAAGCATTTTGTAAATTATACCTTGTTCACAAATATTTAGTAAGTTTATTTAAAATAAAAAAAGTCAGTTGTTTTGCTTGGGGAATGAGAGCAGTGTCCATTAGTGGTACCACTGTAGACATCAATGGCCTATATATTGCTTTTTTTAAAAACCAAATGAGCAATCATCTCATTTTTCAGATAAATAAATCAAAAATTTAATGATTTCAGAAGCTGATCTACATTGTTTTCTTTCTGTCTGGACATGATGTCAAATAGCCTTCATTTTCATGCAACATTCCCACCTTTTTATCATTTCAAGTACTCATGAGAGAAATTGGTGGAAAATACCCTCACATGAAACATAAAAAAGAGCTGAAATTTTTTAATCATTTCAAGAAATCAAATGAAGACTTAGATATGCCTATTAAATTAATAAATTCTAAAATTTGCATTTTTCTTTTTGTGTATCTAACAGTAGGATGATATTTCTATAGGAAGTTAGAGAATTTATTTTAAGGAAAAATACTAAATCTATAGTGATGAAAGAGCTAGATATTGTTGAAGATAGGTAGGTACAGGCGGGGGCGGGGTGAGGATTTTTTGAAACAGATTTACAAACCCTTTTAAGTGTTTGGAAAATTGTTAAATCAAGAAAAGGCTTACTGATTGCTTCTATGGGCTAGGACCAGCACTGGTATGTACAGGTAAAGGGGACAGCCCAGAATATAGGTTGGGAGGAATATCAGACATTGTTAACCTTGGTGTCATCTGGATCCTTATATGTGTCCATCAGAGAAGATGGAAATCATCCCCAGCCAAGTGTCTGTGGGCTCATGTGTGGGACAAAATTACCAGGGGTCCTGTCCTCTTCATTATTTCTATTTGGAGTTGTCTCCATTCTCAGAGACTCACTGACCTTCTCCTCCCCTTGTGTTTTAGGAGAGACAGCGTCTGGAGACCATCCTCAGCCTCTGTGCTGAATACACAAAGCCTGACAGTCGCTTATCTCTTGGCACCACTGTGGCAGATGTGCAGAAAATCAATAAGGAGCTTGAGAAACTGCAGATCTCTGACGAGGATTCTGTGTTTGAAGAAGCCCTGGTGAACCCCGATGTCAGATACAGGTGCCACCAGAAAGGCACTGGCCACGATGCGGACTTGGCAGTCTTTGGGAGCCTGAGTCAGAGCAGTGCCAGCTTCCTTTCCCCCAGGAGCGCCATGAACGAGGAACTGCTCAGGGACCTCGCCAGGACTCCCCCACCGCCCCCCTCTGCCTTTCCAAAAGCTTCCAACGAGTCCTCTTACCTGAGTATCCTGCCAAAGGTAAAGGAGACAGCACAGAGACTGGGCTTGAGGGCCCAGGACTGGGCATCTGCATTAGCCCAGAGACTAGAGGCTTTATCATGCTTGTTTTCTAAATGTGTTCAGTGAAGCCTCAATTTACCAGGTTTTAGCAAGGTATAACAAATTAGTGTTTATTATAAAGCAGGAAATTTTCACTGTAAAAATATAACAGCTCAGAAAAGTAGAAAGAAAGGTTTCTCTCCATTCTGTCCCTCTGAGTTGTACACCTGAGAGATAAACACAAAGTATTTTACATGCTTTCCTAATACAGTATTTCTGTGCATATGCGCTATATATTATAAGCATAAACATATACACGGTGTTCTACATTTTTCCCCTGTTCTACATTTTTCCCCTCCCTAAATGTCTTGAGCATTTTTTCATATTAGTATACACAGCTTTACCTCATTCATTTCAATAGTGTTCTGTGTTTGGGAATACTATTTAAATTGTTTCCAGTTTTTGACTAGTAAAATCTACATGCAGTAAATATATGTATATATATTTGCACAGTTATAGATAATATTGTGCAAATAGTATCTGAAAGATCACTTACTTACTAAAAGTGGAATGCTAGGTCAACGAGCTTATGTATTTTTTATTTTAATCAATATTTCCAAATTATACGTTCAAAAGAGTTATACTTTCAACAGTTTATTTTATGAGAACACCTTGTTCTCCATACACTTGGTAAGACTGTTTATCAAAATTTCTCAGTTTGCTAAGGTAATAGGTGTAATTAGCTTATCTTTAATATTCAGGAAAGTGGGCATCTTTTTACTGTTTTAGTTGTTAATTTGTATTTAAATACATTTATTTATGTTCCTCACCAATGCCTTGTTTTTACTGAGTAATAACTATTTTGATAATGAAATTAGTCTTTTATCATGAATGGTAACTTTGATTTTTGACTTTTTTGTGAAATATTTTGGACATATAAAAGTTTAAGATTTATATGTCATCATAGTTATTATTTTCTGGTCATTTGCTGGTTTTAAAATGTCTTTCAAAGTTGAGGATTTTTAAAATGGAATTCAAGGAAAAACTTTTGATGCTATTTTTTTTTCACACAGGTTAAGAATTATTTTTCTATAAAATTTTAAAAAATTCTCCTACCTGTTTTCTAGAAAGAATTTAAGAGAACTTTATAATAAAATATATTAGAAGATAAGTATTTTATTACAATAAAATTAGAACATCATTGCCGAGACTGGTTTGGCTCAGTGGATAGAGCATTGGCTTGTGGACTGAAAGGTCCCAGGTTCGATTCCGGTTGGGGGCATGTCCCTTGCTTGCGGGCACATCTCCACTGTGGGGTGTACAGGAGGTAGCTGATCGCTGTCTCTCTCTCATTGATGTTTCTGACTTTCTATCTCTCTCCCTTCCTCTCTGTAAAAAAATCAATAAAATATATTTTAAAAAAATTAGAACACCAAAAGAGTAACAAACAGGAAACAGTAAATTCTGGGAAAGCAAGTATCATAATCAAAAGAATTTATTTATTTAAGAATAAATAGGACTAGTTAATTTATTTAAGTGGCTCTGACCATTAAGTTAAACTCTGAGATTCTTGGCTGAAGAATCAAATATAAAAAGATATGTTAGTTATTTTTGTTCTTATTGTTATTGTTGTTACAAGAGAAGGACACTTACTTATTCTTTAAAAGAAATATGTCATCATGGTACTAAATTCTGGAGGTAATTTAGTACCATGGGAGTTTATGCATTTGTTTTTATTTTTGTTTGTTTGGCTGCAACAAGAATTTTCTTGTTAAAAAAGTTCAATGTGCCAAGACTGGTTTGGCTCAGTGGATAGAGCGGCCTGCAGACTGAAAGGTCCCAGGTTCGATTCCGGTTGGGGACATATACCATGCTTGCAGTCACAACTCCAGTAGGGGGCATGCAGGAGGCGGGTGATCGATGTCTCTCATCGATGTTTCTGACTTTCTATCCCTCTCCCTTCTTCTCTGTAAAAAATCAATAAAATAAAAAATAAAAAAAAAGTTCAATGCTCCTGATCAGAAGTCACCTACCTTGGTTCTCCCATTGTATGCATGATGATCATCAAGACTGAATTTCCCAAATCCTTCTTCCTTCTAATGACCACATGTACCATTATAATTCTCAATAGAGATGTAACTGTTAAAAAAAACGCTAGGATCTAGAAGGAAACTCAAGAGTTGTCTTTCAGGCACAGTGAATGATCCATTATTTCATAGTTTGACATGTTGTCACCTTGTGTTTTCTCAGAAATCCTTTGCTACCTTTTTATCCTAAGTCCTTTCACATGTCTTCTCTTACGGAGATCTGCTAGATTTTGTTTTGATGCTGAGCTATGAGCTCTCCCTAAGGACCATCCTTTTGGAGATAGGTTTTCTCCTGAAGAGGACTGTGACAAGAAAGCTGTTGCTATGTAAGTGAGCAGATCAGGACAGATGTTTTCAATTGCTCAAAAGTGTTCTTGTGGAGTAGAAGGCCTCTGAAGGTTGGAGCAGCATCCCTGTGCAAAATAAAAGACTGTGCCTCCTGGGACACAGGAAATGTCAGCGGCTCCTGTGGTTTGCACACAGCAGCTTAGACAGTGCCAGTGAGAGGGCGTCGTGTTCCTGAGAATGCATTTTTTTGTTTATTCTTTTTGAAGACAGACATATGTTGCCTCAAGACAGAAGATGGAATCTTTTTAAAAAGTCCTGGCCATTTGTTTTTGGTGCGCTTCCTCTTGGAGTAATCTGCTCACTGAATTATTTTAAAAGTACAGTGCTTGTTATTAATCAATCTAAGGATTAGTGAAGAGAGGAATGTGAAAAACACTCTAAGCCGATTTAATAAAACAGATTTTAATGATAGTTAGGAAACTGGAGATTAACCGTTCTGGAACTTGCTTTATCAAATACTTAAAGATACAGGTAACTTTGGCAATATGCTAATTTTAATGAGCTTTTGTCAACCTATCTGCCACCACCTTCTCCTTTTTCTTGCCATTATATTGAGATATAAGTGACATACTATGCCATATAAGTTTAAGGTGTACAGCAAGCATGTCAAATTCGCCAGCCATGAGTTTGACATGGTTGGTGTACAGTATAATGACTTGACTAACATATATTAAAAACGATTCCCACAATAAATTTTGTTAGCATTCATCACCTCATATAGTTACCAAAAATGTTTTTTTCTTTGTGATGAGAACTTTTCACTCTTCTCCTTTTGAGTAATCATTCTGTCTACAGTGGAAAACCCTCACACTTGCATCCTCATCTGGTTGCAAGACGTTTCTAAGAAGAGATCTACAAAAAAGGCAGATGCAAAGTTCCTATTCTTTCTCCCCTTTCTCTGTATCTATCTATTACTATAGAGATAGCAGACTTGGGGATGCACATATGTGTGTTATGTGCTTATTAAATAATGTCACTCCCAGTGGAATCCTATCTATTACAATAAAAATATCCCAGAGAGATTAATATTAAAGCTTTCTCTTTCCCTATAAAGCTATTTAGTGGCCACCACACCCATTGCTCTCTATTGGTTTTCTTTATTTTGATATAAATGAGGTCAACATCCACACCCTATTCTATCACAAACCAGAGTTTTAGAATGCCTTTTAAAGATTTTGCTTTCTATAAATAACAGTTTAAAAAAAACAGTAATTTCCTAGATGGTATTTATTGCTATAAACAGCCTCTCCAGTTATTTATTATTAAATATACCTATTGTGAAACTTTGAGTTATAGAGATATTTATATTTATTGCCACTATTTCCTATCTTTATAGTTTTGAAGATTGTTCTGTTTTTGTTTTCTCTTAATGCTTTACTTCCACCAGTGAAAGAGATATTTTTAAACCATGTTGGGAGTTGAAATTTAATATGAAATGTTGACCCACAGGATGCCAGGCTTCTTGAGGCTTTCCTGCTAGGATTACTGGTCAGTGATTTTGGAATGCCATGCACTGTTACAGGAATTCCTCAGGCCCTACAACAATCACCTAAGTACAAGTACAATGCAATTCATTGTCTGTGATAAAAAGGTCACGGTTGTTTTATTAGTCAATAAGATACAGATTTCAGGTGGCAATTAGAAAGCTAAATGCCACAGCTTGGAAGGGCTGCATCCTTGTTCTAGTCAACCTGAAATACTTGTCACTTCTCAATCATTTAGTCTCCTTAATGAGCAGTAAGTGGGGTATATATATGGCTGCTTATATATATATGCCCAAAATACAAAGTGTCCCCTTAGGTATTCAAACAGGAGACAGGGAGTTTGATCACTCACTGTGACGTGTGCTGACCACCAGGGGGCAGCATGGAATGAAAGAAGGCCCCAGCTGGCAGCCAGAATATGCCCTGTTTGCTGGCCAGGCCTAGGGACCCTACCTGTGCATGAATTCATGCACCAGGCCTCTAGTTTGGCATAATTGTTCAGGAAAGTAGGTATACCTTCTCTCAGACAATTACTTGACTTTCTCATTTCCTTAGGAACTCATTTTTTTTATGACATAATTTTATGAATGATGGCAGGGCCTTGTTTCATTTCACTAAAGGCTTTTTTCCAGATAGTGTCCTAAACATTACATAGGAAGGTCTTATAGAATGTAAGTAGTGTGCTAACACAAAAAGCAACTTAACTTAATATTAGGTGTCTCATTTTAAAACACTGGGGGAGGGGATCATAGAAGTAATTAAGCCTGTTTTGTTCTGATAATTAACTTTGTGGGACATTTGGTGAGATTGGGCCATATGTGATTGCCCTTGTTTTCCACCTTGTGTTGGAAAGAAATAAGTAAGCATGAAAGCTCACTTGCAGATGACCTTAGTGGTAGGATCCAGAGATGGTTGTACTAGTAGATGTTCTCGCTTGGAGATGGGAGGGATATGGAGTTTGTAATGAAAGGCAGCAGCATGCCCAAGAGATCCCCAAGGAAGAGCTCAGAGTCTGGCCTAGGTTCTAGGTCTCTGCCTTGTAAAGAAGTTACGACAATCTCTGTGTACCACAGTTTCCTCATCTGTAGAACCTCTTAGTTATTTCATTTTAATAATATATGAATTTATATTTAAGTTGTGTTCTGTGAGCTAGTCAAAGAACCCAACTGCTGAGTATCTGTGGGGAAATGCAGAGTTCCTACTAAATGGTCACAAGGCTGCTGTTAGAATCCAGATAGGCATGGAGGCAAAAACATTAGACCTGGGGCTGCTTTATGAACTGGGAAATTCTCGAATTCAAGTATGAACATCTCTTTTCTCTGTTGGTTAATTGCAGACCCCAGAGGGTATAAATGAGGAACAAAGGATTCAGGAGTTGGCTGCAATGGAAGAGACCCGGATAACAATTTTGAACAACCTCGAGGAACTTGAACAAAAAATCAAAGATATAAATGACCAGATGGATGAATCTTCCAGAGAGGTAAAAGCCATGAGTTCATTTTTTACCCTCTCCCTGCTTTTCTTTCTTTTGATTTTAGCTTTAAAATATTGTTGCCCATAAGGCCACATGCATAGGAAACAGAATACAGGGAAGTCAACATGAGCAAACATTAGTTCAGTGGGTATATATGCAGGATAAAAATGCCTTTTTTTGTTTTACATTTCTCTTTTCCTTCTTTTTTAAGTAAAAAAAGGTAAACATATTCAGCCATTTTCCATGTAATTTATGTATAACCGAATTTATCTTAATTAGGACAGCAGGTTCTCAAATAACTTATTTTGTTCAACTTTGTTACATTCTAATGTTAATGAGATACTGTAGGAACTTAACTCTTGTTTATATCAACTAGCCTATGGTAAAATTCGGTTTCATTATATTATACATCGTTTCACCACAAGTACAAGAACCTCTTGATGATGTTAAGTGAGGACTTATTGTACATGCTTTCTAACTTGATATAAGATTTGTGACTCAAGGTACCATGAATTTAGGTGTTCAAGTTCAAACCTGATAAATATTTTCTGTGCATGCTTACTGTGAGATGGATCATGTTGATACTATAGCAGGGATTTACATATGACTCGAACATGGACTTAGCTTCCTAAAGATTTGCAAACCAAGGGGGAGATGGACACAGACAGATTGTAATTCTGGTTATAGAGTTATAACTATCACTGAAGAGATGAAAAATTTTTATATTATCTCCATGGAGTGAGAAAGAGCAAATAATTCTGCCTCGGCAGGATCTGCATGTCTGCACTCACAGATGATGCAGGCAGCCCCATGAGTAGAAGGGGACTGCTCACCTGTCAGCTTGTGCACACACCCTGGAAGCCCCTCCTGCTGGCATTGCTAAGGAATGCAGTGCATGCTTGCTGGCTGAGTGCAATTTTTGCTTCCCATGCTCTAGGGACAAAGAAAAGACATGGTTGCTCCCAAGATGGTTCATGGTGAAGCCTGAAACTAAGCAGAAGGGCAAAATATTCTGAGAAATAAGTAGCAAAGGGGCCGTCATAGAAAAATTAAATAATTAGTTATCTTATATTCAAGAAAAATAGGATATATTTCAATAGGACTCCTAAGCCTCTCATAGGCTCTCTGAAATAGTCTCTAGGTCCTACAATCGGGCTGATACAGTAGTTAATTCTTAGAATTTGTAGCTGTTAAAAATGAACCTCTAAAGTGGGCAGCTGAGAATTTTCCTAAAGGTGAAACACCTCTGGGCTTTGTTTTGTGTCCGCAGTTGGATATGGAATGTGCTCTTTTGGAAGGGGAGCAGAAATCTGAAACAACTGAACTGATGAAAGAGAAGGATATTTTGGATCACATAAACCGGAAGATAGCAGAACTGGAGAAGAACATTGTTGGTGAAAAGACCAAGGTAAAAGAAAATGCTATTTGGATACAATTCTCATGGGAAAAATGGTGGTCCCATTTGGTTGAATCTAAATGTTGTATGAATTACCACGGTTTTCCACTAGTCTTTCTGTTCTTCTAATTACAATATGTTTTTTAAAGAATTATTTTAATATACTGACCTTCTTTACCACTGGTGCCCTAATGAAATGCATATTCAAATATGATTGCCTCACTTCTTTTTAATTTTCTGTTTATTTATGGCTCCCATTCATCTTGCCATGGTCTTCAGTGTAAGTGCACTGCTCTTGAAAGACACATTGCAGTTTTCAGAAGATCCTCACACCCAGGGAATCCTGTCTTGTGAAACACAGTTGGTCGTGCTTTTGAGGCCATGACCTAGAAGTTTCCTTACCTCTACTAAGGGAAATATGAAAAGTTATTGTAGTTTTTAGAATCCAGGGTGGTAGTTGTGCTTTCTGTTTGTCTGTTTATTTTTCTCTGGAAATGTTTTATTTACTCTCCTCTCACATTCTGAGTTAGTTACAGCTGAACTAAGCCTAAACTAAAAATTAAAATTCTAGTTTGAGAAAGAAAAAAGCAAAATGAGCTTTAGCATATTTTTTCTTGCTCTCCATGTTTTCCACTAAGTTGAGAAAGAGGAAAAATATTCAGATTGAGTAAGTTCTACTGGTAATAGGTGGAAAGGATTTTCTGCTGAACGTGGCTTCCTTTTTATAGGTTCTTCTTTGTTCAAAACCTATAAATAAGGGCATTTGATCTTGGTGCCAGAAAATAAGCTCAAAAAGATATTGTCAGAAAATGAAGTCAGATTAAAAGCTACACATCAATATCTTGGTTTCCTGCTTGTCAAGATTAAACTGCACAGCTTTTTCATATTAAATTTTATGTGTGTTTCGTCTAGCCCCAGACTTTGAAATAATAAAGAATCTATTTGGGTAATAGGTATATTTTTCTTTTAAAGCTCAAAACCAACTCAAAGGGTTGATTGTCTAGTTGTGCAGTATGAGAGGATAATGCTTTTCAGAGATTCTTCATTGAGATAGCAAGAAACTTTTGTTGGAGGCATCCGATGTCTGTATTTTGGGACTTACTAATATTTTATCATTTATGTCATTTTGGAAAACTTAAGGGGTATAGGAATAGGCATCATGTTCCCAGTGAACCTTTCTGCCTTTCCATCCATGTAGTTATTTATCTTTGTATAGCCCATGCATGTCATGGCCTACAAGTTCTATTTATTTGTCTCTGTCATTAGCATCAGATTCTACATAAAAGTAAAGTAAGTTGAGTCAGTGCTGAATCTCACATCCACTGAAAGTTTTTTGTGTTTGTTTTTTTATGTTCTGCAGACCTAAGGTAAGGTGGAACTCCAGGAACATGAGCAGGAGCAAGCAAGCGGGTCACCTCCATCCTTTCTATTATTGTTTTGGTGGCTTATAGAGGCTATGCATAAAAGTGGGAGCCTGAAGTATAGGATCAGCTCATGCAGCTGTTAAGGGATTAGTTGGTCTTAGAAGGTGGGATTATTGTCTGTCATCACATGGAGTGAAAAAAAAATGGCAGAAACTAGCTTTGGGTGAGGGATTCTAGAAGAGGTTGAAGGAAGTAAAAACCGATTAGGCTAGATGCTGCTACTGCATATTCTTGACAACCAAACTCCAATGTCTTGCTTGGTGGCATTACTGTGTTTCTCAAACAAACTTATTCCACCATTTTATGGTATGGCGATTTTATACCTTTGTTTTGTTCAAATTTTTGGTCCCCTTTTCCTCCCTCCGGCTTTGAGAGGATCTCATTACCTCCTGCACTGAGAAATGAGGAGCATCCCATCTCTCACAGCTGAGGAAGGTTCTCTCTTCCCTTCAAAGACCAGGGGCTTTGTATGTGCCATGGACCTCCCATGCCATTCACCTCAACATCTGCAGTCCTGTATCCCTCTTCACCACCTGCTTTCTCTTCACAGGACCTTTACTGTCAGCATGCCAACATTAGTATTTTAGAAAGTTATTATACTTAAAACTAAGCATTCTACTAGCTAATACCTCATTTCACTTCTCTTCATCACAGGCAGACTTTTCTGTTGTTCTAGCACTCTGTGTGTTCTAGCACTCTGTGTCCTCTTCCCACTTCACCATTCCTCTCATTCCAGCTGGTCTGAGGCTCCCACTGCTCCATCAGATTTGCTCCTGTTAAAATTACTGAAGATCTAGGTGCTGCCCAGCTCACTGGGTGCTTTTCAGTCCTCTTGTGATTAGAGCATTCAAGACAGGGGACAACTTTTTCTGGGTACTTCCCTTCTTTCCCACCCCTTTGTCTCCTGTACCATGTTCTTCTGATGTTATTCTGGTTTTCATTTTTATCTCTTACTCATCTTTCTGTCTTTTCCATCTCAGTTTCCTTTGCTTGCTCTTCTGTCTCTGTCTAACCAGGTATTAAGAGTATTTGTCTCTGGTCTGAACCCCCTTTTTTTTTTGTATCCTCACATTCTTTTATAGCCATGGCTTCCAATAACCTGTATGTGCTGGTTACTGTCTCATGTTTGTCTTTCGTCTACCATCCTTTTCTGAACTTCTGGCTCCATATCCCATGGCCCACCTGATGTCTACACTCAGATATTGTCAACTGGATACCTTGTAACTGAACTCTTGATCTTATCCTTCCCTTTGCTTCCACATCCTCTCCCTTTCCAATCCTATTCTTCCTCCAGTTTTCTCAGTCCAGGAAATGGCATCTCTGTCCACCCCGATGTTCATACAGAAACCTGAGAGTAGATCTTGACACTTCTTCTCTACCACTCCCACATCACTGATTATGAACACATATCTCAATTACTTCAACCTCTCTTCATCTCAACTAATAATATTTTCTTCTGAATCTTTAAAATATCTTCCTTGCTCCCATTCCCATTTGCTTTCCTTTAGCCCATTCTTTTCACGGCATCCAGAGTGACTTTTAAAAAAATATGTAAAGTAGCTCATATTTCTCAGGTTTGTGTTCCACTGCATTTTAAGTAAATTTGAATTCTTTACTTGTCATATATCTCTCTGTCACCATCTTCCCCCTTCTTCACATCACTCTCACAATTTTCTCACATCACTCTTTCTATTTATTTAAAAATCTATTCCTTTACCCACCCCCACAAAAGGTCCCTTGTGGATCAGTTTGCCCTGCCTGGAATTCCCTTCCTCTTATACCATGTCTGTTGGTTACATCTTTCAGGGCTTAGGTTCAGTGTTAGTATTTCCAAAAAGCCCTTAAAGACCTCTCTAGTTCAGATTATGTTCTCCCTGTTGTTCTTTTCGTCCTTTTATGAATCACACATGATCATTTACATTCGGTCTGGGCTTGTTAGATATTTATATTCCTCTCTGGCCTGTGAAATAGTGGAAAGCAGTGTTTTAGACTGTTCACTGAACTTGTAGTAAGTGCCAGCATACCACCCAGTATTCTCTGAGAATTGTTCATGGATCTCTTGCTAAGGACACGTCTAGGCTGGGCCTTTCCAGAAGCACTGAGCCAAACACCTGCCCAAGAGCAAAGCGGCCAAGTGTCAGGACAGCTGGGATGGGCGGCCCAACTGCACATGCCAATGGGCTTGTAATCACACTGACAGTCGAGCCGAGCGTAAGACAGAAGGAGGAAGTGGCCTTTGCTCTTTTGAATTCTCATTTCCTTTTCCATACACCTGTTGCTGCTATCAGATATAAACTGTGGAATGAGTAAACCAAAACCTGAAAACATATCTCTTTTGGGCAAGCTCTGATTCAGTTGTTGATAGCACATCCTGTAGACCTGGCTCAGAATTCAAATCCTGCTGTGAAATTATTGACTCATTTCCTTGGCTCTCAAGACCAGTCTTTAGTGTTATGTCTTTTAACTGATTTGGGAACTGTCATTTAATTTGATACATTTAGTATAAATTAATATAGATTATTATTATTTATTAAATGTTATCATATAAACATAATGAAACATATAAAATAAAATATAGGTGATGTGTTCAGTTATATACTTATTGAACATTTGCTCAGTGGCTTTCATTGCCCTTCTGGGTACTGCTGTCAAGAGCACCAGTAAGCTTGTTTCCATGTCATTCTGAGCTAATGCCACCTGCCTGTCGTGTTCTCAGACAGCGGTCCCATCACAGACAGAATCTCTATGAGTCAGATGAACCCTGAGCAGATATAAGTATCCGACTCAAACATCAACTTAGAGGGGATGTTTATTTGATGAACTCAGGTTAATTAAACACTCCAGTAAGCAAAGAGGCCATCATGTTTTATGCGGGGGAGTAGGGGGGAATAAAAGGAGAGAGGATTGTTCATCTCTGCTCTATTAAATTGCTTTAGTTTACTGGGCTTGGTGACTGAGAGTGGGGTGGCCACCAGATCCAGGGGGTTCAGTTTGGCCAAAAGCCTCTAGGGGAGCCGGCTTCCCTTTCTTCCACTACCTTCAGCCAAGGCAAAGTCCCATTTTGGGCAGCTGCTGAGATGTGTTTGTTTATATAGATTTTTCTTAATGTGTTTTCTTAATGATCCTCATTCAGGTAGATTATGATATTCTGTAGCCATCCTGACCAGCACATTTTATAGCCAAATAATCTTAAAGGTGTGAACTGAAGCTTAAATCACTCTATGCCATACAACATGTTCCTGAATGAAATCTTAAATTAATGGACTGATTTTTTTAAAATAAGCATATGTCACTGTTTTTCAAATGGTTAAATTTTATTGCCTTCTATTATCTTGCCAAAGTACCTGTTACTTCCTCCCCATCCTTCCTGCAGAGCCAGGGGAAGACCTTGAGCCAGCCCTCAGAATTCCTCAGCAAAGTGCTAATGCCTCTTGAGTGCAGAATGTTGGCCAAGTCGCAGTCCATGTGTAGAGGGACCCAGCACTTCCCTTGCTTCTTTCTTACATTTCAAAGTTAGCTCCCTGGTTAGAGGAAGTGGAAATATATCATAGGATTTGAGGATTAAATCAACAGGATTCCAGATTGGTGTATTTTTTTTCTGGTGGTTGTTTGATTACATAAATTCTTAGTGTTTTCATTTATCAAGTTTTTTTTTACACTAAATATCCATTAATTTTGTAATTAAAATATCAAAGCCTAAAGGGAAAAAAATCCTAAAAAGAAATAATAGGGAAATGCCTCACAGGCAGACAGAGAATGGGTTCTTGACAATCACTATTTGTTGATATAGGTTTATAGCATTCCTCTGCAATTCGAAAATCTGAAAAGTTTTATGGAGGGAAAAAACTTTTAGTTTAGTAAGGTTGACACCAAAACTTAGTTGGTCAAAAAACCTGACTTTGACTAATATTCACTTGGTGTGAATATTCTTAAGTAGCTGTAGAAATGGTAACATGTTTGAGTAAAGGTATCTTCCCAACCTCACTGGAAATGACATATAATATAGGCTGTATAAACTGTAACCCCTCTAAAATTAAGAATATTCTGAAATCTGGAACACTTGTGGCCTTAAGAATTTCCTATAAGTGGTTTTGGGCTTAAAACAGTTGCATAATCTATGAACCAAGGAGGATGCCTGCCTGGTAGACAACACCACAGTGTTTAGAAAATGTTAAGGAAAGGGATTCTAGGGTGTTCAGAGAGGATTTTGGATGGACCACCCTTAAAAATGATGGCTTAGGGAGTATGAATTTTAACCATCATTGAACCCATTCAAAATGGGACCCAATGTTTCATGAAACATGTTCCTATTACCTAGTGTGTGCTGGATTCTGTGCTAAACAGTTTGGAAGTTACAAAGCCATCTTTGTAACTTCTTTATTTTCAAGAAAACCTTATCAAACTAATGAGGTTTTTGGATTTGTCCCCCTCCAGTTAAATTTGCATTTCCAATATCCAGAAAATAACTTTTTCCGTTGGGCTGGAATAACCATGTTTCAGTAGTTCACCAAAATGACTAACACAAAGGGAAAGAAGAGAGGCACCCACTATGTGTTTTCTGGGCCTTTTAGAAAACGTGGAGTTGTTCTTTTGGCTACATAGATATAAATCTACAAAAAAGATGATGTAGGCATCAAGGGAAGTATAGTGTTCACAAATGTTCCCATGGCAAAACTGGAAGAATCTACAGTGTCATCCAACATGTGGTGGACATTGTTGTGAACAAATAAGTTAAGGGCAAGATCTGGCCAACAGAATGAATGTACATGCTGAGCGTATTAAACACTCCAAGAGCTGAGATAGCCCCTGGAATGTGTGAAGGAAAATGATCAGAAGAGGAAGGGAGCCACAGAGAAAGGAACTTGGGTTCAGCTGAAAAGCCAGCCAGTTCCACCCAGAGAGGCACACTGTGTGAGAACCAATGGGAAGGAGCCTGAGGTGCAGGAGCCCATACCCTATGAGTCCATGGCATGACAATGTGAAGGGACATTTTTGGTATAATTATGTCTCATGCATTATTTGGTAATTTATTATTTACCTGAAATTAAAATTTAACTTATCCTCTGTTTTAACTAGCAGCCATACAAGCTAATAAAGTAAGAATCTTTTCAGAATAATCTTAAACCCTCTGCTTAACAAGTATTGTGCACTTAGATATGCTACAATGATTTTTTTCATTGGTATTCAAGAATTTATGTGTGGTATTGAAACTCAGATAGAACCAACAAGTTAACTTTCAGTTCAAGAATACCACTTAAAAGAGAGAAAACTTATGGTACTGTCTTCTAAGCACAGGTCTAGCAACATAAGTGGTCCTATGACAACCCTTGTTCTATTACGTTCATTCAAGATTATTGGAAATTCTTTCGTGCAAATTCAAATTATTTAGGGTAACTTTATTACCACTCCTCACCATTTGTCTATTAGAGGAGAATCATTTTGCACCTGAATTTGAAATGCATCATTTATCTCTGAATGCATATGGGATATTGAAATCTCTCACAACCCAATTTTCACTTAGTTTACTTGAAGAATTTAATCTGAATGTAAAAATTTGGACAAAAACAACTGGGATGTTTCTTATAAGAGAAGCCTTTTATATTCTGAAGCAAAGGTGCTAAGACCAAATATTTAAGAACATTTTTTGATGTACCTTGTGGTAGAATCTGGTGTCTTCATTAGGAAAATCAAAATATAGTTAATTGCTTTTGCCTTTCACATCATCCTGGGTGGCTAAATCAGTGATTCTCAGCCTGGCTGCATATTAGGAAAATTGGAAAGATTTTTGTTGTTGTTTTGTTTGTTTTTATTCTCACCCGAGGACATGTTTAGAGAGAGGAAGGGAGAGAGAAACATCGTTGTGAGAGAGGAATATTGATCTGTTGCCTTCCTTTACATGCCCAACCAGGGGTGGAATCCACAGTCTAGGTATATGCCCTGACTGGGAATTGAACCGGCAACTTTTCAATGCACAGGACAATACTCAACCAACTGAGCCATTCCTACTGGGCTGACGGGATTTTCTTAAAGGCTCATTCCTTAGCCTTTCTGACTAAGTGGAGGCCTGGAAATAACATATTGAAAAGCTCACAGAAGGTATTCTATTTAACATGCAGTTTGGTCTAGGAATCACAGAGCTGAATAGCCTGTACTTCATGAGAAGTGATTAAGTTCCCTCTCTTCTCTACCTCTAGCCCCTTATAAATATTTATTGAGTGAGTGAATGAACAACTCACTATGGAAACAGATATAAGCCTGGTTTATGTACTGATTTCTACTTTCAATTGCCCACAAATAATTTACTTTTGGCTGTATATATACCTCAGAAACATCAGTCTTAACTACACAAAACAGACACCATCTGGCAATGAATTTGTGACGAGGACAAATCAATGTGAGAACAGTGCTGATGGAAGCAACTGTGTCTCTAGGGAATCTTAGTCTGTTCTTGGTTTTTTATAAATGTCCCCTGTACTTTCCTGGTGTGTCCAAATTCCTTGAAATCTTATTTTTTCAACAAAATTAAATTTATTAAAATATTAAAAATTTATCTTAGTTCATGTATTTCCTGAAAATCAATTTTATGAATCTTTTAAAAAAAAGTTCTCAATTTTACGTTTGGAAAATATCACTGTGCTATGGTCATTGGAATAGGAGAGTTTTAAATCTCGGGGAAGAGAATGACACCGTTTTAATATTTTACATGTAGAAAGCAATTAGAACGCCATCTAATTTGTCCATCTATTTTACCTTCGCTGTATTTAGGTGTTACTTTCAGCTCTAATTAACTACTTGCTTGGAGCTAATTTTCCTCTGAAAACTTCCTGGGCAGTAAATAGGAGAGAGGAATATTAATTTCTTTCTAACTCAGAGTTGGTCTACTTCTGGCTCTAGCAGGAGTGATGTCACCTCTGTGGTCCTCTGGGATTTATGGCTGGGTACACCTGACACTAGTCCTTCGTTTATCCTTCCTCTTTACTTCCTTTTCCCTCGTGTTGGGCCCACTGAGACCTAGGTAGTGCTCACAGCCTTACTGGTAAATCTCAGAGAAGCTGCAGAAGGTTCTGATGGTGCCTGCTTGCATAATTCTTCTAACCACCCCCTTGTATGGAATTGCGAAGCGTTTTGAGCACCTCAGAAAGAAGGCACTATGTAAACATAAGGTATTTTTTTATTAGCTGTTCATTTGTGACCTATTGTTAACAATTTTTTTAAATGAGGGCATCAGAGCAATTGTTTATTTCTTTGGATTGAAACGTGTTTTAGGCCAACACCTTTTAATATTATTAAATATTGTATCTGTGTTCTTTATCAAATAGAACTTTAAATTTGGGGGTCTTGAACTTATGGTATTTAATTGGAATATATGGGGTTTTTTATTTACTTAACTTACTGTTTGGAACTAGATTTACTGCTATGTTTGGTGATGTAATACCTAGAAATAGAATTGCTTTGGGATAAAATTATTTGCTTTCTAAAGAGTGCCATCTTTGATCCACACACAGAGGAAATACATTTTATTGGCCAAAACACAATGAGTACTCTGTATTGCTGGTTTTATTAAGGAAAAAATGGTTGATTCTAAAAGTAAAGACTAAATCTAACTGGTATTGTCAGTATATTCAGTTTTACTATGAATCAGCACTTGAGAATCCTTATTTCTCTGAACATTGTCATTACTTTCTCTAATTCCTGCTCAATGTATGTGTCCAATGAGCAAACGTGCCATTATAGAAAGGACACTGTACTCACAATCTCCTGAGTTATAAGTTGCAGAATCATTTTTAGGTTGATATATGAAGTAGGATTTCAGTTTTATGACTTCTGGATTTAATCATTTTGAGAAAAGAATGCATTTCTAAAATGTCCTTGACACTTTAAAATTTAAGCCAAAAATAGAGACTCAAGTAAATTGTTTTAGACTTTAAAAAAACCATAACATCTTTTATAAAGAATCTAAATATATGTTTACACAGGAAATCATGGCCATTTGGATGAAGAAGTTATAGTAAGTATTATTTCATAGGCCTACTTCAGAGCTTCATCTTTAAAAAAAAATACTTCCGAAATATACTTAGAAGCCAGTTTTATTTCTACCAATTCACACAGAGTGAACGAAGGAAAAGAAGGACATGGTATTTTGCTTACTGAGGGTGAAAATGTGGTCATGCTTCATAAAGTGCTTTTGTGTAGTCTGAGAGTGTTCCACAAGGAGAGAATCAGGCCTGAAGTTTACATCAAGCGTTCAGAGTATCATAAAGGGAAAATAAGTTGGGAAGACCAGCACTAAACAGGTTGAAGTTTTGATTGTTTACTGGGTGGCATTGGAAGGCCTAGTAATCACTGTATTACAGATTCACCTGTTATACACGGGAAAATGTCCAGGGTCACTTTAGTGTGTGTGACTTAGGAGGGATTTAGTGCTGTCTTCTCCTTACTCTTCATTCTCTGAATCCTGGTTTTCTCTCCTCTTTTCACAGTCCATGTTTCACTTATTTTTTTAGTCAGTCCTTGTAGAGGAAGTTCTTATCTCCATAGTTAAATGTCACACATTCAGTGTCTCTTACATACCTTCCTCTCACTGCTTAGTCAAGTTTTTTTATGTGTGTTGTTTTATTTTTGTTGTTGTTGTTGTTTTACTAACTCTCTCAGTCTCTGAATTAGATGTTCTCCTTGGAATCAGATCCTCAAATTGCTTAAGCACTGAGGTTTACCAGATAGCTAGAACTGTTTTGGATTCCGGGGTATTATCTAAAGTGTTGAAAGTGCCTCTGACATGGGAATAAAAGTTCAATGATTTCTAAAGCTTGTCTAAGAAATGTCTTGAGCAAATTGGGCTACCACAGTACTTGAAGTAAATGCCTGCTTTTCATTGTCTGGCTCTCTGCCAAGTGACTCTGCAAGGCTATCTTATGAATTCTGTGGGCATTGCTTTTGTTCTTTGTTGACCATTGACCAACATTACCATTGCTTCTCCGGCTTTTGTAACATGGTGACATGAAGGAAGGAAGGGTGGAAGTACCATTGCCAATAATCCAGGAAATAGATTGTGTTTTAAGAATACAGAAATGGTCCCTTGTTTCCACTTCCACTTATACCCACTTTTCCTAGTCACTAACCTATGTTTCTATGTTCATAGGATATCTAAAGTTTGCATATACTGTACTGTATGTGTTATCCTTGGGAAATGTTCACTAACGCCTGCTTAGGTGTGAAGGTAATTTCTATTCTTCTATTTTCTGATTTCTGAACTTCAGGAGAAGGTAAAGCTTGATGCTGAAAGGGAAAAACTAGAGAGGCTTCAGGAGCTTTACTCCGAGCAGAAGACCCAGCTGGACACTTGTCCTGAGTCCATGCGGGAACAGTTACAGCTGCAGCTGAAGAGGGTCAGTAGCAAACAGGAATGTGCCCATTGTTTTTTGCTTTTTTTTGTTTTGTTTTGTTTTTGTTTTTTCAATTAAATTCCACTTACTCTGACTTCCTTTTTCACATATCATAAATTTGCATAAGTTCCAGTCATTAGATATTTTTTTAATAGAAATATGCATGCTGACAGTATATATTATATCATGCTAATCATTAAAAATTACCTTGTTAGAATCCTTCACCTAACTGATAATGTAAAAACATTCTTTGTTTTTGGGTGCTTTTTGTTATTTATTTTCTGTTTTAGTTTTTTAAAGAGCAATTCCTGACATGTAATGGTCACCAAGATTGTAGCATTTAAATCAACTGACATCTTTACCCCATTCTGTGCTGCATTGTGAATACTATTTGCCCTTGAATATTTTTTAGCTTGATTTTATCCTCTTGTCCAAAAATTCCCCTTTTCTCCTATTTGTTCCCCACCACTGCTTAGTGTATGGTTTTTCTTTCTACTTCTTACTAGTAGTGACGTTGAACTCACAAGCACAATCACAGCAATCAAACATGCAGCCTCAAGATGCAGGGCAGTAACAATGGCCTCATCATCTTCTATGTGAATTTCATGACTTTGAAAAACTTAGTGAATCACAGACCTTCTAGTTGAACTTCATCAGGTTATTCACTGATCCATAATGCATATTTCACTAATTAAAAACACAACTATGTGGATGGTTTCAGAATCACTGGTAAAGGCCACTTCTCAGTTCAAAGATAGCTGGGCTATTTCCTCAAAACAGAAGCCCAAATAAAGTGTGACCCTGGGGAAGCAATCATTAAAAGTCTTGGACTTTCAAAGAAATCACATAATAGTAAATAGTCTTAAGTGACTAACAATTTATGATTCCACATGAGTAGAAAAGAAGGCTAGTTTCATTCATGCCATTATGTCTATCTCCTTGAGTTTTCCCAGGTTGAAAAATAAGATAGCCAACCCTGGAAAATGTTTAAGATGACCTTGAGCATTACTAGGTTATGAAAAATTAGTTAAAACCTTTCTGTATATTGCAGAGGTTGTAAGCATCTTAATATAAAGTGCCAAATGCAGACAAGTTAAACTACAGCATAACAGTTTTAATACTTGTTATTTCTTACAATGTTGGATCAAAGAAAGTTCCAACAGTGTTTCTTCCTCTGTATCCATTTTATCATGTGCAGCTCAATTTACTGTAAGAAGATAAAACTCCTAATCCCTCAATGGCACCCTTCTCTGGAAATCTTGTGGTATCAATGATTAGGAAAGGAATAATAGTTTTCATAAAATTATTTTAGTTTGTCATTTATTTGTGTTTATGCCAGTTCACAAAAGAGGTGGAGAGACTGATTTTTATAGTTGTTTAATATTTTTCAACTTTCCTTATTACTAAAGTTTTTACATAGCTGATAGTTATATATTTTGTTTATTCTTTCCTCTAGTTATGCAGTTATTGTTTGTATTCTTTATAACATCACTTCAAATAAAAATTGGTAGATTCTATTAATAAATTGAACTCAGGTTGATATAATTGCTGTTTGCTTAATTTAGCTTCTATAGGATAACACATAAATTTATATATGTTCTAAGGATTTTGAGTCCAAAAGAGGAAAGGAAATTATGCAGAAAGCATATTTCACTAATTAAAGTCGAAGCAGAGTGTAATAATATACTTAACATAAAACCCCTTTTCCCTCGTAGGAGAGAAACTGGCTTGTGATGGTTTCTGTTCTCTTGATATCAAGAGGTCTACTAAGTCTGTTTTTCAGGAATAATGACCATAGTGACTCTTTACCAATCCCTTGGCTTAATCAGTAAAAAGTTCACTTATTTCGTGAGAAGTGAAACTTTCCTGTGTTACCACAATTCATTTCCCTTCAGACCTCAAACATTTCAGATTACCATTTCACCACAAAGTTTTCCCCAAGGCATTTTAACTAGATTCAATAAAGTTGGTTTTATTACAACAAATTTCATTAAGTGGCAGGGTATACAAAATAAAATCATAAAGAAATAGGAAGAACATCATTTTCTTAAACTCTATGTTGTCTCAAATACTTAAGCTGAAATTGTAGGTTGATTTTGTGTATTTAACCCTATGGATTTATGACTGCGCTTCTTACCTCTAAATCATTGCTTTAAGAGTCAGATTGCACTTTTCCTCTGATGTTGTTTCATGGCCTGTAGTAGTATGTAGTGGATATGGGCTCACCAATCAAATTGCTCCCCAGGGTATGAGTAGTGTGGGAAAGAAAGCTGAAATTAAATGAGTCTTTCATTTGCCAAGATAGTTCCATTATTAAATTCAGGTAACACCTGGCTAGGATAGTTTCTTGTGCTTTGGATATTTACTCAGCTGCCTAGTTGACTTTGGGCTCCTGGTTTAAAAACAAATTTATTTCGTGTGTGTGTGTGTGTTTGTGTGTGTGTGTGTGTGTGTGTATTTATTTTTTTAATTGACTTCAGAGAGGAAGGGTGAGAGAGAGAGAGAGAGAGAGAGAGAGAGAGACATCAATAATTCAATAATGAGAGAGAATCACTGATTGGCTGCCTCCTGCAGGCCCCACACTGGGATGGAGCCACAACTTGGGCATGTGCCCCTATCAGGAATCAAACCATGACCTCCTGATTCACAGGTTGACACTCAACCAATAAGCTACACCAGCAGGGCACCATGATATCTATAATTGGGAGATGATGTCAGTGACTCTATAATCAGTTTATAATTTAATCTTGCACAAGTCATTCAACCTACATGGGCCTCAGTATCCTCCTATATAACATGAAGAGGTTGCAGTAGATGTACCATTGTACCATTATCTTTACAGATTCCAAAAGTATGCAGTTAAAGTGTTTGACTGTAGAACATAAGATGCAGGAATGTAAACAAACCCTGAACCCCATTTATATTTTCTTTTAGGTCTTGAGCTGTCATGAAATCATTATTTTAATCTCTCCTGGCTTTATCACATCTATTCTCTTCTTCCTCTAGAGGCAAAGAAAACATAAAGATCTACATATAAACTCTGCCATATAAATTCTCAAAAGTTATTGGAAAGAAAAAAAGGAATTGCACTGAATTTTCTTTAGTGAGCTGTTTCAGGGCCTTTCACACCTGGCCTTTAAGCTTGCCAGTGGTAAAGATTTACTGATATAATGTTCTTCTAGTAGTGAAGTAGAGTTCATATTTTCATTCAACTCGGCATACACTTACCGGAGTTTCCTGCCTATATTGTTCTGTGCTCAATGAAACTGCTTTTGCCTCCAATTTCCATCCCCTAAATTTGTATTATCTAATATCTTTGAAATGTTTTTTTGCCCTCCCAAGTTGTTTTTCTTTCACAGTGTAAGTTTATAGACACACATTTTGATAGTTTAGATAACTTGATCAGATGATTATGCCCATGGAATCTGAGTGCCGAGTTTAGCTTTAGTTTTCCAGTTTCCTTCCTAGTGAGCTATTAGTGTCATGCAGTGGTTTAAATATTTACTACAAATTAATTAGTGACTCTCTGACCTTCGTGTGGTTAAAATAACATACTCATGTTAACCAGATGTGGAGCGAGGAACTAGCATTGTGAATATATTGTGAGCCATATATCCACTTTGAATATAGATTATGTATAAACTAAAAAAAAGGTTTATTAAATTTTTAACTTAATAACATTTAGACACAAACCAAGCTTAATGGAAAGACTTTAAAAATTAGTGTGCATGCCTGTTTGAATAAATATATCAGCTAATGTATTGCTACAAGACTATAGGACTTAATTCTTGTTTCAAGACATACTACATGAGTTATCTCTTAATTTCTTCAGTAGAGGCTAGTTTTGGTCTGAATTTATTAATTTTTTTAGAAATTATAAACATGAAATGTCTGAGAAACTTGAAATGTCAGACAATAACTTGAAACCAAAACCATATTTTAGTCTTGCCAATTAAAGTGTAAAGAAGTTTTAAATGATAAATTTTTCAAATTGTTTTTTCTGCTCTTAAGCTTTGAGAATACACTTCTGTTGCTATAGTGTTGGTTTTAGTCACATGGGTTACATGGTAGCTAATATCTCTTCTGAGAATCATTCTCAGAATACAATTTATTCCATAAAATAAAAATATAACCCATTTGATTAAAAGACTTAATTTATTATCACTTACATAAAAAGTAGAAGGTGGATGGAGTTAAATACTGATGCAGATCTGAATTATGATATATTTATTTTTTCAACTCTTTTTGATTGAAAAAAAGTATTGGATTATTTTTGCCTATGAAGAACTGTGATCCATATAATTCAGCCACCTCTTCTTTTTTGCCATAGATTATTTATAAATTATATATTTTTAAAAATTTATACATACCACATTTATAGTTCTGTCAAAGTCTCCAAAAGTAAAGGAGTAAGTGTTGTTTTTTTTTAAAAAAAATAGATTGGAGAATAACTTAGACAATATAAGTTGATTTTCGCACAGATACAGATTCATTCTTGTCTTCAGGAATCTTATAAGTTGGAGAATGCCTGTTTTAGATCATCTGATTTTTATGATTGCAGATCTTTCTTAAGTGTCCCCAAGATTACCCAGAGTACAGAATATAATCTTTGAGTCTCTCTTTCTGCCTGATAAGAGCTATGGTCCCTTCTTTCTACTAAGAAGTTTTCTAAACAATTTTTTAAGGACCCCAATCTACAAATATGTTTGATTACACCTCTCTTCAATAAAATTATGTGAGCATGCATGCCTATATGTTACATTGATCATATATATACTTATGCATGCTCAAAAATATATATTTATTTTAAATAATGAATATATGCTATTCTATCTGTATGTAGATTAAAGAACATTTATTGAGGAATTATAAAAGGAAAGGAAAAACTAAAATTAAGTATAAAGGAGCTCTAATATTTTCTCGTCACATCTTAGTAGATTGTGTGGTATGCCATTTAGGGCATATTGTCCCTCCTAGAGACCTCTGGTCTGTTATGTATGCCAACTTATTTTTTTTTTTACAGTCAACAACTTTGAAATCTTGAATTTAATCACTAAAGTCTCATTTTATTTGACCATTTGTGGAAAATGGAAATTTTCTCAAGAGACTATGTCACATCTTTTGTCTGTAGATAATATTTATGTTATTCACTGAATTCTTTGTATACTTTGTGATCCATTTTAAAGCCACCCAGTAGATTTAAAGCTAGGATTTCTTTGTCCACAAAGCAGTCTAAAATCAATGGTGAAATAAATGTGTTCCCATTCCCTACCCCCAAGTCCTTTACAATTCTAATAACAGTCTCTGCACTGGGGATTAATTCCAAAAGGAAAGGGTTACCATATTATAACCCTGTTTGATGTTGTAATTGAAAGGATATTTTGGACTGTTTGCTTTTAAAAATTTTTTTTTCACATTAAAAAGGCTGTAGCCAATCTGATGTGTCTTGTTTTCATTTGCTTTTTTCCAAAGGATGCTGACCTATTGGATGTTGAGAGCAAACACTTTGAGGACCTGGAATTCCAGCAGCTAGAGCATGAGAGCCGTCTGGATGAGGAAAAGGAGAACCTGACCCAACAGCTCTTGCGTGAGGTGGCTGAATATCAACGGAACATTGTTACTAGAAAGGTATGTTTGCTGGGTGTCATTCAAGGCAAAAATCATAATATATCCCTCACTATGTGACAATAGTAATCATTAATATAGCTATAGCTATAGCATGTGTCTGTCTTTACATCTGAATGTCTTTTTTTAATTTAATAAATCTTTATTGTTCAGACTGTTACAATTGATCCTCTTTTTTCCCCCCATAACTCCCCTCCACCCAGCTCC
This sequence comes from Lasiurus cinereus, assembly GCA_011751065.1. Lineage (NCBI taxonomy): Eukaryota > Metazoa > Chordata > Mammalia > Chiroptera > Vespertilionidae > Lasiurus > Lasiurus cinereus. The sequence continues at coordinate 9,214,973 of JAAGEH010000286.1, read as the reverse complement.
CACCCCTCCCTCTGCCTTTACCTTCCCCCAACATTGTCCTCATCCATAGGTGTATGATTTTTGTCCAGTCTCTCCCTGCATCCTCCTCACCCCTTTCCTCCTGAGAATTATCAGTCCACTCCCTTTCTATGCCCCTGATTCTATTATATTCACCAGTTTATTCTGTTCATCAGATTTTTAAGTCACTTGATTTTTTTATTCACTTTTGATAGATATTTATTGGTTGTTCATAATTTTTATCTTTACCTTTTTCTTCTTCTCCCTCTTCTTAAAGAGTACCTTCCAGCATTTCATATAATACTGGTATGGTGTTGATGAACTCCTTTAGTTTTTTCTTATCTGTGAAGCTCTTTATCTGACCTTCAATTCTGAATGATAGCTTTGCTGGGTAGAGTAATATTGGTTGTAAGTTCTTGCTATTCATCACTTTCAATATTTCTTGCCACTCCTGTCTGGCCTGCATAGTTTCTGTTGAGAAATCAGCTGACAATCGTATGGGTGCTCCCTTGTTGGTAATTAACTCTTTTTCTCTTGCTGCTTTTAATATTCACTCTTGGTATTTTAATTATGATGTGTCTTGGTGTAGTCCTCTTTGGATTCCTTTTGTTTGGGGTTCTGTGTGCTTCCTGGATTTTCTTTCACCAGGTGGGGGGAAGTTTTCAGTCATTATTTCTTCAAATGGGTTTTCAATGTCTTTCTCTCTCTCTTCTTTTGGCACCCACATAATTCTGATGTTGGTACACTTGAAGTTGTCCTAGAGGCTCCTTACACCATTTTCCAATTTTTTAATTCTTTTTTTTTTTTTTTTTTTTTTTTTTGCTTTTCCAGTTGAGTGTTTTCTGCTTCTTTGTATGTGTTCCTCTTGTCTGCTATCAGGTCTCTGTATAATATTTTTTATTTAAGTCAGTGTATGTTTAATTTCTAGTTGGTCCTTTTTCATCTCCTCTTGGGTCTCACTAAATTTATTCATCTTTTCTAAGAAATTCTTGAGAAACCTTATAACCATGGTTTTGAACTCTATATCTAATCATTTTTTTTCTCCATTTCTTTTGTTTGTGATCTGTTCCTTTGTCTCTGCATTTTCACTACTTCCCTGAGTTGGTAGAGTAGATTTGTGTGCTAGGTGTCCTATATGGCCCAATAGCTCCACCTCCCAGGTTACCTGAGATGGATTCTTTTGGTGCACCTTTTGTGGACTGTGTGTACAGCCTTGTTATAGTTAAGTCTTGATTGCTGTTGGTATCACTGGGTGGAATTGACCTCCAAGCCAATTGGTGAGAATTAGCTGTGTCTACACCAGGAGAACTTCTCTGCTGGAGTCAGCCTTATGATACAAGACCTGCACAATTGTGTTCAAGTGTTCAGCTTGGGTGGGCCGGAGTCTCAGGGCTGAGCAGACAGCCTTGGCTTCCTGTCAACCCCGTCCTATGCAGCCCCTGGGTCTTAGTGTCCCTGGGTAATCACTGCAGCCCTCTCTGCACATTCACGCTCACATGCCTCCAGACTTCTACCTTTCCAGCTCCCCTGAGTTACCGTGCACTCTGGGGACTCATATGAGTCTGGGTCGCCAGGGTCTCGCTGAAATGGGTTCAGTGCAGTCAAAGCTGGATTTCAGTGTAGTTGGGAGGATTTGTCTTCCTCCCGCTAAAGAAAGCCAGCGGCACAGTCAGTCAGCCTTCTGCGCAATCATGCTCGTGCACCTCCAAACCTCTGCTTTTGCAGCTCCCCTAAGTTTTTGTGCTCTCCTTCCTTTTCATAATAGTCCAGACTCACTCGCCTGGAACTGGGGTTCAGTGCAGTCGGACCTGGGGTTCAGTGAAATTGGGAGTTTCCATCTCCCTCCCACTAGAGGAAGCCAGCCAAGCACTCCTTTGCCCATCCTCTCCATGCACGTGTCTCTGTACCTCAGCTTTTTGCAGCTCCTCTGGGTCTCCGTGAGCCCCTCTCTTTCCTTCTAGTTGTAGAATTTCCACTCAACCAGCTTTCATGTGGTTCTGGATGATGTCCATTCTGTCTTTTAGCTGTAGTTTTGAAATTGTTGTGAGAGGCAGCAGTTTAGGTGTTCACCTATGCCTCCATCTTGGTTTTTTCCTCATCTGAATGTCTTTGAGTGTTTAATCACATATCACATTTTGCAGATTATAGAGCCTGCCATCTACATGCCAAATGGTGCTTTAAACTAGATAAACATTACATGTTACAGTCATTGTTACTTAATGCTATGGATGCATTTATAAATAATACTTTTTTTTTTCTCATGTGAAAACCGAGTTAGAGAAAATCAGAAATTTCGATATTTGTTTTCAGTTACTTCCTTTTGCAATTATAGTAACTGGATTCAGAATAATTATATGAACAAAATCTGCTTAGAAACTTCCTCTGTCCATTGATCAATAGTTCACAAAGCTGGCTGATAGCTTGTCACCATTAGAAATAGCTCCATGAATGCCATGCACATTACTGACTCCTCCCAATCCCTAGCACCCAGATACCAAGTCCAGAAATCAGCTCTTATTCTAGAATTTAGAACCACACCCCAGCACTCTGGGCTAAACCAAAAAAATTGAGCAAAGGGAAGATGGAGAAGGTGACTTCTTAAGCTTTCAGTTTAAATAAGAAATTTCATTGTTTTTCCATAAGGTGTCTCCCAAGACGATGCCAAAAGTTCATTTATATTTTAAAACAAGATTTCCTATTGACTTCTGTGTTCTTCAAATAGATTTTAAATGCTCCAACTGTGTTGGCCTTAGGTAAGGAAAAGCCACAAGCTTGGCGTCCTAGGAAACTGCCTCTGGGTAGTAATCATGGCCAACCATCAATGAGAATATTATTCCAGCTATAAACACTTTTTTTTTTGTTTCCAGGACAGACTGGTAAACCTTTGTATGTCTAATTTGCATCTTTCTATTATCATCTTCTTTTCCTCCAGGAAAAAATTTCTGCATTGAAAAAGCAAGCCAATCACATTGTCCAGCAGGCTCAGAGAGAACAAGACCACTTTGTGAAAGAAAAGAATAATTTAATAATGATGCTGCAAAGAGTAAGTATTTTCCTTTCAGCACTGGAAATTTGAGGAAAGTCATTTCCTCCAAAGGAAGTGCCTTTTAATACTGAGCAGTGGATTGCAATCTAAGAATGTCTTTTGGGATAAAGGTTATTCTCACCAAAGGGACCATGTCCACACCCCGGCCCCTGAAGTGGCTACATGGAAAGGGATTTCTCCACAACCAGATTCCCTGCTATGGCCATCGTCTACTTTCATGAATAAGGCACCAGAAATGTGAGTTGATGGGCCTAGTCTCCAAACTGAGCCTTGAATGCAGGCCAGTGACATTTGGGATCATATGAGATGGACCCAGAATGGGGTGCAGGAAAAAAACAAATCCCGGATGATACTTTAAAATATGAAGCTGTACCATGACCCCACCTAGAAGAAGTGAAGCTGGAGCATTCCCATTTTAGCTACATTTAGTTTGAGAATAGAGAAGAAGACCCGGGTTTTATGGAGAATTATCAGTTCACTCAAAGTGCTCCTGTAGCCCACACCAATCCCCAGCAGCACCTCTCCTCTTGCTTCTTCAGCACTACAAACCTCTGAATGGAACTATAGTTGCCATTCCTTTCTGCTGCTCTAGGGATGAACTCTGCTTTAGCACTATTAGTCTCCCTATTGCCATTTTACCCTTTCATATAGTAGTTCAGGGCACAGATTAAATTATATAGTGTAATGTATAATATGTTTCTGAAATTTTAGCCGAAAAGGAAGAAATTTCTTAGGGATAAATTTTTATAAATGGATAGGCACCCTCACAGAAATAATATTTCCTTATTAAAAATACATGAAACATAATTCTATTGTAAAAGTTATGGTTCATAAGTATTTAAATTTTTATTTTCCCAAATTTGACCTATAGATGCAGCTCAATCCCAATAAAAATTCCAACAGACATTTTGTAGAGGTTGGCAGTTTGATAATAAAATTTAGTTGATCATCATTTACAGAAACACACAAAATAAAGTTATGTGTGTTTGCTGATTGATCAATACAGAGGCTCCAGTAATCCAACCCTGTCATTCCTTTAAGGACACTGGTTCTGCATTCACTAATTCAGTGTTCATGGCCACATAGTGGAACATTAACTCTGCAAAATATGAGAATTGTCTGTATATGAAAATGTAAACAGTGTAGTATAGCCAAAACAACTTTCAACAAGAGCTAAGTTGGAGAACTTACATTATTTGACTTCAAGTCTTACTATCAAGCCGCAGGATTTAAGACTGCTTGTGTGTGTGGTGCTGGCATGCAAATAGATATATAGAACAATGGAAACAGAGTCCAGAAGTAGACCCACACATATGCTGTCTAATTCATTTTTTTACAAAAACTCCAAGAAATCAAGTAGAGAAAGGAAAGTCTTTCCAACAGATAGTGTTGGATCAACTGGGTAAACAAGGAAGAAAAAGAACCTCAACATCATCCATTCTCACACCATACATACAAATTAATTTGGGAGCAATCATAGATTTAAACTTAAAACTTGAAGTGATGAAGTTTCCAGAAGAAATTATAGGAGTGCAAGTGCCCTGGGGTAAGGAAAGATATTTTTTTAAAGAGGGAATGGTAAAGAACTTGTATCCAGAATATATTAAAAACTCCTATGACTCAATAATAACACTTAAACACCCAATAAATAATTTTTTAAAAAGCAGGCAAAAGACTTAAATATAAACACTTTACAAAAGATATATGAAGTCATCTGAAAAAATATTAAAGGTCATTAGTCATCAGGCAAATCTAAAGTTGACTAAACTTAATAGATTTTGTGTTCTTTCAGGAAAAGGAAAATCTTTGTAATCTGGAAAAGAAATACTCCAGCCTCTCGGGGGGGAAAGGGTTTCCTGTCAACCCAAATACTCTAAAAGAGGTGAGCTGTGATTTTACATGTCCACTCATACCACCTTAGACATCAAGACGTGCACCTCAATCTTCTGTGATTAGTGGAACCAGAAAAACACGAGCTTAAATGACTTAGAAAAGCGCTCCATGTGTTGCTAGCCTTCCTGCCTTTCATAATTTATGTTTTGAGAATTTAAGGGATTATTTTTGTGTCTTATGCGAATACCCTATGTGTATCTGTGTGTAAGTGCATACTTGGCTTGACAGTGACATTGTGAGTTAACTAGGAGTTTCAAAAAATTTAGGTTCCAGACCAAATTCTTAAATTCTCTTTTCTTCCTGCAATTTCCTTTCCTAGTTTTTCCTCTGTTTTATTTTACTTCTAAGTCTCCTAAAACATAAAAATTCCCCATTATATTGGAGAAGATTATGTGATTTCTTACTTTTCTCTCTCTCTCTTTATTCTCCCAAAGTCTGCTATTTTCCATCTAAATTGAAAAATCCTATTTATATTAAATTATATACATTCTTTATCACAAACATCCATATTCCACCCGACCCTGACATTCTCCTTTCCTAAATATCTTTTTATAGGGCTACACTGCTACAATAGTGATTATTTTAACTCTAATTTGGAAAAGTATAACCTTAACTGAGAAAGAAAACTTTGTATATATTCTACAAAAAGCTAAGGAAATAAAAATTTGCATCATAACAACCCCTTATTTAAAAATTGCTTTTAAAAAGACATCAAAATTAAGAATTCCTGCATAGGAAGTATTTTGTATGTGGGGAGAGTGGCAGGGGAAGGGTATGTGAAGTAAATGTTCAGCACATAACAGGTGTGCTTAATGTGTACCGCAGACGCAATTTGTGAACTGTTTCCACAAAAGTTTTATTAGATGATTCAGTTTCATAGTTTCTCTCCCATAATTCAGAACAGGGAACTGGCAGATTCAGTGGACAAAGAGTGGTTGTGAATGCAGTGTAGCCAAATATAGAATGTTAGCAAGGTGGGCAGGGGCAGGGTCTTATGAGCCATTTGAAAGAAACATGATTTATTTTATACGGAAGGGAAGCCCCTGAGTGAGCAGGAGATGCCAGGAAGTCAGCGTGGTGGTGATTGCAAATAGTATAGGCTGGAGATGCTGGGGGCTCAGATTCGAGCAATGGCACAGAAATGGAGAGAATTAGCTGCATGTAGATATAGTATCTTGGAACCAGAGATGACAGTTCTTGTTGATAGGCTAGATGTGGGAATGAAGTAAATTAAGGAAGGTGTCAGGAGTCATGTCATTATTCCAGTTTGAATAATGAGATGGATACCAAGTACCTTTTCCTAAGAAAGGGAGGACTGGGGTAAGAATAGGCTCAAGAGGGGAAAATAAGCAGTTTGACTCTGGACACAGTGAGTTTGAAAGGCTCCAAGGTCTCTTTATCTCTTAGAAGAAAAATAAAATCTTTCCTTTTCTATTAATGAGTTATTCTTTTTTTTTTTCTGCACTCTTTCTGGTTTCAAAAGGCTATTTGGCTTTTTATCATTTTTGCATGTCTGCAACTCTTGAGTAGCTATGTGTGTTCTCTTTCATGGACCAAATCAACTTGACTCACAAGTTGTTTTGATTTTTTTCTTTTCTTTCTTCCTTCCTTCCTTTCTTCTTTCCTCCTCTTTCTTTCTTTCTTTCTTTCTTTCTTTCTTTCTTTCTTTCTTTCTTTCTGACTCTCTCTCTCTCTCTCTCTCTCTCTCTCTCTCTTTCTCTCTCTCTCGTTTTTAAGGACTGGTGAATTTATATTTAACTTTTAAGCAAGTCCCACTTTTGACAAGCTTCATACATTTTTTAATCAATTATTTGGTTTTGTGGTCTATGAAACATTCTACTATCAACTGAAGAAAAGAATAACTCAAAAGTTGTTACTCTTCATTTCTGAATCATTATCAAAGACAAAATGAAAGTTGGACAATCCAGTTGTCTACTGCCTTTCTTTCTTTAATCTTATAAAACTTTACATACTATTCATTGCCTCTATCTGACGTACGAGACTAATTCAGCAGCATTTGGATACCTCCAGTTTACAGTCAATTCCCACTTTCTTTATTATCTCATAATCATAATTCTCGGTAAAGCCTTGCTTTCTAGCCTGGAATTTTTGCTTCATTAGCATAATGCTATTTTGCTTCATTAGCATAATGCTATTTTGCTTCATTAGCATAATGCTATTTTGAGCCATTTTTTGGAAAAATTGATGGGCTAATAGAAGAACGTAAGTGCTAAATTTAACACTATTTTACCTTTGAAAGAGATACTATTTCCTACTCTTCATTCTTTTTTCATACTGCTTTATTGGTGTGATGAAAATCATGATTGGTCTGTATAATTATTTTCCATGAAAAAATTTTACAAGTGCCTTTTCCTCAAATATAAATTCAGGAGTTTGAAGATGATAGACTTTGACTTATGGATATTTAGGCTGGAGCCAAAATTGATTCATTGAATTTAAAGTAACTGGAAATTCTCTGTCCTGGGGATAGAGTGGGAGTTGGGGGAGCTGCCTTTAACTGAAACATCCTCAAGTTGCAACTCCATCTTAGAGTATGTGTGTATGTTTGTTTATTCATGTGTCTTGCTATAAGAAGTTCACTAGAGGACAGTGTACTTCTTATTCTCATTTAATTGAGATGCCTAAAAGTTGGATTCCATTACAAATAAATTATTGTTCTATAACTGTCTTAGAGCAAAAAACAGTAGCCCTCAGCCCACATTCACTCATACTTTAATTTATCAGGAAACAGAAGAAGAGAGAAAAATCTAAAAATAATGTGAAAAAGGCTCTTGAAGTAGAGAGTGAATGATTACATTGTCAGTTTTATATCTCCAATTTGTGTGTGATTATTTTAAATGTTGGGTAATAACAAACTCATTCAGTCAACAGAATGAAAGGTGATAACTCCGGGTTCTTTAAAATGGATGGTGTTGGGTTATTTATAATTTAAACGGGAAAAAAATTTAATATTTGGAATATCATTTTTCATGATTAAGCACTGTAAATCCATTTTAATTGCTGATAACTCCCTGATGAAACATTTGATAATACCACAGATATCTGGCTGTGCCGCTCTAAGCTAACGTCCATTGTATTAGAGCATTAATACTCTCGCATGCCTCAGCTTTTGCTTTCTTTGTGTTTAATTTCTAAATTCCTCCTTTTAGGGCTATATCAGTGTAAATGAAATTAATGAGCCATGTGGCAATTCCACGAATCTATCCCCTTCCACTCAGTTCCCTGCTGATGCTGATGCTGTTGCCACTGGGCCTACCACAGCTGTACTGGTGAGCCAGCCACAAAATAAAGAGGTGTGTTGGCATGACATTTCATTCATTCACTGCTTTCCTCATGTCAAAAATTAACCCTGGTTAACTGAAAGTGAGGGCACTTGTGACAAATTGGTTGACCAGAGGGTCAAAGCGATATTGAGTTTGAAAAACATACTAATTTGGGGGTACTACTCTACCAATTGTAATACAAGAAACCGTGAAATATATGGGACAGAGTGGACTACTAGAAATAAGTTTAAAGCATAAACTCTATATCTGAGTACTCTAACCTGATCTAGCTTCCTTAAAAATCAAGAGTCTTTTTAAAATTGTTGGTTTGAATCACCTTTCCAGTTTGATTTTGTTTTCTTAATTCTTTTTTTTTTTAATCCTCACCTGAGATAATCTTTCATTGATTTTAGAGAGAGTGGAAGAGAGAGAGAAATATTGATGTGAGAGAAACACATTGATTGATTGCTTCCTGCATGAGCCCTGACCAGGGCCCAGACCAGCTAGGGGCCTGCAGCCAAGGCACATGCCCTTGATCAGAATCAAACCAGGTCCAAAGGACGATGCTCTATCCACTTGAGCCAAACTGGCTAGGGCAATTTTGTTTACTGTTACATTTTGTAGTATGGATTTTTTTTTTTAGTATTATACCTTTTTAAAACATCTGGAAAGGGCTCATTTAAGTTACATGCAGGTTGGGGTTTTCACTAGAGGCTAAATGGAAAGATACAACCCATCATTTGTGATTTCTTGATTAAAATATAAGAAAAAGAGAACAATGCGGTTATATATTTCATTTCTTTGTCATTATTCTTTCATTTTACATGGACACATGTATACTTTTTTTTTTTCCCTCCATGAAGCAAAGATCACCTGTCTGTCCTGGATTTATGTTTCCTTCTACCCTTTCTCCTCATCCTGTCACTCAACTTCCATCAGCCCCTTGGCCTGAAGTCATGGCTCCGTCTGTCAATCCCTTCCCTTTAAATGACACACCTCCTCCTCTACCAGCTAAGAAACACAGAAGGCAGCAGCAGCAGGAGCAACAGGTAATTAGGAACTGGTGTTCAGAGCTTGTAAATCTTTCCTTCAATTTTTGCAAAGAAAGTTCTTAAAAAGACAAGGCATATACTCCTTTGCTGATTTTCTTTTTGAAGGACATTTAGTGAGGTCTAAGGGTGTGGGGAGTGTTATAAGTTTGGGACCTTAACTGCTCTCTCCTAAGTTTTGATATGTTTGAGCTAATTCTGTATCCTCATACATTAGTTTTCACTCAACCAAAATATTGCAACTTATTTTGGGTATTTTCAATATAATGATTATTATTTCCATAAAATCCACGGTATAAAAGTTGCTGTGTCATCACACATTTTTTATACATTATTAGAACCATATTAGACATCATTCCTTTACTCTGTGTCAAAATTTCCTAAACATTTTACAAATAAACTTCTCATTTCTCCCTTCAAAAAATTCCGTGAAATAAGAATTAACTGCATATTGACATTTAGGGAACTGAGGCTCAGTATAGTAAATAGCTTGTCCAATGTCACCCAACTAGTGTTTTGGGGCCATAGAACAACAGTTTATATTGACCAGATTAAAAAAGACATATTTGTTGTTCTTAATGTTGCCCTCCTTTTAGTACATTTAGTGCTTATGCATGCTCGTGTTTTAAAAATCTATTATGAGCCTCCTTTAAATTATAATCAAATTCCTATGTGAATTGGGCCCCAGAAGATCCTAACAAGACATAGACATTAGATGCCCACAATAGGCAAACCCTGTTGTGCTGTGCCCAACCCTCACATTTCTTGAAGGTACCTTTACTCTCTATTACACTTTGTTAAAGCACTGTATCTCCCCCACTACTTTTAGGGTAGTAAATATTAGCTACTGTAAGTAGATAATGTTAAAGTAAAAATGCAGGTATATTTCATGATTGGCATGTGTAAAGAAGAAGAAAAAATTCAGTAACTCAAATTTGCATTAATTTTTACAGAAGAAGAAAAAATTCAATAACTCAAATTTGCATTAATTTTTACATAGTATTTCAAAAGCTTAGTGTAAAAACCTAAAGAAACTTTAACTAGGAAATAACCTCACTATTGAAGACTTTTTTTTGAGAGGCCAAGAAAATTTTGGATGTATGTCAAGTTGGCAAAATTTTGCCTTAGGAATCTGAGAGGGAAAAAAAGAAAGAATCAACAGGAGGATTTTTTTTTTTTATGTGAAGAATTATTATAGGGGATTCTTGGCCAAGATCTCTTTTAAATAAAAAAGTAATGCAGAAGGATGCCTTTTATGGAAACGTTATGCTGATTTGGAGTATGTTTATGTGATTGAAATATTATTCCAACTATAAAACAGCTCCCCTGTTTACTTGCTCTTTCTCTTCGTCTTCTTCCTTCTCCCTTTTCTTGTTCTCCTCACACTGGGATCTGTGCCACCACACAGAACTGTCCAGACAGACAAGGGGAGAAACTGCTTACTTGCTTTGTCCACTGGCTGTTCCGCCATCCACATGGCGACCATCATAATCATTTGTAAGTTGTCCTGAGGCCCCAAGGCAGCAGGCACTATGAGAGTGAAAGGTGGATTTTTTTTCTTTTGTTTCTAGGTTCAGTAAAAAAAATTCTTCTACTGCCTGTGTATCTTACCAAATGCTAGCTAGCCCGAGTCTGTTAGTGAACACAAGTATGAATTGGATTTTAAAAAATTTTGTTAAAATTCCCAAACTTCTTGGTAAATGCATACTTCTTAATTTCGTCAGTGACCTGTTTCAATTAGTCAAGTTTTGCTATTCTGCTTTACATTTGCGTTTAAAGCACTTTAGAAGTCTGGAAGAAAGGAAAAAACAGCATAAAGAAGGCCTCTATCTGAGTGACACTTTGCCTCGAAAGAAAAGCACTCCTTCCATATCCCCACACTTCAGCAGTGCTACTATGGGGAGAAGCACCGCCCCAAAGGTAGGACATGGGGAGAACTGTGGGCTTCACATTCAGGGAGTCTTCTCATCTTTATGTTGAACAGATGCTCAAAGGTCCTTAAAGAAAATGCTAAATAATAAATCATTAAGTTTGCTTGTCAGGCAGACATTATGACTAAATTGCATTTTCTATCTTACTCAGAGGACATTTGGAATTGTATGTTCTGGAACCAAAGAACCTGGTCCCAGGTATTTTCTGCCACCACCTCACAAGTGGTAGGTGGCATTCATGTGGCAAATTCCTGTTGGCTACATCCCACATCTGGAAATTGAAAGATACAAGCTCTAGATTACAGGAATAATAGGACCAGATTTTTATTGAGTCATTTCTAAACCTGATATTGGGGTAAATGCTTTATGTGGATTGTCTTATTTTAAAACTCAGCAAGACTATTCAGTAGAGATACTAATTATTATCCTCATTGTACATATAGATAAACTGGGTTATAAAGAAGCTAAGTGACTAGCCTAAGTGCCCTCAGTTGGTTAGTCATGAAGTTGAAATATAAACCCGATGCCTAAACCCTCATTAATGTTCTGCTGATATGCCTGAGGGGTCATTGTATGAAAAAGAGGAAAGGCAGGTGACAAGAGTCAGGTGAGAGTACAGGCTTTGGGGCTCTTCCTTTTTTTGACCTTAAGAGTAATATTGTTTTAAACTGATGTCCTATTATATACACTGGTGTTCAAGAATATTTTATGTAAAGGATTTTGCTATTAAAAAGTGATAGAACCACTGGAGGAGTTTATAGATTTCAGCCCACTAGGTAACTGGGGGAGGTGGAAATTGGCACCTGTGTCACAGGGTAGGTCTGCTCTGTCCTGGTGCATGCCCTGCACGTTCCTGCCCCTGCATGTGCCCTCTGCTCCTTATGCATGCAGAACTTTGAGTTGCTCTCAATGGTGGTTTTGGAGAACAAGTGTTTTCCCTGTCTTTTGGAATTGCTGCCACTGGAGGAACTGCTGTGATATGGAGAATTCCATGGAGTTCCTTGGGAGGGACAGCGACTGATCTTTATCATTGAGCATCCACAAAGGGTTGGAAGACATTCCCGTCCTGTCCCCTGTGCTTAGATAGGAGCCGTGGGACAGGAATGTGACCATGTCCTGAAGGACCACTAGGCTGCAGTTTGCCTGAAGTATTTCCTCCTGGTTCTCACAGGCTCACTTGCCCCTGGGACAGAGCAACAGCTGTGGCAGTGTGCTCCCTCACTCGCTGGCGACCATGACCAAAGACTCAGAATCTCGGAGGATGCTCAGAGGTATGTCACTTTAAAAATCAAATGGGATGTCTTTTGTTAAGCATAAGAATTATTCAGAGAGTGGGAGGGAGAGCAAGGTTGAGGATCATTAAAAGGGCAGCAAGCAAAGTCCTCGATTTTTCTCTTAATGTGCCCTCTTTGGGGAAGAGATAGATAGATGATAGATGATAGATAGATAGATAGATAGATAGATAGATAGATAGATAGATAGATTATTGTTGTACTAAGGTAACTTTTTCTATATACACATATGACTGATATGTTTCAAATTTTGCACTTCATAAAGTTATTAGTAATAGTATTCTCAAACCAGAAATGCCCCTAGAGAATTGCTAACCTTTGCATTTTATAGATAGAAAGAAAAGCCACGTGGTTTGTGGCTGAGCCACTGGGTGGAAACATGTGCTAAAGATCCATTGAACTGACACAGTAAATGGAGCACCAGTAGCCCAGGACAGAATTCCCCTAGGCCTTTTAATGTGGTTTGAGCCTTTCTTCTAATGTGGTTGTTGAGTTTCAGGTAGACTTTGATTATCAGGGTATTTTATTTCTTTGTAAAAATGCATTGCACTTATAACGGGGTTCTCAAATAATCTTTGTCGGATAGAAGAAATAACTGCAATACAGTTCCAACTATGAGAGTCTTGTTGAGATTAGATTTATTGTGTTAACACAGTCCCTTAGGTCAACAGCTTACATTGGCTCTTTTTTTAAATGTTTTTATTGATTTCAGAGAGAGAAAAAGAGAAAGAAAGAGAGAGAGAGAGAAACATCAATGATGAGAGAGAATCATTCATTGGCTGCCTCCTGTACACACCCTACTGCGGATTGAGTCCAGGCATGTGCCTTGACCCAAAATTGAATCGTGATCTCCTGGTTCATGGGTTGATGCTCCACCACTGAGGCACACAGGCCAGGCTGGCTCTCACTTTTGAATAGGCAGGGTGCTAGAGACCAAGAATGCAAATGAATGGCATATTCTTGCCCTTGAAATGCTTATAGTCTAGTGAGGGAAAAAGACATATAACAGAAAAATTCAATAAAATGTAGTAAATGTGATGGAGGTGTGAAAGGATGTGGGCATGTGATCCCTAAATGTATTCATGTACCAGTGGGATTGAATCTCTTCCCTCCAAGCAGGCTGGGATTCCATCCTGACTGCTCAGCCTCTCTGCCAATGGTATCAGGGGATAATCACCGGTTTTCTATCAGACAAAAAAAAAGGAAAAAAATATATACATTTTGGTATGTATATATATATATGTATGTATGTGTGGTGTGTATATGTATGTGTATAACTTTTGTATATATACATATATATCACTTGAATGAGGTTTTTTTTTTTTGTTTGTTTTGTTTTTTGTTAATCTTCATCAGAGGATACTTTTTCCATTGAGTTTTAGAGAGTGGAAGGGAGGGGCAGAGACAGTTGAGAGAGAAACAGCAATGTGAGAAAGATACATCGATTAGTTGCCTCCTGCACTCGTCCTGACTCAGAGTAGGGGATCAAGCCTGCAACTAAGGCACGTGCCCTTGACTGAAATCGAACCTACAACCCTTCAGTCTGAGGGCCGGTGTTCTAACTATTGAGCAAACGAGCAAGGGCTTGAGCGAGGTTTTTGAATCATTATCAGAAATTAGTTAATAATAGAGTTTATAGTAGTCAGAAGAGAGGTTTATAATGTATGATAGACTTGTGTAACATTTAAATAAAATACATTTGATTGAACTTCTGTTTCGTTTTTTAGTTTTATTTATTGATTTTTAGAAAGAAAAAGAGAGATGTCGATTTGTTGTTCCACTTATTTATCTTAAGTATGTATTCATTGATTGAGTCTTGTATGTGCCCTGACCAGGGAGGGGTCAAACCTGCCACCTTGGCATATATGATGCTCTAACCAACTGAGCTGCCCAGCCCCAGGGTCTTTTATTTTTTTACAATAATTTATGAAGCTAAAAAAAAAGCTCTTATGATTTATAAATAATAAACATAAAAGTACCATTTAGCTCTCATTTATTTGAGTCAGGTCTATTTTTTATTGAAACATTTTTCTGCAATATTTATAGACTTCTTTTTAAATGTGTTTTTTCCCAGTGGCTGAAGACATGAAAGCTTGGATTGGCCCCAATACCATACTTTATTTTAAAAGCATTTTCTTGAAAGGCAGAGTAAGAAAAACGAAACCTTTATTCTACATGGATTTGTAAAAATAAGAGCTATTAACATTATCATGTAAGATGACCCTTGTGAGAATATGGTGAAACGAAGGGATGTTTCATCTCTAATTTTCTAATCTCTGTTTTCCCCTCAAATAATGGGAATCCCTAAGCTACATTCATATAAGAAAGATGATCTGATTCTCTTAGGTCACCGTAGGGAAGTGCCCTCTGTAAAATACACTGTCTTTGATCTTTTGGCTCTGGTTCTTCGCTGGTAGAACACACGAGAAGACTGTGCTTCAGTCTTCCTACTGCAGCTAAAGTAGTGTTCCTTAAAGCGTTTCTGTGGTGCTGAGACCACTTCTGAGGAAATGGAGAAGCATCATGTGTGTTGATACAATTGCATGTGCTATGTCTTATGAGGCCAGCCTGTCTCTCGTGGCTCCCCCACGTGGTGGAGGAGGGGTTAGGGGCCACAGTTCTTAGAACTACAGCAGACCTTAAATTTGGCAGAATTTTCTGTTGAACCCATACTGGTGGCTCAAAGACCTGGAAGGTTGAATCACCATTCCATTTAGAATTATTTCACGAGCACTAAAATACAAGTACAATTTCATAGTTTTGAAAGAGTTTGGATCTAGCACATTTTCATCAACTCAAATGTAATAGCTCTTACCATTTTTGTTGACTTACACAGTTAACTTAAATGAACTATTTTTTTTTTGCTGTTTGTGCATCACGGATACATCAAGGACCATGGTGTAAGTATAAGCCATCCTGCAGTCAGCTTTGTTTGAATGGAACCAACAATGTGAATCATGCAGACAGAGGTCCCCCAGGGCAGAGTTGAAAGCAGACAGCCCAGGAACTGGGCTCTTAAAATTGTAATGGTTATTGGCTTTTGTACAATTTGTGAACTATTGCTTTGTGAGCTTTAGAATGAATGAAATCTTTGTCCTTTTGTCTTTTGTTTAATGCAGGAAAGTCCAAGAAAGGTATGACAACCTCCTTGTGTGGTGTTTTTGTTTCCAGCTAATAGTGAAAGGTCACTGTGAAGTCATCTTTAAGAAACGATCAGAATTAAAACTGTACAATTGCAGATTTTTAGTCTGATTATTGCTTTTACACAATGGAGAAAAGTCGTTGCACCCTTGCAGGGTGCAGCTGCCATTCATTCATAGGCAGCTGCATGACCTTCTTTGTTTTGCTTTTTTTTTATGACAAGGACAGACCATGCAGGAAGCAAGAGTGCTTGGCAAGCATTGTTTTGTAAGACTCAGGATATAGATAAAGAAAAGAGTGGGTCTTGTTGTATATATAGACTAAGTGTAAGACATGAGATTCCTCCTTTTTAAAGACCAGGTATAAATAAAGCAGGCTGCGTGGGAAGATGGAAAGATTTAAAGGGCCCCCACTTAATCATTCCATTTAAGACTATTTCATGAGAAAGACTTAGTGGAGAGTGAAGAACAGTTTAACTGGCTGGCCTGAATCAATAACTTGTAATTACTGTGGCTAGCCGATAGAGATATAGGATATTAGAGAACCGAGTTATACAATTTGATGCACACTGCTTCAAATAATTGAATGACATTTTACAAACCTTAGTTCTTAAAAACAATTTGTTACTGTCTGCATGGGAAAAAAAATGAACTGTTTTATAGATATAATCTTGTTTTTATTCTCCCTACTTTGTGTTTGACTGATGTGTGTGAAAGATTTTTTTTCTTAAGAAATCTTTTTTGACTGTGTGCATGTATTATAAACTTACTGTGTTTTTTAGCTTCCTGAGTTCTTCTCTATAAACTTCGATTTAATCTAAAGATGTGAACATCTTGCCTTGTCAGTCTCCTGATGTCACTAACACCGACAATGACTGCATGTTGAAGTGTTGTATATTTTTCCTGTCCTCTGGTCATCCTTTTTGATCTTGTATCTTTTTCCCTTTCTCTGTCATTCTCTTCATTCCTGACTTGTCCTGTGCCTTCATCTTCCGGCTGTGGAATATGGTTAGGAAGAATGAATTTCTCAGCAGGTGAGCTATGAAAGGCTGAATTGCCAGAAATAAGGGTTAATTTTGTCTTAAACCCAGGTTGTAAGTTTAAGTCATTTCTATATTAAGGCGTAGATAGTCGTTTAAAGTACACGCCACACATTTGGAAGATATGGGCAAGACTGCATATCTCATAGTGGTCAGCTCACACAGGACTTCTCAGGTCCAGTTACCCAGAATTCACAGAGGCTGGCACTAAAAATAATAAAAAAGTGACCTTGCACGTGCAGAATATTGGCTCTTCTTGGGCAGAGTTGTTTGGGGTCCTTGTATGTGCTATGCTTAGCAACTGACCTCAGATAACAGGTCTCTTTATAAACCCCATAAAATACCCTTTTAAATAGCTTTTTCTGTCCAGATAGGAAGGATTTGAAGCATCTGCAAGGCCCTTTTTACTTTTTAGATGCTGTCCACTGCTGCCTGTTGTTCTTGCTGCATAATTTAAAACAAGCAGTCGTAGGGGTTGGAAAAGCCTCGTTTTTCCCAATCCACTTACTTAATTTGGAAAGTAAATGCATTCCACTTCTTTACTTAGCGACCAATTTGGTTGCCATTTATAGAGGAGAACATGAATTTATTGAGTGATTATTTCATGACATCCATATGCTAAGTAAATGGGGAATCTGTGATGAACAGAACATAGGTGTGTCCTCTGTGCTACCTCACTGCAGCACCTCTCAGGCCTCCTAACAGGGTGCCCTCCCCCTCCTCCAATGAAAGTACCTACATCTTTGGATGGCCAAGTCTGAGCCTGAATCCCAATACCAGCTCTTTGGAATTACCCTGGCACGATTCCAGGGCCACGGGGGAGAGCTTCATGGCCTTATTTGTAATAGCAGGGCAACTTGGTGTGTGTGTTTTTAATTGTTCACGAAAGAGGAGGCTAAGCCAGGTGACAGTTGAGTTCATCGTGGTCAATAAAACATTGACCATTGGGAGAAATGAGAAGCTTCGTAATGTAGAACATTTCCATTCACATTGGGTTCGCAGGAAACAAAAGTCCTGCGTTGCGAAAGATATGTTCATTGGTAGCTGGCTTTCTCATTTAAGTTGCCATGAAAATGTAAGGCTTATTTTACCACCTGAATGGTGGAAGTTTCTCTAAGACATAGAGCCAAATCTCAACAAATAGTGGGGTGATCTGGGAAATTTACATGCGCAATCCTTAGCACAGTACACCTTCTCACACAGCTTTTCCTCGTGCCTGCATCTGAAAATTTTGAATGATTTTAGCCTCCCCTGAAGATACTAAGTTCATTTGCTTATTCTGTGATACTTTGGGGGGTAGGAGGGCAGGAATCCTGGAAGATCTGAGGAGCAGGGCATGCATTGTTTTAAGAATATACTCACCTTACTTTCTGCTTTTCTAAGTAAGTGTTATTGCATCATAGGGATTGACTTTTCCTCATTATGAAAACCTGGAGGCAAAGGGAAAGTTGAGGCATGGCACATGTCATTGCCAAGCAGACAACTCTTGAATGTTTTCAATTACATGGTTGTCTTTTAGGGATTTATTTTTCGTACTAAAACAAGGAAATGTCATCTATGTAGTTGATCTCAATGTGGAACTTTTCTTTGCCAACAAACCTTTTGAAAGCATAGGCAAGATACATGTATGAACTTTTTAAATAATTTCTAGTGAGCTTTTTGTCCTACTCCTTTTCCTAATGAATAATTTTTTAAAAAAAATTAAAGGAGCAATTAGTAATTCTAAAAGTTCAAACATCAAAGATAAGTATTTGAGTAATGAATTGTTTGCCTTATTTTTAAAAAATATATTTTATTGATTTTTTACAGAGAGAAAGGGAGAGTGATAGTTAAAAACATCGATGAGAGAAATATCAATTAGCTGCTTCCTGCACACCTCCTACTGGGGATGTGCCCACAACCAAGGTACATGCTCTTGACTGGAATTGAACCTGAGACCTTTCAGTATGTAGGCCTATGCTCTATCCACTGAGCCAAACCGGTTAGAGCTGCCTTCTTTTTTTTTAAAGGCACATGCTCCACTCTCATGACTGGACTGGCTTCATTTAATGCTTTATGCATTAATCACTACAAGTAATGGTAACCTGCCTAAAATCTCATGATGTGCATTTATATTTTTCATCTTATCTTATTGATATGTAGCTTTTACATGTCTCTCTCTCTCTCTCCCTCTCTCTCTCTCTCTGTGTGTGTGTGTGTGTGTGTGTGTGTGTGTGTGTGTGTTGGTATTTATAATTTACAAGAGACCTGCTGCACAAAAATCATGCAAGAGTAGGCCTTCTTTCCCCTTACTGCCAGCACTGTCTTTCCTATGGCACCTAGAACCCAGTCTTCCTTTGCAGCCCAGATTGGAGAGGGTGCAGTCTGGGCTGAGGGACACACTCCCCCTGTAGGTATTTCATGCACCCGACCTCTAGTTGTAATATAATCAGGAAGGTTGTCTGGAAGGATGTCCGGGAAGAAGTCCAGTCGAATCATATTACACTTGTATTATATGGGACCAGAGGCCTGGTGCATGAAAATTCATGTACTCAAGGAGGTCTTTCAGCCTTACCTGCACCCTTTCACAGTCCAGGACCCATTGGGGGATATCCCACCTGCCGGCTTAGGCCCACTTCCAAGGAGATCAGGCCTAAACTGGCAATCAGACATCCCTCTGGCAGCCCAGGAGCCCTTGTGGGATCTCCTTCCTAAGCTTCAGTTGGACATGCTTAGTGCCACCATGGAGGCTCCCGCCACTGCCGCTGTACTTGCAGCTCTCAGCCCAACTTGTGGCTGAGTGAATCTCCCCCTGAAGGAGCACAGTGACCACTGTGGACAGCTCCTGCATTGAGCATCTGCCCCCTAGTGGTCAGTGCATGTCATAGCAACCGGTCATTCCTGGTCTATCTGCTGTTAGAGCCAATTTGCATACCACCCTTTTATTATTGCACTTTTATTATATAGGATAATTATAATTTATATTACAACTAGAGGCTGGGTGCACAAAATTCATACAGGGGGAGTGTGTCCCTCAGCCCAGCTTACACCCTCTCCAATCTGGGACCACTTGAGGGATGTCCAGCTTCCTGTTTAGGCCCAATCCTGGTGAGATCGGGCCTAAACAGGGAGGTTGGACATCCCTCTCACAATCCAGGATTGCTGGCTCCCAACTCCTCACCTGTCTGCCTTCCTGATTGCCCCTACCGCTTCTGCCTGCCAGCCTGATCACCCTCTAACCACTCCTGTGCCAGCCTGATTGATGCCTAACTGGTCCCCTGCCAGCCCGATTGCCCCTAACTGCCCTCCCATGCCGGCCTGGTCACAACTAACTGCCCTCCCCTGCTGACCTAGTCACCCGTAGCTGCCCTCCCCTGCCAGTCTCATTACCCTTAACTGCTCTCCTCTGCTAGTCTGGTCCCCCCCTCAACTGCCCTCCGCTGCTGACCTGGTCACCCCCAACTTCCCTCCTCTGACAGCCTATTCACCTCTAATTGCACTTCCCTGCAGGCTTGATCACCCCCAACTGCCCTCCATAGCAGGCCTGGTTCCTCCCCGACCAACTGCTATCCCTTTCAGGCCAAGGTCCCCCCAGCTTCTCTCCCCTGCAGACATGATCACCCCGAACTTCCCTCTCCTGCAGGCCTGGTCCCCCCCAATTGCTCTCCCTTGCAGGCTTAGGTTCCACTCCCCCTACTGCCCTTCCCTGCAGGCCCAGTCGCCCTCAATTTCCCTCCTCTACAGACCTGGCTACTTTTAACTCCCCTCCCCTGCAGGCTTGATCGCCCACAACTGCCCTCTCTTGCAGGCCTGGTACTTCCCGGCTGCCCAGCCCTGCTGGCCTGATCACCCACAGCTGCCCTCCCTTACAGGCCTGGTCCCTCCCAACTACCCTCCCCTGTGGGCCATCTTGTGGTAGCCATATTCTGTCCACATGGGGGCAGCTATCTTTGACCACATGAGGGCAGCCATCTTGTATGTTGGAGTGATGGTAAAACTGCATATTACTCTTTTATTAGCTGGGATAGAGACCTGCTCCACAGTTGGGGGCCAGCTGGTTTGCCCTGAAGGGTGTCTCAGATCAGAGTGAAGGTTCCCCTGGGGCATGTGGGGTGTCCTGGGTGAGGGGGCTGTGGTGGTTTGCAGGCTGGACATGCGCCCCCCCTACCCTAGCCCTCCCTCCTGGTGACCCAAGCATGGCCAGGGCCAGCTGGAAGCAGGTATCTGGGATTTATTTATCTTCTATAATTGAAACTTTGTAGCCTTAAGCAGAGGCCAGCGAATGCCAGGCCGGGCAGGAAGGTTGGCTTCCTCCATCACTGGGGGCAACCCAAGTCTCTGGCTCACTCCAGCTCCATGGCCGCCACCATATTTGTTGGGATTTATTTATCTTCTGTCATTGAAACTTTGTAGCCTTGAGCGGAGGCCAGGGCCGGGCAGGAAGCTTGGCTTCTTCCATCGCTGGGGCCAACCCAAAGCTCCTGCTCTCTCCAGGTCTGTGGTGGCGGCCATCTTAGTTGTGTTCATTTGCATACTCATTTATTGGTTGATGGGTATAGCGGAGTGGTGGTCAATTTGCATGTTTCTCTTTTATTAGTGTAGAAAACTTTTTTTCCAGAAGAAGCCTTATCTGAATTAACATATTTTCATATAGATACCTAAAACTGTTCCAAATTTTAATGTGTCAAAACTCATAGAACTAAAATCACTCTATAGTAGCCTTTGGTGTATAATGCTTTGCATCATGGAGGTAGCTCTGGTTTATAATTAAAATGTTTAATCAACAGTGGAGGAAGCTGTTTGAAATCACTTGCCTTCTCTCACTGTCTTGCCCACTTTTTGGACATTTCATTTCCAATTAAAAGCCTCAGTGAAAGATAAGCAGAGCACAAGAAAAGAGGCAAAATTCAGATGGGCCAATTGTAACATCTTAATAGATCTAATAATCATTAACTCAGAGAAAAAGAGATTGCAAACTACAGTACTGGCTAAAGCAATAAATGAATAGAAGAATTTGTTTATCAGTATGACCCCTGCTTCCTGAGTGTATGGTACATAAAGAATTCATGGGAGAAGGAGAATCCAAGATGGCAGCATAGGTAAACACCTACACTGCTGCCTCACACAACAATTTCAAAACTACAACTAAAAGACAGAATGGACATCATCCAGAACCACAGGAAAGCTGGCTGAGTGGAAATTATACATCTAGAAGGAAAGAGAGGGGCTCACAAAGCCCAGAGGAGCTGCAAAAAGCTGAGGTATGGAGAGAGTGGGTGCCAGAGTACCTGGCTGGCTTTCTCTGGCGGGAGGGAGATGGAGACTCCTTATCCTATGACACTAAACCCCAGGTCCAGCCAAAACTCATTCAGGGGGAGTTTGGACTGTGAAAAGGGAGAAGTGCACAGAAATTTAGGGGAGTCACAAAAGATCAGAAGTCTGGTGGCAGGCACAGCACTGCGTACAGAAGACAAACTGCTGATTGTGCCGCTGGCTTTCACAAGTGGGCAGGAGACAGAGCCTCCCAACAGCTCCACTTCTAACTCCACTAAACCCCAGTTTCGTGCGAAACCCTGGGGACCCAGATTCATATGGTCCTGGAGCACAGGGGAGCTGGAAAGGCAGTAGTCTAGAGGCACTGTGAGAGCGCCTTCGCACACAGGGACCGCTCCAGTGATTACCCAGTCACGTGAGACTTAGGGGCCATGGAATGAGGGGTTGACTGGAAGGCAAGGCAGTCTGTTAAGCCCTGAGACTCCACCCATTCCAAGCTCAACAGAGAGGCTTTTGCAGTTTTGCAAATCTTGTATCATAAGGCTGAATCCAACACAGAAGTTCTCCCAGCATAGTGAAAATGCTGACAAGGGAAGGGATCACAAACAAAAGAAATGGAGGAAAACAAACGACTGGATATAAAGTTCAAAACCATGCTTATAAGGTTTTTCAAGAATCTCCTAGAAAAGATGGATAAATTTAGTGAGACCCAAGAGGAGATGAAAAAGAACCAACTAAAAATTAAACATACACTGACTGAATTAAAAAATATTGTATAGAGACCTAACAGCAGACTAGAGGAAGGCAAGAATCAAGTCAAAAATTTGAAATACAAAGAAGCAGAAAACACTCAACTGGAAAAACAAGAAGAGAAAAGAATCCAAAAAATGTGAAGATAATGTAAGGAGCCTCTGGGACAGCCTCAAGCGTACCAACATCAGAATTGTGGGGGTGCCAGAAGAAGAGAGAGAGCAAGATACTGAAAACCTACTTAAAGAAATAATGACTGAAAACTTCCCACATCTGGTAAAAGAAATAGATTTACAAGTCCAGCAAGCACACAGAACCCCATATAAAAGGAATCCAAAGAGGACTACACCAAGACACATCATAATTAAAATACCAAGAGCAAAAGACAGAGAATATTAAAAGCAGCAAGAGAAAAACAGTTCATTACCTACAAGGGAATACCCATATGATTTTCAGCTGATTTCTCAACAGAAACGATGCAGGCAAGGTGGGAGTGGCAAGAAATATTCAACGAGATGAATAGCAAGAACCTACAAACAAGAATACTCTATCCAGCAAAACTATCATTCAGAATTGAAGGGCAGATAAAGAGCTTCACAGATAAGAAAAAGCTAAAGGAGTTCATTAACTCCAAACCAGTATTATATGAAATGCTGAAAGGTACTCTTTTAGAAGAGGAAGGAGAAAAAGGTAAAATATAAAAAATTATGAACCACAAATACATATCTATCAAAAGTGAATAAATCAAGTGAATTAAAAATTTGATTAACAGAATAAACTGGTGAATATAATAGCATCAGGAGCATAGGAAGGGAGTGGGTTGATAATTCTCAGAGGGAAGGGGTGAGGGGTGTACAGGGAGAGACTGGACAAAAACCATATACCTATGGATGAGGTCAACGGGAGGGAGGTAAAGGTAGAGGGAGGGGTGAGAGCCGGGTGGAGGGGAGCTATGGAGGGGAAAAAAGAGAAACAAATGTAATAATCTGAATAATAAAGATTTAATTAAAAAAAAAAGAATTCATGGGAAAGAAAAACTCGATTTATGATGCCCCAAATTAGCTACTACAGAACAAGCTGTAGCAATCACACAAAATAAAGCCAATGACGTAATGCACGGCTGACCAGGTACCAGGGTAAGGACAACACCTCTTAGTAATGGTACCTTTGCTGCTATTGATGTAGCTCCTACGTTGTCATGTGGTCAATATCACCAACTGATGGAAGGCTGGCAGTTCAAATGGAAAAAGAAGACAGCTGTATCTACAGATCCTCAAATAATGGTGTTTTGTTATAACATTGATGAAATGCCATAGAAACTTAACTCTTGTTTATATCAATTAATCTGTGATCAAACTGGTTTTTGTGTGGTTGTTTCACCACAGTTTCAAGAATCTATCAATGATGTTATACTTACTGTATGTACAGTAATTAGGCGGAGTACAACCTTTGGAAGGATTGCTGACTCTGAATATTTTAAATAAGTAATGGCAGATAAGGAAATTTTTTTAAAAGAATGAGAAAAATGTACAGTTTGTCTCTTAACCAGATTGAAAGTGTTAGTGATGATGAGTAAATGATAGGTTTCTCAAATCCTA
Source organism: Lasiurus cinereus (assembly GCA_011751065.1). NCBI lineage: Eukaryota > Metazoa > Chordata > Mammalia > Chiroptera > Vespertilionidae > Lasiurus > Lasiurus cinereus. Next base: position 9,190,700 of record JAAGEH010000286.1, on the reverse strand, counting down.
CACCTATCTGATTCATCTGCTCTTTATGACCACATTGGGTATCCCTTAAATATGAATATCACTGAAGAGGTGACTGCCCTGAAACCCTGCTATTGCCTATCACTCGGAGTCATTTTTCCCTGACATGAATCCATTATTTTGAAAGGATTCAAGGCTGTTCTCTATGTTTTTGTTTTGGTTTTCTTATGTTTCTGGGTTTGCTGATAATATTAGTCTCACTTGTGCAGAGTTATGGGAATGGCATAGGAAAGTGTCAAGTGATCCACTGACAAAAAAAAAGATCACTCACAAGACCACTTCTTTGAATTTGGTGCTTGCACTGAGCATGATGCTGTTTCTTTGATCTTCTTGGCTTCAAAACAAATTAGACCAAGGGCCAAGTTTCATAGGCAGATGTTTTGGGTTGCTAGTTTGAGTCTTATAAGATCTAACACTGAAAAATGAAGCACAGTAACATATTTATGGCTCTTTTCTTAGGGTATAATCACCAACAGATGAGTGAAGGACAAAGGCAGAAATCTTCTGAGTTTTACAACCGCACAGCATCTGAATCAAATGTCTACTTGAACAGTTTCCACTACCCAGATCATGGCTACAAGGACCAGGCCTTTGACACTTTGAGCCTAGACAGCTCTGATAGCATGGAGACCAGCATCTCTGCTTGCTCACCTGACAATATTTCTAGGTAAGATTTCTTTGTAGATAAGGTGTCCAGTTGGGAGAAGGACCTGCTGGTTTCAAAAAGTAAAGACATCAATTTGAGACAATGTATGTATTGGTACAAACCGAAATTTTTGAAACATAAAGTGTCTGTAATGCAGAAAGAGGTTGGGTGTCATTTCTTATATCCTGTGTAACTCAGCTAATCAGACATCATTTAGTTTATCTTTCTTTATTATTTACATTTGAATTCACATGTATACTGTGTTCTTTTCAAAAGCTTTGATGATATCCTACTCTCTTTTGAATAAAGTAAGACCCTAGAACATGGCATTCTATATTCAGGCCAACTCCCCATTCATTCTCTTCTCCTGATGCAACTTACAGAACTTTGTATTACTAATTGAAAGGGTGATGAATCCTCAGATCTCTGTGCCTTTCACCATCTTGGTCCTTGCCCTGGAATTGTTTAGTTTTCTCATTCATTCATTTATAGGCTCCTTCATTCCACAAAAACACGTGGATACCTGTACAGTCAGCAGTGGGCTAGAGTTGGCTCATACTGGCTGGCAAGTGCTAAATGTGCACATCTTCTCCTACCTCTGCAATCAGTGATGTCATGGTGGAAGTTTGAGTTTGGCCATGGTAGGAATATACATTCCCAAAAATCAACAATTGCTACACATCAGGGTTTTTGTTTTTCTCCAGAGAGCTAGAACACTGGCACATCACTATCTGTAGTCAGTTCATGCTTTCATTTGTTTTATTTACTCTATCTGTACCTACTAAGCACTGATTTTGTCTGGTCTTAAAAATATCTGCTCCATCATCATTGCCTCACTCCCATCTGACCTAGAGAAATTCTCCTCATCCCTCAAGTTTAAACTGAAGTTGGAAACTCATGAAAAATTTCCTTCAGGGCTTTTTCTTCTGTATTTCCATTGCACTAGCTATTTTTCTTCTATTATATCACTGATCCCATTGCAGTATAAATTTTTTCTTCAGTAATTAATGGGTGAAATTCTCAGTGTCAAGGAAGATGTTTAATCATCTTTCACTTTCCATACCCAGTAGAGATATTGATGTATGGTAGGCATTCTATAAGTGTTAGTTAAATAAGTAACTCAGGATGAAATAAAATGGACACATTTTTAATTTTGACATTTTTCTGTGTTTGATCTAGTTAGTTAATTGGCTGAGAAGCATTATGATTTAAACCAAAAGAAATCCAATATTCAATAAACATTAATTGAGCATTTTTGTGTCTCAAAAGAAAATATCTAGTTGGATAGCTGCCATCAAACAAGTTTTTCTATATTGGGATGAAGCCTCAGGCTAAGAATAGGAGTACTTCTGCCACTTAAAGACTTCTCTCAGCCCTGATTTGCTAATCTGTGAAATGGAGGGCTTGTTTCTTAAATACCAGGGAAAAATGGCTTTTTAAATATTTTGATGGAAAATTGCCATCATATGAACATAATTTCATTCTTTACAATGGTTTCAATAATTTAACCCCCCCCCTCAAAAAAAGTATAAAAGTAAAAAAGAATGGCAAAGGCAGAAGGAAAGACTATTAGCAAGTTACCCTTAGTGTTTGGGTTAGTTAGTGTTTCATAAATGAAAATATGAGAGAGCCAAATATAACCAGACATTGTAGCCAGAAAATTTGGGGGGAAAAAGGGAAGAAGGGAAGGACAGATACTATAGTCTGTAATAAATACACTATAGTGTATTTTAATTCTGGCATCAATGGGCAAAATATTATCTGGATATATCCTATCAGAAAAAAAAAGGTATTCCTGGGAAACACATAAAAGCAACCATAATTGTATTACCACTTGTCACATGGAAATGACCCCCCCCAACTGCTTTACCCTGCTGGCCTGCTCATCCACAACTGCACTCTCTTGTAGGCCTGGTCCCTCCCAACTACTCTCCCCTTCTGGCCATCTTGTGGCGGCCATCTTGTGTCCAAATGGGGGCAGCCATCTTTGACCACATGGAGGGGGCAGCCATCTTGTGTGTTAGCGTGACAGTCAATTTGCCTATTACTCTTTTATTAGACAGGATTAGAAAATGTAGTATTTCCCTTTTAAAAAAATACATCATTACTATTTTGAGGAAGACACATGAGTGTGTGGAACATTGTGCATCAAACCATCTCTCTCCTGATGGTGCTCAGGCAGTCCCTGTGGTCCCGCTGAGGGGGTTGGAGCCATGCCAGTGGGAGCTGATATTCTCAGCACAGAAATCCTAGAGCTTTGAGTAGTTGTTCATAAATAACTGTTGTCCAATGTAAACTGACCAATTCAATGTGGTATTTTTGAATAACAGGACCCAAACAAAAGTTAGTAACTCAGCAACTATTATATAATGATGATAGAGGAATAAAAGTTGGACGTTAAAACAGAATACAAAATGCAGCAGTTTAGTTTCCCAATGTAGTAATCATAGAAAGACTGCCTACATTTCTTTGGCACTTTGTACTTAGTTGTTATTTTGAAAACACCAGACTGCTTTCCCCTCTTCCCTAATAATTGTGAATATGTTATAACAATATTCCTATGATGAATTCTTGAAAGCTTGACCTTTCTTTTTCTTTTTGAGCCATCTTTTTATTGATTTCAGAGAGGAAGAAAGAGGGAGAGAGAGATAGAAATATCAATGATGAAAATCATTGATCGGCTGCCTCCTGCATGCCCCCTACCAGGGACCAAGCCCACAACCCAGGCATGTGCCCTTGATCTTAATCAAACCCGGAACCTTTCATTCTGCAGGCCAACGCTCAATTCACTGAGCCAAACCAGCTGGGGCTGAGCCATCTTTAATAAATAAATACACTCTAAGGGTTTTCCTATCTTGATGCTTTTTTCTTCTTCTGTTTTCTCTTCCCCTCCTCTTTCCCTTCAAAATAAGAAGTAAATATGCATCCTTCCAAAAAATCACTCCCCACCTCATCTCTCATACTTAATGGAGGTCAACAACTGCAGTGCCACAATGAATACAGGGAATGACCTAAAAAGGGACCACTTCGATTATATTTACCACGCATTACAAGTTCAGATCTGGTGACCAGCAGAACCTTAATTTGTTTTTATTTCCTCATCGCGTTCCTTTTTCTTAGAATGGTTTCCAAGGGTTGAAAACAAGAATGTTCCCACTGAACATGCCACATTAAGAAAACAGCATCATTGCAGAGTGACCATTCCTGGCAGGTAGTTACATGTGGCCACTGTCATTTTCCATTGTTCCTGCACACAGAACTGTTCTGGTAGTGCTAGCAGTTGTGAGTAACCAGTCACTGCAGTCAGCAGTTACTCACAGCGTTTAATTTTTCTGTCAGATCCTCTGAAGGTCAAAAAAATGGAAGCCAAAGTAGAAGATGCCTATAAAAGGTCTGACAGACAAGGGAGAGAAAAACAAGTATGTCTCCTCTGTGCCACCATCTACATTTATTTATTTATTTAATCATTTATTTATTTATTTATTTATTTTTAATATATTTTATTGATTTTTTTACAGAGAGGAAGGAAGAGGGATAGAGAGTTAGAAACATCCATGAGAGAGACATGGTCAGCTGCCTCCTGCATGCCTCCTAATGGGGATGTGCCCACAACCAAGATACATGCCTGAAACCAAGATACATGCCCTTGACCGAAATTGAACCTGGGACCTTTCAGTCCACAGACCGATGCTCTATCCACTGAGCCAAACCGGTTTCGGCACCATCTACCTTTAAAAAAAACCATGCTACCCTAGGATAAGCTCACACCTATTGTTAAGGTAGAAAATCAAGGATAAACATCAGGAAAGTGGGTAATAGGAACTAATGTTTGAAATGTGTGTTACAACAGGACTTCTTTAATGGAACTCTGTGAGGATAGGTAGAAAGAAGAATAAAGGACTCAAATTTTTCTCTTTAAAATTTTTTTAAAATTATGTATCAAAATACCCTAAAATAATACATATTTAAAAAGGTAATTGCATGCTGAAATCCTAGTGACATAAATGTAGTCTTGTGGTTTATTATGTCACAAAAAGCCATTTGTAAAATTACAGAATTCCTCAGACTTGTGGGTACATTTACCCTTCAGTTTTTGTTGAGACATCATTTTTGCATCTACCAGAAAGTTACTTGAGTCAGGCAATGTTTTTGCTTTTTCAGCATTCTTACTACACTGTAAACAAACATGGAGTTAAGAAAGCAAGTCATGGTCTTAGAATACAGTAACTGAGGATTGATTCTGCATAAAATCTCTATTCTGCTAGAATTATTGATTATCTTATAGAATGTAGTGTTCTAAATACTTCCTATAGAAATACAATATTATTACTATTGCCATTATTAACTTACTAAGTTCTGATCCTATGCTCATATTTTTTTAGAAAATGTTGAGGAAACTGATTGCTCATGATAGCTTAAATACCAGCAATGTATGTGAGAGAAAGAAATAAGACTGGGAACTGGATTGAGGGCAATCGATGGCTGAACTTGGTTTTAAAAGATTCTTTAACCAGAATTTGAGGTGCTTTTAATCCCTTCATTTTAGGCTAAGGTTTATATTCTTCTTTCTACCCTGGATAGTTTAACCAAAGAAGAGGTTCAGGCTCCAATAAAGAACAAAAAGTATTTATTTGATCAAAAAGGTTCACATCCCAGGAGGCTCAGATTCAGGTAGCATCCTCAATTGTGCTCAGAAGAGGAAAGAGAAAGGCAGGATTTTATAGAGGTGGAATTACAAGTCTGGTTCCCATTCTGGTCCTCCACGAAAATGAAAGAATTTGGCTAACTTAACAGGGATTGGGCAGCTCCAGTATGCAAATGAGGAAGTCAGAAATTACGAGGAGGAAGTAATGTCCATACATGTCCATACAGCAGTTGTCTCAGGATGTTTAAGGCTCAACTTTGAACTGAGTGTAGCAACAGGTTAGCAACTTCATAGCAGCTCTGAGAACTGAGGCAGGATATGTGCACAGGTCTCACTTCCTCAGTGGCCTCCTGACTCTTTTTTTAAAGTGAATCTCATCAAAGGGTGGCAACATGATACCATAGAGCAGCGAAAGTTTTGCTGAACAAAAGTGGCTTAATGCCAAGAAAATATTCAAGTGAACAGTAACAAAAATGTGGCTGTGGAGAATAACTGTCTATGGATAAAAATTAATTTATATTTTTAATAAAATAATTAAGTATATTTTTAAAGTGTATCCAGCATAGTTAAAAAAAAACACACACAAAAAAACAGTTGACCTTAGGTGCCTAAAATAATGAAGACATTGTCAGTGTTAACATGGACTTTCTTCTATCAAGTGTTTTCAGAAAATTCAGTTCATTTGACGTAAAAATTAAGACATTTATGAGAACATTGCCAAGTAAATAGATTGAATATAATTGTCATAAAATTAATTAGAACTATCCTATATAATAAAGAGGTAATATGCAAATTAACCCTCATGCCCTCACAAGATGGCTGCCTATGATCAGGCTGGCAGGGGATTAGTGAGGGACGACCAAACGACTGAGCAATTTCATGCACTGGGCCTCTAGTTACCAAATAAATAGAAAACACTTTGAAAAATTCTTTAAAAAATGAACAGAAATATTGAAAGTTGGATAAATGTTTTAAAACTTATCCCAGGGTGAACCCAAATTGCAAATATATAAAAAACCATGGACTGAAAATATTTGTGTCTAACCAAGTTACTTGCAACCAGTTTATTTGGGTAGATTTCAAGTGGCTTCAGGGTCATACTTAGGCCAATGAATGGAAGCTGTAGGAATATTCAACATGAGAATCATCATTCTAACAATGCTGTTTAAACAATAAAGGCGTGGATACAGTGACTTTTCTGTAACAGTGTTCAAGGCACAAGCTAGATAATAAAAAGGAAAGTTGGATAAACAACAGTTTATTCATTTATCTACTGAAGGACATCTTAGTTGCTTCCAAATTTTGGCAAATACCAGTATAAATAAAACTGCTAAAAACATCTGTTCACATTACTGTTTTTAAGATAAACCACATGTCCAGTGATACTGCGGTCATTTATCTCTTTAAAACAACCTACGTTGAGACAATTCAAAGCCTGATTTTAGAAGACCACAGTAATAATTATCTTATATTAGAGGCCTGGTGCATGAAATTTGTGCATGGGGGGTGTATCCCTCAGCCCAACCTGCACCCTCTCCAATCTCCAGTGCTGGTAGGATCTGGCCTAAATGGGCAGTGAGACAATCCAGGACTGCTGGATCTCAACAGCTCACCTGCCTGTCTTCCTGATTGCCCCTAACCGCTTCTGCCTGCCAGCCTGATCACCCCTTAACCACTCCCCTGCTAGCCTGATTGATGCCTAACTGCTCCCCTGACAGTCTGATTGCCCCTACCTGCTCTCCCCTGCAGGTCTAGTCACCCCCAACTGCTCTCCCCTGCAAGCCTGGGTTCCCCCAAATGCCCTTCCTGCATGCCTGGTTGCCTCCAACTTCCCTCCTCTGCTGGCCTGGTCACCTCTAACTGCCCTCCCCTGCAGGCTTGATCACCCTCAACTGCCCTTTCTTGCAGGCCTGGTCCCTCCCAAATGCTCTCCCTTGCTGGCCATTTTGTGGCAGTCATCTTGTGTCCACATGGGAGCAGCCATCTTTGACCACATGGGGGCAGCCATCTCGTGTGTTGGAGTGACAGTCAATTCGCATATTACTCTTCTATTAGATAGGATATCTTATATGAACTCACTTTTATATAAATGTCTTACAAACACAAATTCCTACTGTGTGCTGGGCTCTATGCTATGGGGGATAGAAACAGAAAGCCTCTCGGTCCTCAAGAGTCTGGAAAAGAAGGTAGATAAGTAAGTGATTATACATATGTACATGCATAAGAAACAACTTTGGTTCTCCCATGGATGCAACATCAGAGTAAATAAATTTTTTTAAAATATATTTTTATTGATTTTTTACAGAGAGGAAGGGAGAGAGATAGAAAGTCAGAAACATCGATGAGAGAGAGAGACATCAATCAGCCGCCTCCTGCAGGCCCCACTGTGGAGATGTGCCTGCAAGCAAGGTACATGCCCCCAACCGGAATCGAACCTGGGACCTTTCAGTCCGCAAGCCGACGCTCTGTCCACTGAGCCAAACCGGTCTCGGCAGAGTAAATACATTTTGACCGCAGCTACCATCTCTCTTTTCCAAAGTAGTGAAATAAAATGTAAGCAAGTAAAAAATAGAAATTTTCGTTTAGTGTTAAACATTTCTAAGTCCTTCTCTTTCTCATTTAGTTATCTTTAACTGTTCTTTTCCTCTGTTGTTTTTTTCCTTTACTTGTTTATGTGATGTATTTCCCAGGATGCATTTCTTTAGAAGCTCTTGGATCCCTTTATTCAGTTAGTTCACTTCCAAGTTCTTCTCTTTTTCACTTGACTATCCCTAACTCCTCTTGCAGTGTTCATTTCCTATGTGTTTTGTTTATTTGTTTGTTCCTTTAGTTATTTGTGTGATGTCTTTCCCAAGATGCATTTCTTTCAAAACTCTTGGATCCCTTTATGCAGTTTGTTCATTGGTATGGCGGGTGGGTATTGTTGACAAAACTGGCACCACCCTCCCATTGCACCTATAAGAAGTCATTTTTTAATTGGGATTATCATTTAAGAAATAAAGTGCCCACAGATGTGAAGGCACAACAAAAAAGAAGCTAATGACACATTCCCAAACCAAATAAAGGCACTCCAAACCATAGGTGTCATTTACCTAGAACTTTAATGATAGTCCTGTTGGTCTGTCGACTCTGAATAAGTCAGCTAATCGGAAGGCCTCCCACAGGCCAGAATTTTTAGATTTTGCAAGAAGCATTTTGAAAACATTCTTCATAAAATTGTTTTTGGTTTGTTTATGAGTAAAGCACTTTGGCATTATTTTGCTTACCTGTATTTGTGTCCTACCCTGAAGTAAGTCAGTATCACCTATAATTTTCAGAGTTGAATTGACTTGCCCCTTCAGACCTTTAAATTGTATTGGATTTTGTCCTACACCTACCTTTGTGAACCTGTGTGTGTGTGTGTGTGTGTGTGTTTGAAGAGATCTGATTCCAAAACAATATTCTTGAAAGGCTTTTGTGTTTTATTTAGTGCCAGCACTTCAAATATTGCCAGAATAGAAGAGATGGAGAGACTTTTGAAGCAGGCTCATGCAGAGAAGACACGGCTGCTGGAATCCAGGGTGGGTCTCTTACATCGTGCTGCTGGAGGGCAGAGATTTGGGGGTTCAAGGTGCTCTGCGCTTGAACCAGGAAGCTGTCCTAGGGCCTCACTCAGTGGTGTGATTGTGGAGTAGTCACTCCATCTTTCTCTGCTTCATTTTCTTATCTGACAACTAAGGGTGTTAGGTGATTTCTAAGGTTCTTTACTGCACTACAATCTTTCATAATTGAAAATAGACATAGTATTGATGTAGCTCGAAATGAATGCTTTGTATTATATTTTCCTTTTGACGGGCACTTTGTTTGCCTGCCAAAGAATGAGGAGGCATGTCATGTCTTTCTGTAGTCTCCATTCTTTGTCAGCTTGCATTAACTACACTATTGTAACATTAAAAAATCCCTCCTTATTGTGACTGTGTTTCAAGCAGAATGTGAACTTCCTTAGGAATCCCCCAGAATGCCTTTGCATCCTGCCTACGGGCACCTCCTTTCCTATTCTAACTTCCCCACATGCTTCCTCTGTGACCTTTGGCCAGGAAGCTGCAGAGCAACAACAGGAATTGGAAGGACCCATGCATGACCTTCAGTTAGAAGAGGGCAAATGAAAGAAAGGCTAAATCTCATGACCAGTGTTGGCTAACAATGTGAGAGGCTTTTTAACTAGAAACAGGAGAATTGTGGTCATCAGTATGAAATGACTGAATGTACTGTAATCACCAGCTGCATTTTCACTTAAATTCCATTGTTAGTTCATGTTACTGATTGCCTTTTTTTGCATAGGATGATTTTGCAAGCTATGTGAGAGGTGATTACGAGTGTTTTAGTCGAGGTTACCTATTATAAGGGACCAGGTTATAAACCAAAATTTCTAGTAAGAATTTCCTTTTTCATATTAATTGGACTCATTCAAATATAACCGGTATGTCTTAAAATGTATTCTGCCTAATGATATTTAGGAACGGGAAATGGAAGCCAAAAAACGAGCTCTGGAAGAAGAGAAACGACGCAGAGAACTCCTGGAAAAACGATTGCAGGAAGAAACTAGCCAGAGGCAGAAGTTGATTGAAAAGGAAGTGAAAATAAGGGAGAAACAAAGGGCACAGGTTGGTGGGTCAATCTGGATACATGAGAGTATGTTGCCCTCTAGTGGCTGTTTTGTAGAGGAAGGTAATGCTGTGTCAGGATGCCTTCCAGGAGTTAGCTCTTGATATGTTAAGGCAAAGGGGGAAATGTGTGTTAGTGGGCAAAAAAATTCCAAACATGTTGATTTTGAAACTTATCAGGGCCCCAATCAAATGACACTTTTCTCTGCTCGTGCATGGAGCATTTGATGGGAAAGACACTCTTTCTTCTACCCATTTTGGGGGCTATATTTAAAAGGAGAATTTTTTTTGAGGCGCTTTGAAAAATGCAGCTGGATTTACTACTGAAAGCAAATACAACACCCAAACTAAAATCTTTGGCTGAGGAAGAGAAGAGAGCCTATTGAGGCATCTTTTGGAAGCAAACACTCCAGAACAGGTAATTTTACCAACCTGTTTCTTGGTGGTAGTGTTAGTGTTCTGGTTTGTTGTTGCTTCCTAACCACTGTATTATCACATGTGCATGAAATTACTGAACTCTAGCAAGACTTGGGGGAACCACCCATTCTGTTTAACTTCCTATCTTGGTCATCATAGAGTTTGAATTTCTGGTATTGTCACTTACATAATGTATGTAATTATGTAGCTGCTTACATAATGTGTGTTTTCTGAGAAACTCAAAATTTTGTTAAGTCCATGTAACTTGAAATTCAAATCAGTTTTACCAAAGTTTACTAGACTTAAAGGTAAAAGGCACCATTTCCCTTATTTTTTGTAGTTGCTGGCAGTTGATAGTATAGCAGTGAGAGACTTTCTTTAAGGCTATGATGCACCATAGGTCTGTAACATCTGTTTACAAAGTACCACAGAATCAAAGGCAAAATATCGAGAACTACAAAGTGAAACATGTTCATTTTATTTTATTAAGCCAAACCTCTGCCCAATTTTAATTCACCGTTAAGGTATCTGAAGCCAAACCAAAAAAACATAATATTGTGGGGAGGGCTAGGGGGTAAACCCAGGCCAATAGATTCTCTGTCTAGAAATGGATAGATGAGAAAATGGAAAAATGTCATTTATCTTAGCTTTCAAAAAGGTACTTAGCACTTAAAAACACAGGGGAATGAAACAATTCCATGTTAATCCTAATTATGAGGTTTAACTAAGTATATGATGAGGTCATTTTCCCCAGGGTAAAGGAGTGGGTTAATGTGACAGGATCAAATAAAGCATTATTTTAGAAGCCTTGCTCATGGTGGTCTGTGCTTCCTAGATTAGACGCACCTTTACTCCAGCCACAGTCAATTAAAAGACATCTCTGTCTGTCTCTTCGCTGTCTGGTCCTGGACAGAATTTTGACTCCACTTCTTACCTTATTTTAGCTTCTCTTCGCTGCCTTAGATTTCTAGTGTTTGGAAGCTGATGTGTACAGCTGGGGGCAGGGAGTGGGGTCTTGTGGGGTTTGTATTTACTGAAGAATGTTCCATCAGTCATGTCTGAAATTATTTAAGAACTATTGTGAGGTGGTGGTGGGAAACTTTACGTGGAGGAGTCCCCATGTGTAGGAAGCCACCAGGTAACTTCATGTTTCATTCCCCTGTGTTTTTAAGTGCTAAGTACCTTTTTGAAAGCTAAGATAAATGACATTTTTCCATTTTCTCATCTATCCATTTCTAGACAGAGAATCTATTGGCCTGGGTTTACCCCCTAGCCCTCCCCACCCTTGCAATATTGTAGCATCCTTCTTAAAATACTACCCGCTTTTTAGACCCCATGTGATGAATTTTAAGTGCTCATAATCACATGGGCATTTTAATGCTTAGGCTTTTCAGTTGTTTTCTGCTTCTACCCCTCTGATCTAAACGAAGCAAATAACCAGTTTCGGATGCAATGGGTTTGGCCCTCTCTAGGCTCGACCTCTGACACGCTATCTGCCTGTCCGGAAGGAAGACTTTGATTTGCGGAGCCACGTGGAGACTGCTGGCCACAATATCGACACCTGTTATCATGTATCCATCACAGAGAAAACCTGCCGAGGATTCCTCATCAAAATGGGTGGAAAAATTAAAACTTGGAAAAAACGTTGGTTTGTTTTTGATCGAAACAAGCGCACATTTTCTTATTATGCAGGTGGGTGATGGGAAAAATCTAAGCAATGTATTCAAATTAGGAACTCTGTTAAAGAGTAAAGGCAATAAAATTCAGTATAAATAGTGAATTGGTAAATAATATAAATAATGATAAAATTAATTTTGTAAATGTATAATTATTTTATGTTCAGATTATATGGTCTACGTGATATGAATTTCTTCTTAGAAATAATAAAAATCATGTTTTCTAAAAGTGTGAATTAATCTATTCTAGTTCTTAAATAAGCTCAAGTCCAAATACATATTAAATGGAATATATTTTCAAGACCAAATTTTCTCTTTTTAACCATGAAGCCAGAAAAAAAAAATTCTATTTATTTATTTAGTTATTTAAGTTATTTAGTTATCATGCCCTATGTAAGTCACACACAATTAGGCAACAGTAGCTGACAGCCATTCAGCTATAGTTTATAAATTGGAATGGTCTTTTAATCTCAGAGAGTAAAGCTTATCTAAACTAATGAATAAGTAAATATTTATTAAGTGACTGAAATATTTTGGATGCTCTAAATGATGGAGTATAAGAAACACACCCTACATAATATTCTATAAATACAGGAATATTAGTCTGACTGGCATACTTATCAACAAGCCTCTCCTTTACCCTTGATCCATATGAAACATGTCCATTCCCATCATAGTAAGGCTCTGGCCTCCTTTCAGCTCTGAAGGAGGGGGCATCATCCCAGAGGTTATGAAGAGACTCTTTTTGTGATGACTGTCTTAGCATTTATAAGTCTTTTCAGGAATTGTGTTTAAAAATTATGTATGTGGTAAGTAAAAAATAACAGTTCAGCCATTTAATCATTTAATCTCATCTATGTTTATGATGAGAGGTATCAAAACCAAGAAATGTGTGAAAGAAATGAAATACTGGCTGTGGATCCCCAGAACTGGAGTAAGGAGAGGGTGGGTGCCTTTTATAGGAGCTCTTTGTGTGGGATTCCAGTTACTACAGTGGCTAGTGGCCTGATACAAATGACCGAACCTTACAGGTCCCCTGCTTTGCCTCCCGTGGGCTTTATGATCTTGAATTCTATAGGAATCCAGAGATATTCTCTCCAGTTAGTATGGTAGAAAAGATGCCTATTTAATAAGAAATGCTAATTTAGTGTCTGCAAAATGCATTAAAAAAACAAACGAACTTTGCTGTATGCTAGTTTTCACAGGCAACCTCACCCAGAATTTTCCAAAAGTAAAATTTTGAAATAATTTCAGACAAACAGTTTCATTCTTCTTTTCCCTGGGATCCTTACTTCATTTTTTCTGTCAGGTGGGTGGTTCAGTGTTCCTTCATTCTGACCCATGGAAGTGAGTTTTTCCAAATTTAAACTTCTTGGTGACTGGTTTTCAATTTTTTTACAAACCTGTTTGGTATATGGAAAATTACTCAGAATCCTATTGCATAAAACAGACATCATCATATTTAATTCAGATTTTTAATATTTAGATATTCTATAACTGACTGGTGGAACCTAATTTGGCAAATGCTGCCCAGTTGGCTCTGTTTGCAGCCATCATTAGCTTTGCCTGCTCCTGCCACCTCCACTCACACTTGTTCCCAAAACAGCACCACGTTCAGGAGCAGGTCAGTCCACAGGAAGTCAGACAGATTGCAGTTCGAGCTGGACTTGATCCCAGGTTAGCCATGCCCCTTTAGCTTATCAGTGAGGTAGAGGTCCATGGTATGCATGAAGGAGCTGTAAAAGTGAGTGCTGAAAGCCAGAGTCTTTGGTCTCTCTGTTGGCCTTGAACCCGGGCTCTGTACTTGGCCTCCACATATTAACTGGGTAACTTTGGAAGAATCTCTAAAGACCTGAGGCACAGAACAAAATGTCTGTAAGTTGATAGAGTAATGCTATTGAAACAAGATGAGTAGTATTGCCTCACCAGCTTACCCCAAAGCAGTGTGGATTCTCTTACTTCATACTGTCCTTGTGAGGCCTAAATTTTTCAGTTCTTTCTCATATAGGAAGTGCCCAACAGAAGTTTCATTCCAGTTTTCTGCCTGCTTGAAATACCAACAAGATTTACTTTTATCTTCAGATTTTATTTTGCATCTGTTTTCAGAGAACAAAGTATTATTGTATTCACATGAATATTGCAGACTCTTTCCAGCAAATGTTTGAGAGATACACTGGGTTAAATACAATTAAACAGCTTTATTTTCTACTGAACTTCCTAGGGGATATTTTTTTCATACTAGGATTTTATTGTTATTGTTGGGAGAAAAAAGCATATTCATTAGTAAAACAATAAAAATAAAAATTCAACAAAAGTGTCTATAAAGAAATTGCCTCTTTCCCATCAAAAAGTTCTAACCTTTTCCCACTACTATATCTGAAATTTCATTTTGGATTTACTCTATTCATTTATATGTCTATTTCTGTATGTTACCTGTGTTCTTTCTTCTTTAATACAGTTGGGACCAAATTACACTCTGTTCATAACTTTTTTCACATAACAATATTTCAAGATTTTTCTCTACTGGGCACATATCTACCTCCATCTTTTCAGTGGCTGTTAGATTCCATTTTATGGCTAGTCTGTTATTGAATCAGTTCCCTGCTAAAGTTCAAGCAGACTTTGGCAGCCTTCTGCTGTAACAAATACAAATCTGTGTGCATGTGCATCAGGAGCTTTTATACAAAAAGTTTTAGAAGTAGAATTGCTGAGTAAGAGGATGGTTTTGCATTTTTAATTGTGTTTATTTTATCAAATTGCCTTCCAAAAAAGGCTTTTTTTTTTTTAATTTGCACTTCCACCAACAGGGTATGATAGAGTCTCTTTCTCTGCATCCTCATCATGCTTTAAAAAACCTTTAATATGCTCATGTGTTATGATTCTTGATGAATTTAAATTATATTTCAGGAACTTATTAGATTACAGAGTGATGTTGTTTATTTGGTTGGTGGTTGGTTGGTTGTTTTTTAAATATTTTGTTTGCTTTTTATGGAAAATCTGAGAAAATCTTAGAAACAGTTTGGAAAATGCTGCATTGAAGGGATATTAAATTATTGATGTGAAGTTCTAATGGGAACAGGCAAATAAATCAAGCATGCTGGACAAGAAATTGATAGAAAATAAATATAAGTAGCATATTATTTTAAAAAATAAAGTTGAAAAACACAACTTATTACAACAGCTCTGCATATTCATAGTTCCATTCTAATGTCTTAGAGACTGGAGAGATTATTTATATCTATGTCAATTGTGTTTATTCTTTATGTGTTAATCTGATTGCTATTTTGCTGGAAAACCTTGGGCAAAGTCACTTAATCCGTTTAGTTTGAACTGATAATTTCATCTTTTTTTCAATATAGAAAATAATGCACTAATAATGCAGGCTAATGCACTAATCTAAAATACCTGAATTAAAAGTAGATAATTTGAATATTAGATAAATATGTTAATGATGACTGTAATGAATTATAATTTTTCCTCTCAAATGGTGGTGATAATGTATTTAACACTCATCTATTGTTGCAGACAAGCATGAAACAAAATTAAAAGGAGTAATATACTTTCAAGCCATTGAAGAAGTGTACTATGATCACCTCAAGAATGCTAATAAGGTAAACATTGATTTTCAGGTTTCTACCATTTTAATGAATACCTAAATTGGGAAAATATTGTGTGCATTTTTATTTGAAGCAATTTAGATGTATTGTTTTGACCTAACAGAACAGATAAAATCAGAATGGTGTAGAAAAATAACCATAGAAGTAATTAGTACAGCTGATCTTTTTGTGGGGGAAAAAGTCATGGCACAGTGAGGAAATGTTCTGGACATACTGTTTAGAAAGACCCTGCCAAATGACTCTTTGCTAGGGTTCTAAGAACCTACTACCTGCTTATGAGGAAGGATCTGACTAGGACTGAGACTAATAGCCATTGTTTGGTGAGTACCACCACCTACTAGGTACAGTCCTAGAGCTTTACAGAGGAACTGCTAAGAGGATTGGTGAGGTCTCTGAAATTTCTTGTGCAAAAAGACCAGAAAGATAGTCAGTCTTGAGAAAGGTATTGGGAGTGGGGTATAGGTTATACCAAAGCAAAAGTAATATCTATGTAGATTTGCATAAATTGGAACTTTTAAAGAGGAAGAAGCCCTGGTGTCATTTCATGTTAAAGTTTCTGGATACATGTGTTACATTTTTGTTTCCTCTTTTGGTTTTAGAGTCCTAACCCATTACTCACCTTTAGCGTCAAGACACATGACAGAATCTATTACATGGTGGCCCCATCACCGGAAGCCATGCGGATCTGGATGGATGTCATAGTTACTGGGGCAGAAGGTTACACTCACTTCATGTTGTAGTGAACTGGAGCGATGGTCCACTTCAGGGCAGACTGCAATAATCTATTACAAGAATGAAGCCATATTGTAACCCAGATGGAAAGACCCAACAGACCCATCCCTTTAACTGTGCATGCTCAGAACTCTTTTCATATTAAGAGGAAGCCATTTGTAAACAAGAAAGAAGGGATTTTAATTCAAAGCTTGATCGTAAATAGCAAAAGAATGAAACACCTATGAGAAAGAAAACACTATTTTGATAAATAGCATCACTTAGAGGAGCATTTCTAATAAACTATTTTTTATCAATTGCTGATCTTGGTGAACTAAACAGTTTACAAAATGTACATACTTGGAAATACGTAATTACTTTAGCATCCAAATCATTGGTATTGACATTATTGGTATTAACTAGCTTTTTAAAAATAGAAGCATTTTGCTGGAGGTTATTAGAAATATGAGCACACAGGGCCTTGGAGAAGAATATATTACAGGAGGAATTTTTGCCCTAATTTTTAAGTATTGTATCAAACCAAAGACTTGACATGACCTCTGTTTAATAGTAGTAGTTTCAAGTGATGAACTGCATTTTGTGTTATTCTACACTTTAAAATGATGCTTTGATGCCACCAAAGGCCCAGGCAGTTGACTGTGAAGGGTTGCCACCAGCATAAGCTACTGTATATGTATAGCAAACCATTTTTTTGTAAAATAAGAACAGAAACCTGTGTAATTTAGGAAGAAACAGTCTTGGACAGATATTTTGTCACACTGAGCAATTAAAATAAAGAGACTATTTAATATTAGGAGCTTGTTTTCCTGAAGATTTCTCCATTCCCAGTGCTGAAAATACAGGTAACCAGTAGCCAATTCCTTAGATTGTCGGATTTTCCTTCCTTATGGAGCACACCTGCTAATTGCAGCCTCACATGACATAACTATGAAATCAGAGTTGTGTGTGTGTGTGTGGTTTTTTTTAACCAAAGAACAGACCAATTAAAATACTTATTTACAGAATGCTGTAGTTTTATAAAATATCAAATGAAGTTCAATCATGTTCTCTGAAATGTACTATTTTATTATGTATCTCTTTACAATAAGCCTTTGTTAGAGTTAAGTTAATCTTTGGTTGAATTAAGTGACTTCAGGCAAGTCTCTTTCATAACAGTTTTTAAATGCCATTCATCATGGCTTGTTATGTTGTGTTTGTAAGTATGAATGTAGTTTCCTAAAACTTGGCAAATGAATAGCAGTAGAAAATAATGACATTACTTACTAGTGAAGGTGATGAAATGATTAGATTAGAAGTGTCTATGAAATGTTTGCCAGGCCTGACTGGGTACACTTTTTTACATTTGCAGTGTGCTTTGTGTATATGTATACATATTTCCAATAATAAGACTTTGCAACTGGATGACACATGATTTTACTTGATCGACAGAGGACAAAATCACAATTGCAGGAGTCATTTTTATTATCTGGGTTTTGTTGTTGTTGTTGTTTTTGTTGTTGTTTTTCGGAGATCACCCTTAATCTTGTAATGATCTAAAAAAGTGAATATAATTGCTAAAATTGTCTTGGTTTAATGTAAAGATACAACTTTTTTGTACTGTCCTTTCTGCATAGGATTGTAAAGATATTCTAATCAACTTTATATCTTGCATGATGTAGTAAACCTTTTAAAAATGTGTGTTAAAATGTGTTGAGTTTGGATTAAAATGTTGACCAGACTTCAGTCTGAAGATAAACTCATCTTTTATTAGGAAGTTACCTATTGGTAACAGGACAAGTGTGGCAGGTGGATTAATCAGCCAAAATCCATTGTAGACTACATAAAGAATATTGTGTGCTAACAATATGATTTGTGGTATAAAAACAAGTAATTAGAAGTATCTTTTTAGTTGCATTCCTATTGTTAACAAAATGAGGTAACCCTGAAAACTCTGACATCTTACTATCTTTTTTCACAGATGCTTTTAGTACTGGGGATTACAAGGACTGTGTTTGCTTCTACTTCTACTAGAGGCCGGGTGCATGAAATTCGTGCACTAGGGCACGGGGTTGGGGGGTTCCCTTAGCCAGCTTGTGCCCTCTCGCAATCCAGGAGCCCTCAGGGAATGTCCAACTGATGGCTTAGGCCCACTCCCTGTCTTCACCACCACCACTGCACTTGCCAGGCATGAGCCTGGCTTCTGGCTGAGCGGTGCTCTCCCTGTTGGAGCACACTGACCAACGGGGACAGCTCCTGCATTG
This sequence comes from Lasiurus cinereus, assembly GCA_011751065.1. Lineage (NCBI taxonomy): Eukaryota > Metazoa > Chordata > Mammalia > Chiroptera > Vespertilionidae > Lasiurus > Lasiurus cinereus. Next base: position 9,172,066 of record JAAGEH010000286.1, on the reverse strand, counting down.
AGCGTCTGCACCCTGGTGGTCACTGCATGTCATAGCGACCGGTCATTCTGCCGTTGGGCTGAAATTGGCTTTCTAACATCCCCCAAGGGATCCCAGATTGTGAGAGGGCGCAGGCCAGGCTGAGGGACATGATCAGGCTGGGAAGGGACTTGGCAGGTGGCCAGCCAGAGAGGGACCACAAGAAGACTCCAGGGAGTGTCCAGCCCATGTTGCTCAGTCCTAATCAGCCAGACCCCAGCAGCAAGCTAACCCACCAGTCATAGTGTCTGCCCTCTATTGGTCAATGCACCTCATAGTGACTGGTCCACCAGTTGACTCTCTGCCCCCTGGTGGTCAGTGCATGTCATAGAGAGCAGTTGAGCAGCCTTAGCATATCATTAGCATATTATGTTTTGATTGGTTGAATGGACAACTGGACACTTAGCATATTAGCCTTTTGTTATATAGGATATGGCAAGAAATAAATCACACAGGTGTGAAGTAAAACTCTAGGGCTCTATTCCATGGGGACCGCATCTGTCTTCCTGAACAAAGGCAGCAGGTTTCAGAGAGAGAAATTGTCCTCACCAATACATCCTTTGATCCCTGTTAATGAAAACAACATTTGCAATAGGTTAGTGGAAACAAATTTGCCTACTTCAAACACATCATTGTCAGTAAAAGTACTTTACTTGATAGCAGCCCCGATTTTTTTGATTTGTTAGACTGATAAGGGTATACAGAGGAAATGCTCAATGGATTGTGTGTAGTATTTTTTCCCACTCAGAACAATTCAGGTTTGTTTGTTTGTTTTCCAATTTGCTGCACATAAAATGCAAGACCTGCAAAAATACAGAAAGAGAACAGGGACAGGAATGATTGAGAATCTGTGCAATTATCCAAAAACCTTGAGGATAAGTGTTTATTGTTAGGATACAAGGGATGGTGAAGTGGCGTGCATTGGGCATCACCATATTAACTTAGTCCTTCTGTACTCTACAACAGGCCTAATGGAGAACTATTAAAATAACTTAGCAACTTTCAAAGTATGTCCTGAAGTCCAGAGGCTGTCCTTGCTCTCTGTTTCTGGCCTTACTTCTCTCAAGAAAGATATTCAGTCTTTATTTAACTTTTCCAGCTAACTTTTCTTTGGTTCTCAAAACTCCAAAGATAGGCTGATTCACTTTAACCTTCACCTTTAATTCTAGCTCTGAATCATTGCTCCAATATTTGACCAAGACATTAAAGTAGCTTTACTTAAAAAAAAATAAAAAATAAAGTAGCTTTACTTAAAGTATATCAACCACAGTGACTTTATAAGTAGTGAAAAACAAGATAAGACCTTACTTGTTGATGCTTGAGACCCTCCAGAATTAATTAAAAAGTATCAGAGCTGGAATCCAGAAATCTTTGTATCACAGTTTATTTTACCATTTTTCTATAATTGGCCATTTCATTTTTTTTCTTCTGTTTGTTTCTAAAACATGCTATTGTTGCCCTAGCCAGTTTGGCTCAGTGGATAGAGTGTCAGCCTGTGTACTGAAGGGTTCTGGGTTTGATTCTGGTCAAGGGCACGTACTTCAGTACCGCAGTTGCAGGCTCTTCCCTGGCCAGGCCCTAATCAGTGCTCCTGCATGAGGCAACCGATCAATGTGTTTTTCTCAATATTTCTCTTCCTCTCTCTTCCACTCTCTCCAAAAATCTCAACGGAAAAATATCCTCTGTTGAGGATTACCCCCCCCCAAACAAACAAACAAACAAACAAAAATGATGTTGTAGTAATAATATGAATCCTTGTGTGTTAATATTGTTTTCTATAGGATAATCACAAAATGGGACCACTGGATCAGGGATGTTGAAAAATGATACATATTTCAAATTATAAAGATGTGGTCATATTAGTTGACAAAAGGGTTTAGCAATTCACATTCCCACCAACCATACATTTGTGCCGGTTTCCCAGGATTCTTGAGAATAATTGCTGTTTTTAATTTTTGCCAATCTGATGGGTGGGAAAAGATGGCATGTTATTTTTTTAATTCACATTTTCAAATAGTGAGGTTGAACATCATGTTTACACATATGAACTGCCTATTCATAGCCATTGACCAATTTTATTGGAATTATATTTTTTCATTTCTAGAAGCAGATTAAATATAAGTATTAATGTTCTATTGTGCTGTAAAATGAATTTTTCTACTCTCATTTGATTAGAGGTGCCTTTTACCATTCAAAATGTTTAGGCTTGGCTGACATGGCTTAATAGTTGAGCCTCACAGGAGGTCCTGGGTTTGATCCCGGTCAAGGGCACATGCCAGGGTTGTTGGCTCCATCCCCACTGGGGGGTGGGAGGGTTGCAGGAAGCAACTGATAGATGATTCTCTCTCATCATTGATATTTCAATGTTTTTCTCCTTTCCTCTCTGAAATCAATAAAAATACATTAAAATGTCTGTATATAGTCAACCATTTTTATTCTTTATGATTTGGGAATTTCAACTTTTAAGATTAGGTCCTTTCTATCCCCAGATTATAAAATATTCTCCTAATTGTACTTATTTTTTTCTGTTGAGATGTTTTAAAATCCTCACCTGAAAATATTTTTATTGATTTTAGAGAGGAAGAGAGTTGTTGTTGTTGTTGTTGTTGTTTTAATCTACTGGGATTTATTTTTGCATATAACGTGAGGCAATGGTCAGAATGATTCAGGCAGTCAGGCAGCGGAAGAGCTAGAACAAAACCAAGTTTAGAAGGGGCTGAGGAGCAATGAACGTTCTGATCCACTCCTCAAACAAGGAGGTTTAAGGTCAGACTGTGGAAGCCTTTCCAGTACAGGTCAAAACTGTCAGGGGACTGGAGGTGGGGGAGACATAGGGAGGATAAATGGTGATGGGGAAAAAATAAATAAAGTTAAAAATAAAAATGCAAAATAACCTCGAGGGTGAAAGCGACTCGTAATGCATCAAGCTTAGGTTTCACGCTCCCACTCCGCAAGCCTCAGGTCGATGAGACAGAGGGCTTCCGAACTAAGAACCCTGGAAGAGTTCCTCTCGGCTTCCAGCCCTGCAACAATACCCACCTGCCCACTAAGGAGCCTCCCACCAGTCCCCAGTGGAGAGCCCACAGCCCCAAAGCGAAGGCAGGCAGGCGTGATGCCACTTCGCGCGTGCGCGCTTCCGAGGGCTGCGAGTCTTCCGCACGCTCGGTAGCCAATCGCGGCTTCCAGCCACGGCGCATGCGCCACCTCGCTTCCTCTGCGCCCTGCGGCGTCTCCGTAGGTCGGCGCGGGGCGCAGGGGCTGCTGGAAAGATGGCCGGAGTGGGCATGGCGGCGGCGGCGGCGGCCGGGAGTCCTTGTCGGAGGTGGTGCTGGACGGCCGTCTCCTTCGGCTTCCACCGCCGTGGCCTCTGCACGTTACTCGTTCGGAAGCCCGAGAAGGCGCCACGATGGCTCCCAGGTTCGTGCCCGAAAGACGGGGATAGAAAGCGTTCTCTCGAACACCCCGGTTTCCTCCGTTCATTGCTGTGCGTTTTGGGCGCCCCATTCAAAAACGTTCCTGGTCCATCCAGTCCCCCAGCCCTAGGCGATGTCAGCAGTTGCGGCGAAGGCGGCTCCGCGGAGGGCGGGGCGGCGGCCCGGGGCGTCCTGGACCGCCCGGCCTCGGCTAGCGGTTCTCGCCCGGGAGGGACCCGCGCTCTGCCTGCCGGCCCTGCCCGCGCCACGGGGGGCGGGGGGGGAATGAACGTGCATTCAATGCGCTTGATTATTAGTTGATTTCTCTTTCTTTTCCCTGCGGGTTGTCAGATCGTCACTTTGTGAAGGTGCTTTGACCTGCCTTCCTTGGACTTGAGCGGATTTACCATTGGAGCAGTCACTTTGAAAAAGTGTATAAAGATCGAGCCTTATTTCTGATTTTGCCTTCTCGATGCTCCCGCTCAGTGAAAACCACAATCGTTACTTGATAAAAGACACTGTAATTTGAACCCCAAATCAAAGCACTTTAAAATTTTCTTTATCTTGTGCTTTGTTCCTCCCTCTTCCCATTCCAGCCCTACCCTCCCATCTGTAGGGTGTCCCCAAAATGTATCTACAGCTGGGCTCCATTGATGTTTCTTTCTTTTCAGATTTAACCCATGGAATTAATAGTTATTCAAAGTGTTTATACAATTTTGGAGGACACCTATGTATAGTCTGTCTTTCTAAAGTATGCCTTTTTACCTTTTGGGTTGTTTTTGTCCACCACTTGAGCACTCAGATGCATGATTGCTTGGAATGGGAATTGTCATTGCAGATACTCTTTGTTTTGAGTTAAAATATTTAAATGTTTATGATCGGTTTAACTTGCATTTTATTGCACACAATCAAAAGACGTGTTATATGTTTCTCTAGGGGAGTATGTCATTTCATTAACGGGTAAATTTCGTTAAAGAAGTTTCAGTTCATCTAGTTGATGAGCACTTACGCAGCAGGCTTTGAACTAATTCTTATTGTACAAAGGTCCTTTATGGATATAATGTTAACCTGTTCACTTAAAACTTACCAAAGTTAAATAAATGATTATCTCACGGAGACATTCTTCTGTTGGGAAGTAATATTAAGAAGATAGGAAGGATTTTTGGGTGGTGAACTAGAGAAATGGGAAATGGACATTTCTGCTTATACAATCTGCCAACCAATGTAACTGGCTCTTGCTAGCCCTGTTTTTCACTGAAAGTTTTAAATTTGGAATATTTCACTATACATTGAAACTTTGAAACAAGCTTACATGTAAAAACAATAGTTTTAAGGTCTCCAATTTAATTTTTTTAAATCAACTTCTTAAATGCAGAATGAGGTAAACTTTACCAGCTTACATGGAAGAGAATAAGAAGTTTTGTTAGCCACAATAAAGGAGAGAAAGGTTTCATATGTTTTTGAAGAAGCAAGATTGGACCTTGCTCAAAGAAGGTACTGATTTTGAAAAGAAGATATGCACAGACTTGTCAGAGAATATGCACAGATGCATAGAACACGTCAATGTTTTGTGTTTTCTATTAAGTGGAAATAGTATTTGACATCAGTTTGACAAGCTAAGAAAGTTAAGATTGAAATATATATATATGGTTTTCCAAAAACTTTATTTGCAAACTATGGTTTATCTTTTGTGTACTTTGTTTAGTTTGCAGACAAAAGGCATCAGTCTCTTTCCTTAGTCGACCAGACCTTCCAAAACTGGCTTATAAGAGACTAAAAGGCAAAAGTCCAGGAATTATCTTCCTCCCTGGCTATATTTCTAATATGACTGGTACAAAAGCATTGGCGATTGAGGAGTTTTGCAAATCTCTAGGTCACGCCTATATAAGGTAGGAACAACACATTTCAGAGAAAATATTACTACCATTTAGCATGGCAGTGAAGAATTACTTCTGCTCTAACCAATTGAAGCAAGTGCCAGCATTTTTATAGATTATTTTACTGGTTGTAAACTTTCTTGTGACTTAGGGTGCTTTACTAAACTCTTTAGATACAATAACCTAATTTGACAACAAACCAATATATTATTGTTCGCTTTCTTGTGATTGTATTGTTGTTTTCCATTTGGGGCTTAAGGACTTTTACTAACACTGTTTATTACCTTACTTTTTAAAAATATGTATTTAAAAATAATATATATGCATTTAAAAGTACAGTTAAGTCATCAGTTAATGTCATTGATAAGTTCTTCAACTTTAAGTGAAATGACATAAACAAGCCAATTTTATGATAGACTAATTGACATAAATAAGAGTTAAATGCCTGCATTATAATGGAACTAGAGGACTGGTGCATGAAATTTGTGCACTGGGTTTGGGGGGGGGGTTCCCTCAGCCCATCCTGCACCCTCTCCAATCTGGGACCCCTCGAGGGATGTCTGATTGCCGTTTAGGCCCAATCCTGGTATGATCAGGCCTAAACCGGCAGTCCCAGGACTGCTGGCTCCCAACTACCCGCCTTCCTGCCTTCCTGATTGCCCCTAACCACTTCTGCCTGCGAGCCTGACCACTCTTAACCACTCCCCTGCCAGTCTGATTGATGCCTAGCTGCTTCCCTGTCAGCCTGTTTGCCCCTAACTCACCTTTCCTGCAGGCCTGGTCACCCCTAACTGCCCTCCCCTGCAGGCCTGGTCCCCTCAATTGCTCTCCCCTGCAGGATTGGGTCCCCCCCCAACTGCCCTTCCCTGCAGGCCTGGTCACCCCCAATTTTCTTCCTCTGCCAGCCTGGTCACCCCTAACTACCCTCCCTGCAGGCTTGATCACCGCCAACTAACCTTCCTTGCAGGCCTGGTCCCTCCCAACTGCCCTCCCCTGTTGGCCATCTTGTGGCAACCATCTTATATTCACATGGGGGCAGCCATCTTGTATGTTGGAGTGACAGTCAATTTGCATAGTACTCTTTTATTAGATAGGCTAGAGGCCTGGTACATGGGTGGGAGCCAGCTGGTTTGCCCTAACAGGTGTCCTGGGTCAGATTGGAGGTTCCCTTGGGATGTGGGATTGCCTGGGCAAGGGGCCTTTGGTGGTTTGCTGGTTGACCACGCCTCCCCTTCCACCCCCAACTCTCCACCCCCCTGGGCAACTCAAGCAGGGGCTCTGGGATTTATTTATCTTGTATAATTGAAACTTAGTCTTAGTAGCTTTGAGCAGAACCAAGCCTCCTGCTTGCTCCATGGCTGCAGCCATTTTTCGTGGGATTTATTTATCATCTATAATTAAAACTTTGTAGTGGAGGCCAAGGCAGGCCAGGGCTGCAGGAGCTTGGCTTCCTCCATCACCGGGGGCAACCCAAGCCTCCTGCTCTCTCCAGCTCCATGGCTGCTGCCATTTTTGTTGGAATTTATTTATCTTCTATAATTGAAACTTTGTAGCCTTGAGTGGAGGCCTGGGCCCATCTTGGCTGCCTCTATTGCCAGAGAAACCCAAGCCTCCTGCTCAATCTGTGGCCGCAGCCATCTTGGTTGGGTTAATTTGCATACTTGCTCTTGATTGGCTGTGGGTGTGGTTTGTAGGTATAGCGGAGTGATGGTTGATTTGCATATTACTCTTTGATTAGATAAAGTAGCCTTGAACAAAACATTGGAGGATCTGTATTATAAAATTAGTATTGTATAATTCACATTCCTCTGAGTTTTCTTTCTCCTTACTGCTGTAATTTCAGTATGAATAAGCATAAAAGGGATAGATGGTGTTTAAAACTTTATTTCACAATTTGGAATATTTTATGTTGATAATTATTTTAGTAAAATAACATGTTTATGTTGCTGTTATTAGGTTTGTTTACCTATAACAGTTATTTATTTAGTGCCTAATTTGCCAGAATAGGTAGTATGGTTTAATAGAAAGATCACTGGCCTGGAATTCAAGACACATGGGCTGTAGAATCAATCCTAGCAATAACTATAACAGATAAACCAGTTAATAAACACTACCTATTCTCTTCATAAAAAAATGAGATTTGATTAAGATAATTTCTGAATTATTTTCATAGCAGCTTCTAACATTTGCTCAGTAGATCAAGAAAATACAGCTTTTAGGAATAAAGTAATAAATAAAAATGAAAAACTTTTAGACTAATATAATAATAGAAATTATATCAATTATATGCATTTAGTCTTAGTTCTTTTATCAGATTAACTGAATTGTTTCATTTTCATTCTCAGAACTCTTAAAAAATCTGTTGACTTAATTGTTGTTTTGAAGACTGGTATATCTTTTGCAAGTAGATTTTCTAGCACTGTATTAAGTGCTATGAAATGTAAAACTCTAGATTCTGATGCATGAATTCATGCACCAGTGGAATCCCTTGGGTTGGCTTATGGTATCGGGCTGAAACCGGCTCTCTGACATTCCCCAAGGGGTCTCAGATTGTGAGAGGGTGCAGACCAAGCCAAGGGACCCCAATGGTGTATGATGGGGAGGGACACGGGAGGTTGGCCAGTTGGGGAGGATGTGTCCATCCCATCTCACTCAGTCCCGATCAGCCAGACCCCAGCAGCAAGCTAACCTATTGGTGGAGCATCTGGCTCCTGGTGGTCAGTGCACTTCATAGTGACTGGTCAACTAGTGGACTGTCTGCCTTCTGGTGGTCAGTGCACATCATAGTGAGCAGTTGAGTGGCCTTAGTATATCATTAGCATATTATGCTTTGACTGGTTGAATAGATGACTGGACACAGCATATTAGGATTTTATTATATAGGATGGTCATTACCCTTCAAGGACCTTTTATAAGGCTGGGAAACAGGAGAAAATACAGATGATTAATTTGGCAAAAATACTCATCAGAAAGTAATAGTGTCAAAAGAACAATACCCTTTATTGTATCAGGTGAGAGAAAGAAAATTGGATTGAAGTGGATAGAAAAGACTTTATAAAGGAACACTAAAGAATAATTAAATTTGGAATAATTAGAGCTATCTAGGAAGAGTACTAGCCTTAGTAAAATATCATGATAACCGAAATATTGTCATCATTCTCCTTCTTTGTCCTTAAAATATTTTGAATCAAGTAATCACCTTTTTACCAGTTCTTAAATTTAATTTGAGGCTGAAAGAGCTATCTGTTTCTATCTCCCAATAAGACATATGTAGGTTTTCTGAATTTTGGATACATGTAAAATACATTTTAAAGGTATATTAAGTAATCATAATACAATTACAATGTTTGTAGACTATTAAGTAGTATGGTGTTAAGATGCAGTCTGTATCCTATGTAATAAAAGCCTAATATGTTAAGTGTCCAGTTGTCCAGTCATCCATTCAACCAATCATATCTTAATGTGCTACTGGATGCTAAGGCCATTCAGTTGATCACTATGACTTGCACCAACCACTAGGGAGCAGACAGTTGACCGGTCGACTAGTTGCTATGATGTGCACTGACCACCAGGAGGCAGTCAACTGGTCGACCAGTTGCTATGACGTGCACTGACCACCAGGGGATAGACACTTCAACTGGTAGGTTAGCCTGCTGCTGGGATCCAGCTGATTGGGACTGAGCAAGATGGGCTAGACATGCCCTGGAACCCTCCCACGATCCCTCCTCAGCTGGCCAGCTTCCATGTCCCTCTCTGGCCCAGTCATGCCCTGGTGGAGTCCCTTGTCCTGGCCTGTGCCTTCTCGCAATCCAGGACTCCTCAGGGGATATCAGAGAGCCAGTTTCAGCCCAACCCCACAGTCCAGGCTGAGGGACCCCATCGGTATACAAATTTTTGCACTGGGCCTCTAGTATCTTTATAAACCTTTAAAAAGGATAGCCTTTCACTTCAAATTTTTAATTTGATCAAGTCTGTTATTTGCTTTTATCAATCTAATCAGCAATACCTATTGATGGTATTTAGCTTGTTACAAGAGATTTTATCTTCTATTTATACTTCAATTTCTCAGTTTACTTTTGTTGTGATTGTTGGCTGTAAAATTTATATCTTGATTGAGGAAATGGTTAGTTTTATGTATTATACAGCAAGTAGTACATCAATTTATATGAAAATGTATTCTTAATGTCCTGTCACAATACCTAAATTAAAATTGAGTCAGAGTTAGGGACTATAACATGTTTTAGGGCTGTCATTCTAGCATAATTATTTCTAATAGAATATTTAATTCCGAATTTGGGAATATGCCCTAGAGCAGTGGTTCTCAACCTGTGGGTTGCGACCCCTTTGGGGGTCCAACGATTCTTTCACAGGGGTCGCCTAAGACTATTGGAAAACACCTATTTCCCATGGTCTTAAGAACCAACACACCACTCCTCGATGTAGCAAAATGTAGCAATGTAGTTTACTGTTGTTATATTAAGACTGCTACCCATTGTATACCACGATTCAAGACAAAATTTCATGTATTTGTAATTAGAAATAAATATTTCACAATATATAATTACATACTGTTTTTGTGATTAATCACAATGCTTTAATTATGTTCAATTTGTAACAATGAAAATACATCCTGCATATCAGATATTTACATTACAGTTCATAATAGTAGCAAAATTACAGTTATGAAGTAGCAACGTAAATAATTTTATGGTTGGGGGTCACCACCACATGAGGAGCTGTCTTAAAGGGTCGCGGCATTAGGAAGGTTGAGAACCACTGCCCTAGAGTACTGTGGCTACTAGGACAGATTTTTTTTTAAATGTGTTTTTATTGAGTTCAGAGAGGGGAAAGGGGAGGGAGAAAGGGAGAGGAGGAGGAGGGAGCAGAGGACAGAGAGAGGGGTGGGGAGGGGAAGAGAAACTTCATGAGATAGAAATATTAATTGATTGGCTGCCTCCTACAGGCCCTGCACTGGGGATCGAAACCAGGACATGTGCTCTGACCGGGAATAGAACCAACAACCTCTTGGTGCATGGGGACATTGTTCAACCTACTGAGCCATACTGGCTGGGCTAGGACAGTCTTTTGTTTCTGTGTTTAAAAGTCCTAAAACTGCTGAATATGTTTGAATTATCTTTAACTTTTGGTTAGGGTTCTTACTTATAACCTGTTTGTCTCACTGGTTATACTTTCCTTCATGAAGTGCCTTTATATGTATTCTGCATCTTTAACATATATTTGGAAGGAAAGTGTAAAAAATGAAGCAAGGAGAAATATCCATTTGCCTATCAAGAATAAGAAAAGGAGGACTAGTTGGCGCCTTGCCCAACTCTTTTCCCTGTCTTCTACTTATCCTGGACTGAGAGGAAATAATTGTGATTTAGACTTCAGCAGCTGCCTTTTTGCCCAATTTCCTGAGGGTCAGTTCACTAGACACCTAAAGAAAATTTTAATTTCTTTTTTCTCCATCACTTATAAATCCCTTATCGATAAGAAAATAAATATATATTATGTATTATATATATATACTCTTACATGTATACTAATCATGTTAGGATTTATTAGTTTTTACAAGATTTTAAGAATCAGAAAAACATAAAAGCTTAAATTTGAATAAAATAATTCTTTTTACTTTTACCTTCCATTTCTATTCATTTAGAATGTTTTATGATACTCACTGTGAGATTTACATACCTAGTCACTATGGATAATGTAAAGACAGAGATAAGATCATACTTTTCATCTATGATCTTACAGTCTTAAGGGGATAATAAGACATATACATGCACACAAACTGTCTTATAAGGCAGGATTTGATTGTGATTGATAATAATGAATTCTATAGAAATTTCATTAGCTAGAGATTTCTTTTTTCAATTTTTCTGCAAAGTCTTCCCAGCAAAAAACGGTTCATTTGTACGAAGTTCTGAGATAGGAGATTAGTAATGAAGGTGATGGCAAAAGGTATTTCAGATGAAGGAAATAGTATGAATCATGTAACAGAGAAAGAAAACAGAGCTTATTTCAGGAGCAGCAAATTGATCAATTTGGCCAAAGCAGTAATTTCCTTTGATAAAATGCTAAAGGTCAGTCTGGGGTGACCAGAATATAATGGTCTAAAAATACAGGCTAAAACACTAACTTTTTATGTTATATGTCACGGGGAGCCATTGAAATAAATATCATAACAATATAATCTTAGGAAAAACCTGTCACTTATAATAGGGGATCCATTCAAAGAGAGAATAAAATCATAGAGCATAGTTAGGAGGTTACTGTGATATGGTGGTTTTGACATGACAAAGAGCTGATATTGATCTTACCAAATTGCAGAGAATGGAAAGAATGTGAGGGGGGAAAATGCAAGTGATTGGGGATCGATGGTAGAGGGCAGGCAGTTTTTGAATAAGACATTATACCCTTGAAGATATGACATTCTAGTCAGAGAGAGACATATTCAAAACCTGATTACAGCACACACACAGTATGAAAAGTGTTGAGTACATACATAAGACAGTGACTGACTGGTTCTAAACAGGGCATATGTTGCAAAGAAAGTCAAAAGAGGTGACACAGCTAGGAATTTGGATAAGAAAGGAGGGTCTTCTAGACAGTAGGAAACCATACAAAAACTCTATGAATGGGCTTAGAATTGTGGGTAGTTCAGTATAAGTAGGGTTTATCGTAATCTACAGGCATGGTATGATACTTCATGATTTATTGAATTGAGACCTTGAGGAGAAGCGAAATTCACAGATCAAGCAGACTTTGAGCCAGGAGAACTAAGAAGTTGGAAGGAGAAGAAACTAAGTGGATGGGCTGGTGATTAGTCTGATTCTGATCTCTTTCCCTCCCACTAATAATTCAGTAAGTATATACTAAGCACTTACCATGTGCAATGTATTGACCAAGGCACTGGGAAAGCAGTGGCGAACAAAACAAAATCTCTGCTCATATGAAGCTTTCATTCTAGTGTGAGAGACAGAGCACACCCAAAATAATCAAATATCATGTATAATGTCAAGTGCAATGTTTGCTAGCCTATATAATAAAAGGATAATATGCAAATTGTCCTCCGGAGTTTGATCAGGAGACCAGGAGTTCAATTGCTTGCTATGACATGTGCTGACCACCAAGGGGTGGCATGGAACATGCCCAGTGACCAGCAGCCGGGCACTGAGAGAGTGAGGGAAGGAGTAGGAGGGGAGGCTAGGAGGAGAGGACCCTGATCCACCCTGATTGCGCACCAGGCCTAAGGACCTTAACCTTGAACTGATAGAGTCCCTAGACCTAGCTGGTGATCAGGACCCATCAGGGCCTTCCTTCCCCCTGTTGCCAGCTGCCAGTTAGGGCCTTCCTTCATTTTGCGCCACCCCCTAGTGGTCAGCGCATGTCATAGCAAGCGATCAAACTGTCCTGATCCAACATCGAGGTCGTAAACCCTAATTTTCTATATGGACTCTTAAATAGGATTGAACAATTTGCAATTAGCCTTTTATTATATAGAATTATAGAAAGCCTTTGGCGAGTTTGTACAAGACATGATTTTTGTTTTAAAAACACCACTGACTACAATGTGGGGAATAAACTATAAGGGTGAAAATTGGAAAGGGAGACTCTTAGACCAGTCAAGAGAGGATAGAGATGTAGACCCAGCTCCCAGCTGTGAAGGAGATGAGAAAGTGAGTGGCTGTTGGGGCTATTTGATGGGTAAGCCAATAGGAATTAATACATTTTAGGCATTGTATAATGATGAATGTGCTGTATTTCTTAAAAAGCAGAGAAGCAAATACATAGTTAGATAGATACCTGGATATAGATATGTATTTTCCTTTTTTCAGGTTTGATTACTCAGGAGTTGGAAAATCAGAAGGTAACTTAGAAGAGTGTACAGTGGGAAAATGGAGAAAAGATGTTCTTTCTATAATTGATGACTTAGCTGAGGGACCACAGGTGACTCTTCTTGTTAAATATGCTATCATTGTTGATGATACCTCATGATATTTGAGCTGTTTCTTTGATATCAAAATTTATTTAAATTTTAACAATCAATTTTGATATTTGATTTAAAATTGTCATTTTTACTTCCTCATAAAATGTAAGAACTATTTTTCTTATTTTATCTATTTTATTGTCATAATTCTCCATTGGAGACCAAATATTTTAACAAAAAGTAATCATAATTTTAATGCTAGCAGCTGCTATATTCAAAGATTAAAGTCTGAGAGCCAAAGGATATAAAAGAAAAAAGTATTTACATTCTACTAAATTACTCATTACCTTTATAGAAAAGAAAAATAAATTGCTCTTTAAAACTACACATATTTTTATTTTTAGATATTAGTTGGATCTAGCCTCGGTGGATGGCTTATGCTTCATGCTGCAATTGCACGGCCACAAAAAGTTGTGGCGCTTATTGGTGTAGCTGCAGCCGTAGATGGCCTAGTAACAAAGTTTAATCAGCTTCCTGTTGAGGTAAGTCACAGGCATATCTCCTATCATTCTTTCTTTGAATATTTGTTCATATGTCAGCATTTCCTTGATTGACTGTATTGGGCCATCTTTTGTCTTAGCTGCTTTTTTAAATACCATCTCTTTGCTTTCTTTACTATTTAATCTCTTGTTTAAGGTCTCCTTTTCTTCAGTCCCTTCAACTCATTCTGGCAAATGTTTGAGCCATATTAATGAGATAACATTTAAATTTTTTTAAAGAACATTTTCTTTATTAATTGCATTTACTTATTTGGATCAGACACTATGATCTTTTCTTGTCCTCTTTGTGGCATGGGAGAAATAGTACCTATTCTTATGACCACATTAAACTTGACTAATCAATTTTGACATTTTTTTTTTTAGCCTGACATTTTTTTTCAGATCTTTTCAGCAGAGCTCTCCAAGATTAGCTCATAGGAGATGAGATTGCCAGTTCTGGCTTAGATATTTAGTTGACATTCTACTTTTACTCCTACTTCTCATCTTAAAAGAGAATACTTTTTCATTATTAGCATATTCCTCAGCAAAATGTGGTAGAATGATGTTTCTGAAATAACTGGGAAGGTAATTATTATATTTTATTATTAGACAGATATATTTCTGAGGGTTTTGTGTTTTTGTTTTTGTTTTCAATTTCTTGGTTATTTCTCATACATAGTTGCTCAGTATCCTCAAGCTGCTAAATTTTCCTACCATTGCATCTTTCTGCATCTAACCTTGGAACCTTTTGACTGCATCCTCTAGGTGGCTAATATAATGCTGCTTATGGTAAGAAATTATTTCAAGAATGTGGCAGACTGGAAAGGAGTTGATTTAACAGGGTGGTTTCTTTTGTTATTAACAAATGGTAAGATCTAAGTACATACATTTCTTTTTGTGTGTATATGTTCACATCACTCAAAGGGAGGATTATGGTATACGGTAATACCCCCGAGTGACTGAGAAGATCTATATTCTGCTAATCAGAGCACATTTTTGCTAATCCTAAATCAGACCAGGAAACAGTTGTTAACAGAAACATGCTGAGCCCTTGTTAACATAAAAGCATGTGTAAGGAAAGAGCAGGGATACTAGGGCCACTATTTTTTATTTTCTACACAAACAGCTAGTCCTAACAGTGTCTAGGGAGCAGAACTGGGGAGTGTTACTACTTTTTCTAGCTTTGAGATGTTAAAATTCAGCATTTCTCATTGTATACACAGGAACTTGATATACCTCTTTAACTGATGCTAGTCATTGTCTCCTACTTTGGACACTAGAGGGCGTCAGATAAGATGTACATACAGCTGTTTGGAAACCAAGCTTTTCAACCACATTGTCTTGATACTGTTTCTTGGTGTAGAACTTATGCATATTGCACATTTTCTTTGGTTAATACTATTTTTGCTATTTCTGAACTTTTTTTTTTTTTAGGGTTCAGGACTTAAAGCATTCTGTGATGAACAATATTCATTCAATTCAGAGGCAGATAACAGCTCTTTGAGTAGGGGTGTTTAAAATGCAACCATTATTGTATCTCAGTAATTAGAATAGTTTTCATTTCATTTAATAACTAGTGAAATTAAGTTCTAATTACTGAAATTACAGATTCAGGAGCAATCCGGAATAGTTTAAAGATAACTGAGTAACATTTGTGCTTTAAATATTTGGTTCACATGTGTTTTATTGCAGAAAGCCCCATGATAATAATATAGATTCATACATTTTATATTTTTTTAATTTTATTGATTTCAAATCATTTGAAATTTGAGACATATTTATTTTATTTTTTTTTTTTAATACATTTTATTGATTTTTTACAGAGAGAAAAGGAGAGAGATAGAAAGTCAGAAACATCGATGAGAAAGAGACATCGATCAGCCGCCTCCTGCACGCCCCACAGTGGAGATGTGCCCACAAGCAAGGTACATGCCCCCAACCGGATTCGAACCCGGGACCTTTCAGTCCGCAAGCTGACGCTCTATCCATTGAGCCAAACCGGTCTGGGCAAGAGACATATTTAGAAGTATAGCTTTCAGGTATAAACTGAAATCAATGGATTTCAAGCACACAATTTCACTGAATCAAATCTTTCTGGTATTAAAAATGGCATTAAAATGCCTAAAAAAATATTATATTGTACATATTTTTTCAATTTCAATTCTTAGATTGTTTAATACTATTGCATGTGTTACTATTTCATACTTTTATTTTCCTAATTTTTTTCCATAGGTGCAAAAGGAAATAGAGATGAAAGGTGTGTGGAGCATGCCATCAAAATACAATGAAGAAGGAGTTTATCACATTCAGTATAGTTTCATTAAAGAAGCTGAACACCACTGCTTATTACATAGCCCTATTCCTGTGAACTGCCCTATAAGATTACTCCATTGTATGCAGGATGACGTTGTATCTTGGCACACGTCCATACAGGTTGCTGACCGAGTAGTCAGCACAGATGTAGATGTCATCCTTCGGAAACATGGTGATCACCGAATGAAAGAAAAAGCGGACATTCATCTTCTTGTTTGCACTATTGATGACTTAATTGATAGGCTTTCAACTGTAGTTACCTAAAATCACATTTGTAATCGGTATGTAAACTAGTGGATCCAGAAGATTGAGAGAGGGATAACAAATGAAGATCCTGATATTAGGTTTTTTCCTGAGGTTTTGTTTAATGATGTCTTTGCACTTAAGTGATACAGATTTTGAAGAAAGAGCAGTTGTCCCTCTGTACCCTCCAAGGATTGGTTCCAGGACACCCTCCACCTCTGGGATACCAGATTCTGAGGGTGCTCAAGTCCATTTTAGAAAAAGGGCATAGTATTTACATCTAACCTATGCACATCCTTCTGTACACTTTAAATCAGCTCTAGATTGTTTGTAGCATCTAATCCAATGCAAATGATGTGTAAATACTTGTCATACTGTATTGTTTTAGGAATCAACCTTCTGGAGTTTTTCTCTAAGTATTTTTGACCCGTGGTTGGTTAAATCCAGAGTTATAAAACCTGTAGAATCAGAGGGCGGAATATAGCAGCTGCTAGAAAATCGGAAAATTTTCTTCTTCCTTCAGTCCCTGATTTTTTTATTATTATATTTTCTATATTTTTATTCAAGATGTTTAACTTCTAATGTTTTTGTTAACTGTCGGCTTTTAATTGTGTTCTGGTCTCCTTAGAATTATTAATAAAGCTTAAAATTTTCGTATTTTATTTGGTATCATTGTATATGGAGATTTGTAAAATTCTGATTCTAAAATCAGTTCACAAAATATAGGGAAATAAACCTAAAATGATTAGAGAAATGTCTGAAGCATAATGATGTTAAAAAAATAAAGACCACTTTATATATTCTGCGTGTTATATTTGAACTTAAAATTAAGGCTATCTTTTTTAAAGAATCAAAGCGACAGTGATATACAGGGGATGTATCATTTCTAAGTTTTGGCTTATATGTAATATATTTAAATGGAAATTTTAATGATATACTTCATATCCTAAAGAGGGAATTAATCATTACATAGTATTGCTTACCTGCAGAAACAGTTCTTTATTATTAATATGTGCCTTACATTTCAATAGGCAAGTGCTTGCCATCTAAGTTAGAGGACTTCTGGAAGTGCAAATATAGTAAGAAAATAGGAAATACAGATTTAAGGTTTTCTGTGGATTTTTTAAAAATATATTTTATTGATTTTTTACAGAGAGGAAGGGAGATAGAGAGTTAGAAACATAAATCAGCCGCCTCCTGCACGCCCCCTACTGGGGATGTGCCCGCAACCAAGGTACATGCCCTTGATGGGAATTGAACCCGGGACCTTTCAGTCTGCAGGTCAATGCTCTATCCACTGAGCCAAACTGGTTTTGACTTGTGGGTTTTTTCTTAACTGCAGTAGTCAGTCTCAATACTATCGGTTGGGCTTTAGCTTGCTAGAGTTGTGTGTCAAAGTAAAAGTTGACAACATGAAGAAAATGCTGGGATAAAATTCTTGTGTCAAAAAGCATAGCAGCAGCCTGACAACTTATCCTCAGAGACCTGCTTACCAGATTGGCCCTTGGCTGGCATCTGGGAACTTGAATTTTAGGAGGGTTCCCAGTACTGATAAAAGTGGCTCACCGTACATATACTGTCTGTGCAAACAATGTGGTTTGTGCTAAACACCTGCTTGCCTTCTGGGAGCCTGGAATTTTGTCTGGAAAAAGTGCCAGGCAGAGACTGCCTAAGTGGCCAGCTCCTAGTAAAAACGCTGGGCTGTCACAACACGGCTGAGATTAAGTTCATCCGGTGTGACTTCACTGGGAGAGAATTCTTCATTGCTTCATGCCTAGTTTTTCCAGATTTCACCTCAGGTTCCTTTTTTCTTGGCGGATTTTGCTTTGTATCCTTTCGCTCTCATAAGTTGTAGCTGTGAGTACAGTTGTATGCCGAGTCTTAACAAATCAAACCTAGAAGTGGTTTTCGGGAATCCTAACACAGATATGAAACCGGTTAATGTCCTACAAGGCAATAAAACTACAGTCTGAGTTATCTTTTATACCAAACAGAAATCACAAATAATGAGAATTGTGTGTGCCGCAGTGCCTGGTGCTAGAAGGAGTTGATAGTGGATGGCAGGAGGGCTATTCCAGTCACTGCTGGGCATGAGGATTACAAAGATGAGGAAAGGGCCCGGCCCATGGGAGTTTTCTAGGGTTAAACATAACTACAATAAGATGTAGTAAATAAGATTGTAGATTCATAGTATATCTGAGGGGAAGAATAGTTTGTATAATGGTTACTGACAGACTATAGAGTGGATGCAAGTCCTGACCCACCATTTACTAGCCCTGTGATACAATATACTTACCCTCCCTGAGGTTTCTTCATCTAAAATGACAGTATAAACCTAGATGATAAAACGTAGGAATTAAGAGCAGCATAAATAGAATGAAACATAGGAGTCACTATCTTTTCTCTTAGTATGCACAGAGCACAATCCTGTGAGAAACGGATGAATGCAATCAATGGGCATTTGGGAAGAAAAGTAGTAAAAAGAAAGGTGAAGGCAAAGTAGTAGTTATCCTTTACTAACTTCCTGTGGTGATCTGGAACATCCTTTCAAATATTCAATGGTTAAAGAAAAGGGGAGGGGAAAACCTTTACTATCTAAAGATAGAAACAATTTTAACATTCAATCTAGCTTTACAGAGGGTAACATCAAAAATTCAATAGGAGTTTGAATCATTGAGATTTAGTGTATTCTAGTAAATTATTAATTTCTTCAGTGTTCCTTTTTTATTTTTCCCAAAACTCTTCCCCCCGCTTCCCGCAACCTAAAACCACTATATTCAGTGACATGGAAAATGCTCCAACAACCAGCAGCCCTGAATGCCATATGCTATTGATCTCCCAAGTTATTCAAAAAGCGACGTGACCCCTCTAAACAACCTCAGCATGTTCAATGGGAAGGAAGGCTCAGTGAGGCCACATGATACATTGCTTGCTTCTGCTGCATCTGCTGAGCTCAGAGGCACTTCCAGCCAAATCTAAACTGTGCTGTCCTCTGAGGAACCAATAGAAAGGCCTGTGCAGAGGAGAGGAGGAAAAGGGTGTTGGGCAAGACTGAGTTTTATAAAGGAGATAGACAGCAAGGAGAACATTACCCACCAAATAGCTATTTTCAGGACAGTGTCCATAAGGCATATATGTCACATCTTCATTAAATTTGAACAGTTTATGAAAGAATTTTTATTTTCTGGAGGAAAATGGGTAGAATTATATACATTTTAAGATCCCCTTTACATACAAATCTAAAGTAACTTTTTTAGTTTAGAACATACTCGTATGTGCATAATTTGGTTCAAGGGGAAAATATGATGATTGCTGTGTAGAGAATATACCTAGAAAAAGGCAGGTTTTTTTTTTTAAACCAAATGAATCTTCAGAGGAAATGATTCTTTCCCATTTGGGCTTTCTCTTGGGCTTCCAGGGTTTTGCTGACAGATCAAAGGAGCTCATCTCTTTCTCTCTCTCTTTAAAACTTGACCCAGTGGGTCAAGTTTGCCGCTGGGTCTTCTGTACTGTCTCATGAAAAGCAAGCACCCTCCTCATGCCCTTTGATAGAACTTACTCCTTCAAGCTTCTCAGTTTATATGCCAGCCTCCCTCTCAAAGGACCATTGAGGTCAGAGGCATTGTTTATCCCCAGGTGTCTCTGACCCATGCTACATCAACCCATTTTGTTGACTCTCCTCCTTACCCACCTTGTAATGTTAATATGCCCTTTTCATTCTGACCTTGGTACTTACTAATGTACCTTGAGCAACCATACCTATGCTCTGGGTTTTAAGTGCTGCCTGCATACAGATGATTCAAGTACATTCCTCCATTCTAGGCTTTTCTCCTGAGCTCCAAATACATAAAACCACTGCCTAATGAACTGGGATGAACCATGTACCTCCCAAATTCAGTTAGTACAAATCTTATCCTCCCCCTTTAGATGCCTCCCTACCCATGAGTCCACTTACAATAAGTGGCACCACCATTATCCCTATATGCAGGTCAAACTTCTTAGTTATCTGACCCTCTCCCTTTCTTTCATCCAAATCAGAACTGACAGTTCTCTTTCCCTCTGAAAACACACACACACACACACACACACACACACACACACACACACACTTCTTTTGCATGATATGTAAGTTTAAATTTCCAGGACATTCGAGGTGGGGGGCACCTTGATTCATAGAGTTTACCAACACCTATCGCATAAATACTCTTGGCTGCTTCATGCTACCACTGTGACATCACTGAATATGAGGAAGCTGAGAAGACATGGCCAGTAGCACACTGTTATGTAGAATATACACTATCTAGATAAAAAATGGGCCATATGCTAAATATGATAAGCTCAGGGGAGACCTGCATGGTGGGTCTTACAAACTCAGAGACAGGGTTGTCTGAACATAACAATTCCTAACTAAAAGTGGGTCATGAGGGCTTACTGGGCCTGTAGCTTCTTTGATAAAGGTCAGTATTTACCTTTGAAATTGTCTATTATCTTTGTGCATCAAAGATAACATACCTTTGAAATAGCAGAGGACTATTCATCTCCAGGCCCAGATTTTCCCACTTTGCTTTCTCCTACCTTCCTCATCTCCTCTATGGATTTCATGTAACCCTCCCTGATTCCTCCCTGGATGCTAATCTATATATATAAAGACTAAGTGACCAATCATACGTCTATGTGTCCATCTGACCAACAGCCAGTACATATGATGCATACTGGCAATCTATATATATAAAAGCCTAATATTCTAAGTGTCTGTCCAGGTAATGACATCATGTAGCAATGCCCAGCTTCCTCACCATAGCGACTAGTCTCCTTGCAGTTTCTTCAGCCCAGGAACACTACTTGCTTTATAACAAGGTGGAAACATTTTACACTAACCAAATATCTGTGAAGCATTTTCCCATGCCTCATCTCATTAGGTTTTCACAGAAGTCCTGGAGTAGATAGATAGGAGACTCAGTAGAATCCTATTTTCTTCTCCTAAGCCAGAAAACAGAGATTTAGGAAGCTTAGACACTTGATCTGATGAAAAGAAGTAAGAAATGGTGGACCTTGAAAATGACTTCAGGTTTTCTTACTGTGCAGAATATAGTCAAACACTGCTGCAGTTAAATATTTTACCCTTTGTTCTCCCTGTGTGCCCTACAATAATAATCTGCTTTGTGTTGATATTTACTGCTGTGTTGCTGACAATTACCTAAAAGAGAAATTGGGGTGCTTCACTGGGTTGGAAAAAGTTTAGCTAAATCAGAAAGCAGGTCTAATTAATCAAGTTTATTATCCTATCTAATAAAAGAGAAACATTCAAATTGACCATCACTTTGCTATACCCACAAGCCAATCAGAGTGAGTATGCAAATTAACTCAACAAAGATGGTGGCAGCCACAGAGCTGGAGCAAGCAGGAGGCATGGGTTGCTCCAAGCAATGGAGGAAGCTAAGCTTCCAGCCAGCCCTGGCCTCCACTCAAGGCCACAAAGTTTAAATTATAGAAAATAAATAAATCCCAGATACCTGCTTCCAGCCAGCCCTAGCCTATGCTTGGGTCACAGGGAGGCATGTCTGGCCTGAAAACCACTACAGGCCCCTCACCTAGGCTGCCCCATGCCCCAAGGGAACCGCCACCCTGATCCAGGACACCCTTCACGGCAAACCAGCCAATCCCCACCCATGTACCAGGCCTCTATCCTATTTAATAAAGGAATAATATGCAAATTGACTGTCACTTCAACACACAAGATGACTGCCTCACATGGTCAAAGATGTTTGCCCCATGTGGACACAAGATGGCCACCACAAGATGGCCAGCAGGGGAGAGCAGTTGGGAGGGACCAGGCCTGCAAGGGAGGGCAGTTGGGGCCTATCAAGCCTACAGGTAAGGGCAGTTAGGGTGACCAGGCTGGCAGAGGAGGGAAGTTGAGGGCAACTGGGCCTGCAGGGAAAGGCAGCTGTGGGGGACCCAGGTCTACAGGGGAGAGCAGTTGAGAGAACCAGGCCTGCAGGGGAGGGCAGTTAGGGGTGACCAGGCTGGCAGGGGAGGGCAGTTAGGAGCAGTCGGGCTGGCAGGGAAGCAGTTAGGCATCAATCAGGGCAATCAGGCTGGCAGGTTAGGGAGTGATCAGGCTGGTAGGCAGAAGCAGTTAGGGGCAATCAGGAAGGCAGGCAGGCAAGCAGGTGGAAGCCAGCAGTTCTGGGTCCCAGATTGGAGAGGGTGCAGGCTGGGCTGAGGTACACACCCCTCATGCACGAATTTTGTGCACTGGTCCTCTAGTCTATACCTATAAAAAACTAATATGCTAATGAGCAGAATGCCATAACAGGTAACGATTAGGTCATTAACATATTAGCTGGGGCATTGCTCCGGAGATGGGGCAGAAGTGAGGAGGTGCCTGAATGAGGTGGGACCATCTCATACTGGGGAGGGCAGGGGTGAGAGCCCATAACACTCCCCTCACTAGTCCTTCGCCACCCACCACTCACACTCTCAGTTCCCTGAGGCCCACCTGACAGGGGAAGGAGCACAGTGCAGCAGACAGGAGGCTTCCATGCTATTCTCTGGCACCACGATGTGGCAGAGCCCTGCATTGCTATGTAGATAGGAAGGAAGTGCAGAGGTGCCCAGAGAAGGTGGTACCAGCCCCACGTGACTGGAGGTTGGGGCTTGAAGTGGCCAAAGAAGGCCAGAAGATTTGGAGGCTGAGCCAGGCACACTGGAGTTCTGCATGGACAGGTTTGGGGGTCAAGGCAGGGCTGCAGGTAAGTGGGTGGTGGCACTGCACGATATCACATGCTGGGCTCCTCATATGTGTGTGTGTGTGTGTGTGTGTGTGTGTGTGTGTGTATGTGTGTGTGTGTATGTGTGTATGTAAAAGGCTAAATTGACTTGTGCATGCACGATACATATAAAGCTGTTGCTGGCACCAATTGCACGTGTGTGTTTCAATCTATCATTGTAGATTGTGAATTTAGTTCACACTCTATTATAGAGAAAGGGCGGATAGTGATATTCTAATTAATTTCTTTTCTGTGTGCATGAATCCATCCACTAGTGCAGTGATCGGCAAACTGCGGCTCGCGAGCCACATGTGGCTCGCAAGCCATGGTTTGCCACTCTGTTGACTAATGAGTTTGCTGACCACTGACCTAGACTATTGATTCCAATAATTATAGGCTGTTGTTGTTCCTTGTGATTAAGCTCCTATTTCAGTAGTCAAACTCATTGGTCAACAGAGCGGCAAACCGTAGGTGGCTCGTGAGCTGCAGTTTGCCGACCACTGCACTAGTTTATAAAATAAGCTGCAAAACTGCCATTCTCCAGAGTATTTTCTCAGTCTGTTGAGATTTTGCCTCCTGGTCATTGTTGTCAGTTTGTCTCAACTAAACTCTTATAAGACTTTTTCTTATGCTGGACATTCTCTCATGGACAACAATATAGAGACAATAAATATAAATATCCTCAAAAACATAAGCAATATTAAAACATAGCAAAATAAATTAATGATCTGTTTTGAGTATTTGACTTTGGTTTGTAATATAATTTATTTAAGTGCAAGTTTATATAATTTAATTGTTTATAATGGCTAAATTTAAACATTGGCCCTCAAAATCCCTGGAAATTTAACCATGGGCATTTGTAACAATACTGTTTCATGATCTAGAGCCTGCCTGACATTCCAGAATAATTTTTCTTACTGTGTGTATCTTCCCTTTAACCCTTTGCTTTGTAACCTTCTTAATCAAGCTACTTTTGCCACTAACATTTCCTATCCCCTTGCCTTCACCCATCCACCTGGCAAATACCTTGCCCCATTCATCAGGCAAACACATACTCATCTTTTAAGACTTAAAGTTATCTATCTCACTTATAAACCTTTTCCATAATCCCCTACCCCTTTCCTCTAGGTATAATTGTACCTTTGTATCTTGTGTATAGTTTTAACATGATACCTAACACATATTATTTACAAGTTTAGCTTGGCTACTAAACCATGTTGCTATGTCTAATTCATTTTTTAAAATCTCAATACATGAGCCTTTTAAAATTATGTTGAAAAATTAAGTATACTAGTAGCATTCAGTAAACACAGGGCTAAGCCAATTTCCACCGCCACTTTTCTAGGGAATCAAGCTTCTTTTCTTTAATAACTTCCTGTGGATTTCTGGACACATCTAAACTATACCTTGCTGGCACCATATCCTCTCCAGAACCTTGAGCTCATGCATTCACTTAAAGCACACAGTTATCCTATCTAATAAAAGAGTAATACAGTGGTACCTCGAGATACGAGTTTAATTCATTCCGTAACCTTGAGGCGTGGGAAACTATGAGACGCTCGAGTTGCAGTAAACTGGTGGGTCGTGTGCAGCCGGCTGATCCACGTGATTATTCCTGTCTCAAATGTTTCAAAGCAAAAATCACTCCCTCGACGGCTCCTATCTCAAAAATCTCATATGTTAGGGCACTCATATCTCGAGGTACCACTATATACAAATTAATCATCACTCCGCTACATCCACAAGCCATGCTCACCAGTCAGTCAGGAGGGAGTATGCAAATTAACTCCAACCAAGATGGCTGTGGCTATGGAGCAAACAGGAGGCTTGGTTTCCCCAGCAATGGAGGAAGCCAAGTTTTCCACATACTCTGTCTGACCCAGGACTCCACTCCAGGCTACAAAGTTTCAGTTATAGAAGATAAATAAATCCCAAATACCAGGCCCTCCGCTTGGGTTGCCAGGGGTGTGTGGCCAGCCTGCAAACCACCACAGGCCTCTTGCCCAGGCTGCCCCATACCTCAAGGGAACCCCCTACCCTGATCCAGGACACCCTTCAGGGCAAACCAGCTGGCCCCCACCCATGTATCAGGCCTCTATCCTAGCTAATAAAAGAGTAATATGCAAATTGACTGTCACTCCAACACACAAGATGGATGGCCCTATGTGGTCAAAGTTCTTGCCCCCATGTGGACACAAGATGGCCACCACAAGATGGCAAGTAGGGGAGGGCAGTAGAGAGGGACCAGGCCTGCAAGGGAGAGCAGTTGGGGTTGATCAAGCCTACAGGGGAGGGCAGTTAGGAATGACCAGGCTGGTAGAGGAGGGAAGTTGGGGTTGACTGGGCCTGCAGGGAAAGACAACTGGAGGGGACCCAGGTCTGCAGGGGAGGGCAGTTAGGAGCAAACAGGCTGGCAGGGGAGTAATTAGGCATCAATCAGGCTGGTAGAGAGTGGTTAGGGGGTGATCCAGCTGGCAGGCAGAAGTGGTTAGGGGCAATCAGGAAGGCAAGCAGGCGAGCAGTTGGGAGCTAGTAGTCCGTTTAGGGCAGTCGGACATCCCTCTAGGGGTTCCAGATTGGAGAGGGTGCAGGCTGGACTGAGGGACACCCCCTTCCCCACCAATGTATAAATTTTGTACACCAGGCCAGGGGAAGAAATCTTTGGGTACAAAAGATCTGCAAAGCATAAACTGAAAAAATATAAAACAAGGGCAAATGTACCTCTTTCAGAATTGTTTCTATCTTTATTAACAAACCACTGTATTCCTTAAAGTAATTCCAGCCACAGAGAAAGTGACATACCTTCTCCCTGGGCCTCCCTTTCTTCAGTCTGAGTTTGGAATTGCCCTTATTGCTGCCACACAAGGTACAACTAGGTAACATTCAAAATTCTGCTGATAGTTGTCACGCCCTTTCCCTAAGCTCCAAGTCTCTGGAGAGAATTCTGTTTTCTGTAGAGCTTTTTTAACTGAGGATTCCACACAGCATCAAAACTTTCATTACTCAGTCAGCCCTTCTCATGCTGTTTTCTAAACTGGCTGCTCTCCTCAAAACTTCTGAATCTCCCACAACCCTTAGTTTTTCAGAATCCTCTCACTTAGGCCTTCAAATACTGACCAGTAAGTCTTTTCTCAGGCACACCCACCACATATGTACTAAGTAATTAAATTTTCACTAGTCCACGCTCTATCCAGCAGTAGATTTTTTGCAATCCATGTATTATTTGAGGAGTCATTTCCTGCATAGCTTCTAATAAATTTTCCACAGAAACAATGATCACCATCCCATGTACTAAAATTGCTTTATCTAATATGCCCCTGTCAATCGATCAATTGTTCCTGAGGCAAGAATTATACTTTATTCCTCTCAAGCACAGTATGTGACACAGACCCACAGTTAAGTGCATAAAAACTATTTGTTGAATGAACCAGAGAACAATTTTTTGGGGGGCTGTTTCTCTCATAATAGGTAGTACCCAGAGACTTAGACAAAACCAGTAAGACTCAATCTTTGCTCCCAGAAGATAAACTGCCAAACCCTTTAACAGTTATAAAAATATCAGGGTAACATAAGTCTGATGGTTTCTTCTGAAGTCTTGTTTGCAAATATAGTTACCACTGATAATATATTCCTTGTCCTCTACTGTTCCTTAATTAAAATAAAATCTTTATACCTGATCCAAATCTTTTTATTCCAAGAGTTCTTAGCATATTGAGCTCTTTTTTAATTTATAAAACATGCTCTCGGGGTCTTTCTAGTAAAAACAGCATGGAAGAGCTGCACTACCTGAAGAAGTCAAACTGAGGCACAACAGTTTCCCACCAGGATGGAGGTTTCTGGATGAAATCTGGCTGGCAGCAGGGGAAGTTAATGGCTGTAGCTCTCAGCCTCTCCTGTCCTGTGCTGCTAGACAACTGTTCCCTCAGGCTAGGGGGGGAGGGGCTTGGCAACCCCTGACAGATGGACAGCTGACTGCATGGACCCTCTCCCAGCCCCCCTCCCCCCTCCCCCACCGCCACTGCCCTCGTGCAGCTGTGCGCTGCTCTGGGATCCTGGGCAAGAATCCTGCAGCTGAGCAAGAAGCTCTCAGCGGGAGGGAGGCTGCGGGCTTGACTGACAGCAGAAGAGGGCTGGTTTTTTGGAGGGCTCTTAGCAACGGCCCTGGTGTGACCTCCCTCAGCCTGGAGAAAATCGAATCAGTGCACCATTCTAGCAAAAGCCATGCTGCATTGGCAGCTGACCGGCAAGGCGGTCTTCCTCCCTGCCTGTTAATTACCTGCTCCGTCCCATCTCAGGGTCCCTGCCTGGCCAAGTGCTACTTGAAGGAGTAAGAAACGACCACCCACCCCGCCTTGCTGCCTGTGCATGTGAGTCTTTGTACATCATCTCATCGGGTTGCTAGGCAGGACCGAGAGGCGGATTCCAGAGCCCCCCCCCCCCGCCTGCCCCCCTGGACCCGCAGGGGCTTTATTCTAGAGTCACTGGCGCGTGGCTGCGCTTTTCTTTCTTGTTTGTAGGTGAAATCCCTGTGGCTTCATTGGCTCCTTGGTTTAAACCACGCCCGGTTTCCTACCCGCTTTGCTGCCGCGGGGCCAGGCGGCCGGGCCACCAGCAGCCCCGCGCTATTGTGTGGATGCCGCGCGTGTCCTCTCTTTGCAGCGATGGCTAACCGGGGCCCGAGCTACGGCTTAAGCCGAGAGGTGCAGGAGAAGATCGAGCAGAAGTACGACGCGGACCTGGAGAACAAGCTGGTGGACTGGATCATCCTGCAGTGCGCCGAGGACATCGAGCACCCGCCCCCCGGCAGGGCCCATTTTCAGCAGTGGTTGATGGACGGGACGGTAAGGACCGCGGGATGGGTGGGCCGGGGAGCCTCTGGGGCCTTCTTTTTTCAGGTGAGGCTGGTGGGGGGGGGGTCCGGGGGGTGGGAGAGCAGCTGCGGTCCGCTTGGGGTCCCCTGGGAGAGAATGGAAATGCCTTGACTTACTCGGGGGTTGGAAGATCTGAGCTCCCCCGCCCCCCCTCAAAACCCCCACTGCCATCCCCCCATTCCCTAGCTAGCTCAGGGGATTCTCCACCCATCCAACACAGCAGCTGCCTTCTGAGCTGTTGGCAAATCCGAAGCCCTTTTGCTCTTCCAGGGAGACTAGAGGTAAGTTATTTCCTTGAGATCGCTCCAGCCTTTTTCGGTGCATCAGCTCATCTGGGGCCATCCCTTCCCAGGGGAATGGGTTGGTTACATAGTAAAACAAAGGAGGGGGGGAGACTAACC
Organism: Lasiurus cinereus; assembly: GCA_011751065.1. Taxonomy (NCBI): domain Eukaryota; kingdom Metazoa; phylum Chordata; class Mammalia; order Chiroptera; family Vespertilionidae; genus Lasiurus; species Lasiurus cinereus. The sequence continues at coordinate 9,143,685 of JAAGEH010000286.1, read as the reverse complement.
ACCTTCCTTCCAGAGCCATGCCCCCCGGGGGTGCTCCATGTCTCTCTGGTGAATGGAGGGGCTGTCAGGGAACTGAAGGGAATGCTTATTTGATAACCGCTTTTCTGACCAGATGCTCCTGTGTTTGTGAAATCCCGGACCGCGCAGGCTCTGCTGCTTCAAACAAGCCCATCTTTTTCCTTCAGGGTGTGATTGACTGTCGTTACATAACTGTTATCCCACGCTTCTGTTGGGTTGCCCAGCATTTGGGTGATAGGTAATGATATGTACACCCTGTTCAGCTGGTGTATATACCTTAGTATATGTGGGGATGAGTTACTGAAGGCTGATTCAGATCTGCCTTTTAATGGCAGAAATAATCTTAGATGCTATCATTTGACCACCCTGGGCGCCACCACTAGCTCATCTCTGCATTGAAATCATGGCCTGGTCCCTGCACATCATTTCCTGTCTGTAAATATTCTTACCCTCACCCGGAAAAAGGAAGGGAGGAGCAAAGATGGAAGGGGATTCCTGGGCTACTTGGACTCACTGAAGTCAACAGCAGCCTTGGGAGGGGGTTGTCTGGTCTTTGGGGTTTGGTATGGGAGCCTGGCCACCCAGCCTAGAGCCCATGGTTGCCTGGGGCCCAAGAATTGCCTGTGTCAAACCTCTCAACTGTGTCTAGTGAGGGCCAGCGTTCATTTTGCATTAGTGGTGGGTAAATATTGAAGGGAAAATTGATGGTATCCTTGCCTTTACTTCTTCAGGTCCTGTGCAAGCTGATAAACAGCTTATACCCACCTGGGCAAGAGCCCATTGCCAAGATCTCAGAGTCCAAGATGGCTTTTAAGCAAATGGAGCAGATCTCCCAGTTCCTGAAAGCTGCAGAGACCTATGGCGTCAGGACCACTGACATTTTCCAAACAGTGGATTTATGGGAAGGTAAACAGCTCTGTGCCTTTGGAGCTTATTCTCTCTTTCCCTCCCCTTGCCCATCTCTCTTTAAAATCTGCTCACAGTGTTTTTCCCTGTGCCTGTGTGTTTGTGTGTGTGTGTTTGTGTATGTGTTTGGGCGTGTGAGGAGGGGTTGTGTTACCAGCTGTCACCCAGGGGTGTTGTTAGCCTTCCCTTTATGATGTTCCATTGAAAGGGGTACCCCTCCTCGAAGGAAATGCACACCCCATTTCACAGCAGGGACCTCGGAACACTAAGGAGTAAACAGAGAGGAAGCTAAAAATCGTTATATGGGTGCCGTTCATTCCTGCTACCCCTCCCACATCACACTCTTTCTGAACAAAAAGCTACTGGGAGAGAGTGGGGAGTGTGTGTGTGTGTGTGTGTGTGTGTGTGTGTGTGTTTCTGATTCACCAGCAGTGGGACTCATAGATAAAGCCACCTGGTGCAATTTGTCATTCAGTCTCAAAAATAAATAGCACCTCAACCGTTTATTAAACTAGGAGCTTGGTGACTATACCTTCCAGATATGTATTCTGTCAGAGAATCTGATAAATGGTTTCTTCTTTCACATTTTCGAATTGACTTGATTAAGAAACCTTAAGAGGCATAAAAATCATATCACATTTCAGGACATATTTAACAATCCACCATTATTGGGGGAAATGGGGTGAAATGAGACCAAATGTAGGCAACTGTTCACACTAGACCTGCCTGGGCACAGGAAGATGCAGACCAGTCCTGGCAAGGTTTCCAGGTTGTCTGTGCTCTGTCCTGCTCATTGTCACTGGCTGTCATCAGTGATCCAACCAATAGGATGCTTGGGCCATCGACCCAGGTGGTTCTGCTGGCAGTGAGAATGGGGTAACTTTCCTGTCATCAATAGACAATGAGATTTTAAGGGACAGCCAGATGATGGTTGAAATATATTTCTAGCAGAACACTATGCTACTAAACAACTTATAAAGAAACTGTTGCCTCCTTAATCCTCACAGCCTAGTCTATGTTAGGCAGAGAGCTGGCATTTCCTGTTTCACTCACAGATGACTAGTTAAAATCCTATGATGCCTGTCATAAGATTCCTTGTGTTTGCCATTACTTGGAAAATTGGGTGACCCACAGGTTGAAAACCGCTAGCAGGGTCACCTAAGACCATCAGAAAACACAGATATTTACATTACAAATAATTATCAGTAGCAAAATTATAGTTATGAAGTAGCAACAAAAATAATTTTATGGTTGGGGGTCACCACAACATGAAGAACTATATTAAAGGGTCCCAACATTAGAAAGGTTGAGAACCATTGACTTAGGAGGTGCTGACAGTGTTGGAGGAGGGAGAGCAGGTATTGGTCTATACCACTTCCCCAGCCCTGTGTGTTAGATACCTCTTAGAGAAGAGGGAAGTTGAGAGGCATGAGATAGGGTAGTGGACAGGTGGACTCCCGGACAGGTTAATGCTCCTAGTAAAAGCAAACAAGGCAGACACTGAGAGGTTTCAACTTCAGGCAGAAGAAGGATGGGGCTTTAAAGGAATTAAGGGAGGAAACCCACTCCTGAGGTACTGTGGCTGGCCTACTACAGGTAAGGCCATGCAGTAGGTAGGGATAGCTGGCCATAGGAAAGTAGTGTGTAGGAGTGTCTAGATGGTCTCTAGCGTCCCCAAGGTGTGGTGGCCCTCCATGGAGAGGTAACTGAAGAACTAAATTTCAGGGAGACTCATTTTAAACCTTAGAGGAGGTACTTGGCATCCCCCCAAATCACTGTCTGAAGCTTAGGCAGAGACGGTTTCTATGCAATGGAGCAAGAGATGGGAAGGTAGGTTGCTTTGAGCAGAGAAAGGGGGAGGGGTAGTGGCCCTAGAAAACTGAGTAGTGAGCCAATAGTATGGCATGTGGACTGAGCAACCAAGGCTGGATCCTTTCTGTAAGAGCTGGTTGTCATTCTTGAGTTTGGGGAGGAGTATGCAGGCATTTAGAGGGATGCTGTGAGGCATGGTTAGTGTGTCTATGAGCATGTACGTGTTTGTATACAGAGCTAATGGACTAGCCATTTGCTTAGCTTAGTGCCACATTCCCCCTGCTATTCTACACCCTGACTGTGGTTTTCAATTTACTCACATTCACTCCTGATTCTGCTCATGTGGCCCTGGCTCTTTCAGGTCCAGCCTTCCTTGCCTGAGTACTTCTCTTCCTCCTCTGCATGCATGTTATGCTCCACACCTCTCAGCTCCCCTTCCCCTCTGCCCGGCATCTCTCCAAGGAGGGCTTATCCTGCCCACAGCTGCCTGGTGACTCTGTGCTGCTATTAGGTTGCAGACATATAGAGCCTGGAGCCCAGGCTTGCCAAAAAACCTTCTATTTAGGCTTCAGTTATCCAGACAGGCAGAGACTCCGGATGTACCTACTATCCTGAAAGCCCTTTTAGAAAAATTGTGAAATGCTTGAAATGGAATGGGGGCACCAGAATGAAAGGTTCTGGACTTTAAAAACGAACCCAGGGCTGAATGGTCCAGAAAACAACACATTCACAGGGATATTATAGACAAAACTAGTAAAGTTCCCTGGGAGGGCGCTGGTGATGCTGAAGGAGTAAGGGCACTTAGAGCATGGGAGGGGACTGGGCAAGTCTCTCTTCAACGAGAAGCTGAGTGCCTGGTTGGTGACTTTCAGGAAGGACCACTGAAAAGCGCAGGGGTAGGGCAGGGATGGGGCTGACTCAGCTGTCTGTGACTCAGAGGAGAGCCGAACTGGAGGTTAGATTTCAGCATCTTCAGAGGGAAAGGGGGGAAGGAGAGAAAGGGATGAGCAAGAAAAGTGTGTGTGTGTGTGTGTGTGTGTGTGTGTGTGTAAAGGAGAGAGAACATGTGAGAGTTAGTGAGTATGCTGGTCAGACAGACCCAAAAAACACTTATCCTGAAAGGCAGTCCAGTGAGCCAGAAATTAGACTGTGGTTCAGATTAACTTTTCTAAGCTTTGATTTCCTCAGCTGTATATGGAAATCATCATATCTACTTCACAAGGTTGATATGGGGAGTAAGTGAGATAATGTGTGAGCAGTGCTTAGCATAGTGCCTGGCAATAATAGCGCATAATAAATGTAAAAATTACTACTGTGATTGGCCTGGTCTTTTTTTTTTTTAAAGACTAATACAAAATGAGAGCACAGGAGCAAGGCTGGAATGGCACAAATTTTGTCTTGTAACAAATGGATTTCATTAATGGCTTTATACAGAAGCTGGTAGGGTTACCTGGATGACTTTTGCCCTGATTTGTCTGCCATTCCTCATAAGGAGGGGCAGGCTTTGCTGGTCACTTTACTGACTTTTTCCCATCTCCTGGCCACTACCTTCCTTTTTTTAAAAAAAATATTTTTATTGATTTCAAAGAGAAAGAGAGATGGAGAGAGAGATAGAAACATTAATGATGAAAATCACTAATTGGCTGCCTCCTGCATGCCCCCCAATGGGGATTGATCGAGCCTGAAACCTGGAGATGTGCCCTTGACCGGAAACAAATCCGGGACTCTTCAGTCCACAGGCCCATGCTCTATCCACTGAGCCAAACCAGCTAGGACCTGGTCATTATCCTCTTGATGTCTTTCCCCAATTTCAGACCCAGAAGATCTCAGCACAGTGGTAAGAGCATGAGTCTGGGAGTCACATAGATGGGTTGAAACTTTTTAACTATATCCTACTTGTATGACCTTGTTTGAACTGCCTAGCTTCTCAGAGCCTCAGTTCCCTTCTCTATAAACAGGTCGAGCACCTTCCTCAGAGGGTTCTTATAAGGATTAAATGAGTAAAATGCCCAGCACAATGCTGGCTTCTTTCCCCTACTCTAAGTCCCTTGACGACTAACCTTCGCATAACTATGTGGTGAACATTACACATGTAGAATTCTAGAATGTCAGAGCAGTCAAGACTCAAAGATCAATCAAATCTGATTACTCTTCTCAGTGATTTTACTGATGATGGACTAGACACATGGATTTGTCATGCCTCCCTGTTCCCCCTCCTGGATGGCTGGCAGTTAGCGGGGAGGTGGACTTTACAACTGAGGGTTGAGTGCCTGGAAAGTCCAAATATATTCTCTTAAATGGTGTCACTGCATGTGTCATTCCTCAACAGCAGAGCAAAGAGACATTTCACCCAGTTTGAGAGATATTTTGGGATATTGTGAGGTGCTTGTAGTGACTTGAGACATCACAAATGCCTTCTGCTTGAAGCCTCCTTTTCTATCCGAACAGACTTCACAGCATTTCTTATAAGTGCTGCTCCCAATTGTGTTTGGCTGTTTTTTTCTCTAGCAGGGGTTCTCAAATTCCAACTTGCATCAGAACCACCCTGTTAGATTGCTGGGCCCAGCCCCAGGGTTTCTGAGCTATTATGTGTGGGGTAAGGCCTAGGAATTTGCATTTCTTACCAATTTATAGGTGACACTGCTTCTGCTGGTCTGGGAACCACTGCCATAGAGAGTTTCTCCAGGGAGACAAGCAACAAAAATTAATTGAATTCACAGTGCAAGCCCTGCCTCTCCTCTGAGGTTTCTCCATTGACTATAGCAAGCTTTTCTCCACCTTGAAAGGAGAATTGGGGCCTGTGCCTAAGTTACTACTCAGGGAAATAAGAAATGACTCCTCCTTCCATTGATTACTTTCTCTCTAAGTCCCAGAAAGATGAAATAAGTTAGTAATCCAAGGGTAGCAAAGGATGAGTCAAAACTGATGTAATGTGGAAGAAGCTTTGGAGCAGAATTTTGACCTTAAGACTGGGATTCAGTATTGAAAGTAGAATGTCCAACTCAACTTTCTCCACCAATGTGACATTTCTCTGGCCTCATTTTCTTTTTACTGTTCTCTTTATATTTTTCTTTTCAGAGACATGCATAAGCTAAAGTAATAATAATAATAATAATAATAATAATAATAAAACAAAAGACAAAAACAAAATCTTTGTTCTGGTATCTTTAGGGTAATGGACTTCAAAATTTATGGGCATTAAGAATCCTTGAGGTTGGACCAGTGGGGCCTTACAATGCAGAACTTTGGCCCTGCTCCCCAGAGATTACCATTTGGTAGTTTGGAGTGGAAGAAAGATCACACTTAGAGAAACACTGTTTTGTGATAATGTAGTAAACAGGGAACATTCTCTTGTCAAGTAGATGTGGCAGTCGATATCTGAGACTCTCTGAAAAGTTTTGTTGATGAGACAGGGAAGCTACTGGCCCACCATCTTTTTTCACAACTTCAAGTTCTAATTAGCTTCCCCTGTGATAGGGAGCTAGAGGAAGCCTGATTAAAACTCCCAACTGGCCACTCTGCTTTCATATGTCTCTACCATTCTTTGTCCAGCGGTCTCATTCTTCTTCTTCTTTGTTTTTATTAGTGTTAATTCTCACCCAAGAATATTTTTTCCCCAATGATTTTTTTTTTAAGAGAGAGTGAGAGGGAGGGGAGTCGTAAGAGAGAAAGAGAGAGGAAAAAAGAGAAACATTGATGTGAGAGGCCAAGGCTGGGAAATGAACCTGAAACCCTTTTGGTGCTCATCATTAGGAGTCAGTCTCATTTCTGCTTTTGAGCACCTAGAAAATTCACAGCACTTAGTTGGAACTATTCTCCTTCCTCCCTCCCCCAACACCCCTACTTGGGAGAATAGCCTTGAGCAGTGGTTTTCAAATGGTCTTGCCACAGTATCTAGGGGTAGCGTTCAGGGAGCCAAGAGATTCCAAGCTCCTAGGCCTCTGAGCTGGCTCACAGCTTGGAGCGGAGCCCTTCTAATTATTGATTTTACTATTTGACTTTGTAGAAAATATCTTTGAAGGAAGGAGTTATTGCTTAACAAATATTATTTAGTACTTACCAAATGCCAGGCATTTTGATTTTTTTAAGAAATTGAAAATCAAAGAACTGGAGCATTGCTTGCCTATCCAATCTGGCTGCAGCATAATCACCTCAGGAGACTGTCCCAGCATTTGAATTTTTAAGATTCTCATTGAGAACCACCAGCTGAAACCCAAGTTTCTCAAAGTTGTCTGATGGAGTTCATTAAAAATATAAACTGCTAGGACCCACCCCAGGCTTGTTGAATTAGTCTCCCCAGGGAATGACCTCAAAATTTATATTTTTAAAGAGACCCTTGCACCATCCCATAAATCAGCCAAGAAGCTCTTGCCCTGAAGCAGGCTTTGCTCTAGGCAGATGTTGCACTTAGTGGTGACACAGCAGTTTAGCTTTCCTTGCTTTCTACCTGGCACACTTCACAGATACTGCTTCATCTCGTTGTTCCTTTAGACATTTAAACATTTGACTTCCATGACAGGAATCAGCCTCCACCAAAGGCCCCTTCCACCCACAGCCCTTGATCTGGGCTTCGGAGCTGGTGAGAGAAGTCCGGCCTGAGTGCTGTCTTTCCAGGAGCATCTACCAGAAAGTTAACCACACATGACAAGAAACAAGCTAGACATGAACTAGTTACAGACACAGATTTCTGTTCATGGCGTTATTTAGAATCTGGACAGTAACTGACTTGAACTGCTTTTTCTTGCTTCAATCTTATTTAAATTGAGACCTGGAGAAATTACTCCAGACAAAAACACTCAAGGACTTACCGCCATTCTCAGCTGGTGCCTTTGATGTTGTGGGGTCCAAGAACTGTGGCCAGTATTTTTTTCCCAGGGTGTTCCCTCTGGCCTGGCACTGAAGCAGCCACTGCCGTACCTTCAGATCATTCCTGATCACCAAGGCAGGTACCTCAGCCAGCCTGCGATGGGGGCCCATGTCAGGTGGCTTAGTGGACAGTTTGTGTGCTTTATTTTCAGACACCAGAGCTAAAGCCAGGCCCTGGTTTACTTGGTGGGTGAATCAAGTTAGTTAATATCCCTGGATTCGTTTTTCTATCAATACATTGGGAGGAATAGCATCAATGCTGTGGGGTCGATGTCATATATGGTAAAGTGTCTGGCCTATGATTTATATCAAATCTTCTGCCTTGGAAACTCTCTGAAGGAAAACCTTTCTATGTGTTCCTATCTACTGCCTCCTTCCCTAGCTTCTTTGGCCCCTATTGTGTAGTTGCTTCCTTTTCCGTTCTCTGGGATGGAGGTAGAGAGATCTTTATAGTTCTAGATATCTTCCTTTTATTCCCAACTTAGTTCCCTCCATCCTTTCTGGGTTCCTGTAGTATATACTTTAGCCATCTACAGGAAGGAGGTTGGATCTATGGTTAACAGAACTTGCTCCTGCACCCATGGCTCCAGCAGAGTGTCTGTGGCTGAGTTGCTGGTTATCAAGCTCCACAGATTCCCAGAACCTGGACATGCCAACCATCAGAAACATGCCCAGTGTGCTCATTGTACAGAGTGGAGATGTGTGATTCACCCTAATCTTCCTAAGCCTCCCTGTGCGTAATCATTTCTCTTTAATGACTCACTACTTAACAACAGACCCTCTCCCTTTCTCTTCCTAGAGTGGTCCTTCAGAACAGCATCACTGGGGTTCTATTTTTTTTTAATAGCCAAATATCCTGCTATTCAATGACAATTACAGAAATGTTTTTTATCTGCAGAAGAGAAAAATCATGCTAATAACCATATCTGTGTTTCCTCTTTCTTAATTCTCAGTATTCCTTGTGCTCTCTTCCTTCCCTCCGCTGCCCAGATTCTCCATTCTCCACTATCTCAGCTGTCCCTTGCGTCTTGGGGACTCTACATTAAGAGCATTTTATCCCTGTATCCATTAACCAGTCCCACAGGGCCTCAGGGTCCAGGAAACTGCCCATGGTTAATGGGACAGAGGAGAGAAGGATCTGCTGTCTCTCTCATCTTTGAATAAATGGACATCCTGAACTGGACTTCCTCTGTATGCCTTAATTGCTTATTTTATTAGAGTTGTACTCCATTCTCACTTCCCGTCTGCCTTCCCCCCAGAGCTCTGTATTTCCCAGTGACTGTGCGGCAGCATTTGGGCTGGAGAGCCCACAGATGGCTCACTCAGCCTGAAGAGAACCTTTTAATCTTTGTCCTTTAACTTTCCCCACTCCCCAGTAGGATGCATGCTGCCTTCCTTTCTAATCATGTGCCTTTAGCTTTGGCTCCTATGGACCTTGGATCTGTTTCTAAATTGCAGGGCTAATCACACAGCAGCATCTTTCTCAGTCCAGGACATGTTAGTCAACTGGAAGGGAGGAAGGGAGAAAAGATGAGAGGAGCGGGCTGACCTGGAGGGTCTAATTGCCTTCTCCATGGGTTAAGGGTCCCTGGCCATCTCAGCTAACAGTGCTTCCCCTTCCATAGATCTTTCTCTCTCTCTCTTTTTTTTCTCTCTCTCATGCATGCTTGCCTACCACTTATTTATTGTCTCCATTAACTCCTTCAAGCAGCACAAAATAAAGGGTCTCTCATCTGTGTCACTTGAGTGCTTCTGTGTTGATTTGTTTTTCTTCATTTGCCAGGCCTCCAGCCCAAACAGCCGTGTGAATACTCAATTTGTTGCACATGGGTGATTTTAGATCCTTTTAACCCAGATAAAGTGAAAGAGAGAAGCCACCTGGGGTTTGGTGCAGTTAATCCATCCAACCAGTTTCTTTCCAGTCTCCTTTTCTCTTTCCCATCCTGAGGAAAATCCTCTACCATCATCCACCACACCAGTCTGCCACAGGACTTCTCCGAGCCACAGCCAGTAGAACCCACCCAGGCCAGGGCCTCTGCTCAGAGTGGGGACATACCTAGATCTGAGCTGCTAAGTATTTGTAGTGTCTGATTCATATAGCAACTCTGAATGGGTTAGAAACTGGAATCTCTGGTATGCATCGTATCATATAGAAAAGAATGAGCCCAGTGATTCTTTTTTAAAAAAAATACATTTTATTGATTTTTTACAGAGAGGAAGGGAGAGAGATAGAAAGTCAGAAACATCGATGAGAGAGAGACATCGATCAGCCGCCTCCTGCATGCCCCACTGTAGAGATGTGCCCACAAGCAAGGTACATGCCCCCAACTGGAATAGAACCTGAGACCTTTCAGTCCACTCTCTATTCACTGAGCCAAACTGGTCTCGGCCCCAGTGATTCTTTGTTTGTTTCAGAGAGGTTGGGCTATACTTGTCTTCAGGCCACTTTGAGAAGTATTTGCTATCCCTGACCCCTGATTGTGACGGCCTGCAGCCTCTTATCAGAACTTCCTTCCCGAAGGTCCAGCCCCCTCTTTCCAGATTCCTTGGCCTTCACACATGCTTGGCTTGAATCTCTTCTTTGGTTTCCAGGGAAGGACATGGCAGCTGTGCAGAGGACTCTGATGGCTCTAGGCAGCGTGGCAGTCACCAAGGATGATGGCTGCTACCGGGGAGAACCATCCTGGTTTCACAGGTAAAATTCTTTCTCAGCCCTGCACAGATTGACTTTAACGAAGAGAGCATCTGAAGCTCTGTATTTCAACACCAAGTCCCTAGGGACAAGCACTCCTAACCCCACAACTGAGTCTCCCAGAGCAAGGGAAGACTGATGTTGATGTTCACGCCATCATCCCCCTGGGGCAGAAATGGTCAGGCCTTTCCTACCATTGTTTCCAGTTTATGAGATTGAGCAGGACTAAATTGCTTTTCTCAGAGGTGGCTTGATGTCTGAACTTGGTTTTATTATGACCCAAGTAGCCCTGAATCTATTCTCTCTACTCTCTCTCCCTCTCTCTCTTTCTCTCTCTCTCCCTTTCTCTCTCTCATCTAACTCTCTCTACATATCTATCTATCATCTATCTATCTATCTATCTATCTATCTATCTATCTATCTATCTATCTAATAAAGGGAAATATGTACTATTTGCCTGAGACAGTGCTTAATACCTGTCTTCCTGGTTTATTTCTTAATAGTACTCTCAGAAATGGCCTGGTCTGAATAATAAATTATACAGTCATGTCAGTAAAGGGCCTTTTCCTAAGGAGATTTGTTTTGTTGTTGTTTTTTTTAGGAGTTGGGGGGAGCAAGGGAGCTGAAACTCAATCCAGTAATTCAGTGGGAGATTAAGAGAAAATAAAATGTTGTACCAGTTAACTGACTCTTCATTTCCCTAACCCCCTTTTCTTTTTGACCGTTACAAAAAGGTGCAAGTCTGTATTAATTTAAAAAGAACTTGGTCTGAAAATCACCCAGATATTGGCCAGTTGAAATCCTGGTTTCAGCCCTAGTTTTATTAATGACATTCCATGGCACCAACAGCCAAAATTAGTTACTATCTGGTCTTTTACTGAAGTTTGCTGACTTCTTATCTAGAGTAAGAAATTTCCCCTTTATAACTTCTAGGTCCTTCAGGTCTAAAATGGAACTGTAACCCTTAGCCTTTACAGGGAAGGATGGAACAGGATTAAGTACATGCTTTGTAAGAAGAGCTGGTTTCAATTTTCATAAGGGTTTGAAGTAACTGTGAGAGAGAGAGTGGCAGAAAAGTTATCCGAGAGTGAAGTCCCCAGAGAGGCACCTACTGATCTTGGCTGGAAATTCTAGAAAAACATCTGGGCTTCCAAGGAGTAAGAGCTCATGCATCATGGCAGGGCTTGTGGTAGAACCATAACTCAGAGTGGGTCCATTGCTTAGGGTGGCCATAGCTCAGGGTAGAACCACAGCTCAAGGTGAGACCATTGTTCAAGATAGAGCCATGGCTCAAAATGGGGCCATTGTTTAGGATAGAAACAGAGCTCAAGGAAGGATCATAGTCCAGTGTAGGGCCACAGTTCATGGCCAGACTATAGCCTAGGATAGGGCCTGCTCTTATATCCGGTGACCGCCACCACCAAAGCCTGTCTAACCGCATATCTTGTGAAGGGTTTGAAAACTGTAAGAATGACATTATTCCATCTCACTCCCTCTGCCCAGGAAAGCCCAGCAGAATCGGAGAGGATTTTCAGAAGAGCAGCTTCGCCAAGGACAGAATGTGATAGGCCTGCAGATGGGCAGCAACAAGGGCGCCTCCCAGGCGGGCATGACGGGGTACGGGATGCCCAGGCAGATCATGTGAGACGCTGTATCCTGTCCCCAGTAGAGAGGATGGATGTTCCACACTAAGGTCTCCATGACAAAGAAATAGTTAGTCACCTTCTGACCTTTCTCAAAGCCTCCTGTCCCAGGTTTTTGCAATTGCTGCATTTCTGCTGAGAATCCGCGTTGCCTACTGCTGTCACCTTCTGTTCATTTAGAACTATGCAAAGACTCCGCTTCCTCCCCCTCAGCTCCTTCTTTGCCCTCAAGTCTCCGTTTGATTATTTATTTATTTATTTCCCCAAATTGTCCCTTCTCAACTTATAGAACACACCAAATAAACAAATTAGTCTTATGTCTTGAAGTGTAAAGTTCATTTTTTTTTTTGTCATAGGGACTTCGCAAGTAGGACTGATTCCTATTTCACTCAAATGCTCACTAAGATAGAATTAAGCTGTAGCTGTAACTGTGCAAATAGAGCTTAGCTTTGAGGAAGCTCTGACAAGGTTGTAATGTTTATCTCTGAAATTGTAGTAGACAATTGAGAAATAGTTTTGCCCATGCTGAGAGCCCAATGTCATGAATTCAAGAATAAGGTCTTTGACCCCCACATATTTTTCAAGTACCTACCTTATTCTTATTATTCTAGAGTCTGTGGGGAATGAGCAACCCAGTTCTTAAGGCATTCTCTATAGATGCCCAGGAAGCGTCTGACGGGTGGGTGGTTTTTCAAACGGATGGGTGATAAACAGCTGAAGGAATGAGCAGTTTTCACGTCTCTAGCAATAATCTTTTCCCTGCATCCCAGACCCTGAGTCTGATGATAACATTTTTACCGTTTTTTTTCATCAGCCAGGAGTGATAGGAAATGCAGATTGCTTATTTCTAGTTATTATAGAGTTTAAACCCCTAAACTACTGCCTAAGACTGAGATCTAACAAGAATGGGGGAGGATTTAAAGATTTTCTCCACAAAACAATTAAAAAGGCAAATTAGTCTGAGGACCACCAATTCATCTTACTGTTGCTTCCAGTAGAAATGGGGGAGGGGAAGAGGCAAAGCAATGCATTTAAGTAAGGAAATTAAGTAAGGTCTTTTATTTATATACTGAATTGTTAATAAATAAGTAAAGATAAAAATAAATGAAATTATAAACATTATTAAACTCTGTTTAGATGATGGTTTTTCAGATGGAGTTCTTTGCAGTTATAAGTTTCCATATGGGATCCACGTGGCAGGGGAGGGCAGGGCTGCTGAGGAGGCAGAATCCAGAGTACTCAGTCCTTCTTCAATCATAGCACCACTGATCTTACCTATTTTATACATTAGGACTCAGCAGCAGATTTTGAAAGACTTTCTGCTAATTTTCTCTTAGTGATTTGTTCTAAGGCATTTTAACTAATGTCTTAATGTAGCATTCTTTTTTCCCCCAATTATTTATTCAAAACTGTCCTATCCTGGTAATCATCAAAAGCCGTCTATGAACTGAAGATAGGAAAATGAGCAGAAACCATCCTGTCAATCTGTCAGTCAATAGAATTTATTGAGTCCTTAATAGAGGGTGCCCCAAAACACTAACAGTTGCTAACTCAATTGATGTTTCTTTTCAGATTTAACCCATTGGAATTAATAATTATTCAAAATGTGTATACTTTTGGGGGGACACCCTGTATATTTAAGGAATTGTATTAGGTACTAGGGGATAAAAGAAATACAGACATGGCTCTTAGTTGAATGAACTTATAGTTTATTTGAATGAACAGAATATAACTTACCATTCCTTGTATCTTTAGTTGCTTATTTAAGTGTAGTGGCCAAAGAGAGCAGAGTTCACCTTGACCCTCTGAAGGAAGTTCTCTGGCCTACAATGACAGGGAATGCTTGATAGATGAGACTGAACTTAAGAACTGCTTTGTGCCATCCTGGGAATGCATTGTGGGTTTCTACCACTCGTCCCAATAGACTGAAAACACTGAAGAAGAGGCTTGGATTTTAAGACAGCTCCTTCCTGGTAGACTTGGGCAAGGGCTGTAGTGATTGGAACAAGGAATACCTATGCTCTCATGCTGGGAAATCTTATCCCATCTTGGACCTCTAAGGAGCAGGGTTAAAAGTCAGGATCTTAAGGTCATGAAATTAGTTTGTTTTGAAATTACATTTTAAAAGGCCAAATTCAATCAGCTTAGAGCTCACCTTGATGTAAAGGTTACAAATTATTCCATGGGATGGTTGCAAGTCAAGAAACCCAGATCTCAGCTTCACACATCTGTCGCCTCAACCCAGGAGCCAAGGTCAAGGCTCCTGTCAATCACAGGAACAAAAGGCTTTGCTAATGGCTAGTGTCATCTGCAGGGTTGAACCAGGCTACACTGTGAATGCATGTTTCATTCTTTGGTTCTCAAATATGTCGAAGACAGAAAGATGATTTTAAAAAATGTGACTTCAGAGTGTCGGCCTTCGAACTGGAAGGTCCCAGGTTTAATTCCAGTCAAGGGCATGTACCTTGGTTGCTGGCACATTCTCAGTAGGAGGTGTGCAGGAGGCAGCTGATTGATGTTTCTCTCTCATTGATATTTCTAATTCTCTATCCCTCTCTCTTCCTCTCTGTAAAAAAATCAATAAGATATGTTTAAAATAAATAAATAGATAGATAGATAGATAGATAGATAGATAGATAGATAAATGTGACTCTAGTCAGAACAGGCCAGAGTTCTCTACTTTCCATATTACCCTTTCCCAAACACTGGGACTAAAGCTGGGTCTTATGTCAATGGAAACACAAAGCTCACTGTTTTAAAAGGTCTTATTTTTTATTTCCAGGCATGCTGCCATTTTAGGCATTTGCAGAAAGCCCTAATGACATCATAGATGGCAGCATTATTGTTGATAGTAAATGTAATTGCCAAAACTGCTAATTTTACCACTCATTGAAGTTGAAATAATCCTGTTGACTATGAATCTTTCACAGTGATGATAACCATAAAGCACAAAGATAAAATTTTAAATTATGATAGCATTATTGGCAGAAAAGAGCACATCATCTTGCAAGTTGTTTTGTGTGCTTAGTTCTTTTGGACATTTTGAAGGCTAAATTTCCTTAAATAGGCCACGGTCAGCTTCTTGAATGATGTGGATTCAAGGCCCTCTTTCACAGGGCCTTGGTTTTCTTAATGTTCTCAGTTGTGCAGATAATGAATAAGTTTAAGGCCAGTATGTATGTCCCCTGAATAAGATAAGATTTTCTGCTCCCAAGCATTGTTTAAAAACCACTTTATCACTGACATGGACAACAATGTGGTAATTGCTCTGGTGAGGGAGAGGGGGTGGTGGAGGAGGAAAAGAGGTTGCTGGAGGAGGAAGAGGGTATGGGGATAAGAGGTGAAGGAAAAAAAAAAGAACTACATCACATAGTAGGTGCCAGTCCTTGATAATTTATTTACCCATTTCAGCTTCATAAAATAATCTAATGATTTATTACATCCAGAGCAAAATCCTTAAAATAAACACACACACACACACACACACACACACACACACACACACACACACATACACAGCAACCTTTTTCTTCTCTTAAATTATAGATCTATTTAGCATGCTATGCATTCTTTTTATTTATAAGCAGAAGTTATTGAGAGAGAATAAAGGCTGCATAGTCATTGTTCAAACCCTGTGTGTCAGGGACATCACTGTGCCTTGGAAGCCACTCAGCAGCATTCTTGTAGGCCAGTGGTCGGCAAACTTATTAGTTAACAGAGTCAAATATCAACAGTACAATGATTGAAATTTCTTTTGAGAGCCGAAAACATGACTTCTGCGCATGGGCCACGAAGTTTCAATCACACTGTATGTGGGTGCCCGCACATGGTATTTTGTAGAAGAGCCACACTCAAGGGGCCAAAGAGCCGCATGTGGCTCTCTGTGTGATATTGACATGCTGTAAATTATAGAAATGGCAATTTTCACATCAAAATAGTCCTCCTATGCCATCATGTGCACTCAGCAAACAATAGAAAGAGAATGGAATCTTTTTTTTTTATCATTTATACTTTCTATAATACATGATTAAGTCAAAATTGCCTTGATTGCCAGTGACTGCTATGACATAATTCATACTAGATGAGCATGTGAAACCACACTCCTTGGAAACACACAGTGACTCAGACGTTGGTTTGTAGCTACGTTATTGTCTTGCTACTACTTTGTTAATAACATGGGTTTTTATGTTTAGCATGCTTAATTTATTAACTATCACTCTAGCTTCAGGGTGTTTGTGCATTGGGTGGGCTTGATAGCTTTTTCTTTTTATATTTCAAAACAGATTCTTCCCCTCCTCTCTATCCCCCCATCCCGATAAAGCTTTGTAAAATATTCAAGCAATTCATGAAACATGGAAGATCCTTTGTGATCCCACTGCCCACAGTTTAGTGACTATGATTGTAGAATCCTACAATGCACATGTAGAAAGTCTTCATCTCTATTATCCCTTGGCAGTAACCAAGGTTCTCTTTGCTACCACCCATCCACCACTGAAGCTTCTTAGAAAGAGGAAAAGCAGCTATCCTATCCCAGGAGGATGTGACCCACAGGGATGCATCCACAAGTGAAAAGAGGCAGCTAATCCTTTCTACCTGAAAAGCTCTTCTACATGAAAAAGACTGATTCCCCCCACCCCCTTGAAAATTCATAGAATGGATGTATCATATTTCATTTAATTAATCCTTTATTGTTGAATTTTAGACTTTTCAAAATTTCACCATTAAAATTAATGCTCTGAAACATTCCTGTACATAATATAATATATATTTAAAATAATTTTCTTAGGATAATTTTTTAGAGGCCAAACATCCATTTTTGAATAATAGTCTCAAATAACCATTCACAGTACCAGTTTACAATCTTACCTGCAAAGTCGAAGTGTGACCATTTCTCTACAGTCACATCAATTTAAAAATATGTCTGTGAATATTTTGAAGGACACCATCTGCATAGTAGGGTGCTGGTGGAACTTGGTGTTCTTGGGCAGCTGCAAAGAAATTTTATAATTGCTGAGTTCTTGCCCAAAATCTTAGAATTTTTCATTTCTGCCAAAGAGCACACTAAATCCATGAACTGTTCATGCTTGTTCGTGACTCTGCAAAGCACACAGGATTGGTGGGCAAAAGGGTCAACTGGTAAAAATCATATCACAAAATATGGGACCAAAACATAAATTATTAGTTCCAGAATTTAACTTGAATCTCTTAGACAAGACAACTACAGCAAAATGTGGTTAATTGATTTGCCACTCAGCTAAATAAAAAATTTGATGGGGCTATGAACCTATTATGTATTTTCAAAATAAATATGTCAACTTTTATGGCCCTGAGCTAAAAATGTAAAGCTATTTTGAAGGGCAAGGATAAATCTCACTATGGTTCAAATGAATTTAGGGTAAATATTACCCTACTGATCTTTATTTTAATGAAACACACATAATGGCTTACTATTGGCTAAAGTTAAAGATTCATTCTGGTTCCACATTCTTGGGTTAATAATTCTTTGGGAGAACATTGCATCAGTCTTAGGATGGGATGAGCTTGGCTCACATAGATTACAAAATGAGGCACTCTGCCTGAGAAGAGATCTTGCTTCAGAACAATTGAAGAGAAAAAAAATAATGACCTAAGAGAATTTCACTTGCAAGATAAGCACCTACTAAGTATCAGGTGCTATATACATCTCCTCTAATGCTTATAACAATTCTGTAAAGTATTTACAAAGTGTTCCAGATGAGGAAAGTGAGGACTAAAGAATTGCTCAAGCTTGCACAATTAGTAAAAGGGAGAAGTGGAGTGTGAACTCTAAACATTACGATTCCAAAGTTTTATGAATTCCACTATACAACACTGCCTTCTAGGTCCTAAACTCAGTATTAGGCTAGGGGATACACAAGGAAAGAAGGGGTCCCTGCCCTCAAGGAGCACTTAATCTTTCCCCAGCAGGAGCTCACAGGGAAGAGCTGTCTCAAATTCAGGACAGCACAGACAGGAACTGATTTTCTGGACACAGCTCAAAAGATGTGTTTGATTCCTTTCTGAGTTCAGAGCACCCTGTGTTTGTAAGTAGCCAATACGCAAGGTGCTTGTTTTACACATAATTCCTGATCTGAATTATTCCTGTAAAACTGTGTCAATGTTGTGTCAATATTTCTTTGTATTTGGAATCCTTTAAGTGGGCCCAGGATTTGGATAAAATGAGTGAGGCACTCTCCTTGAGCACAAAATTTAATTTTGAGAAGCAAACCATTCTGCATTACTCTCTTCTGTAAAAGTAATAAGGATGGATAAACTAGGTCTTTAGCAATGCTGTATTCATTAATTCATAGACATTAGTAGATGGCATTGATTGGTACTTGATTAGTATATTAGCCAAGATTTACTGAGCACTTGTTATATGCCAGGCCCCCTGAGGGGTTGGGTAATGAAAAATTTCCCTCAACTGATGTGGACTTATCATAAGGGAAGTCAGGACCCAGAGCCCCCTACCGGCGCACTCCTGCTTCATGGCTCCAGATTACTATGGAGAACAATGACCCTCACAGTCTGATACCAGCCCAGTGGGCAGATTCTATTCTTTGCTAGATTGTTAAGACACTACAGCATTTTATCAGTGAGGATGAAGGGCCTGAATCTTGAGAAAGGGGATTTGACAGCTGTGAGTAACTGTGAGTTGGTGCTTTCAAGGACTTCTTCTAGTGACATTCAACTTGTGAAAGAAGTGCAAAAGTACCATTTAAGGTAAAACTCTTTACAGCCCACTGGAGCAAACTGATGCACTGAATGATCACTTAGCAGAGATATCCACTCATATATCCTTTATGCTTGACGAGAAAGTGAGACGATGGTAGCAAACATCTTCAGTAAGCCAGTTGCACTTAGCCTGTGGAGGAAAGGCAGTAAAATTCCACTGGAGGTCTCTGCATCCTGGCACTAGGCCCATGAGCATTCCCAACCATGGTTTAGAATTCTCCAATGAGATCAATAGCAACATGACAACCAGGAGACCTGACAAATTAACACCCATCTCAGATACCCTACGATTTTGGGGAAGCTTTGATCAAAGAGAGGTGCTGGTAGGAATGAATAATAAATAAATTAGTTGGTAATGTTACATAAATCACACAGACATTGTATGGATTGCCTGGGATAAAACCTGAACCTACAGTTGGTTTGTAATTGAAAAGAACAACAAACAAAAAAACCCACAGGAAAATTAAAACCCTGCTTCAGCACCATATAACTTCCCTCAAGTAGGGGAGGAAATGTTGGTGATCCAACCAGCTCTTGAGAGAAATGGTCTAATTTAATTCTGAGATTTTTTTTTTTCTTCTGGGGTGGGGAGGGGCTAGAGAAGGGCAGAATTTTTGCTTTTATTTGGATGTTAGCTGTGCTGCCAAACATTTGACCTTTAACAGAAATGACCAATATTGAGGCATTTCTTTTTTTTTTAATATGTTTTTATTAATTTTTAAAAAAGAGAAGAAGGGAAAGGGAGAGAGAGAGAGAGAGAGAGAAACATCAATGATGAAAGAGAATCATTGATTAGCTGCCTCTTGCATGCTTGAAACCTGGGCAGATGATCTGACTGGGAATCAAACCAGTGACCTCTTGGTTCATGGGTTAGTGTTCAACCACTGAGTCACACCAGCCAGGCTACTAAGGCATTTCTCCTTTGCCATTTGTAAATTACATCAAGGCCACTGGGATCTCTAATTGGGACTGAATTGGGATAATGAGCAAATAGTTGAATGGTATTTATGTCAGATTCCAGAATATGCACATAGTAGCCTATGGAAAAGTTAAATGACAAGGTGCTAAACTCCAAAGAAGCTTGGAGCATGAGCAGCATGACAGAGATGAAATGGGTGGAGAAGTAACTCTGTAGAGCAGGGCAAGACTGGACTCTGCTAAGAATTGAGATGCTCTTCAGGACCGTTTAAGCAATGGAGTGCACATTTAAAATGACTTAATTAC
This sequence comes from Lasiurus cinereus, assembly GCA_011751065.1. Taxonomy (NCBI): domain Eukaryota; kingdom Metazoa; phylum Chordata; class Mammalia; order Chiroptera; family Vespertilionidae; genus Lasiurus; species Lasiurus cinereus. The sequence goes on along the minus strand of JAAGEH010000286.1, from coordinate 9,123,771 downwards.
TCCTGTCCCTCTGATTTCTCCTCCTTTTGTTTTTATTTCTACTTTTTCTTTATGCCTCCCTCTGCCAAGTTCATTTGATTTATCTGTTTTATTTTATTCTATAATTATTATTTTCATTCTTCATTATTCAGTCATTTTCCCAATCCTACCCTTTCCATCTGATTGATCTGATGTTTAGTTGGTTTTAAAAAGCATTCCTTTGTTATGTAGTGACCTTCGCATAATTTCCGAAGTCAATACTTTTTAGTACAGCAGATTCATTCCTTCATCAAACATTGAGCTGAATCAGCTCCTACAGTGAGCCAGATGCCTTGCAAACTCAATATGTTGATAGTTTTCTGTGTGAGTGCTGGGCCTCTAGGGTTTCTTTGGTTAGGGATGTATCGTAAAATGACTTCTGATCTAGTTCATCAAAGTGCCCCTTAGCTCAACCATATGTTTATATTGAATTGTGCAGTCTTTTCACTAGGAACCTAAATAGGGAAAAGAGGTCTTTTTAATGTGTTCACTGAACCAGAAAGAAAAGAGGCATAAGCAATTACTCCCTTGTTTCTGCATTTACTGGTCTAGTGCAGGACAATCTCTGACTAGTCACCTTTGGTATTGACATGTCTGATCACGGTGATGTACTAATGTCTCCTCCTGGACCATGACTCAGTCATACTGCACCATCCTCGCCGCTCTTCACTACGGAGGGAAAAAGAGTCAGAAGAGTATAATGGGGTTCAGGATAACATCTAGCCAATATGGTTAGAATGCCACCTGCCCCTGACTGTGACCAGGCTATAGAATTTCTGCAGTACTCTTAGAAACAATTCTACTCTGTTGAAAGAGACAATTCTCTAATAGTCTCTCCCACTCCTATAGACCTTGCAGGGTGCTATGGATTTAACTATGTCCCCCCAAATATCTGTTGACGTCCTAATTCCCACTATCTCAGAATATGACCTTTCTTGGAAATAGGAACACTGCAAATATAATTGATTAAGATGAGGTCATACCAGAGTGGAGTGGGCCTTTAATCCAATATGGCTGGTGTCCTTATAAGGAGAGAAAAGGCAGGGTCACATAAGTGGAGGATCCTATGAACAAGTGAAGAGAAGTAGAGACTGAAATGTGATAGCTTAAAGCCAAGGACCTCCAAGTAGCACCAACTACTACCAGTAGCTAAGAAGAAGCAAGGCAGGATTCTTCCCTACAGATTTCACATATGGCTTTCTAGCTTCCAGAACTGTGAGAAAATCAATTTCTGTCATTTTAAACCTCACAAGTTTGTGGTACTTTGTTATGGCAGCCTCAGAAAATGGATGTGCTATGTATGCCAAGAATGTAATGTCTTGATGGCTATCTTTGCTATTTTTCTGTGTATTTTTTCTGAGGATGAGTTAATATCTCAGTCAATGGGCAGGTGTATTTATAGCTTGCTATAAAAATGGTAGATTCCTCAAACTCAGCATTCCTCAGCTATGACATAAACTGCAACCATCTAAACCATATTGTGTCAAGCCTGTGAGACGTAAGGGAAATAGGGAGCCAATGCAAACATGCACACTCATGCTGTTTGCTGAGCCATCAGTCTTGTGTCTCCTACCACCATCCGTGGACCAGGCTAACTTATTAGCTTGTAAATAAGGGGATGCTAGTCCCAGATGCAACCAGCTCCTGAAGGGATGATTACCCCTAGCCCCTCAAGGCTATTACATCAAAGAAGCTAATACAGGAGGGACATGGTCTTCAATGTTTTGGGAGATAGGCTATACACATGACAAAATGAAATAACCAAGACAACTTGAGAGACATAGCAAAGTGGTATTTGGTTAATTATTATAACATTTAATTCTCATGTGCTGGTATCTACAATAAAATTTTTAAGTTAAGGAAAAGAAGAGAGTGCTGCTGGCTGGGGTGGAAGAGCTTGCAGGAGAGCTGCAGATACGATGGTGGCAGTGTTAAGGGCACACGATTCTGAGGAGAGAGGGCTGCTATTATCAGCCTCTACGATTCTGTGGCATCCTCTTGACACCTCTTTGAGAGCACTTCTTACAAAATGTCATCAGTAGTTTGCATGACTGCTTCCTAGATTGAGGGCTTTTTTAAAGGTAGTGATATATTTAACTCATTTTAAAAAATATTTGGCATTTGTCACATAGTAGGCATGCAATAAAAGTTGAGTAAATAGATGTATGGTTGAATACATGGATGAATAAAGATCAAAAATGCATAATTTGAAAGAGCAAATTTAGTAGATATGACAGGAAGGTAGCCTGGTGTTACACAGAGGAAGATCTTGTATGTCAGATGAGGGGGACTGAGCAAAAGGAGATTGGACTGTTCCTGTCAATGATGGAGATGACATTAGAGTTATTTTTAGAAAGATTTGACCAGTGATCATATGTACCTGGGAGGAATGAGCCTAGAGGAGGATATTATAATAGTCCTGATCTAAGAGTTCTCTGAGATACCCTCCTATCATTTCATTTTTTCAAAAAAAACAAAAAAACCATGGGATGTGACCCAGAGGATTAGAAGGATGCTCCTTGTGAGTAAGGAGGGAAAGGAAAGTCACGATCACTGCCATGTCGTTTCATTGCAGAACACTGAGGGTGAGAATGTTAAATGGCTGGCTGGCTTCCCAGGCTCCTGGGAATCCTTGTGATTCCTCAGGATTCATTCCCCCTCAGCAGAGCTGGGTGGTGACTGGAGATCAGATGACACCCCCAGTGACCATTTATCATAATAGAGAGAAGCGGGTCCTAAGTAGCAGAAGCAAACATTATCAGTTATGGGAGAGCTGGCCTCTCCTCTGGTTAGACAAGGATGGGGGTGTCACCTCCATTGCTAACAGCCTTCTGTTCCAGGGGCTCAGAACCTTGCTCAGGCTGGATTGATATCTTGGCCTTCCCTCTGGGCCTTCAGATGCACAGGGCTAGCCTTTGGAACAGAAGGGTGAAATATTTAGAGTGTTTATGTGTTGAATTGATTTCTGGGATAAGTTATGCACTCTCAATGACCACTGCTGAATGCAATGGTGAAGTATTTATCCTTCAATTCAGGTCACTGCACACTATCTGTTTGGCTGGCCAGCACGGAGACACCCTTTCTGCTTCCCTCAGCACAGGAGACTTTGTTCCTGGAAAAGGAATAAAAACTTCTTTACTGTCTTTCAAACTGTTTATGATGGGAAGCACCAGCCCACATCTAACTGTTGTGACTATCTTTGCCATATGTTTTGACATTGAAGGGGCTCTGTGCCAGAATGTTCATGTGAGAGAAAGCAACACATAGATGGATGCATGCTTACCAAGACTCTATCTTGTACGTCAGCTTTTATTGCTGCTCAATACCAGTGGCTTATCTGGAATATTTGACTCCTGGAGGTGATAATCCCCCCAACTCTCCAGCATTTTACCAAGAAAAGTTTTGCCCTGGCCAGTGTGGCTCAGTTGATTGGAGTATCAATTGTACACTGGAAGGTTGTGGATTTGATTCCTAATCATGGTATATACTCAGTTGGAGTAGGTATAGGAGGCAACTGATTGATGTTTTTCTCTCACATCTATATTTTTCTCTCCCCATTCCTTCCTCTTTCTAAATCAATTAAAAAAAAAAACTTGAAAAAAGAAAAGCTTCAAACATATAGTTGAAAGAATTCCATAGTGTAAATACGTATACCTACACCAAAGTCTACCATTATTATTTGCTATACATGCTTTATTATGTATTTGTTTATCTAGAGTTAATCATTTTTAATAACCTTTGTCTCTATACAATGAATATATTTTCAATAATAATTATAAAATAAAATAAATTATATAATGGCTGGAAAAACACAGTAAACAATTTACTCAACTTAGTATAACTACATTAATAAAAACAAATTAACAAAATAGATATTGCATACAAAGTATTACATATAAAAATGACACACCATACATTACAGTTCAAACTCTGTATATATCTACATGACATCCATTACTTATTTTAAAATGAATAATAAAAACATGCTTATTTGAAGCTTACATATATTATTAAAGCTCAATTGTAATAGCAACAATTGTTTAAAATTTATACCAGTCATAAATTTTTTTCACAGAGGAGTGTTTTATCACTGGCATTATTTATAACTAGGGGCCTGATGCATGAAATTTGTGCAAGAGTAGGCCTTCCTTCCCCCAACTGCTGGCACTGGACCCAGGCTTCCCTCACAACCCTGGCTTCATCCAGAAAGTCTGGATGAAGGACATCTGGTCTAATTAGTATATTATGCTTTTATTATTATAAATTGCTGGAAAATAGTGCTAATAAAAAAAAGCCTGTAGCAGGTTTTATTATTGCATTTATGTATTTATTTATTTATTTTCATCTGAGAATATTTCTTTTTATAGAGAGTGGAAGGGAAGGGGAGAGACAGAGAGAGAGAGAAACATCACATTGATTTCTTTTTATAGAGAGTGGAAGGGAAGGAGAGAGACACAGAGAGGGAAACATCACATGTTGCCTCCTGCACATGCCAGGGACTGAGCCTTCAACTGAGGTATGTGCCCTTGACCGAAATTGAACCTGAGACCCTTCAGTCCTCCAGCTGATGCTCTATCCACTGAGCCAAATAGTTTAAATTCTGTATGTATAGTGCAACCTCCTAGGATTTGCTGCCCTTCTCATTCTTGGTGAAGTCAAAGAAAAACAGGAGGACACTAGTGAAAACAGTAAAGACAGGTTTTACTCACTGTTATTGCAATACAGGAAAGAGACTTCATGATAGGACAGAGCTCAGTTTCAAATACAGTTAAGATAACCTTTGATTTATAAACAGAGTGAGGGACAGTGGATGGAAATTTACAAGGGGAGATCTTAAAGGTAGGGGGATTCTTGATAAAGACAGGCAAAGGATTTATACATCAACTTGGGCATGAGGAGCTTGATCAAATATCAGAATGGAGATTCTCACTAAACTGACTTCAGGATTCTTGCTACAAGTGAGCTAGGCAGGTGGTGGACAAGTTCTAAGGATGAGGCCTATTCAAAAAGAGGACTCAGAGGAGCCTGTCTAATGTTTGAACTTAAGGAGAATCTGTGTCAGTGGCCACTGCTCAGGGTCATATAGTTAACTTATATTGATGAAATAAGCAGATCTAGAAATAAGGAAAATATTGCAGAAAGAATAGGCTATTAAAGAGGACTTCATTTTCAAATATCCCAATCTTATAATTAGGAAGCCTAAAGCAGTATTAGTAATTTTTCCAGTGCCATTAATAAACAAAAAAAGCCCAGAAGTGGATTTGAATAACATGATATACTTTTTTTGCCACTCTGTTTTACTGACTAATCTTTCACCACTTGAAGCAGGCAGTTTTTCATTTGCTTTCTTAGGACCAACCCTTTGGGTCTAGGTCAGCAGAGCAGTGTTTCCTCTTTAAAGGGCAATTGGTTAGCTCTGGTCAGTAGGTTGGAGTATACTCTCCTAATTCCCAGTCAGGGTATACACCCAGGTTTCAAATTTGTCCCACACTGATGTCTCTTCCTCCCCCTCTGTAAAATTAATAAAAACATATCATTGGATAAATATTTAAAAAGCGGGGAGTGGGGGCCAGTGTACTCAGTGGTAGAGCATTAATCCATGAACCAAGACATCTCTGGTTTGATTCTCAGTCAGGTAACATGCACAGATTTCTGGCTCAATCTCCAGTAGGGGGCATGTTGGAGACAGAAGATCAATGATGTTTCTCTCATGGATGTTTCTATCACTCTATCCTTCTCCCTTCCTCTCTCTCTCAAATCAACAAAAACACTGTTTGATTGTTGTTGTTTTTTTTAAAAAAAAGGGCAGTTGATTAGTTTTCTATTGATACCCAGTGCCCCCAGGGAAGCATGTTCTTGTCACAAGGACAAAATATGTAATGCATGAGGGGAGAAACCAAGATGGCAGCATATGTAAACACCTAAACTTCTACCTCACACAACAATTTCAAAACTACAACTAAAAGACAGAATGGACATCATCCAGAACTACAGGAAAGTTGGCTGAGTGGAAATTCTACAACTGGAAGGAAAGAGAGGTGCTCATGGAGACTCAGAGGAGCTGCAAAAAGCTGAGGTATGGAGACACATGCGTGGAGAGCACGGTCGGCGAAGTACCTGGCTGGCTTCCTCTGGTGGAAGGGAGATGGAGACTCCCAACTGTACTGAACCCCTTATTCCACAGCACTGGTCCCTAGTTCTGGACAAGGGGCGTCTGGACTGTGAAAAGGGAGGAGTGCATGGAAATTTAGAGGAGCCATGAAAGGGCAGAGGTCTGGGGGCGTGCACACCATTGCACGGAGAAGATGGACTGCGGATGGTGCTGCTGGCTTTCTCTAGTGGGCAGGAGACAGAGCCTCCCAACTGCACCACTTCTAACTGCATTGAACCCCAGTTTCAGGCGAGACTCTGGGACCCGTACTCACATGGGTCCCAGAGCTCAGGGGAGCCGGAAAGGCAGAGATCGTGCGTGTGTGCACACAGAGAGGCTTCAATGATTACCGAGACACTTGAGACCCAGGGGCCACATAGGGCAGGCCTGACTGGAAGCCAAGGCTTGTGTTAAGCCCTGAGACTCCACCCCATCCACGCTCAACAGAGAGGCTTTTGCAGTTTTGCAAGTCTTGTATCATAAGGCTGATTCCAACACAGAAATTCTCCCAGCATAGTGAAAATATGGAGACAAAGGAACAGATCACAAATGAAAGAAATGGGGGAAAACAAATGACTGGATATAGAGTTCAAAGCCTCAGTTATAAGGTTTTCAAAAATTTTCTAGAAAAGATGGATAAATTTAGTGAGACCCAAGAGGAGATGAAAAAGGACAAATTAGAAATTAAACGTACACTGACTGAAATAAAAAATATTATACAGAGACCTAAATGCAGACTAGAGGAAGGCAAGAATCAAGTCAACAATTTGAAATATAAAGAAGCAGAAAACACTCAACTGGAAAAGCAAGAAGAAAAAAGAATCCAAAAATGTGAAGATTTTGTAAGGAGCCCCTGGGACAACTTCAAGCATACTAACATCAGAATTATGGGGGTGCCAGAAAAAGAGCGAGAGCAAGATACTGAAAACCTATTTGAAGAAATAATGACTGAAAACTCCCCACATCTGGTAAAAGAAATAGACTTACGAGTCCAGGAAGTGCACAGAACCCCAAACAAAAGGAATCCAAAGAGGACCACACCAAGACACATAATAATTAAAATACCAAGAGCAAAAGACAAAGAGAGAATATTAAAAGCAGCAAGAGAAAAACAGCTAGTTACCTACAAGGGAGCACCCTTACAATTGTCAGCTGATTTCTCAACAGAAACTAAAGCAGGCCAGACGGGAGTGGCAAGAAATATTCAAAGTGACGAACAGCAAGAACCTATAACCAAGATTACTCTACCCAGAAAAACTATCATTCAGAATTGAAGGTCAGATAAAGAGCTTCACAGATAAGAAAAAGCTAAAGGTGTTCATCAACACCAAACCAGTATTATGTGAAATGCTGAAAGGTACTCTTTAAGAAGAGGAAGAAGAAAAAGGTAAAGATAAAAATTTGAACAACAAATATATAACTATCAACAAGTGAATCTAAAAATCAAGTGAATAAAAAATCTGATGAACATAAAAAACTGGTGAATATAATAGAATTAGTTATAGGAAGGAAGTGGACTGACAATTCTTATGGGGAAAGGAGTGAGGGGGGTACAGGGAGAAACTGGACAAAAATCATACACCTATGGATAAGGACAATGTGGGGGGAGGTAAGGGTAGAGGGAGGGGTGGGAGCTGGGTGGAGGGGATCTATGGAGAGAAACAAATGTAATAATCTGAACAATAAAGATTTATTAAATTAAAAAAATAAAGAAAAGAAAAGAAAATGTAATGCATGAGCAATCCTAGCCTTTTCCTTCCCTGCCTCCTAAGGAAAATTCTGACAATGCCCCTCACCATTTCCTTCCTCTCCTCAGCTTGAACTTAATTCAGGTTGACTTGGGGAAGAATGGGAGAGATGGGAACAGGAGACTTTTATCAGAAAGAGGCTGGGTTTATTAGTATTGCCAGAGGAGGGAAAGAAAAAGGAAAACAAACAAACAAACAAACAAACCTCTTTGATAGGGCTTGTCATAGAGGGGAGTTGGAAAATTGAGGGCTAAATTGGAGAGTGAAGTTTCCAAAGCAAGATCAATAGGATGTGAGGATTTGTAAGAAGTAGGAGGAAGGTTATAGATGAGATATTTTAATATTCTTTAGTAGAGGCTGGCAAAAATTTAAATGATTTGTAAATATTTTGGTGTTGTTAGACTGTATTCATGTGAGGCAACCTTGCCCAGAGGCTCAGTTCTGGGGGGCCTGATTCATATTAGTGTTACATTAAGAAAGCTTTAGTTTGGGGTGCAATGCTGACTGCTAGGTCCCTTTAACATTCACTATATAGCAATGAGGCAGCTTCAGTTTCTGAACTGGACCCGGTGAAGGTAAATTGATTCCTTTCCTCTGAAAGCTGGCTTGAATGCGGCGACCAGTTCTTCTCAAAAGAGAATGTAAGGGGCTGAAAACTGGCTTTGAGAGACACCTTTGGATGTTCACATGTGGAACACTTAAAAATGGACAAAGAAAACAGCGATGTTTCATCCAAACCTGCTGATGTGAATGTAAGTACAGCGTGGGAAGCTTTCTCTGTTGCTTGAGTGCCACTTATTATTGACCTTCTTAGTAAAATGAGACCATGCTGCTTTATAAAAATAAGGGACTAAAAATGAAATACTTTATCCTCCTCTGGTACTTAATGGATTTTACAAATGTGGGCTTGTTTTTGAAGTGCTATAGTTGGCAATGGATTTGCAGCTGTTTTTCTAAAACTCCAGGGAAATTGTACTGATCTCTGCACAAATTCCATTTTAAAATTTAATCAGTGCTAACTGAGACTGCCTCTAATGTGTTCCTGCACTCAAAGACCCAAACCTGGCCTTGTCCGTGCTACATGCACTAGTCTTTCTGTGTGTTTTTCTTTTTCACTTCTGTGGGGGAATATTTGAAAATAGTTTGACACCATAATCAACTCATGGAACATTTTTCTCTTTGGAAACATCATCCTAAAACCTGCAGGACATCACATGAAATGAGGTCTGGTCTAGTTCAATTTCACCAGGAGGAATATAAGCTACATTTCACTCCAGGGGTTGACAAGGGTGTTTGGCAAAAAAGAATGAGGGAGCCATGAATAATTCAGAATGTTCTTGGCCACATATTATCCCATGAATTGGTAGGATTAAAGAGGGGAAAACAGGTGCTTTGAAGGGAAGAGTAAAAGGAGTGTAATAGAATGAGAGAACTCTTAGGAGAATTCAGAAGAGATTATTTCTTTGGAGTTGGTGTTCTAGATGGTTGCCTTTAAGAGAATGTGTGGTTAAAAGTCATTTCATCACTGGAGTTTAGTTACCCTGACATGTATAAATCTCTCCTTCAAAGAAGCTAAACTCTCGCATACATTATTAAAGAATTCACAGGATCAAATGGCAGAGGGTAAAGGAGGAAAAATAAAAAAGGAAGGGAAATAGTTAAATAATGTATTTTTTCCTCCAGCATGTAATACTTTGCACACAAATATAGTAAAACCAATAATCCTCTCTGAGTCCTCTGTTTCATTCTTTACTTTTAAATCATTCTCTTGTCTGTGATTGGGAAATGGATCAGGGCAGCGGCTGGCATAAAAGTGCATACGTATGCGACAATGGTGAAACCAGCATTTTGATCCTTTCCTACATACAGCCCTCCACCAACATCATCCTTCATGCCTTTCTCTTCCCACTCATCCCTGAAGCCACAATTAATAGATCATTTCTTTCAGGAACTTACACTCTTATTTTAATCCTGTTTCAGCCCAGGAGAAATGGGTCATGGGAGAAAAGCTATAAAATACAAACAGTTAAACACAAACACATATCCCCACAGCTGTGTACACAGGAATCAATTCCTGACCTTCCGGTCCTCTGGTCTACACTCCAGGAAATTCAGGCCTATCCTCTGCAGCATCTATTATCCAAAAGGGGGAGCTGAGGAGAGGACCTGGGAATCATTTCCCTGGAGTTCACATAATGTCTATATTGTTTTCTGATTTTAATTGTGCTATTCAAATGCAAGTCAATTTATTATGCTTATGTAAATCTGTTCACTGACACATTTAGGGATTTTAACACCAAGATTCTCTTTACTGAGTGATAGCATTTAAATACTAGACCAAGCATGTCAAACTCAAAGGTTTAAGTTTATGTGAGCTGCAAAATAACAAAAGCTTCAATATCATGGAAACATAGGTTTATTTCAATAGAGACATGCTGAAAACAAAGGGTTGAAATCATTAACATAAAATAGTAGAACATTTTAATAAAAATTAATATTTTTTCTTGAACATTAACTTACCAGACATTGAATAACCGCACAAATTAATAAGTGTAACACAAATAAACCTATTTTTCTTGTTTTCTGAAAGCAAAATATTTTCTGTTGTGCACACCAAACAAGTCAATCCAAGACTAATGATGTGGCAATCAGCTACTAAAATATTAGCTTCTAGTATTAGTGGAGAGAAATGGTGTGCCTGCGAGTAAGGCATGTGAGGAAAATGAATGCGACACAATTATAATAATCAGTCATTAGCTAATGTTGTAGTTCATTATTAATAACTAGAGGCCCAGTGCATGAAATCTGTGCATGGTTAGGGTCCCTAGGCCTAGCAGGTGAACAGGGCTGATCTGTGAGGTGACCAGCTGTGCGATTGGGGGCCTCTGCTCACACCTGCCTTCTGTGCTGCCGGTTTGCCTGCCCCACCCCTCACTGCCACCTCTGGTTGGGACCTGCGGGCTGGGGGGGCAGCTCCTGCATTGAGCGTCTGCCCCCTGGTGGGTCAGTGTGCATCATAGAGACTGGTTGTTCCTCTGGTTGTTCTGCCATTCAGTCGATTTGCAAATTAGAGTTTTATATAGATAGATTATGCATAACAGGATATTGTAAAAATTAAGTTATGAAATTTTGATTAAAATGTTTCTTACATACTGTTATATTGGCTGGGCTACAAAAATATTTGTTGTGGGCTGAATGTAGGCCATGGGCCATGAGTTTGACATGCTTGCATGCTTGCTTTAGACTACTTCTAATTTCTAATACACTTTTTTTTTTTTTTTTTTTTAGATATCCAATATCTCAGTTCAGGTGGTCAGTGCCCCTGGAAAGCTGCCAGGGAGACCAGGGAGACTAGGGAGACCAGGGAGACCAGGGAGACGTCCACCAAGAAAACCTATCAACAAAGCCCAACTCAAGAAGCAACCCAAGAAGAAAGCTCCCTTTTGGAATGTCCAGAATAAAATCATTCTCTTCACAGTGTTTTTATTCATCTTGGCAGTCATAGCCTGGACCCTTCTGTGGCTCTACATTAGTGAGTTAAAATCTATTTGCCTTTGGAGTTAGGGCTTACCCAGGAGAAATGCTGAGTTCAGGAGAAATGCAGGCCCAATCTGCGCCTGGATGTTTCTGATAGATTTTCTTATTTCTTAGACTAATAACCATTTCTGAAATTGTTGAGATTTTTGGAGGAAGAAACCAGAATTGCTTTTCCCTTTCTTCTTTTCCTACTACTGTTCTCTTCCCACAGGTGAGCAAGAGGAGCAAGATGGGGGATAGGATGAGAAAGGAGGAGGATGCTCAGGAGCAAATGTTGACTAGTTCAGAAATGTAATCCATTTAGTCCATTTTTAGTTTTAAAAAATGAATGGAATGCTGAACTGTTTCATTTCCTCATTCCACCCACTGCCTGTTTCTAGGCAACCTGATATTCCAGTTCTCTGAGCTTCTTTGTATTCATGTGCCTTTCTCTCCTCTGTTTTTATGTTTTTGTCGATCTGATTGATTGGGCAGGAATCATAACTAAGTTCTTCCTTAGAGAATACTAACCCAATGCTGTGCAGCAACTGTATAGCCTTTGTTGACTTATGCTCAACTTCCCACTCTATACATCTTAATATGTTTAATACATGATATGTGTTCTATCCAGGATATTACAATGTGGTTGGGAAGCAAGATTTATAGGCAAAGAATTAATGAATATTATCTTGAACAGTTCAGGCCACCTATAATTTGTGTGGCATAATGCAAGACATCAGGCATGCCCAATACATCTCCTATCTTCAAAAAGCTCACATATAGATTTTGTACTTTCAAAAACAGTTCAGTGATGAAAGGAGGGTGAGTTTATTTATTTTTTTATTTTGTTTAATCAATCACTTTATAATCACAGAAGAGAGGCAGCCAACTTGTCCAAGGATAGAATTCAGAGAAAGCTTCAAGAACTGGTTTCTGAAAGTTCATTTGACACCTCTTGGAGTACCCACAATGAGCTGGGCTCTGTGATAGGCTTGGGTACAGGGTGATAGGCAAGAAGAATCTCTGTCTTTACATACTAGGGAGAGAAGTCAAGTCAATGGGCAATTAAGCAAAACACAAAAGACACACAACCTCAACCCAGAACAAACCAACTTCTTTCCCATCAGTTCTCTTCTGGCCCTCAACTGATACTTTTCATTGCCCTAGCACTTTTGTATAAAGTTTTGAAAGATCATTGTATAGAAGTAGTGTGTTGGCTGTGTTAAAGTCAGAGAAGATCCTTTCAGGAAGACAGACCAGTAGGAGCAAAGGGAAATTGGTATGGATAGCGAGAACTGTTCAACAAATAACAGTGGTTAGTTTCAATACATGAAATTTGGGTGTGGTGAATGGCCTTGAGAAATGAAGTGGACAGCTCATCAGGAGACTCACCAGGGTCTTGTGTGTTGGGTTGTGCTAAAAAGTTTGGTCATGTAATCATTTCAAGGCCTAATTGATCTCCCTTACATTGTTGTTAGGCTTCCTCTTGAGTACTTACTGATACCAGAGGATGTGTGAACTTCTAGATAGAAGTCACAGCTCTCATTTAAATTTTAAAAAGTCTGCAAGGGGAAAAAAAGTCAAAGAATCACTTACCTAGTAAAATTATCAACAAAACAAACCTTTGTTTTATATGAGAGGCCTAGTGAGATAAATTGATCATTACAAAGTCACTTAACTTGAAAGAACAAATCTAAGACAGAAGCTCAGGCCTCCTGCCACTTACTCTGTGTCCCTCTCCCCTCCCCACTGCCTCACTACACTGTTTGGAACTAGTGGGACCCTGGGTTGGCTACTCAAGAGAGACTGCTTCTTATCACTCAGCCAAGTTGTATCTTTTTTTAAAAAAAATTAAATTTAATGGAGAAACACATGTTAATAACATTATATAAGTTTCAGATGTACAATCCTATATCATCTCAATATTTCACTAAGTGTACCATCCAAGGTCTAGCCCTTCCATCAACATATAATTGATCCTCTTTACTCTTTTCAACCTTCTTCCACACCCTTCTCCTCTGGTAAATACCATACTGTTCTCTGTCTATGAGTTTGTAGGTTTGTTCATTTGTTGCTTTGTTTGTTTTATGTCCCACATATGAGTAAAATCATATGGTTATTGTTCTTTTTTCACCAAATTTATTTCAGTTCACATAATATTCATGCCAAGACCAGTTTGGCTCAGTGGATAGAGCGTCAGCCTGCGGACTGAAAGGTCCCAGATTCAATTCCGGTCGGGGGCATGTATCTTGCTTGCGGGCACAACTCCTATATATTTTATTGATTTTTTACAGAGAGGAAGGGAGAGGGATAGAAAGTCAGAAACATCGATGAGAGAGAGACATCGATCAGCCGCCTCCTGCACACCCCACACTGGAGATGTGCCCGCAAGCAAGGTACATGCCCCCGACCGGAATCAAACCCGGGACTTTTCAGTTCGCAGGCCGGTGCTCTATCCACTGAGCCAAACGGTCTTGGCAATGCACCATCTTTTTAATAACTATCAGATATTTAGCATTTCCCTGTGCTCTTGCTCTAGCCCCCTTCTTTCCCTTCTTTCCCACACATATTTATTGAGCTTCGAAGCTATGTCAGGTACTATCTACTCTATATTAGGACTTGAGAAACAAAAAGAAGGTCCTGTTCATCTAGACAGCCATCCAGACTGAAGTTATGATACAATGAGGCTGGTACCACAGGAAAGAGATTACCACTGCAGCTCTGTTGACTAATGAGTTTGCCAACCACTGGTTTAGACTAAATGTTACCATGTAGTTGGAAGCTGTGAAGATCAGGCAATTGTGGCATATTGTGGGCAAAGAGGTAAAGAGAGTATATGGCAGTGGTCGGAAAACTCATTAGTCAACGGAGTGGCAAACTGTAGCTTGTGAGCCACATGTGGCTCATGAGCCATGGTTTGCCAACCACTGGTCTGGGGGATGTGGCCATGTAGCAGGAAGTCCTTGGTAAAAACAGCAACAACAGAAAAAGGCAGAAAAAAACCCCTTATTTCCCCAAGCCATTCTCAAACAACAGTAGTGCCTTTACCTGTTGTCTGAAGACAACTCAGACACAGTTGTATCTTTGCCTGTTTCTGGGAAGGCCTGATGCCCAAAGCCATGGACCTCACAGGGAAAGCGTTTGAGAAAAGGTGATCTGACACTGGGATGAGGATCACAGTGGCTTATCAAAAGGATGAATTATCCCTGCACCTCACAGGACTGAGAACAGGCCAGCACCCTGGGCATCAGCCAAAGTCAGACAGAGTACAAGAGGTTAGGGGCTCAGTGAAGGACCATTGGGGGTCCTCCCCTCTTCTCCCGCTATGTTTACTTCTCTTCAGAGCTTGACTGTATACATTTCTTATCTCCTTACCTTCTACAGACTAGGGATCCAAAAAATTAGTATATATTCTCTTTGGCCCCTTAGTGACTCTATGACATGTAGACTCTCTAAGAGGTATATCTTTTACCTTTTAATATTGTTCTTAAGTACTTGTCAGAAGCTGATAGAGAGAATAGATTATCCTAAGGGATATGGTGATTTACTGCTGATGGAAGAGATGTTATTAATTACATTTAGAACTCCCCAAGATGCGAACAAGTAGAATACATAGTTGCCTAAAATAAAATAATTTCAGGAACCTGATACTGGCATAGATCAGACAATGCTTCATTATCACACATATGAGAAAGCCCCCTACCTGCCTTTTCTCTTGTCTTACAGGCAAGACAGAAAGCAAAGATGCTTTTTACTTTGTTGGAATGTTTCGCATCACCAACATTGAGTTTCTTCCTGAATACCGACAGAAGGAGTCCAGGGAATTTCTGTCAGTGACACGGACTGTACAACAAGTGGTAAGGTGATGGGGGTGGTGGTGAGAGGCTGGGCAGGGTGGAGTCAGGAGGTGAAAGATGGGGTGGAAGGGTCACAGTGTGCGGATAGGCAGAGGAAGTAGTCAGGAAACATGGGATTTAGGTCATGTCAGCTGTAAGAGAGAATTGCTTATTTGATAGAATTTCTTTTTTCTTTCTTTCTGCTGAAAATAAAATAAATGGCTCTATGAGCTTCAGTTTCAGTTCTTCTCATCTGTGAAATAAAGGAATTGGACCAGGTGACCTTTAAAATGTCTTTTAGTACTGACATGACATGTGTGCTGGTTGATTCTATGATCAGAATACATTTATTTTGCATGGGGGAGAGGGGAGAGGAGGGAGGATGTTCTTCAGCCCATTCTGCATACTCTCCAATCTGGGACCCCAGGTAGGATAGGGCCTAAACGGGCAGTCTGACATCCCTCTCACAATCCAGGATTGCTGGCTCCCAACTGCTCGCCTGCCTGCCTTTCTGATTACCCCTAACCACTTCTGCCTGCCAGCCTGACCACTCCCCTTCCAGCCTGATTGATTAATAACTGCTCCCCTGCCAGCTTGTTTGCCTCTAACTTCCTTCCTCTGCTGGCCTGGTCACCCCTAACTGCCTTCCCTTGCAGGCCTGGTCCCCCTCAACTGCTCTCACCTGCATGCCTGGGTCTCCCCAACTCTCCTCCCCTGCTGGTCATCTTGTGGTGGCCATCTTGTGTCTACCTGGGGGCAGGATCTTTAACCACATAGGGGCAGTCATCTTGTGTATTGGAGTGACAGTCAATCTGCATATTATTCTCTTATTAGATAGGATAGAGGCCTGATACATGGGTGGGGGCCAGCTGGTTTGCCCTGAAGGGTATCCTGGATCAGGGTGGGGTTCCCTTGGGGCATGGGTCGGCCTGGGTGAGGGGCCTGTGGTGGTTTGCAGGCCAGCTATGCCCCTCTGGTGACCCAAGTGGAGGCCCTGGTATCTGGGATTTATTTATCTTCTACAATTGAAACTTTGTAGCCTGAAGCAGAGCCAAGCCTTCTGCTTGCTCCTTGGCAGCAGCCATTTCTGTTGGAATTTATTTATCTTCTATAATTAAAACTTTGTAGCCTTAAGCAGAGGCCTGGGCCAGCAAGAGTGTGTGGAAAGCTTGGCTTCCTCCATTGCTGGAGCAACTCAAGCCTCCCTCCTGCTCTCTCTGTGGCTGTGGCCAGCTTGTTGGGTTAATTTGCATACTCTCTCCTGATAGGTTGGTGGGCATGGCTTGTGGGTATAGCAGAGGTATGGTCAATTTGCATATTGCTCTTTTATCAACCTCCATGCACTGACATCTCTTCACTTAAAAAGAACATTCTCATTAAAGAACTAATACATATTTATTATAAAAACTTAGAAAAGCCTAAAAATGTAAAAGAGATATAGAGTAAGTATCTAAAAGTGTAAAGTATAAATTTAAAAAGTATAAATATAATATGCAAAGTGTAAAACCCATAAAAGTATAAAAAGAACTTTAAAGTCTTATTTAACATCAGCAAAGGTAGAGCCCTGTTTTATTCTGGACCACACCGACACAGGGGATAGCTCAATATTGAGGTATTCAGTCTTATAATCTGATATTCAGTCTTATAATCTGATCTTTAACTTTAACCATTAGATTGCATTTTTCTAGGCAAGTAAATATTCTTTAAAAATAAGTTTCAACCCTAGCCAATTTTGCTAAGTGAATAGAGCATCTACCTGTGGACTGAAGGGTCCTGAGTTAAATTCTGGTCAAGGGCACATGCCTGGGCAGTAGATCAATGATTCTTTCATCATTGACATTTCTCTCTCTCTCTCTCTCTCTCTCTCTCTCTCTCTCTCTCTCTCCTTTCCTCTCTGAAATTAATAAAGAGATATATTTTTTAAAAGAACAAAAAGAAAATAAGTTTTAATACTACAATGTTAGAAAATTCATTTTTATTGGATATTTAAGTTGTTTCCAGCTTTTGCTACTATTGATAATGCTATAATAAATTATTTGCATTACTTGTCTGTATCTCTGATTACTTCCTTGGGTGATTTTCTAAAATTATTGCTGGTCAAATAAAAAAATATTGATTCATCAATCTTGGTACGAAGTATTAACTAGAAAGTTTCTGCCAAATTGTGTCTGCATATTAATGGCAAGGGTGGCCTGCAGAGTGGTGACTCTACTACACTTTGGTGTAGATTGAGGAAGAGCTGTGAGAGAGAGCAAGCAAGGACAAGAGTGGGCACAGTGGCTCTTATTTATTGAGAGCTTTCTATATACTGGGTATGTTGATAAACACTATATTTTTAAATATATTTTTATTGATTTCAGACAGGAATGGAGAAAGAGAGAAAGATAGAAACATCAATGATGAGAGAGAATCATTGATTGGCTGCCTCCTGCATACCCCCACACTGGGGATAGAGCCTGCAGTCTGGGCATGTGCCTTGATTGGAAATTAACCATGACCTCAGGTTCATAGGTCGACGCTCAACCATTGAGCCATGCCAGCCAGGCTAACCCTTTTATTTTTAATATTTATCAATTATTCCTCAAATTATCCCAAAGAGGTAGGCATTTTGACAACTACTTTACAGATTGGAAGAAAGAAAAAAAGAAGAAAGGAAGGAAGAAAGGATGTCAGTGGAGGCTCAGTAGGTATAAATAACGTGTTCTGTGTTGCATAGTGAATTTAAACTCCACAGCTCATATTTCCCCCCACTATGCTATATTATTTCTAAGGTGACTTTCCAGTCCCTCCCTCTTCTGGGCAATTAGGTGGGAAATTGTTGCTACTGTGTAGAAAGGAGAATTCAAGAGAAGATTTGACAAATGAGTCAATTTAGTTTTAGAAATGCTAAGTAGTGGGGGGGGCGTAGGGGAAGATAAATTGATTGAAATGGCTCTCTTTTGAGATCCAGTTAATGGAGTTTATAAAGGGCTGGTGTTTCCCCGATACTGATGAGTTGGGAAAGGGGTGGTTGTCCTGGTTGTGGGCACCAGTCGCCTCCTAGTGGCTAATATAGCAATGTGTCCTTAAGAATTTAATTTTTCAATGCCATTTATTAATAGAAAAGAGGTTGGGTCAAGCACTTTTAAAATGTGCTTAAAAGCATTTGGTTTATTAATTGTGGAGAAAATTAACTTTAGAATAGGCAGAACACAGAAGTTAAGCTTGATTAAAGTGAATAAAGACAGAAATAAATGAAGGTAACAAATTATTCTTCAGAAAAAGCAGAATGAAAGTAAAAAACAAACAAACAAAAAAAACCCAAGACTGCTACAGATAGTAAAAATGTATTTGAATTTAAGGAGTAGTTCTGGCCTATGTGTTCAGTGGTTAGAGCATCAGCCTGCACACCAAAGGGTCTTGGGTTAGATTCCTGGTCAAGGGCATGTACATAGGTTGCAGATTTTATACCTGGCTTGGTCGGAGCACATGCTGGAGGCAACCAATTGATATGTCTCTCTCACACCAATGTTTCTCTCCCCCCTCCCTCTCTTAACCTTCCCTCCCTGCCTGCCTTTTACTCTCTCTAAGAAAAAATAAATGGAAAAAAATCTTCTGGTGAGGATTTAACTACCGCCTCCACCCTACCCCCCAAAAAAATGAATTCAAGGAATAATATCTGGGTTTGGAGTTAAAGGCCTTAATCTGAGTCTTGTTTATCTCCTTGATAGCTAATCAGAGCTTGGTACTGTGAGAGGAAGCCAGAGTGAAAGACTTCAGACACATTGGTTTTTCTTTTTCAGGTAAACCTGGTTTACACAACATCTGCCTTCTCCAAATTCTACAAGCAGTCTGTCATTGCAGATGTCAGGTATCATGTGCTCCTTGCTTTGAGATGTCTGTGTTCCCTGCTATAAATTCCTCTCAAAGCTCTGAAAAGGCCAAGATATCACCATTCCCTAGCTACTTCTTAGGGGCAATTGTGGATTAATTCCCTTGTAGCACAATAGTGACCTAATTCTTTGCTATGCTCTGATGCTGAGTTTTCCTTTTTATCTACCAAAGCCTGCACTCTCCCCATAGCTGGGATCTAGGACCCCTGTACTAATGCCACTAGGCAAAATGGCCATTAACATGGCTGCTATACAGTGTCAAGGCAGAAATAAAACACAGACCAGTATTTCTCAAAGTATGTTCAGTAAAAACTGATCAGTAGAGGTCTCCTGAGGAAAAGAAAGTATTCCATGATCAAATAATTTTTAGGAAAAATCATGTGCCCTTTCTGTAGCCCACCTTCCTCCATCCCCAATACATCTGCAGAGATTCACAATCCACTTTGGTATTAAAGTCTTAGAATAAAGCAATTTGTTTACTTTCCTTCACTTTCATTATCCATATTATTTACTACAGAACATTATCTTGTTTTTTTTTTGTTGTTGTTTGTTTTTGTCATAAGTCATGATAATATTTGTGCAGTTAGCAGTGCCTGCTCCAGTGTCAGACTGAAACCAAAATGGGCTGTGTGGTTTTGAGTTGTAGTTGGTCCTAATTTTCCCATCTGTAAAATTGGAACAATAATCGACCTTTCTGATACAATTAAATGGGAAAAAGCAGATTTAGCACTGTGTATGGAGGTATAAAAAATTATAACTTGCAGTGAATACTGATTGACAGCCACAGAAATAGTGTATCCTCCATGTTGGTGCAACTATCCACTAATAGTTCTAGATCTGAACCCAACACAAGAAAACACACACCATGATGCTTTTGCTGTCCAGTCCCTATAATAGGAAGTGATGAATCCCTAAAGAAGGAAGTTATGTTCAGTTGAAAGCTGTGCTCATAGGCCTTACCTTGAAATTACCAGCTGGGCCACTGGCTTCCTATAAAAGACTCCTTCCTAACATGTATCTCTGAACATCTTTCTCTGTTCTCTACAGCAGTAACAACAAAGGTGGCCTCCTGGTCCACTTCTGGATTGTGTTTGTCATGCCACATGCCAAGGGCCATATCTTCTGTGAGGACTGTGTGGCCGCCATCCTGAAGGACTCCATCCAGACGAGCATCATAAACCGGACTTCTGTGGGAAGCTTGCAGGGTCTGGCGGTGGACATGGACTCTGTGGTATTAAATGGTAATTGTTGGCTAATTTTCCTTTAAGCAGTCCTTCCTGCAGCACTCCTGATGCTGTCATTATTGCAGTCACCGTGGTAAAGAAGTATTCTCTCGGCAGTCCCAGTGGAACAGGATTAGTTGAAGATATGGGAGCTATGTTAATAAAAGAAGTTACTAAGTGTTACATACATTGGACAATTGAACTGGGGACAAAATATATATGAAATTGAATTTATTAAAGTGCACCCCTCCCTATATTTAATTTGGTTTATTCAAACTAAGGCTCCACGGCACAAAGTCCTGCAGAAGGAAAATTTTTCTGAGCTTTGTCTTGTCTCTTTCCTCATCCAGACAGAACTGAACCTATGTTATGTAGTACTGCCCAGTGCTCCAAACACCCTGCCCCATAGCCTTGTCAAATGTAAATTCCATCATTTGTCTTGACAGTATAATGGTTTAATTTTTGCAAAATACAAAATTTATGCAGCGTTTTCTTTTGATTTCAATCATATTTATGCTAGGCAGATAGTAGGAAGCTGATACATATTTGTTAAATGAATGAAAATTCTATAATACATATACTATTTCAGATATACTAAATACGACTAATTATTATCATATTTATTGTTTCCTTTTTACCTTTAAAAATGTTTAAAACTTGTTACTATGGATAACTTCATGCTAGAGAAGGAAAGAGAATAGAAAAATTAACTCTAGTATACCCTTTACTCAGCTTCAAAAACCATCAGCTCACATCTGTCCTATTTGATCTCTAAATACCTAAACAATCTCCCCTCCCCTCACTGGATTATTTTAAAACAAATCCAAGATATGTTGGATTACTTTTAAAGAACTGAAAATATTTTTTTTCTAGGCAAAATTCTAACAGGATGAAATGACAAGACTGACCGGTCTTTTTTCTATGTGCGTTTGTTTGTTTTTCAATGCAGCTGGGCTTCGGTCAGATTATTCTTCCACCATAGGACCTGGTAAATTATGCCATGTGGCTTCTTCCCTCCCCCTACTCTATCCTACACCCCTCACTGCCTCCAAATCGGTATCTTTTGGGCTGTAGTTTTCCTTTTCAATGGATGGTATTTGTTAGCGCTCTCTCAGTTACAAGTGACAGAAACATACCCAAACTGGTTTAAGTGCAAAAGAAATTTGATTGACTCTTATGAATGGGGCTCCGCTGGGGTGGGTGTGGGGGTGGAGCTTCAGGTACAGTTGGGCCAGGTTCTAAGACAACATATCATCAGGACTCGCATCTCTGCTTTCCTGTGTTGAGTCCCCAACAAGTGTATTTGTTCAATGTGGTGGCACAAATGGCCACCTGCAGATCCAGGCTTATAGTTGATCAGTTAGTGACCATGGTGGGAAATAAACCCACCTAGATTTCCTGATAGTGCCTGCAGAAGTGCTGGGACTGGGTCTCACTGTCTCTGGTTGGCTAACATGCCCAATCCTGGGGACCCAGTTTATCAGACTCTCTGATTGGCCAGTCAGAGTCATGTGCCTACCTTTCCACCTAGGGGTGAGGGTAACCCCAACCAAACCATATAGACAGGATAAAGGAGAGTATCTCAAAGTCAAATCCAGGTGCTGTGATCAGGAGAGAGGGGAGTGGACTTCAGACTGGCAAAGGCAGCAGAGGGCCTCCGCATGACCACTTCTGCTCTTTACTCTTCTAACAAGATTTCTAGAAAAGTCATTCCTAAAACAAAGCCAGAGCGCTGTCTCCACAGACAAAGGCTGCTCCCAGTACTTGTATGCAGATCATTTGTCTCTTCGCTACCCTCTGGAGATCTCTGCAACCTCCGGGAGCCTCATGTGCCACTTCAAGCTGGTGGCCATCGTGGGCTACCTGATTCGCCTGTCCATAGAGTCCGTGCAGATCGAAGCCGACAACTGCGTCACCGACTCCCTGACCATTTACGACTCTCTCTTGCCCATCCGGAGCACCGTCTTGTACAGGTATCAGGCAGCCCTCTGGTTGTGGGTGAAAAAGGTTCTTTTACAATGTCTCCCTTTTGTAGCATCTGGGTTCCCCTGGGTTTTTTTTGTGAGCTACTTCTGCCTATACTCAGGCCAATGATTGACCCATGCTCTGTATTAGCCTATCAGATACAAGGTTTTTTTGTTTTTGTTTGTTTGTTTTTGTAATATAAGAGTTTTTTGAAGTATAAGATAGTAGAAGTCAGTACAGCAAGCCCTTCAGCCAATATTTCTGAAATCTAACAGATTATTTTTAAATTTTACTTTTATTGAAAGCATAGTGAAATATATTGTTTCAATAAAGCATGAGAATAAATATTTTATGACGATTGTATAACATCAATAAAACAATTATAATGCTGTTCCTTATTTTAAAATAATACAATGTTCATTGTAAAAGTGAAGTCAGAGAAAACAGTATCAATTGTTTCACAAGCCCATTACCCAGGACAAGTATCTGTTGTATTTTTGCATAAATCTTTTCATTTACACATATATATGTCCTAATAATTTTTTACTTTATGAGTGCTTAGTATTTTGTTAACTTAATATCAGTTGGCCTTTAGTCAGAATTATTATTTCTGATCCACTGTGCTAAAAATGTACAGGAATTACTTTATTTTTAATACTATTAACAATATCTAAGCAACTCTGTTTTCTGTATGTATTTATTTATTTGTATTTCTGGGACTCATGTGCATGTCAAAAGTCCATACAGTAAATAGAGGTACGCAGTGAATGGTAAAATTGTCGCTGGCTCTCCCTCCTCAATTATAGTTGTTGAGTTTTGTTCATCCTTTCAGACAGAATTAGTTATTTCCTTATTGAAGCCTCAACATAATGCTAAGAGAAGTATATCATTATTACCTCCATTCGTAGTAGGGGACATGGCATTTATAAAGACATAATATTTGCCCAGAGTTTTTTCAGCCAGTTAAGTGATGGACCTGAGTTTTGAACCCAGTTTTGTTAGCCACTAAGAACCCCTTTCTATCGTGTTTGCCCTCAAGGAGAAGGTCCAGTGATGGCCATCCAGGGGAATTCTTTGGCAGTTTTCTGTTCCTGTATCAGCTCCTTTCCATGTGTGGTGCCCTGTAGCTACTAGTTG
Source organism: Lasiurus cinereus (assembly GCA_011751065.1). NCBI lineage: Eukaryota > Metazoa > Chordata > Mammalia > Chiroptera > Vespertilionidae > Lasiurus > Lasiurus cinereus. The sequence goes on along the minus strand of JAAGEH010000286.1, from coordinate 9,100,305 downwards.
ATGAAGAACTGGCTGGTGGAGTTTGATGAACAAGAACTGTGTGGCTGGCCCAGAAAATGTGTGCAGTTAATGTTGGATGTAGGCCCACTCCTCAATAACCCGCTGTTCACGTATTGTTTTGTTATCTGGTTTCAGAATGTGTGAACCCACAAGAACATTAATGTCATTTGTTTCTACAAATAATCTCATGCTGGTGACATTTAAATCTCCTCAGATACGGAGGCTATCAGGAATCCGGGCATATTTCGAAGTCATTCCAGAACAAAGTAAGTGTTCCACACCTCAGAAAAGTCACCTATAGAAATATTTGTTATGATACTTCTGTCTGATCTCTCCTGAGGCTGTATTAATACACTAGTTGTATAGGTCAGAGATCCTGACTCAGGGTTCAGTCGGAAGAGAAATATCATATCAATTAGTCTAGTAGAGAAAATTTAATTTGAAGAACCTCAATATTAAGGTGTTAATTAGGTAACTCAAGAGGTAAAAAGAAAACTGAGGTTTTTTTTTTTATCATGTAGAAAGCAACACATGCAAGAAGCAACTGAGGGAATAGAGCTTGGAGGAGAGATTTGTGAAATAAACTCTGAGGAAGGGTTGCTGCTAAGCTGGTGCTGGTGTTTCTGAGTTCAGGGGCAGATATTCATGGACCTGGAACCCAGACCTCTAAGGAGGGGGTGCCAGGAAGGAGTGGCTGGTATCTTTGTGGGAGAGTCAATAAAGTGGACGGTGGAGAAACTACTAACAGGATTCAACTCTGTACAGGAACAAAGTGTTATCTGTGGGAATGAGGAAGTGTCCTTGGGGTGACCTTCCTAGGAATAAGAGGCAGGAAGTCTGATTCTTCCTCCTTCAGCCTTCTAGTTCCCAGTTGGCACCCCCATTGGCAGAGCCTGTCAGGAATCCAGGTAGTTAAGAAAGGGAATGGTTTGCATAGTCCCAGCCTGGCACTAAAGAACAGAGAAAGGTCAGTTTGGAGCTGGTAGGCAAGTAGCTAGCACACTAGTCTGTCTTTTGTGATGTCCCATTTATAGTCATGCATGTAAATGCCATCCAGAGTGCCTGTGAAGCAAAAACCTTGAGGATGTAATGGGTTTTACTTGGCAACAGTGAGCAAAAATGATCCCCCTCATTATTCTCATTTGCACTTGGACTAATGAAGTAAAGCAAAACAAAAAGAAACTCTAGCCTCTTTGACACGTGTTGCAACTGATTGGATCTTGCAGGTCATGTCTTGGTAACTTTTTAAAATAATTTATCTTTATTGTTGAAAGTGTTATAGATGTCCCCCCTCTTCTCCTTGGTAACTTCTTTATAAGCATCAATAAAACCAAAGGGATCAGAATGGGAGATAAGGGTAAGGAGGGAAGAGGATTTGGCTTACATAGATAGTGATAGCCATAGTTTCATCTACATTTTAAGGCATTGTCTTATTTTGGTAGTTTTTCTGCTTCAAATTATTACAAAACCTAATGTAAAATGGATTTATTAGACTAGATATTTGAGATATTATTGGGTTGAAAATTATCTCTAACTTCAAAACGTAAAAATGTGATTATCTCAGAAACATTGTTATTGAGCATCTTTATGTGTCAGAAATAGCTGTAGATGTTAGGGAAATAGCAGTAAAAAAAATAGAGGTAAGTCAATACTTTTAAGAAGCTTACATTCTAGCAGAAGGGTTATCATATCAGCAAGAATAGACATTTACATTGTCTTAAACAGAGCATGTTATGTAAACTGGGCATATTTCAACAACAAAGATGCACTTAGTTGAACAAAAGAAGTTCAGAAGCTTTTAAAAATTTATTTAAACTGTGTTTTTAAAATACCTTTTTATTGAGTTTAGAGAGAAAGGAGAAGGGGAGAGAGAGAGAGAGAGAGAGAGAGAGAGAGAGAGAGAGAGAGAGAGAGAGAGAAAGAGAGAGAGAGAGAGAGAGAGTCATAGATGGGGGGAAGCATGCAGCACCCCCCCACACTGGGGATGGAGCCTACAACTCTAGCATGTGCCTGGACCATGTCTGATTGGGAATCGAACCATGACCTCCTGGTTCATAGGTCAGTGCTCAACCACTAAACCAAATTGGCCAGGCTAAACTGTGTTTTTTAGAAAGTAATAGCATCCTGTAAATGTATAACCAAAATACATTATTTGAAAACAAATATAGAATTTGAATAAATAGTTTAGCTATATCTATGTAGGGTTCTATTTCTTTTGTAAACATTTAGTTTAAATTCATATATATATGCTTATTGATTAAGTAACTGCATTTATAGTGAAAGAAATATATGTAGTGTCTCTCCCATAATGTCACAACTGCAAATTATTGTGTGTTACTGGATTTTTTTTTCAGAGTGTGAAAACACAGTGTTGGTCAAAGAAATAACTGGCTTTGAAGGGAAAATTTCAAGTCCATATTATCCAAGCTACTATCCTCCGAAATGCAAGTGTACCTGGAAATTTCAGGTAGCCTAGTTTTACCACTACCTTAAAAAATATTGTTATCCTACTTTTAGTAGCAATTTATCTTTGAATTAAATTACTTCTATTATAAAATTTAATTACAAAAAATATTAGTTAATTTTATAACATGTAGACATTTTTGAAATATATTATCTAGAATATGAAAGTTTTTGCAACCTCAACCCTCTGCCTACAAATTAAGTGCCCTTTGCATTTTGGGGCTTATTTTCCCATTTATTATTTTGTCTATTTATATTAAAAATGCAAAGACATTATTATGGGATCAAAGAATTTACTATTTTATTTTGACAGAGCTCATTTGTTAATTTTTAATTACTTCACCATCCAAATAATAATAGGAATAATAAATAGGATTAGACAATATATATTTCAGTTGTATAAACAAACCATAATGTAAATTTATAGAATTTGTACATCTCCTATTGGTGCAAGGCAGGGTGTTCCTGCTTTTTTTTTTTTTTAATTTAATCTTAGTCCATAAACTATTTTTCTTTTTTCAACTGTAATTTCATGTGGAGGGAGATAGAGCAAGATGTCATCTTTGGTCTTTCAGTATCTCAATATATAAAAAGCCAGGGGCCATCACGACTGAAACAAACAGACGGATGACTGAACACAGGCTGCATAGGGCGACAAGCCTGGCAGGGGGGTTAGTGAGGGATGACCAAACGACTGAACAGCAGTGCAACCAGGCCAGCAGGAGGGCGACCAGGCTGGCAGGGAGGGCAGTTAGGGGCGATCAGGCTAGCAGGCAGAGGCAATTAGTGGTGGTCAGGCTGGTGGGACGGGGGCAGTTTGGGGCAATCAGGCAAGCAGGCAGGTAAGCAGTTAGGAGCCAACGGTTCCCGATTGTAAGAGGGATGATCGACTGCCAGGAGTCCTAGATTGGAGATGGTGCAGGCTGGGTTGAGGAGACCTCACCTCCGCTTCAGTGCATGAATTTTATTCACTGGGCCTCTAGTATATGTATAAAATCATTATGGTGTGACATAGTAATTAGATGTAAGCAGCAAGTAATATACAGTTTGCATTCATTCAATATGTCATTACTAATTGCCAACTACATGTTAAGCAGTATGCTAAACACTGGGATCCATAAAACTACACACACGCATGCACGCACACACACACACACTCTGCTCTCATGGAAGTTATCATACAGTAGGGAAGATAGGCAACAAATGGGCAATTGAAATATGTATACAATATGTTATATGGATGTACAGTGCTATGGAGAACATTAAAGCATGGAAAGGGGCTTTGTAGCTGAGAGTGTGGTTGATAAGGGAGGAAGTCAAGAATTAGTTATCTTAAGTGAGATAGGCAGGGTAAACCTCACTGAGAAGGGAACATTTGCACAGAAATCAAATATGAAAGCATACAGGAACTAACCTTGTGCATACCTAGGCAAAGAGTGTTGCAGGCAAAGGGAACAGATGAGGCAAAGGCCCTGAGGCAGGAGCATGCTGGCTGCATATTATTTGTGCATGACAGTTAAATATTTTATACTAATATTTATTAAATTCATAATTTATTAATATTTATATAAAAAATTATATATAATCTATTAATAAATAAATTATAATAAATTATATATAATTTATTAAGATTTTATTAATATTTATAAAATATATAATTTTATCATACCTAAATCTGTACTTAGTGGTAATGTCCTGATGGCATGCATCCTTAAATTATTTTTATTGTTATCTCAAACATTTACAAAATAATTAAAACATTAAGTTTCTGGACTCTTGCTCACTGCCAGACTCTTAAGGTCTCAGGGCTAAAGAAACTTAGAGCCTCAGATGACTATCAAGTCTGAAGGTTGGGGAGAAAGTGAGGGGAAGAGAAAATGAAAGGAGGGGATGGGAAAGGAAGAGGGAAGGACAGAGAAGGACAAATAATCCTCACAGATATAGACAAGAGATCGGTGGTTGCTAGAAGTAGGAGTTCAGCAAAATGGGTGGAGGTGGTCAAAATGCACAAACTTCCAGTTATAAAATAGATAACTCAGAGGCTGGCAATGTATAGCATAACTATAGGTAAAAATAATATAGTTAACTATACTGTATTATATATTTGCAAGTTGCTAATAGAATAGACCTTAAGTTCTTATTAGAATAAAATAATTTTAACTGTATGATGACAGATTTTTGTCTAGACTTACTGTGGTCAGCATTTGCAATATAAGCAAATGTCAAATCATTTTGTTGTACACCTGAAACTCATATAATGTTCATGCCAATATAACTAAATACAACAACAAAAAAAGATAGCTACTAGGATTGAATCACAAATAATTACTACTAACTTAATTGTACAATATGTTGTTTTCAAAAGACAAAATGAATAAAAAACGTAATTTAATAAAGCTGAAAATAAAGGATGAGCAATATCATAATAGGCAAATATAAACAGAAAGAAAGCATGGGACACACCTTAGTGCCAGCCAACAATGAAATCAGGGCAACAACCTTTAGTGAGAAAAGGAAGACAATCTAGAATTACAAAGAGGGCTGTCCATAGTGAAGATAATTATGACAATTGTTTATATACCAAAGAACATAGCATTAATACTTATAGATCAAAACATATAGGGCATATGAAGAAGAAGAAACAATGCTTAAATAAGAGATGTTAATTTCTTTCTCTTGGTTCATAACAGATAATGGGAGATAAAAACTTAGGTTAAGAAGGGTATTCAACCATAGAAATAATAAGGATATTATACATACAAACACATGGGGTGGGGAGAGAGAGAGAAGGAGAGAGAGAGAGAGAGAGAGAGAGAGATAGAGAGAGAGAGATAGATTACCTTCTTTTAAAAATGATCTTGGAGCATTCATAAATTTGATCACAACAATCCTTAATAATTTTTCTCCCTTTGGGATAGAATCATTTTTAAATTTTGTTTTATTATTTAAAGTATTATACATAGTAGTACATATATCTCTTTTTTTCCCCATTGACCTTTCCCCAGCCTCTCCTACCCCCTGTTGCATGCCCTCATCCCACCCTCGAATCTCTTGTGTCCATTGGTCATGCCTATATGCATGCACACAAGTTCTTTAGTTGATCTTCTTCCCCCGCTCCCCAACACTCCACAGCCTTCCCACTGTAATTTGACAGTCTGTTCGATGCTTTACTGCCTCTGTATCTATCTTTTTGTTTAGCAGGTTATAATATTCCTTATTTTCTATAAATGAGTGAGATCATGTGGCATTTTTCTTTCATTGCCTGGCTTATTTCACTTAGCATAATTCTCTCCAGTTCCATCCATGCAAATGATAAGAAATCCTTCTTTTATTGCAGAGTACTATTCCATTGTGTAGATGTACCATAGTTTTCTAATCCACTCATCTGCTGATGGGCATTTAGGCTATTTCCAAATCTTAGCTATGGTGAATTGTGCTGCTGTGAACATAGAAGTGCATATATCCTTTCTGATTGGTGTTTCTAGTTACTGGGTCAAATGGGAGTTCCATTTTCAGTGTTTTGAGGAAACTCCATACTATTCTCCACAGTGGCTGCATCAGTATGCATTCCTTCCAACAGTGCACAAGGGTTCCTTTTTCTACACATCCTCACCAGCACTTGTCCTTTGTTGATGATAGCCATTCTGACAGGTGTGAGATGGTACTGCATTGTCATTTTGATTTTCATCTCTTGGATAATTAGTGACTTTTTTCATGTTTTCATATGTCTTTTGGCCTTCCTTTTGTCTTCTTTCAAAAAGTATCTATTTAGAAATAAAAAACATCATGACAACAAATGACAATGACAACACAACAATACAAAATGTATGGACACAGTGAAAGCAGTCTTGAGAGGGAAGTTCTTAGCCGTACAAGCCTACTGCAAAAAACAGGAAACAATGGTAATAAATTACCTAACCCTACAACTCAAAGAGCTAGAAAGAGAGCAACAGGAAAAGCCCAGTGTAAACAGAAGGAAGGAAATAGTAAAGATCAGAGCGGAGATAAACAACATGAAGACCAAAGAAACAATTCAAAAGATCAACAAAACCAAGAGCTGGTTCTTTGAAAGGATAAACAAGATTGATGGATCTCTAGCCAGGCTCACCAAGAAGCAAAGAAAGAAGACCCAAATAAACAAAATCAGAAATGAGAGAGGAGAAATAACAACAGACCCTGCCGAAATACAAAGGATTGTTAAAAAATACTATGAACACCTCTATTCCAACAAATTGGACAACCTGGAAGAAATGGACATATTCCTAGAGAAATATAACCTTCCAAACCTCAATCAGGAAGAATCTAAACATCTCAATAGTCCAATAACTATGGAAGAAATTGAAGCAGTCATCAAAAAGCTTCCAGCAAATAAAAGTCCGGGACCAGATGGCTACATAGGAGAGTTTTACCAAACATTCAAGGAAGAATTAAAACCTATCCTCCTCAGACTATTCAAAAATATTCAAGAAGAAGGAACACTTCCAAACACCTTCTATGAAGCCAGCATCACCCTAATACCAAAACCAGATAAAGACAACACAATGAAAGAGAATTATAGGCCAATATCTCTCATGAACATAGATGTCAAAATTCTAGCAAATCAGATCCAGCAGTACATCAGAAAGATCATACACCATGACCAAGTAGGATTCATCCCAGGAATGCAGGGATGGTACAATATCTGCAAATCAATAAACATGATACATCACATAAACAAACTGATAAAAATCACATAGTCATATCAATTGATGCAGAAAAAGTATTTGACAAAAATCCAACACCCTTTCTTGATAAAAACTCTCAGCAAAGTGGGAATAGAAAAATCATACCTCAACATCATAAAAGCCAGATATGATAAACCCACAGCTAACATCATACTCAATGGGCAAAAACTAAAACCATTTCCTCTAAGAACATGAACAAGACAGGGATGCCCACTCTCACCTCTCCTGTTCGACATAGTACTGGAAGTATTAGCCACTGCAATTAGACAGGAAGAAGAAATAAAAGGCATCCAAATTGGAAAAGAAGAAGTAAAGCTGTCCTTATTTGCAGATGACATGATACTGTACATAAAAAACCCAAAGGACTCCATCCCAAAACTAATTGACTTAATTAATGAACTTGGCAATGTAGCAGGATACAAATTTAATGCCAAGAAATCTGTGGCATTTCTATACACTAATAGTGAAATTACAGAAAGAGAGACTAAAAAAGCAATCCCATTTACCATTGCACCAAAAAAATTAAGATACCTAAGAATAAACCTAACTAAAGAGGTAAAAGACCTATATGTAGAAAACTACAGGACACTGAAAAAAAAGATAGAGGAAGATGTTAACAGATGGAAGAGCATACCATGCTCATGGATTGGGAGAATCAACATCATTAAAATGTCCATACTACCCAAAGCAATCTATAGATTCAATGCACTACCCATTAAAATACCAATGACATATTTCACAGACCTAGAAAGAATTCTTCATAGATTCATCTGGAACAAAAAAAGACCACGAATAGCTACAGCAATTCTGAGAAAGAAGAATAAAGTAGGTGGGATCTCAATATGAGATTTCAAGCTATACTACAAAGCAACTGTTCTCAAAACAGCCTGGTACTGGCACAAGAACAGACATATAGACCAATGGAATAGAATAGAATAGAGAACCCAGATATCCACCCAAACCACTCTGCTCAACTAATATTTTGCCAAGGAGGTATGAACATTCAATGGAGCCAAGATAGCCTCTTCAATAAATGGTGTTGGGAAAATTGGACAGATACATGCAAAAAAATGAAACTGGAACACCAACTTACACCAACTACAGAAATAAACTCAAAATGGATACAGGACTTAAACATTAGAAGAGAAACTATAAAAATAGTAGAGGAATCCACAGGCAGCACAATCTCAGACATATGACGAAAGAACTTCTTCACTGATACTGCTCCAAAGGCAATGGTAGCTAAAGAAAAAATAAACAAATGGGACTACATCAAAATAAAAAGCTTTTGCACAGCAAAAGAAACCATCAACAAAATAATAAGAAAGACCACTGTATGGGAGCACATATTTGCAAATGTTATCACTGATAAAGGTTTAATCTCCAAAATCTACAGCCAACTTATACAACTTAATAAAAGGAAGATAAACGATCCAATAAAAAAAAATGGGCAATGGACCTAAATAGAACCTTTTCGAAAGATGACAGAAGGAAGGCCAAGAGACACATGAAAACATGTTCAAAGTCACTAATTATCCAAGAGATGCAAATCAAAAGGACAATGCAATACCATCTTACACCTGTCAGAATGGCAATCATCAACAAATCAACAAACGACAAGTGTTGGCGAGGATGTGGAGAAAAAGAAACCCTTGTGCACTGTTGGTGGGAATGCAGCCACTATGGAGAACAGTATGGAGTTTTCTCAAAAAACTAAAAATGGATCTCCCATTTGATCCAGCAATACCACTTTTAGGAATTTATCCTAATAAATTACAAACACCAATCAGAAAGGATTTATGCACCCCTATGTTCATAGCAGCACAATTTACAATAGCTACAATTTGGAAACAGCCTAGGTGCCCTTGAGCAGATGAGTGGATCAGAAAACCGTGGTACATCTACACAATGGAATTCTATGCTGCCATTAAAAAGAAAGAGCTCTTACCATTTGCAGCAACCTGGGTGGAACTGGAGAGCTTTATGCTTAGTGAACTAAGCCAGTCAATGAAGGAGAAGCACCACATGATCGCACTCATTTGTGGATAATAAAGAACATTGTAAACTGATGAACAAAAGGATAGATACAGGGACAGTAAAGCATCAAACAGACTGTCAAATTATAATAGGAAGATTAAGGAGTGGTGGGGTGGATAAGAGATCAATCAAAGGACTTGTATCTATGCATTTAAGCATAACCAATGAACATAGACACTGGGGAGTTGGGGTATGCCTGGGAGGGAGGAGGGGCAATGGGGAGATGTGTATACATGTAACACAATAAAAAAAAGTATCTATTTAGGCCCATTGCCCATTTTTGTTTTATTGGAACATTTATCTTCCTTTTATTAAGTTGTATGAGTTCCCTATAAATTTTGGAGATTAAACCCTTATCGATGATAGCATTAGCAAATATGTTCTCCAAAATGCAGTGGGCTTTCTTGTTGTTTGTTGATGGTTTCTTTCACTGTGCAGAAACTTTTGATTTTGATGTGGTCCCATTTGTTTATTTTCTCCTTAGTTTCCATTGCCCTAGGAGCGGTATCAGTGAAGAAATTGCTTCATCATATGTCTGAGATTTTGCTGCTTGTGGATTCCTCTAGTAATTTTATGGTTTCCTGTCTTATGTTTAAGTCCTTTATCCATTTTGAGTTTATTTTTGTGTATGGTGTAAATTGGTGATCTAGTTTCATTTTTTTGCATGTATCTGTCCAATTTTCCCAACACCATTTATTGAAGAGACTGTCTTGACTCCATTGTATGTTCATGCCTCCTTTGTCAAATAGTAATTGAGCATAATGGTTTGGGTTGAAATCTAGGTTCTCTATTCTATTCCATTGGTCTCTTTGTCTGTTCTTGTGACAATACCAGGCTGTTTTGAGAACAGTGGCTTTGTAATATAGCTTGAAATCTGGTATTGAAATTTCACCTACTTTGTTCTTCTTTCTCAAGATTTCTATGGCTATTCAGGGTCTTTTTTTATTCCAAATAAATTTTTGGGGAATTCTTTCTTGGTCTGTGAAATATGCCATTGGTATTTTAATGGGGAGTGCATTGAATCTACAGATTGCTTTGGGTAGTATTGACATTTTAATGATATTCATTCTACCAATCCATGAACATGGTATGTTCTTCCATCTGTTTATGTCTTCCTCTATTTCTTTTTTTCAGTGTTATATAGTTTTCTGCGTATAGGTGTTTTACCTTCTTAGTTAAATTTATTCCTAGATATCTTAAAATTTTTTGGTGCGATGGTAAGTGGGATTGCTTTTTTAGTCTCTCTTTTTGTAAGTTTACTATTGGTGTATAGAAATGCCATAGATTTCTTGGTGTTAATTTTGTATTCTGCTACATTGCTGAATTCATTTATTAAGTCTAATACTTTTTTGAGGGCGTCTTTAGGGATTTTTTGTACAATATCATGTCATCTGCAAATAAGGACAGCTTTACTTCTTTTCCAATTTGGATGCCTTTTATTTCTTCTTCTTGTCTAATTACAATGGCTAATACTTGCAGTACTATGTCAAACAGGAGTGGTGAGAGTGAGCATCCCTGTCTTGTTCCTGTTCCTAGGGGAAATGGTTTTAGTTTTTGCCCATTGACTATGATGTTGGCTGTGGGTTTGTCATATATAGCTTTTATTAGTTGAGGTATGATCCTTTTATTTCAACCTTGCTGAGAGTTTTTATCAAGAAAGGGTGTTGGGTTTTGTCAAATGCTTTTTCTCAGTTTGTTTATGTGATATATCGCATTTATTGATTTGTGGATAGTATACCATCATTGCATCCCTGGGATAAATCCTACTTGGTTATGGTGTATGATCTTTCTGATGTACTGTTGGATTCAATTTGCTAGAATTTTGTTGAGGATTCTGGCATCTTTATTCATGATGGATATTGGCCTGTAATTCTCTTTCATTGTGTTGTTTTTATGTGTTTTTTTGTATTACGATGATGCTGGCTTCATAGAATGAGTTCCTTCCTTTTGAATATTTTGGAATAGTCTGAAGAGGATAGATTTTAGTTCTTTCTTGAATGTTTGGTAAAACTCCCCTGTGAAGCCATCTGGACCCAGGCTTTTGTTTGCTGGAAGCTTTTTTTATGACAGCTTCAATTTCTTCCATAGTTAATTGGCTGTTGAGATTTTTAGATTCTTCCTGATTAAGTTTAGAAGGTTGCATTTTTCTAGGAATATGTCTATTTTCTTCAGGTTGTCCAGTTTGTTGGAACAGAGTTGTCCATAGTATTTTTTAACAATCCCTTGTATTTTGGAGGGGTCTGTTGTTATTTCTCCTCTTTCATTTCTGATTTTGTTTATTTGGGTTTTCTCTCTTTGCTTTTGGTGAGCCTGGCTAGAGGTTCATCTATCTTATTTATCCTTTCAAATAATCAGACCTTGGTTTTGATTTTTTATTTTTATTTTTTGTCTCTATGTCATTTATCTCTTCTCTGATCTTCATTATTTCCTTCCTTCTGTTTACACTGGGCTTTTCCTGTTGCTCTCTTTTGAATTCTTTGAGTTGTAGGGATAGGCTATTTATTACCATTGTTTCTTATTTTACCAGTGGGTTTGTAGAGCTATGAACTTCCCTCTGAAGACTGCTTTGCTGTGTTCCATAGATTTTGGATTGTTGTGTTTTCATTGTCGATTGTTGCCATGACGTTTTTTATTCTTTGATCTCTCTGATAACCCAGTCATTGTTTAATAGCATGCTATTTAGTCTCCATGTGTTTGGTTTTTTTGGATTGTTTTTATTGTAGTTGATTTTCAGTTTTATGCCATTGTGATCTGAGAAGATGGTTGATATGATTTCTATCTTCTTAAATTTGAAGAGACTTTGCTTGTGACCCAATATATGGTCTGTCTTTGAAAATGACCTATGTGAACTTGAGAAGAATGTATGTTCTGTGGCTTTGGGGTGAAATGTTCTGAAGATGTCAGTTAATTCCATCTGGTCTAGTGAGTCATTTAGGATTGTTTTTTTTTTGCTAATTTATTGTTCAGCACATTTGTCCAATGGTGATAGTGGGGTATTAAAGTCCCCTACTATGATTCTATTGCTGTCAATGTCTCCCATGATATCCTTCGGAAGTTTTTTTTATGTTTTTGGGTGCTCTTATATTGGGTGTGTATGTATTTACCAGAGTTATTTCTTCTTGTTGGATTGTTCCCTTTAGTATTATGTAGTGGCCTTCCTTATGTCCTTCACTTTGAAATCTAATTTTTCAGATATAAGTATTGCTACCCCAGTTTTTTTATTTCATTTCCATTCACCTGAAAAACCTTTTCCCATCCTACCACCACCAGTCTGTATCTTTTTTCTGGGGTGGGTTTTCTGTAGACAGCAGATATATACGGGTCATGTTTTCTTATCCACTCAGTTACCCTATGTCTTTTGATTGGGGTATTTAATCTATTTACATTTAAAGTTATTATTGATAGGAACTTGTTTGTTGCCATTTTTATTTTTTACCCTTGTGTTCTTTCTTTGCTTTCTATTTCTTTTTTTTTTTTACAGCAGACCCTTTAGCATTTATTGCAGTGCTGGTTTGGTGGTAATAAACTCCCTTAGTCATTTTTGTCTACGAAGCTCCTGATTTCACCCTCAATTTTGGTTGATAGCCTTGCTGGGTACAGTATTCTTGGATTCAGACTCTTTCTTTGCGTGGTTTTGTATATTTCATTCCATTCCCTTTTAGTCTGATGTGTTTCTGTTGAGAAATCAGTAATGATAGGGTAACTTTCTGTCTCTCTCTGGCAGAAGATTCATACTTTGTTGTTGTTATTTACCAATTTAATTATAATGTGCTTTGGCATTGGTCTTTTGGGGTTCCTTTTGTTTGGGACACTGTGAACTTCTTGAATTTGTGCTTTTCCTTCTCTATATCCAGGAAGTTTTCTGTCATTATTTCTTCAAATAGGTTTTCTATTCCTTACTCAGCTTTTTCTCTTTCTGGCAACCTTATTATGTAGATGTTATTTCGTTTCATGTTGTCCCAAAGTTCCATTAGGCTCTTCTCTTGCTTTTTAATTTTTTTCTAGAAGCTGCTCTGCTTTGGTATTTTTTTCTACCCTGTCTTCTAGCTCACTGATGTGGTACTATGCATCTCCTAGTCTACTGTTAATGCTTTCTATTGAGTTCTTTATAGCAGTGATGACATTTTTAATTTCTTCTTGATTCTTCTTCATTTTCTCTTGGTTATTACACATATTGTTGATTTTGCCTTCAATTCTTTTCATCCACCTTATGACCATTTCTCTGAATTCTTTCTCTGATAGGTTGCTTATCTCCATTTTGTTTACTTCCTTTTCTGGTGGTGCCTCCTTTTCTTTCAAATGTGAGCTGTTTCTTTGTCTCCCCATGATCTCTCTTCTCTGGGTATCTTGTTATGTAGTTATCTCTCTCCTGCATTGATTTCAAGGCACAAAATACAGCACAACATGGCACAATGCACAAGGCACTGAACATACATATATTCACAATACTAATAATCCCAAATAAAGGTGACTATCAGAGAAAAGAGAATTAGGGAATAAGAAATAAAGAAGAAGAAAAAGGAGTACAAAAATAAAATTGGAAAAAGGGGAAAAAAGGAAGAAAGAAAAGGAAGAGAATAAAAAAGAAGAGGGGAAAGAACTATCTATATGGGGAGAAAACTCCCATAGAACAGCCACTAATCCCAACAAATGCAAACAACAAATACCTATAGATGAATGCAAACTATAAAAACAACTAAGATCAATGAAGTGAAGGAAATCATAAGCAAAAAACAAAAACCAAAAAGAGACAAACAAAAACCAAACAACAAAAAAGAGAAAAACAAAACAATCTCATAAATAAGCATAAAAAAAACAATATAATCAACAATCAAACAAACAATAACAAAAGGACAGAGAGAAAAAAATTTGGATAGTGAAGAAAGAGAAGAGAGAGGTGTGTATGGACTTAGAGCAGGGGATTGGAAATTAAATATATAAGTAGGATAAAATTTTAACAGGGTAAAAAGAAGGAATAGGAAAAACCTAAAGCAGGAATAAGGTAAGAGAAACAGGACAAAAAGAGGGAAAAAGTGATGAAGAGAATATTGGCATAAAGGTAAAGTTGAGCTAGAGTAAAATGATGCTAAAGGAAAGATGAAAATAGAATATAGAACACTAATCCCAAAATAAAATAAAGAGGAAATAAAATGACATTTTAAGAAGATAAAATAGTAGTAGTAATAATACCAATTAAAAATAAAAATGTAATAATTAAAAAGGTAAAATCAATTGAGGAAAAAAATTAGTTTCTTAAGTAAAAGATGAAAAAGAATAAAAATAAAAATGTGCAGTCATGAAGGTCATTAACTTCCTCTACTGTTCTGTTTAGCATGCCTGATTCCTAGTCAGGACAGTATTGAAGTTCACTGCATTCCACTGCTCATCAGTGTTGTAGGCCACAGTCCTGATGTTCAAGTAGGCAGTACTTCTTTGTTTCTTATATTCACTTATTTGTGTTTACACAAGAGTCAATTTGTGATTCAACCCCTGGTGGGCTGTGTTTCTGGACTGATCTCTGGGTCAATAGGTCCTCTCTAGCTAGTGTTTAGATTTTGTTTACCCTGTGGCACTTAATACCTTTTTGGGGGAATGGAATAACCCAGAGCTAGTTCTCTGATCATTATTCCCTGCTCTGATCCCCAGGTTCCACAAAAACAACTTTCCCCTGCAGTCTCTTAGAGTGTCCCCAATTGGGTGATCCTATGTATTGGGCTTAGTAATCAAAAGCAAGGATTTAAAAAGGAAAAAAGGAGGAAAAGAAAGAAAGAAAAAAGAGCCAGAGTAAGTGCGGGAACTCTGGTGCTGTGGCACTAGTTTGTGCAGTCTTCTCCCCCGCCTCCAAACCCCCCCTCC
>JAAGEH010000286.1:9071607-9085125 GCA_011751065.1 Lasiurus cinereus | reverse complement strand
TTAAAATTTTTAGGCTATCCTTTTGCGCCCAGTTCAGCTATGCATTGCTTTTTAGAGTTCCCTTCTGTTGACAGCACTGTGGATCCCCTTTCACATTCACGGATCATGGTAGCCTCAATGGCTGCGGATTTTTTAGGGCGCAGACTTCCCCGGATCCTCTCGCTCCTGTTGTGCACATTTCTCTCTCCTGCCTGGATCACAGACCCCAACTTATCCTAGATGAAATAGACCTTTTCATGAGGAGGAGCAGAGCTCCTCCAAATCTGGTGTTCCTGGGTTTGCAGCTGTTCACTGACTGGGTGGTGCGTTGTAGAATCCTGAAATTTTTAGGCTTCTGATAACATCCACTCTTCCCTTCAAGATGGTGCAGTCTCCCAGTAAATCCTTAATAAATTAAAAAATTAAAAAGTATAGGCAATAAATATTTTTTAATCTAATTAAGATAGAATTAGAGAACTTGAAAATGTATAAACCAAAAAATTATATTCCTTGTAAATGAAAGAAGTCTCAAATAATTCTTGGTTCAAATGAAAATTAAAACTAAAATTGTGGAGTATCAGACATAATGTATAAGGTATACATGTCACACAGTGCTATAAAAGATCAGTTTTGTGTGTGTGTGTGTGTGTGTGTACGCGTGCGCGTGCACGTGCATGTATACACACTCATATGTACTTGTACTATACAGGCAACTCCCTCTCTTATGTAGTCTCTTCTGTGAAGATCTAGACGTGACACAACTGCTTTTAGGAATAACCAGGTTTCATGTGAAGAGGATGTTGACTCATTTTTTTTATCTAAAGAATCTGAATAGTGCTTTACATAAACTATGTCATTTTTATCATTGAAAGAGGACAATGTCTACACTCATTAATAAGTGGGTGTTTTCAAAGGTAAGCTCCTTTAGTAGGAGGAAACTGAAACCAAACATGACCTAATGTCAATGAGCTCACTCAAGCTGGGACCTAATAGCAGCTCCCTGAGCACCGGTTGTCCTCTTTCCTCTCCATCGTGTTCTCTTCCTCATCAGAGTTTGCTCAGAGTTAGTGGTCTACCCCACCACAGGTCACAGGGCACCAAGAATAAAATGCTCTTAAAACAGCAAACTGAAGAAATGGGTTCTGAATAGGAAAATCTTAGCCTAAAATATGTCCTTTAATTGAACAATGTTGTTGTTATCTATGCTTGTTTTTCACAGACTCCCGTATCAACTCTTGGCATAGCACTGAAATTCCACAACTATTCAATAACCAAAAAGAGTGTGAAAGGCTGTGACCACGGATGGTGGGAAATTAATGAGCACATGTAAGTGGTTTCCATGTGTGAAGAATCCAATGGAAGGCCCTGCTCAGAGGTTCAAAGCCTTGGTTTTCTTGTCCCCAAAGAGTTTACACTTTACTATTAACTAATAGGGAAACTGAGGAATACAGAAATTCATACTTGCACAAGGCCACTCAGCTCATGAGTGATTAAGACAGGACTCAAATCCATGCTTTATGGCTCTCGAGTCCTTGCTCTATGCTGCCAGGCTGTGGATGTGCACACTACAATTTACAAAAATAGTTGGGTAGATAAAGTCTTTCAAACTATGAGTTCTGGTGGTATAAAAGTTAGAAACCATTAGCCAATTCTGTGCAGTACTAGAGGCCCAATTGGCCTGGTTATATCCTGAGTCTGGGAAATGGGTTGAGGTTGATCAAAGAAAGACTGAGAGAAATATAAGTGTCTAGGCTCCCAAACCAACATAGTAGGTCCTCATTCTCATCCTTAGTTTGTCCTTTCCTTGTTATTATTATATTTGCTCCTAAAGTTATCATAGGTCTTATATTTTAAAATGTAGGATATCCTGTCTTGGCAGCAGAGTAGTTTCTCTGTTTACTTTGCGATAAGAATACTTTTGAAGTTAGCCTAAGGGATTTTTTTTTTTGCTAATTATTTGTTCATCATTATTCCATGAAACATTTCCTTTGGGGAAAAATATATATATACATATATACTTTTACTGAGAGAGAGAAAAGGAGAGGGAGAAAGAGAAACATTGACATGAGAGGGGAACATTGATCGGCTGCCTCCTGCACACCCCCTACTGGGAACTAAACTAGCAAAGCAGGCATGTGCCCTGACCAGGAGTTGAAACAAAAATTATTTGGTGTAAGGGGTGGTAGGAATTGCTACTTGAGTCACAACAACCAGGGCAAAATCCTTTCTTTCATAAGGATTTTCCTGAACAACCGCTTTCATTTTCTTGAGACTCAGATTTCTTGCTAAATAGTCATTGGTCCTGCCATCATTGAAACAAGTTCTACCTAATTTAAAGCATTCTTGGCTCCATTATTAAGATGTGCTTTGTACTCCTTTGGGAGTCTTTGAGTTAAGGGTCTATTATATCACAAGCAGACCTGGGTTCAAATTTTAGCCCTGTCTTTTAGTAGCTACATTAACTAGGACATGTTATTTAACCTCTTTGATCTCCAGTTTATAAAATTAGGTAATAATTCCTAGTTAATAAGGTGTTTTTTGGGGGGAGGGTAAACATTCAATCAAATAATGCATATTACACACCAAAAAATTATCTATTTTTCTGATTCATAAGATTGCTTTTGAAATGACATTGAATGGACAAATACTATAGAATGTGTCCCAAGGCTTTAAGGATACTGCATTTTAGTATTCTAATTAATGTCCATAAAACAATTCTTATATATTTCTTGTAAAATTGTATGCCTAAAATAGAGCCATTTTGAAAATGAGATACTCCCCCCAACCAAGTAGCAATTCCTACCACCCCAATTTCCATATGTGTGGAATCCAATGGAAGGCCTTACCCAGAGGAAAGGTTGGCCTAACTCAAATATGTTGCTGTTAAAATATTGGATTCCTTCCAAGCATTACTAGGAAAGCCTTCTGCCCTAGTAAGACAAGTTCTTCACTTTGTCCTGCGGGCTGGCTAAAATCCTATCAGATTATCTTGTTGCAGCTGAACCCTGGAATTCAAAATGCCAGCTCTTGCCATTATCAGTCCTTTTCATCTCAAAAGGAAAGGCTCTAATTACACTAATTTCTGATGGCTTATTGAGGGTAGCCTAGGGGTGTTGGGTTTATTATGGGAAGTAGGAAAAGGTGATTCTAACACAAGAAAGCCTACAGATGTTGAGTTGAGAGAGCATGGGAAGGGGTGTGTATGCTCAGGGCAGCTTGAATGCAGTAGATGAACCCTGGGAAAATGGAAGGCCTTCTTATAAAAAGCAAAGTTCCTGAGGGGAAGGCTGTTGGTATGCTAAAAGTGCCAGGGTTTAGTATCAGGCAGAGTTTTGTCCAAATCCTGCTTCTACTTGTTTGCCATAAGAACTTGAAGGCATTACTTCACCTCCTTACATCTCAGTTTTCTTACCCATTATATGCCTGTACATGTAAACTCACTTTTGCAGAGTTGTTCCAATCTTTTATTTTTTAAAAAACTTTTGTTTCATTAGCCACTGACATGACCCATTACTGACTGTTCCTCTTTAAACTTCAACCCAAGCATGGATTCCAAGATACTTTTCCTCCTGACTTCTGAATATTTGAGTAAGGCTCATCTTTGCAAGATAAGCCTAGTATATGTTAATAGATAAAATGTATAAAATCACTATAAGACATAGATAACAATCATCATGTTTCTAGAACACAGTGTGTATTCTTCTTTAAAATTTTTAATTTTTAAATTACAGTTAACATTCAATATTATGCTGTATTGGTTTCAGGTATATACCATAGTGGTTAGACAATCATATATTTTATCAAGTGTTCCCCCTGGTATTTAAAATACCCACCTGGCAGCACACAGGGTTATTACAATATTATTGACTATATTCCCTACGTTGTACTTTCCATCCTTTATTTTGTAACTATCAATTTGTACATCTTAATCCCTTCACCTTTTTTAGCTAGTCCCCCAACCCCCACCCTTCCTTTCTGGTAACCATCAATCTATTATCTGTATCTATGAATCTATTTCTATTTTGTTTGTTCATTTATTTTGTTCTTTGGATTCCATGTATAAGTTCGTACTCTGATCCCAAGATGATCAACTAGAATAGTTTCTGGCCTCAAAAGCTTTACCTTCAAATGTTTCTTGGACACTGGCTTCCACTTGGCCAGGTGCCACCAGCAGCTGTTATCTCTCCCTCTTATCACAGGAGCTGGTTTGTTAGTCCATCAAGTCCTGAACATTAGCCAATTGCAAACATTTCTTTCTGAATGCACATGAGTGCTTTTCTTCTCAAATGTTGAAATCATAGATTAACTCTCTGCCCCTCCCACTAAATACTGGTGTCTGATCCTGGAACATATGTGCTTCCCAAGTGCTATGGGGACTTGGAGTGATTGACAGTCACAAACCTCATATCTTCTGTTTTCTTTTGAGACCCTGCAGGTTTCACCCTGGGAAGAGCCTTACTTACACAGGGCAGAGTCCTAGCTTATCATGGGCCCCTGGGTATTAAGACTTCATGTTTCACTAACCATAGTGCTCATACAATAGGAATTACTAACAGTAAGGACATTGTCTATTAGGTGATGACAAGTAAGAAAAATTGAAAAAGACAAATATTGTAGATAGACATTATTCCTTAGAAATTTTGCCAAGAACAAGCTCTGAAGTGTGCATCTGATTTCAATTTAGTTGGAAACAATATTGTTCTCTTTGCTTTAAGTGTTGCTAGGGTTCTTTGTATATTTTCACTCTGAGCTCATGTACTCCATTCTGCTCTATTGAAAGGTTTGTAGACAGAAGCAGGCAATATTGCTCAGTGATTTACACAACAAAATGAGTGGTGACCAGGAGAATGAAACCCATATTTCTTCTGAGTATAAATGTTGTGAGGAAAGCAAGGAGCAAGGTAACAGACAGGCAATAGTCCTGCCCTTGTTTCATTTAGCAGAGGAGAACATCTAGGGAGCAGACATTACTCAATCACAGACACTTAGCTTAGAAAGGATAACTATCAGCTCCACCCTAAGAAATGCTTATTTAAAAAAATGCTCATGAAGCCCAAGTGACCAAAGCATTAATGAATTCATGGTCAATAGGAATGCAATTGAAAGACCTCAGACCCTGTGTCTTCGATTCTTATCTTCTCAGGTACTGTGGCTCCTACATGGATCACCAGACCATTTTCCGAGTGCCCAGCCCCCTTGTTCACATTCAGCTTCAGTGCAGTTCCAGGCTCTCGGACAAGCCACTTCTGGTGGAATATGGCAGTTACAACATCAGTCAACGTAAGCCTGGGATCAGCTCCATAGAAAACCTTAAGAAACTGGTAAAAAGGAGGCTAATACTTAATAACTCTAAACTTGGAGAATTTAAAGGAATGAAAACTGTTTTATTTCTGCTGTTTTCTATAACATTTTCATTTTTATAATAAACACTACATAAATAAATATATTTAACAAGTATATATAATGTAAAGTAAACATATAATACATAATACACAAAATTACATATTTATGACTGCTATAGTTTAATTTATGAACAAATCATATAATTGTTTACTATTGATTTATAAAAGTAGTAAAATAACATCTCACATCACTCCTAGTCCAAGCCCATTTCTTTATTTGCATTTGGTAGCCAAAATTCTTTGTAAATATGATGTGTACACCAACATTTGGTGGATTGTAGACAAACTTTTGCGACTCTCTTTGGCCTCATCTACAGGCAAAGCTGGTCAGTCAAGGAATGCTCAGCTACCAATACTCAGAATGTCAAGCTTCACAGAACCAGGAAGTGGTCAATAGACAAAGCAATGTTTGAGGAAAGTCTTAGAGCTGGAGGGAGTAGATACTGACTTTCTCAGGAAATTCTTAACATGTTAAAAGAGGGAAAGGCAGGGTTAACCACTTAGGGCTCCATCAGAGAAGCTCCTATAGAGCACATCTTTTTTTTTTTTTTTTTTTTTTTTTTGCTAATGCCCTATTTCTGGATTTAGAATACTCCACTTCTGAATATGGGAATATTAGCATTTCCAGCAAGGAAACAGGTACATAGTAAGCCATCTTCTTTTCCAGGAACTCAGGCATGCCATTGAGATAGTGGGGTTCTGACCATGCACACTCCCCAACTTCTCTGCCCAGAGAGTGTCTTAGTTTATTCAGGCTGCTGTACAAAGTACCACAGACCAGGCAGCTTGTAAGGAACTGAAATTTATTTCTCACAGTTCTTGAGACTGGAAGTCTAAGATGAGGGTATTAGTTTGGTTAGGTGAGGGTCCTTTTCTGCATCACATATTTCTCCTTGTATCCTCTCATTGTGGAAAAGGTTAGAGAACTCTGTGGGGCCTCATTTGTAAGAGCACTAATCCCATTCTTGTCCTCATGACCTAATTTCCTTCAAGGGCACCACCTCCTAATACCATCATATTGGGCATTATTATCTATATAATAAAAGCCTAAGTGACCATTAGGGTGGAACAACCAGAACAACTGGTTGCTATGGTATGTACTGACCACCAGGGGACAGCCAGGTTCATGGCTGGCAAGTGCAGTGATGGTGGCAGGAGCCTCTCCCACCTCTGCAGCAGTACTAAGGAGCAGTTAGCCAAGAAGTAAAAAGAAGTAAGCAGGTGGTGGTAATGAGCAAGGGATCCTGGACTGCGAGAGGGTGCAGGCCAGGCTGAGGGGCCTCTGCCTGTGCATGAATTTCATGCACTGGGCCTCTAGTTTTAACATATGAATTTGGGGAGGGTGTACAAATATTCAGACCATAGCAAGGGATGAAGGATTTATTATCCTATGTAATAAAAGTCTAATATGCTAAGTGGTCATCGATTCAACCAATCAAAGTATAATATGCTATTGACATGCTAAGGCTGCTCAACTGCTTGGTATGATGTGCACTGACCACCAGGGAGCAGACACTCTGACTGGTAGGTTAGCTTGCTGCTGGGGTCTGACTGATTGGGATTGAATGAGATGGGCCGGACATGCCCTGGAACCCTCCCAAGATCCCTCCCTGATCCCTATCATGCTCTGGTGGGGTCTTTCTGCCTGGCCTATGCCCTCTTGCAATCCTGGACCCCTCAGGGCTTGTCAAAGAGCAGGTTTCAGCCTGATCCCACAGGCCAGGCCGAGGGACCCCACTGGTGCACAAATGTGTGCACCAGGCCTTTAGTTTCTATTATATGTAGCTATAAGTCAGGATTCATGAATCAAGGCCAGGAATGGAATCTTTAACTTGCAGTCTGATTGAAGTGAAAAAAAAATTATGGACTGGGGAGGAGGCAGGAGTCCTGAGTTTTGAGGACAGTCACTAATTACTCTAGGTCCAACTTTCTAAGGTCTGTGGTTACTCATATATTTTGAGACAGAGATTAGTTGAAAATATAACTAAAGACACCTCAGAAGAATGCATCTGTATCTGATGATAGAGAATTCAGACTCCAGAGTCCATTCATATCTCCCTGGGGTGTCTAAAACTGCACACTAAGAATGCTGGGCTCTCTCAGGTACTCTTCAGCTTTCACTTTCTTTGAATCTTGCCAGAGAGCTGAGGCAAGAATGGAGGAAGTAGAAGTTTGATTGTACATGTGACCTGGCTGCAACATTGACTCTGTTATGGTGAATTTATTTGCTTTATTTGCTCTCCTAAATTTGCTTTTTTTTGTTTTTCAATTATCATCTGTAACTTAGAGTTGATGAAGAACTTATGTAATTACTATTATTACATTGTCAACTCCTTAATCACTTATCACTTCATATTTCATTATTAATGTGCTCCAGTGATTTCTAGGGACCCACACAATATTTTCTATTTTTTTATTTTCTGCAGCCTGTCCTGTTGGATCTTTTAGATGCTCCTCTGGCCTGTGTGTCCCTCAGGCCCAGCGGTGTGATGGAGTTAATGACTGCTTTGATGAAAGTGATGAACTTTTCTGTGGTGGGTAATCAAACTTTTATTATGACTTTTTTATGAATAAATAACTTGTCAGGGCCATTGTTGCCTCTGCTGCATATCCTAGGTCTTTGCAACTGATACCTATTGCTGCATAACAAACAACCCCCAAACTCAGGGATTTACAACAATCCATCATTCTGGTTGGCTAGGATGTGACTGATCTAGGCTAGGTTCATTGGGTGGCTCTTCTTTAAGCACCGGATCTTCCTGAGTTTGGTTCTTTGCAGGTGGGGGTCAGGTTTACTCCTCTTGGCTCTTTTCCTCATTGATCTAGGGTGCTAGCCAGGCCAGTGACAGAAGCAAAGAAGGGGTCAGCAAAATCACATGGTCTCTCTTAAATTGTGAGCTTGGAACTGGCAAACCATCCCTTGTGTCATATTCCATCAGTTAAAGCAAGTCAGGTAGCTATGGCCATAGTCAAGGGAAGGGAGATTTATTCTGCACAGTGTGTTGTCATGGCAAGGGTAGGGGTGCATAACATACTACAGGAAGTGATGATCTGTGGCTAATAATTTAGTCAACCACAATCTTAAATATATCAATTCCATGTCATTTATTTATATATTAAAACAATCCTTTTAAAATTTTTTAAAAACAATTTATCCTTATTGTTGAAAGTAATACAGATATACCTCCCTTCCCCCCTCCACCATTGACCCCTTCTAGACTGCTCCCAGGCCTGCATCACACTATTATCTGTGTCGATGGGTTATGCATATATGCATACAAGTTCTTTGGTTGATCTCTTCTCACCCACCCACACACTCCCACCTTCCCTCTGAGATTTTTCCATGCTTTTGTGTCTCTGGATCTATTTTGTTCAACCATTTTTGTTGTTGTTGTTCATTAGATTCCACATATGAGTGAGATCATGTAATACTT
This sequence comes from Lasiurus cinereus, assembly GCA_011751065.1. Lineage (NCBI taxonomy): Eukaryota > Metazoa > Chordata > Mammalia > Chiroptera > Vespertilionidae > Lasiurus > Lasiurus cinereus. Next base: position 9,076,310 of record JAAGEH010000286.1, on the reverse strand, counting down.
GTCTTTCTCTGACTTATTTAGCTTAGCATAATACTCTCCAGGTCCCTCCATGCTGTATCAAAGAGTAAGAGATTCTTCTTTTTTTACTGCTGCATAGTATTCCATGGTGTAAATGTACCACAGCTTTTTTATCCACTCATCTACTGATGGACACTTGAACTGTTTCCAGATCTTAGTGATTGTAAATCATGCTGCTAAGAATATAGCAGTGCATATTAGTATATTCTTTCTGATTGGTGTTTCAGGTTTCTTAGGATATATTCCTAGAAGTGAGATCACTGGCCCAAATGGTAGTTCCATATTGCAGCCATCATGGAAAACAGTATGCAATTTCCTCAAAAAATTAAATATGGAACAATCCTATATTAAAGCACAGTTCTTTCAGCTAGACGAGAGAATCTGCTGTGAAGTATGAAGCACTTCATACTTCAGGTGTTGTGAATGAAAGAATTGTTATTATTTTTTACTAATACAATTTGCATCAATATCACATTGGTGATGACTAAGGGGTAAGGTATTGGATATTTCTATTTTGGGCAAAGAATATCCATTGGTTTTCCATTACTCTTTGCACATCATTTTTGAAACTATCTTCAGTTTCAGGGAAGCAATATGGAGATGAAAATTCACCAGGTCATATGACACTATTGGTAACACTTTCTCCTGAAGATCCAGAGTTTAATTAAAAAAATTGTGATGGTAAAGTTATTGAATCTTATTTATATTCTTGGAGAAAAATTGCAGTTAATATAACTAATTGTGGTAAATTGTATTAATAAAAAACAACTTTTGACTCTACACTCCTTTTTTTAAGTTGACGAACAGAATAAAACTTTTAAAAATATATATTTTATTGATATTTTACAGAGAGGAAGGGAGAAGGATAGAAAGTTAGAAACATCGGTCAGCTATCTCCTGCACACTTTCCATTGGGAATGTGCCCGCAACCAAGGTACATGCCCTTGACCAGAATAGAATCTGCTACCCTTCAGTCCACAGGCTGATGCTCTGCTCTATCCACTGAGCCAAACTGGTTAGGGCCAGAATAAAACTTTTTAAACTTACATTGCATTGACCTTTTGACTCTATGAGGTCTTCTATTTACTAAGAAAACTGATCTTTATAGCAATTGAGATTGCTTTTGTTTTTAATTATTATTATTCCTTGTCCAACACAAAGTAATTATTGTTACTTTAGAATAAGGACTTTTTTTTTTTTTTGGTAATCATTGTTTCTCATCATGCCATTTTGAGAGCTATTTCCTAGGAGTTAGTTAGGTACTCTTGGAGACTTAAGGAACTATTATAGAGCAGCAATGCCCTCTCCTGCCCCTCACAAGAGGTATTTCTGAAAAAAAATAGAATCAGATAACAAAAATGATAATTTTCACAGAACCAGAAATGTCTAAGAAATCAGACCTTCCAAGAATGCTTGCTAGTACACTGTGCCTGTCACTTGTAAAAATGCAATTTTTGAAAATACTCCAAAAAACTGTGGTCAATTTACACTGGTATTTTCTAATTCAGGATATGAATCTCTCAAGATAAAATAATTTTTAAAGAGAGTTTTCCTTACATATAGACTACAAGTCTGTTTTCTTCTAAGATTTCACATTCTTAATTCATTCAACAAACCTTTTCTTTTTAATTCCTCACCTGAGGATATGTTTCTAATTTTAGAGAGAGAGAAAAACAAACAAACATGAATATGAGAGAGAAACATTGATTGGTTGCCTCCCAAATGTACCCTGATGGAATTAAACCTGCAAACTGGGTATGTGTTCTGACTAGGAATCAAACCCACAACCTTTAGATTAGGAGTAATACTCCAGCCACCGGGTCAGAGTCATTCAACAAGCCTTTAATGAGCACCTATTATTTGGACAGAGGCTTGAGTTACAGAGAAGAATAAGACAAAAATCCCCAATCTCAGGACACTCCCACTTTGTTTAGAAAGGCAGATAAGTTCAATTTAAATAATACCTTATACTTATTTTTTCTTAAAATAAAAATCTTATGATGCATTTAATTGTAATTAAATAAACAAACCATTAGAGTTCAAAAAATCAGATCTGACAAACTCAAAGTGCTAGGAATTACACCAAAATTTAAACATTTGCTTTTCTCCCTGAATATGTCCATTTTGAGGAAAACACACTTTTCATTGTATTTAAGTGATCTTAATCCTTTGAACCTACTGTAGCAGGGCATTGCTCATCATCAGAGAGTCCAGCTGATGTCTCAGGCTCAGGATTGTTCTGTCTCTTCTCATTCTAGTGACTCTTAAGCCTGCCTGCAACGTCAGCTCCTTCAGACAGCCGGGCCCTCTGGTCTGCGATGGCTTCCGGGATTGTGAGGACGGCCAGGATGAGCAGAACTGCACTCAGAGTAAGGGTTCTGGCTATTCTGCTATTCTCCCTATAAAAAGTATATATACATTATATTGTAATCCTCACCCAAGGATATTTTTCCATTGATTTTTAGAGAGTGAAACAAAGGTGGGGGAGAGAGAGAGAGAAATCAATGTGAGAGAGATATATTGACTGGTTGCCTCCCGTATTCACCCCAACCAGGGCCAGGGATTGAGCCTGCAATCAAGGTACATGCCCTTGACCAGGACTCAAACCTAGGACCCTTCAGTCCACAGGCCAATGCTCTAATCACTGAGAAACACATCCAGGGCTATAAAATTCTTTTCAAATAAAAATCTAAACACCTTTGTTGAATGAGGACAATCTATTTATCAACTTGTCTCTTTTCCCAGGACTTTCTCAGTTTTCATACTGAAAATCTTATATCCCAGGGATCCTCTCAGTCTTAGATAGAATGGGATTGTTGGTCACTAACTGGGGTGGAGTGTAATGTGTGGATGTGTGAATACTGGAAGATTTTCATTGCTTACTTACTTTTAATGCTGCTCCAGATTGAAGGACTCGGAGGACCCGATATAGGAACTAGCTAAAAACTATGCCCCTGCAGAGACACACACGCTGTGAACAACTGTGCTGTAATTCACAGTCTGTCCATTCTCTCCCCTATCCCTACTGCCCTAATGGTATACAAAGACTGAGTATGGTGATGATTTTTGCTCCAAAATTCTGTTGGAGAACAAGATAATAGCAGAGAGTTCATGTCCTAAAATCAATGATATGGCCAACTGCTTTGCAGCTCTTCTGCAGTGGAAGAAAGGTGAGGCCCTTGGATTGATTCTCAGCAGGTGTGCCTGCTGCCTGCCTGCCTGCCTGTCTTCCAATAGCTCCGCTGAGGTGAAGGAGCAGGTTAACAATCCATGTTGCTTCATTTCCTTCTGCTGTGTTTCCCAGAGCAGCAAATGCCCAACCTGTGCTTAAGCCATCATTTGCAGAGTTCAGTGTCATTTACTCAGATTTGTTTTTGGCTAGAAAAATCCTGTCTTTGTTCATTTTTAGGCATTCCATGCAACAACAGAACTTTTAAGTGTGGCAATGATATCTGCTTTAGGAAACAAAATGCAAAATGTGATGGGACTGTGGATTGTCCAGATGGAAGCGATGAAGAAGGCTGCAGTGAGTAGCTAAGACTTCAGATTTTCTCTTCAGTTTTTCATTTCATCCCCTTCTTGGTTAATTCCCCGGGCAGAGGTTGCTTCAGGCCCAGAGAAGAATATTGGTGAACTGAATATGAAATATTTCCTCAGTTTTAAAAACACTAGAATAGATTCTGTTTTCTTTCTTGATAATAAGCACTAATGTACCAGATGTTTATAAGGAGAATTTCACTTTTTAATAACTCTAATCAAGGGACAAGTTCTTAAATAAAAAACTATGAGAAAGAAATGCATACTGGCACACAGTGGATGGCTTTGCTAATTATGCTTTATATTATATCAAATTTAAGCGCTGGTTCTTGCTTTATCTATGGTTTGAAAACTGACTTGCCACATGGTATTGTTACTTGTGTGGCCTCTATTGGCCATGTGGCAACAAGTTAACTCTATGATCTTATCAATACTGTTTACACTGGAAAATAATTGCTCTGATAACCAGTTATTCTTAATAGGTTTTCATTAGTTTTGGACTTTCAAATTGTTACCCAAATGCTTTTCTCAAATCAACACAACTTCAATTCCATTGCATTTAGAACAAAATCTTTTCCTTTTTACTAACAATCTAAGCCTCAATTGTTCCTATCAGTGCAGCTGCTACTAATAGGACCCCCCACTCCCCTCACATTATTGTACGAGACTCTGTGCCAGTCTGCTTTCAGAAGGGAGGGAGTGGTTTGTTGGTGCTGGTTTCAGAAAGAACAACACATTGCATCCTATCTAGATAAGCAGATTACAGTTACTTACCTGGTTCATCAGTCATAAACTCTTCATTAAACCCAACTTCATTCCAATTTTTGTCCAAGTCTGCCTTTAATCACATGACCCGTCTTCTCCCAAAGGCTGCAGTGGGAGTTCCTCCACCCTACACCGCATCATTGGGGGCACCGACACCCTGGAAGGGGGGTGGCCCTGGCAAGTGAGCCTCCATTTCATTGGATCTGCCTACTGTGGAGCTTCAGTCATCTCCAGGGAGTGGCTTCTCTCTGCGGCCCACTGTTTCCATGGAAACAGGTAATGCTTCTCAATCTGTACTGTGAAGTGGCACATGCAGACTGCAGATGACGCATACACCTTCACGTTGTGGGAAAGAGCTTCCTGTTGGTGGCATTCACTCATAG
>JAAGEH010000286.1:9023247-9071507 GCA_011751065.1 Lasiurus cinereus | reverse complement strand
AATAACAGTAGCAAGATGGGAGAGCAGCAGATCATCTACAAAAATCTGCTCTGCACACACCCTCTCCCACCCACCATAAACCAGTAGCTTATATAGGGAAGGACAAAATTTACATGGGAAAGTAGGAATTACAGGCATGGGGAAGGAGGCAATGCATGTTTGTTGGGGCAGGACTCCATTGTTTGGGCAACCTGTTAATCTTTCCATGATAATAGGCAGTTCTTGAATGAGAATGGACCCCATTCCAGGGTTGGCTGCCAGGTCCAAGGTAGCAGGAGCGTACAACTCCCAGCCAGGTTAAAATATCCTTTCTTTAATCAGAACAAGCAATCATAAGGTTAACAGAGCATGATTAATATTTCTTATAACTGTATAGCTAGTCCCCAATATTCTATTTTTGCCCCTAACAAAAGAAAAGCTAAGAAAATAACTTCACTTAACTTCCTTATTTAGAACTTACTGGATCTTAGATACAAAAATATTATTACCTTCTTATTCAAAAAAATTTAAGGGGATAGGATATTTCAACAAAGTTATACAATTAGAGTGTTCGCTTCTCCTAGAAATTATAGGATTCCTATTAATGACTAAAATGGATTTTATGTTATGAAACTGTCCAAGTTATATGTTAGCCTTAATACCCTTCCGGGTCCCCAATACCAACAATGAAATGTCAGCTAAGCAAATTAGCTGTTCTGTCCTTATTTTTCTTCCAAAGCTTTCACATTCTCTTCACCCCACAGAGTAAGCCTGCTGCCCTGGTGTAGATGAAAACCTCGAGAAGACAAGACCCTTCTTGATTTTGTGGGAGGCCTCGGGTCAGGATTAGAGTTCTGGAAGGACCAAGAGGGAGTGGGGCCCCGGGGAATGGTCATGCCTGAGCAGTTAGAGCAGTTAAAGCTTCCAAAAGTTTGCAAATAATAATTTCATTAAATCCCTGCTTATAACACTTTGAGTTCTATCTTGTTATTTATATCTTTGAAATTTGGTAAAAAGATTCCCAGGCTATGACTTACTGACCCTGGCTACCTCCATTAAAGACTATTGTTAGTATCACTAAGAAGAATATAATATTCATTCTAGTCACTAATGTTCATAATATAGATTATGAAATACCAGTGGCAAGAAAATTTCCAACATTTCCTTAGGATGTTGCTGAAGGAATTTTCTGGTGCTTAACTCTCATTCACCACCCTCACTACACTTTACTCTATCTCTGGTTTTAATATGGAAAGCAGAGAGCCTCAGAGAAGTTGTGCTTCTTGCATGTCTGTGGACAGAGCCAGCGACTATGATAGAGACTGAAAGTCAGACCTCCCTTTGCTCATCTCTCTGTGGAATACTTGTTTTACCATGTCTGATTCATTAAGTCACTGACTTTGTGCCTGGTTCCTTTTCTACCAGGCTGTCAGACCCCACGCCATGGACTGCTCACCTGGGGATGTATGTGCAGGGGAATGCCAAGTTTGTCTCCCCAGTAAGAAGAATTGTGGTCCACGAGTACTATAACAGCCAGACCTTCGACTATGATATTGCCTTGCTACAGCTCAGTGTCGCCTGGCCTGAGACCCTGAAACAGCTCATTCAGCCAATATGCATCCCTCCCGCTGGCCAGAAAGTGCGCAGTGGAGAAAAGTGCTGGGTAACCGGCTGGGGGCGAAGGCATGAAGCAGGTGTGTGTATGGGTGAATGGCCCTGCTCTTCCCTCCAGATAAGAATAACTTGTGCTGACCTAGTGCTTAGGGGTTCATAGAAGGGGTTTTTGTAGATGGTCTCCTTTGAGCCTCCTAATAGCTCTGAGAGGTGGAATGGAGGAAGATATTATTATTCCTATTTTATGATGCTTTCCATGTATTCCCAAAAGAAACAAGTGCAAAGCAGGATTGAATAGCCTTTCAGACTCTGAGGGGTTTGCAAAGTTTTACACTGAAAATAGGAATAAATTCTTCCTTCTTTCTAGGTTCCCTTTTCATCCAAAGAAGTGATTCATCTTCATAAAGGAGAAAGAAACACACACACACACACACACACACACACACACACCCCACAGTGTCAGCTTCTAGACAACTGTTTGGAGGATTATATAAGTATGTCTTGCACAGGGACACCTGGTTGAGATGTTGAGAGTGAGGGCCGAAATCCAGCATGCCCTTAGCTCTCCAGACTGTATGTTCAGGCCTAGGGATGGCTTTTTACATTTCCTCTACCCAGGAGGGGCATCTTCTTCATTACTCACAAAGACCTGCCAAGGTTTGTCATGGTCTAGGAGCCATGGTTAGTTCTAAATAAATAGTGAAGAGAAAAGTCCATAACTTAAGGTGAACATCTCTCTAAGGATTAGTGCTAATACTTTCCCTTGAGCTCCCAATCATCTCAGATTTCTTTGTGGGCACTTTTAATTCTCTAAAGATTCACTGGGGAGCTTCTCAAGTGCTCACTGCCTTCATTTACTTATTTAAGGTATGATATTCCCCACCAGTTTGGGCCTGCTAAGGTCTCAGTAGACTCAATGGGGAAGTCTGCTAACTGCTTGAACATGTATAACCTCTCAGGACCTTAATGACATTATCCTGAAGCACAAGAGGAAAGTGTTTACTTAACCAACTTATCAGGAGACACTTTCTGCACAATACTGAGTCATCTTAGCCAGATAGGTTAAAAAGCAAGTGAAAAGGCTATATTCAAAATGTTATGTTTTTTTATGGTTCCTAGGAAACTCCCAAATATCAGTTATGCTGTTCCACTTGGCTAGTAAGTGTTGGTAAGAACGGTTGCTGACTCACAGTCCTACTGAAAGCAGGAGGACATGGTGAAGGAGTATGGCACAGTAGCTCAGGTGAGCAAGTCAGACCTTGGGTTTGAATCCTGCTCTGTTACTTGCTATTTGTGTGCCATTGGGCAAGTCCTTTAACCTCCTAAGCTTCCCAGTGTTCATTAGGAAACTGGGGACCATAATAGAATGTATCTAAAAAATTGTTATTGAGCATGAAAGCAGTTAATGTGTGTACGTTGTTTAATAAAAACCTGATTAAGTATAGTCATTTCCGTGATTTCTGCTTCCAATGTGTTTTTCAGACAATAAAGGCTCCCCTGTTTTGCAACAAGCTGAGGTGGAGCTCATTGACCAAACCCTCTGTGTTTCTACCTATGGGATCATTACTTCGCGGATGCTCTGTGCAGGCGTCATGTCTGGCAAGAGAGATGCTTGCAGAGTAAGTCATTTTACCATTCTCTTGCTTAACATGTTATACTTTCCATAAGTACTTTCACATTTGGTCTACACAACACTGGGAAATACATAAGTAGGGCTGGTGCTCTACTTAATTCAGATATTAGTTATAATCTAATGTTCTAATATCATAGGAAGATGATTAAATAATTGGGTCTATAAAACTCAGTGTTTAGTCCCCGTGTAGTTTCCTTCAACACGCACGCGCGCGCGCGCGTACACACACACACACACACACACACACACACTATTAGAATTGCTACTGATTTCCTTAGCACCAACCATTGACCTTTTAAAAACAAGGGTTTTATTCACTTACTCCTTTGACACAGGTTGTGGGAAATGAAAGAGGAGTGGGAGAGGTAACAGCACACTCATTTGTATGCCTCTGTCACTTCTTGCCAGTGGTAAGGTTGGAGGTAACTTTTGGGGGACAATGCTCTGAGCCTCAGATTCTGATCTAAGCAGTTATCTAAATGATTTCTGAAAAGTGAACAGGTGATTTAGAGGATGAGGAAGACAATGGGACTTGTTCTTACATCTTTCCACAACCTTAGCCACCATGCCTTAAAGACTCAACATAATAGTGATTATTATCTTCTGAGCTCCTATTTTGTGACAAGCCCTATACTAGGTCCTTGATATAGAATAATCAAAATAAAGCTTTTATTCTCATTTTACAGACGAGGATACTGGGGCACAGAGAGAGTAAGTAAATTACCCAAGATCACACAGCTAGTCAGTAAATATCTAGCCTGGGGTTTGAACCCTTATTTCTCTGATGCTAAAACTATTGTATTCTGGGTGTTTACTGCAGCTAGTCAATTATATTGTCCTGTTCCACCTAACCACCAGGGTTTATGGATGTAACAACAATTTAAAAATTTTCTGACTCAACTAGTCAGAATTTAGCTAAATCAGGTTTAGAATTATGGGAATGGGATATAGGAACAAATTTGAATTCCTTTTTTATCTTTGCCTCTGAGTAAGTTATAGTTTTTCTTATTCTCCAAAATGAGAAAATATATATCTAGATATTATAATTTAAACTAGAGGCCTGTTGCATGAAACTAGAGGCCCCTCTCATAGTCCGGGAGCCCTCAGGGGGATGTCCTAAGCCACAGTCTGTCCTCCCTCTGCGGGACGTGACCCCGTAAATCAGGGGAAGGTGCTGCTCCCATTACCCAGCTGCTGCTGCCACTGCCCACCCTCACAGCCACCACACCTGCTGGCTCTTGACTCTTGCAGCTGCTGCGGTTTTGTCTGGAAGGGCATCCAGTCTATCCAGTCTAATTAGCGTATTACACTTTTATTAGTATAGGTGATGAATATTACAGGAATTATTTTAAACTTTGCATTATTTCAGTCTTTGCTTTATGGAGTTGAGATATCAGAGAAGATCCACAAGTGAGAGTGATTTGTTTATGACAGGTGCCAGCCAGTGATCCTTAGGGTTACCTCATTGGACCTGGCTAACTAAACAGGATCTCTTCTACTTTCTTCCTTGGGACTAGAGCCAACCACTGAAGGTACATGGCCTAGAGGTAGAGGTTAACCTTCCAAGGTAACCATGCCTCATAAGGTTATTGTGAAGATTAAATGACCCAAAACAGAGCTTAGCAGATAACTCACATTAAATATTAGCAATTATTATTATTATTATTATTATTATTATTGAGGTTCATTATTTGTTTGGAGGTTTATGAGAGTTGTTTCCCCTGCAAGAATATTCTAATGTTACTTCTGGCCTAAAGAATCAAATTTCTTGTGATAAATACAGAATTTTGATTATAAGGAAAATAATTATAAAATAATATTGGGAGTTTCACATTATTTCTTGACACTTGTCCAAACTGCATAATAATTAAGTACAGCAAAAACCTGTCAGAATGAGAGTGTTGAATACAGTCCATTAGATACATTAATGACAAAATTAATGGCAAGTGTATTTCATACTCATATTATCTTCTTGTGTAGGGAGATTCGGGTGGACCTTTATCTTGTCGAAGAAAAAGTGATGGAAAATGGATTTTGACTGGCATTGTTAGCTGGGGACATGGATGCGGAAGACCAAACTTTCCTGGTGTTTACACGAGGGTGTCAAACTTTGTCTCCTGGATTCATAAATATGTACCTTCTCTTTTGTAATAGTACAAGTTAGATTTTTGACTGTAATTTATGTGATAGGTTATTTTAAAAAGAATGGAATAATTATAAATAAAGTAAGACAACCAATTTTTTTCTTGAACAAGCTTCAGATTGCATACATTTGTTATTTATGAAAAACAGAGAGATGTATTTTATTTCCTAGTAAATTGCTTAAGTACATAGTTACTGTATATTCATTCTCAAGCATCAAAGGGCCATTGATTCAGACATGGAAGAAATATTAGATAATGTTATGAACTAAGCCTCTAAAATAAGATAGGAAATGGGTGAGGTATTACTGGGTCAAATGGGAGTTCCATTCTCAACTTTTTGAGGAAACGCCATACTGTCTTCCACAGCGGCTGCACCAGTCTGCATTCTCACCAGCAGTGCAGGAGGGTTCCTTTTTCTCCACATCCTCACCAGCACTTGTCATTTGTTGATGATAGCCATTCTGACAGGTGTGAAATGGTATCTCATTGTTTTGATTTGCATCTCTTGGATGATTAGTGACTTTGAGGATGTTTTCATATGTTTCTGGGCCTTCTGCATGTCCTCTTTTGAAAGGTGTCTATTTAGGTCCTTTGCCCATTTTTTGATTGGATCGTTTATCTTTCTTTTGTTAAGTTGTATGAGTTCTCTGTAAATTTTGTGAGGTCAAACCCTTATCTGAAATATCGTTGGCAAATAGTATGTCCTCCCATGGAGTGGGCTTTCTTGTTGTTTTAATGGTTGCTTTTGCTTTGCAGAAGCTTTTGATTTTGATAGTCCCATTTGCTTATTTTCTCCTTAGTCTCCATTGCCCTAGGAGCTGCATCTGTAAAGATATTGTTATGACATATGTTTGCTATTTTGCTGCCTATGAAGTTTTGTAGGATTTTTATGGTTTCCCATCTTGCATTTAAGTTTTTTTAGACATTTTGAGTTTGTTTTTGTGTATGGTATAAATTGGTGATCTAGTTTTATTATTATTTTTTTGCATGTATCTGACCAAATTTCCCAATACCATTTATTAAAGAGACTATCTTGACCCCATTGTATGCTCTTGCCTCCTTTGTCAAATATTAATTGAGCATAGTGGCTTGGGTCGATTTCTGGGTTCTCTGTTCTATTCTATTGGTCTATATGTCTGTTATTGTGCCAGTAGCAGGCAGTTTTGAGAATCGTGCTTGGTAATATAGCTTGATATTTGTTATTGTGAATCTTCCAACTTTGTTGTTCTTTCTCAGGATTGCTGTGGCTATTCAGGGGTCTTTTTTTATTCTGGATGAATTTTTGAAGAGTTCTAGATTTTTGAATTAAGCTGTTGGTATTTTAATGGGGATTGCATTGAATCTGTAGATTGCTTTGGGTAGTATGGACATTTTAATGATGTTGATTCTACCAATTCATGAACATGATATGTTCTTCTATTTGTTTATGTCTTCCTTTATCTCTTTTTTTTTAAATGTCCTGTAGTTTTCTGAGCACAGGTCCTTTACCTCTTAAGTTTATTCTTGATATCGTAAATTTTTTTGGTGCAGTGGTACATGAGATTGTTTTTTTCAGTTTCTCTTTCTGCAAGTTCATTATTGGTATATAAAGACCATAGATTTCTGGGTGTTAATTTTGTATATGCTGCTACATTGCCTAATTCATTTATTATGTCTAGTAATTTTTTGATGGAATCTTTGGGGTTTTCTAAGTATAGTATCATGTCATGTGCTAATAAGGACTTTTACTTTTACTTTTCCAATTTGGATGCTTTTTATTTCTTTTGCTTGTCTGATCGCTATGGCTAGCACTTTCAGTACTATATTGAAAAGGAGTAGTGAAAGTGTTCCTGTTCTCAGGGGAAATGAGTTTAGTTAGACTGTAGATTTGTCATATAAGACTTATATTATGTTGAGGTATGATCCCTCTATTCCCACCTTGCTGAAAGTTTTTATCAAGAAAGGATATTGGATTTTGTCAAGGGCTTTTTCTGCATCATTTGATATGATTATGTGATTTTTGTATCTCAATTTGTTTATGTGATGTACAGTGGTACCTCGAGATACGAGTGCCCTACCTAACATACGAGATTTTTGAGATACGAGCTTTGAAATATGAGCAACATTTGAGATAAGGAGTAATCGCAGGAATCAGCGACTGCACAGGACCCACCAGTTTACCGAGACTGGAGCATCTCATAGTTTCCCATGCCTCAAGGTTACGGAAAAAATTAAACTCGTATCTTGAGGTACCACTGTATCACATTTATTGATTTGTGGATATTGTACCATCCTTGCATCCCCAAGAATAAATCCCACTTGGTCATGATGCATGATCTTTTTAAAGTAAAGCTGACTCCAATTTGCTAGAATTTTGTTGAGGATTTTAGCATCTATGTTCAACAAAGATATTGGCCTGTAGTTTTATTCTTTTGTGATGTCTTTATCTGGTTTTGGAATTAGGGTAATGCTGAATTTGTAGAAAGAGCTTGGAAGTGTGCCTTCTTCTTGAATTTTTTTGAATACTCTGAGGAGAATAGGTAAAGCTATCCAGACCAAGGCTTTTGTTTGCTGGAAGCTTTTTGATCCCTGCTTCAATTTCTTTGGTAGTTACCAGTTTATTCAGGTTTTTTTATTCTGCCTGATTGAGTTTTGGGAGCTTGTATTTTTCTAAGAATATGTCCATTTTGTCTAGGTTGTCCATTTTGTTGGAATAGAGTTGTTCATAGTGTTTTTTCATAATCATTTGTATTTCTGTAGGATCAGTTGTTATTTTACCTCTTTCATTTCTGATTTTGTTAAATTTGAGTCCTCTCTCTTTGCTTCTTTGTGAGCCTGGCTAGAAGTTCATCAATCTTGTTTATCTTTTCAAAGAACCAGCTCTTGGTTTTGTTAATCTTTTGTATATATATATTTTTTTGCCTCTATGTCATTTATTTCTACTCTGATCTTTATTATTTCCTTCCTTCTGCTCATGCTGGGCTTTTATTGTTGCTCTCTTTCTAACTCTTTGAGTTGTAGGTTAGATAATTTACCAACATTTTTTTTGTTTTGTCTTTTTTTGACCTAAGCCTGTAGAGCTATGAACTACCCTCTCAAGACTGCTTTCACTATGCCCCATGGATTTTGGATTGTTGTGTTTTCATTGTCATTTGTTGCCATAATGCTTTTTATTTCTTCTTTGATCTCTTTAGTAAACCAGTCATTCTTTAATAGCATGCTATTTAGCCTCCAGGTGTTTGATTTTTTTTCATTGTTTTTATTATAGTTGATTTATTTTTTAAACATAAATCTTCATTGTTCAGATTATTGCAATTGTCCCTCTTCCCCCTACTTAGCTCCCCTTCACCTAGTTCCCACCCCACCCTCTGCCCTTACCTGCCCCTTTCCACTGACCTCATCCATAGATATACAATTTTTGTCCAGTCTCTTCCCACAACCCCGCATCCCTTTCCCCCTGAGAATTGTCAGTCCAATCCCTTTCTATGCCCCTGATTCTATTATATTCACCAGTTTTTTCTGTTCATCAGATTTTTTATTCACTTGAATTTTAGATTCACTTGTTGATAGATATGTATTTGTTGTTCATAATTTTTATCTTTACCTTTTTCTTCTTCTTCTTCTTAAAAAACATCTTTCAGCATTTCATATAATACTGGTTTGGTGGTGATGAACTCCTTTTTTTTTCTTATCTGTGAAGCTTTTTATCTGACCTTCAATTCTGAACGATAACTTTGCTGAGTAAAGTAATCTTGATTGTGGGTTTTTGCTATTCATTACTTTGAATATTTCTTGCCACTGCCAGTGGCTCAGCCTCCCCAATTACCTGAGATGGACACTCTTTGTGGGCTGTGTGCACAGTGTTGTTGTAGTTAAGCCTTGATTGTTGTTGGTATCCCTGGGAGGAATTGACCTCCAGGACAATTGGCTGTGAGAACCAGCTGTGTCTACAATGTGAGAACTTCTGTGCTGGAGGCACCTTATGGGGAAAGACTTGCTTCAGTGGAGCGTTGGTGCTCATTGAATCTGCCCCCTGAGTGTGTCCGGTATGGATCTAAGGAGTTGTAATCTGGATGGTCCTACTCTGACCCCTGGGTACACTGGCTCTTGGATCTCCAAGGAGGTGCAAATTTAGCTTCTGCCTAAGGCCACCCAGCAAGAAGTACAGAGAAATCTGCAGATTCCTCTTCTTTGTTTGGGGTTTGGAGATGCCCAGATGAGGCCCAGCTGTGAAGCAATGCAAGAAATGGGGCGGTGGGCCTTCTTTTGGAAGCTCTGGGGCTCTCTAATCCAGCTGCAGTTTTTAGGTAATTTTAGATTACTAAGGGCTAGGCCATTCATATGCAAAAGCCTGTGCACACAGCTTGGGTGAGGTGGGATGTCAGAAAATCAACAGGGCAGAGCAGATAGCAATAGCTGATCCTCAGCCCTGCCCTAAGAGGCCCTCGGGTCTCAGTGTCTCACAATAATTGCTGCAAGCACCTCTGAGAGAAAGCTGCCCTTGAGTTCCGCCTGACGCCAGTCAGTCCAGTTTCTCCCCATATGAATCTGAGTCCCCAGAGTCTTGCCTAAAACTGCAGCGTAGAGCAGTCAGGAACTTGTGTCTCTCTTTTGATTTAAAAAGAAAGTTGCCAGCCCTTTCTGCATGTGCATGGCTTCGTATCTCTGCACTTTACTTCCGCAGCTCTTCTGAGTCTCAGTGTGCTTTTCTCTTTCTTTCTAGTTGTAGAATTTCCACTCAACCAGCCTTCCTGTGGTTTTGAATGATGTCCGTCCTTTTAGTTGTAGTTTTGAAGTGGCTATGCAAGGCAGCAATTTCATGAGTTTACCTATGCTGCCATCTTGGTTTCTCCTCCTCTATTGTTGATTTCTAATTTTATCCCATTGTGATCTGAGAAAATGCTTGATATGACTTCTGTGTTCTTGAATTTGAAGAGACTTTGCCTGTGTCCCAGTATGTGGTCTATCTTTGAAAATGACCCATGTGCACTTGAGAAGAAAGTATATTCTGTGGCTTTGGGGTGAAATGTTCTGAAGATGTCAATTAATTCCATCTGATTTAGTGATTCATTTAGGATTGATGTTTCTTTGCTGATTTTTTTGTTTAGAGGATTTATCCAGTGTTGTTAGTGGGGTATTAAAGTCCCCTACTATGACTATATTGTTTTCAATCTCTTTCTTGATATCTTCTAGAAAAATTATGTTTTAAATGTATTTGGGTGCTCTTGTATTGGGTACATATATGTTTACCAGAGTTATATCTTCTTGTGGAATTGCTCTCTTTAATATTATGAAGTGGCTTTTCTTATCTCTGGTTACGGCCTTCACTTTGAGATCTAATTTGTCAGATATAAGTATTGCTACCCCACCCTTTTTTTTCATTTCCATTTGCCTAAAAAAACCTTTTCCATCTTTTCACCATCAGTCTGTGTGAGTCCTTTGTTCTGAGGTGGGTTTCCTGTAGACAGCAGATATATAGGTCATGTTTTCTTATCCACTCAGCTATCCTAAGTCTTTTGGTTGGGGCATTTAATCCATTTACATTTAAAGTTATTATTGATAGGTACTTGTTTGTTGCCATTTTTATTCTTTATGCCTTTGTTCCTTCTTCCCTTCCTATTTCTTCTTTTTATAACGGTCCTTCAGCTCTTCTTTGCATTGCTTGCATCGATGGTTTGGTGATAATAAACTCCCTTAGTCCTTTTTTGTCTGTGAAGCTCCTCATTTCACCCTTAATTTTGATTGATAACCTTGCTGGGTACAGTATTCTTGGATTCAGACCCTTGCTTTGCATGACTTTGTATATTTCATTCCATTTCATTTTGCCTTATGTGTTTCTGTTGAGAAATCAATTGATAGTCTGATGGGAGATCCCTTGCAGATAACTTTCTATCTGGCAGTCATTAATATTCTCATTTTGTCATTGGTATTTACCAGTTTAATTATAATGTGTCTTGGTGTCAGTCTTTTGGGGATAATCTTGTTTGGGATTGTGAACTTCTTGAACTGGTGTGTTTTTTCTTCTTTCCAATATCAGGGAACATTTCTGTCATTATTTCTTCAAACAGATTTTCTATTCCTTGCTCAGTTTTCTCTCCTTCTAAGACCCCAACTATGTAGATGTTATTTTGTTTCACATTGTCCCAAAGTTCCATTAGGCTCTCCTCCTGTTTTTTAAGAGTTTTTTTTTTCCAGTTGCTGCTCTACTTTAGTATTTTTCCCTTCCTTGTCTTACAGCTCACTGATGTAGTCCTCTGCTTCTTCTAGTCTACTATTGATGTTTCCTATTTTGTTTTTTTTTATTGCAGTGATGTCATTTTTCATCTCTTTTTGCTTCTTCTTCATTTTATCTTGGTTCTTACACATATTGTTGAATTTGTCTTCCATACTTTTCAGTGTCCTTATGACCATTGCTCTGAATTCTTTCTCTGACATATTGCTTGCCTCCATTTTGTTTATTTCCTTTTCCAGTGATTCCTTCTTTTCTTTGTATAGGGGCTGTTTCTTTGTCTCCCCATGTTCGCTCCTCTCAGGGTATCTGGTTATGTAGCTCTCTCTCTCTTGCATAGACTTAGAGGCACAAAATACAACACAACAAGACGCAAGGCACAGGGCCCCAAACACAAATGTATTCACGATACCAATAACCCCAAATAAAGGTGACTACCAGAGAAATGAGAATTAAGGGAGAGAAAAGAGTGCAAAAATGATATTGAGAAAAGGAAAAATGTAAGAGAGAAAGGAAAAGAAGAAAAAAGAAGACGAAAAAATATATACATATGGGGAGAAAACTTCAAAAAACCAACAGCTAATCCAAAAAATGTCAACAACAAACACCCAAACAATAAACACTCTGCTGAATCTGAGGAGGCAGAGCTCTCTCTAGGCCAGTGGTCAGCAAACTGCAGCTCAAGAGCCACATGCGGCTTGTGAGCCCCAGTTTGCCCCTCTGTTGACTAATGAGTTTGCTGGCCACTAGGATAGGGGCTTAATCACAAGGAACAATAACAGCCTGCAATTATTGGAACTGAGAATCTAGGTCAGTGGTCAGTAAACTCATTAGTCAACAAAGTGGCAAACTGCGGCTCTCAAGCCACAGTTTGCCAACTGCTGCTCTAGGCAATCTCTGACCTTTCTGTCCATGGATTGCCTCACCAGTTGTGTTTAATTCACTAATTCTGAGTAGATGTTGTTTGATTCAGCTGTTCCTTTTATCTGCTCTGTGAGAACGCACAGAGCCCGTCTGCATATTCAGCACTGCTTTGTCTACTTCTGGACAAACTTTTCAGGTGCCTTCATCTGGGGAGGCTAGAGTCTTGGTGTTCATGGATTTGCAGCTGAGACAGCTGGTCCCTGGGCGATGTAGCTATAGGTTTCTGGGAGGTATCCGAGGTCTCCCCGATTAAAGGTAAGGCTGGGCTTCAGATCACAGCCACTCTGCCCTTCAAGATGGCATGGTCTCTGTGGCAGAGCTGATCACTTTGAAAGAGATTTTGCAGTAGTAGAAGCTGCCCAGCCAGGGAGAACCTGGTCTGCCAGTCCCAACAATCCTGTGGAATATAGCTGTCCCTCACTCACAAATACACATTCCCCACATGTCCATGCACTCTCCTTTCACTCTCTCACACTCTGTCTTGCAGCATTTCATCGCATTGGCCGCCATCTTGGATCCTTCCCCATTCATTAATTTTTTAATGTTATTTATATTTGACTCCTTGAGCAAACTAAAGAAATTGAGTCAGTAATAATTTGAATATATTAAAAATAACTATATTTCAAGAGCAGTACATTTTAAAAGGCACATTTAAAGAAGTATTCATGAAAGAACAATTCCTTTAAAAAGCAACCACCCATAGAAATAGATTTTGAAGAAATTGCACAAATAAATCTAGCTAGAATTTGGTTATTTATCCACTAATCTTTAACTTTCATGAAGAGTTGTTTAATGTAAACTCAGTTCTATCTCTAGAGAAAAACATTTGTTTTAAACTCATTCTGAATTCTTAGTTTGGAGCCAGGCTAGCAGGTTGAAAAACTCCTCAAGTTGAGGTTTGGACACTAATCTACATTCTAGGTCAGCTGTATGGAAATTAAGAAATTTAAAGTTATAAGAAATCAGGAACTAGTTGCAACTAAGAATTTAAGTGGGTTGAGCAACATTGGGAGGTGTCAGCAAGTGTCAGAGATCAAGAAAGTATGGTAGGATAGGAACACAAATCAATATTGAAAGAAAATATATTAAATAAATAGTTGTTGCTGGGTACTAAATGTCAGGGGTAGGTATGAGTTACAGACATACTTATTATCATGGACAACAGTAAAGGAATATTTACTGAGTCTCTGCTATTTGTCAAGCACAATAATAAATGCCTTGCTCTAATTGCTTCACTTAGTCCTCCTAACTACTGGGTAGGGATTATTTTGCAATAAGGAAAGAATCTCACATTGAACACCTTGTCCAAGAACATCTAGATTGTGAGAGTTCTAACTCTGCTTTTCTTCAAAACTTATACTATCATACGATGCCAATCGTGTACAGGATTTAGGCTTATGGGATTCTGGAAATGGGATTCTAGATTACAAATTACATAAACCTTACTTTACAATAAATGCTCAGAAGGCTTGAGGAGATCTAGTTTGGAATGTGTTTGTGACAAGAAACAGTAGATTTTTTTTTTTTATTGGGGGCAGTGAAGACATTAGGAGAAAAGATAGCTACAATCCATCTGACATGACAGAGGGCTTTCCCATTGAGACTGAGATCCTGCAACCAGTGAGTTCAACAACACACAGAGCACTGTGCTGGCTGCAGATATAAGTAATGGGAATACAGATACCTCAAAACATTTAAACAATAAAGAAGACAGACCAAAAAAACAACAACATTACTGTTCATACTCCACTTTGGCCATTCTGGCCTCTTTCCTGGTTCTCAGAAAGTAAAAGTCACACAGGCTCCAGTATCAGGTCTTTTGTCCTGGAGTTTCCCTTTCTTTCCAAAATCTGCATGGCTAGCTCCCTTACCACCTTTAACTCTGCATTCAAGTTGCACCTCTTCTTTTCTAAATAAGGCATATTTGATATATAGCACACAAATATAGTATATAACATAATTAGTTGATATTTGTATAAAATGATCACCACAGTAAATCTGGTTAACATGTCACCTTACATAGTTACAATTTTTTTCCTCATGATAATATTTTTAAGATATATTCTCTTAGCAATTTTCAAATATGCAATACAATATTATTATCATTTAAAAATATTATTATTAATTTCTAAGCGGAAGGGAAAGGGAGGTAGAGATAGAAACATCAATGATGAGTGAGAATCGTTGATTGGTTGCCTCCACCAGGGATCCAGACCACATCTCCAGGCTTGTGCCCTGACCTCCTGGTTCAGAGGTACATGCTCAACCTCTGAACCACGCCAACCAGGCTGCAATACAGTATTATTAATTATAGTCATTACAATATACATTACTTTCCCAGGATATATTTATTCCACCTTTTCAGTGAGGTAATTTGATTATATTTTTAGTTGCAACTCTTTCCCTTCCCCCAACCTCCACTCTTTAGCACGTCAGCCTCCCTTACTCTGATTTACCTTTTTGTCCATAGCATACATTACCTTCCAATATTCTAGAAATATTATTTATTAAACTTAGTTTTCCTCATGAAATGTAAGCTTCACAATAGCAGTGATTTTGGTTTTTTTTAGCTATTTCTTCATATCTATCTCAAACATCCAAAATAATGCTTGACACATAGCAAGCACTCCATACTGCTGGTTAATTAAATTGGACTAAATATGTGACATATTAAGCACAGGTGCAATGAGTAATGGTAGCAGGGGAGATTGTGGATAGCTTTTGGTAGAAGAGAGGACTCAGGGAAGGTTTAGTGGAAAAAAATGTTTCAGCTAGGATTTAAATATAATGGGTGTTGTCAATGCAAAATGTGGGCGGCAGTGGGAAGAAAAAGATTCCAAGCAGAGCAAACATCATATACAAAGAAATGGGGAAGGAAATAGAATGGGCTAGGCAAGGGCCTTCCAGGAAGAGGAATGTGGTCAGAGCAGAGGAGTCTACTGACTATTGAATATTAGAGAGGGAAGACTGGATGCCAGTTATTATAGGGAAAGGCACATTCAGATTCTTCTCTCTTTGCACACCAGATTCATTTCTCTGCTCTGAGCTCTGGGAGGCTGATGTCTAGTTTCCACGAGGAGTCTCAGGCAGGAAACTGGCAGTTTGGGGATAGGTGAGGATAGTTATTCCTCCCTGCTGGACTGCAGTTCTGATAATGGATGCAACTTTTTTTTTTTTTCCCTACAGATCCTATCAGGAGGGCCCTTCTCAGTAGTCCAGTAGGTCTCAGGATGCTGATGGTTTTCTGCTGTAGCTAGTCCTTAGCTGCCTGAACATCCCCTCTTGGTTCCCTTAACCCTGCTCCTCCATAAAAAGAATTCTCAGCTGAGAATGTAATGGATTTTTGCAGGATCTGCCTCAAACAGAGAAAGCAGAGATGGCAAAAGTCAGTGTAGGCCAGCAGCTGAATGGTTGCCACCAGCAGGATCCATTCAGCAGGCAGATGGATTCCAAAGTGCAGATGGATTCCAAAGTGCAGGTACATGAGAGGTAGCTACCCAATATCTAGGTCATGTCTGAACAGTACGCATTGAGAGTGCCAGACTTCTGGACACAAGTCAACATCTACTGAAGTAGAATTCATTTATATGTGTCCTATCCATACTTCAAACTGTTCTCAATATGTGTGTGTGGGCGGGGGGGTGGGAGGGTGGGAAGGGAGGATGGGTGTGAAGTAGGGAGGCAAGCCTGCTCTGAACACAAATTTCAGAGGATCCACTGGTCCCAAGCTTAGCCAGCATAATCCCAGACTCAGGAAATCAAAAGTTTTGAACTATGGATTGTGTATGTGTGTGTGTATTTTCCCCTCAGGTATGTATGTGGTGGTGGGAGGGGGGGGGAAGGAGGGAGGTCTGTGAATCCTCTTCATAAAGGTAGATAATAATAGCCAAGGTTTTACTTTGTTTTTAAATACATTTTTATTGATTTCAGATAGGAAGGGTGAGGGAGAGAGAGAGAAAGATAGAAGCATCAATGATGAGAGAGAATAATTGATCTGCTGATTCCTGCATGCCTCCTACAGGGGGATCCAGCCCTCAACAACGGAAGCATCAAACTGTGACCTCCTGGCTCAGCCACTGAGCCACACCAGCTGGGCATAATAGCCAATGTTTAGGAATATCTGCTGTCAGTCACTGTGGTGAGTATTTTTCTGACAGCCACTCTCTTACCCAGGGCAACAACTCCATTTGGTGGGCACTGATGTTATGCCAACTTTCCAGGTGAGGAAACTGGCACTGAGAGGTGATGCCCCAGGTCTCACTGAGAGGAGCCTGTGAGAGGGGTTGAATGGGGCAGTTCTGGTGCCAAAGCCAGCTGTCCCCTCCCTCCACCACTGATGCTGCCTCTGCCAGGCCCTGGGCTTGTGGAAGGAAGCAGCTCTTTCTGTGTACTGCTATCATCTTCATCTGATCAGAATTCGCACGATGCTGCAAGATTATTTGTTGACGAAATGAATGAACTTATACTAGGCGGCGAAAGCTGGGTCAGATCCCAGAAACAGACAGCTCCTGGGGGTGGAATGCCAACTTTCTCCCATGGCACAGCGCTGCCAGGCCGTCCCTGCCACAGCCGGCAGCCAGCCGGGCCCTCCTGCTTCATGTCTACAGGAACAGGGAAAGGAGCGCAGGCAGTGCCCTGAACAAACCAGAAAAACAGCCCTCCCCTACCCATAGCCCCGCCCGCCGCCCGAGGTCTTCCTCTCTCCGCCCCGCCCCCCATCCATGGGGGTAGGGAGCGAGCCACCCGGGAGGCAGCTTTGGACTCTGCACCCTGGGGTGGGGTGTGTGCCGCCTGCTCCCCGGCGGGCTTTGTCCTCCTCTGCCGTCCATGGAAGGGGCCAGGCCCCCGTCGCCCGGAGACCAGCTGGAGCTGTCGGTGCTCGAGGGGCAGCCGGACGAGCAGACGCCTCTCAATGGAGCCGCTCAGGTCGTCCCCTTTTCTGCCCAGGAGCCCCGTCCAGCCCAGGTAAGGTCTCATTGGCGCCCGCGACATCGCCGGAGCGCGCTGGGATCCGGGCGCCCCGCCAGGACGCGAGCCTGGCTCCTGCGTGTCGCGTTTCCAGCCCGCTCCCCGGTGCCACCGACAATGGGTGCGGGTGGTGCGCGATGGGTCCACTTCAGTGGGACGGACCCCGGAATGCGCTGCAGCCCGAGCCTGCCCCAGGCCGCTCGCTGCCCCCTGGTTCCCACGGAACTTTGACGAATCCCACGTAGGAGGTATGTGGCTCCTCTTTCCCCAGAGAAAGAGATGGTTTTCAAAAAAAGTCCTGTAACTTTTAGGTTTTTGTTTGTTTTTCCCGTTTTCCCCCCCGAGAGAACTAGAGCGATAGATGGCGACTTCTCCTTTTCTCCAGAACCTCCTTGATTCCCTCCTGACTGCCCTGCTGCTTCCTCCCACGTCCTCTTACCCACAGCCCACCCAGCGTGGCGCACAGCCCCTCCACACACTTGCTAGCCTTCCTCAGTGTGGCCACTTAATTTCACAGCAAGAGAGATGGAGAGAGTGGAGAAAGCGTCAAGAACAAAAAGGGCTAGGGGTTGGAGGTGGGGTATAAACTGGCCCTGCTCAGTGGAAGGAAAAGAATTTTAAAAGCTTTGTCCCAAAGAATTAGACCGCCTCATTTGCTTCGGCTTTATTTCAATCTCCAAGAAAGTCCTTGGTAATGTTTTGGCTGAACTCCTCTGCTTCAACCCTCGCTGTGAGGGCAACATTATTCACTCTCATCAAAAGCTTGTAAAACAGCAGAGACTTGGAATTCCCAGCCATGTACCTTATGATTAACCTTAAGACTCCCTTGAGTTTTACTGGCTATGCGGAACTCTTCCTGCATATGGTTCCATCCTGGTATTTCTACTCTGCTTCTCAACTCCCACTCTGGCTGCTCAACTGTTGATTTCAGGGATAAGCAGGACATGGAAACGGCGAAAGCATTGTTTTTGCTTCCACACTGATCCCTGGAAATACTGTAAAGTCTGCTTTTACAGTTGCCTAGAGGTACCTTGCAGAGTAATTTGGTGCCTTGTATTTGAGCACCACTGGAGAAGGAAAGTTGGAGGAAGATGGTCTAATCCTGTGCAAGTGGCCACAGCTGTGTCGTGCTGGGTCAGTCTTCCAAAGAAGAGTCAGGAATGGGAACTGGAAATACTTGCCTCATGTTAAATGGACCCAGGACAACCCAAAGACTTCTTGGTTTGGGAGTGAATCCAGAGACATGAGTTCTGGCTACTGTTTCACAGCTAAAGGATGTGTCCTGGGGCAAAGCATTGACTTCTGTTCTCCCAGCTCTCCAGGGATAGTAATGTAAGGTGGCTAACCGTGCTTCTCTCCGAAGCCTGGTTGTGCCTTGGTGGAAATAGTGGAGTGGAAGAAAATGCCAAGCTTATGTAGGGTATGCTGTATCAGTATTTTAGATACAGATTGCATTTTCATGTTGTAATTCAGTAATTTTCAACCTTTTTTAAACCTTATGACACACATAAACTAGTTACTAAGATTCTATAGCACACACAAAAATATATATTTTTTGCCAAATCTAAAAAAAAAAAGTATAATTTTGATTTATTCATACCAGATGTCTATTGTTGTGTTGGCTGTTGTCAGTTTTTAATTTGACCATCTAAGGGAAAAGAAGTTAGTGCTAAGTAATCAGATATTTCATGTTTTCACAATTTTTGCACATACCCATATGCCTACTGCAGCACACAGGTTGAAATCACTGTACTAGTAACTTCCTCCAGACTCAAGTATACACAGATATCCTAGACTTCCTTGGGAATTTACTTTGTAGGTCACCAAATGGGAAACTAGTGGTGAGTGACATAATGGCATGAAGGTGACAGGGTTACATGAGCACTTGGAGAACATTCTAGAAATGCATGAATGGGGAAAAAAATTTTTTTATAAAGGGAAAAAATAGGAAAAATCCTTACCTAACCTTTCTCTTTGGTTCTACAGAATAAGATTGAAGTCTATTTTACATTGAAAAATCAGTTAATACAGATTTTTAAAGTATTGGGTAGCAGAAGCACAGGATTCAAACTTTTAAGATTTTTGTGTGTAGTCTCCTTAAACTATATGTTAAGATTTCCAATTTTTTAAGAATATATTTTTATTGATTTCAGAGAAGAAGGGAAAGAGAGACAGAAAGAGAAAGAAAAAAACTCAATGATGAGAGAGAATTATTGATTGGTGGCCTCCTGCATGCCCCACACCAGGGATCAAGCCCACATCCTGAGCATATATCCTCACTGGGAATCGACCTGTGACCTTCTGGTTTATAGATTAATGCTCAAACATTGACATACTGGCCAGGCTCCAATTTTTTAAATGTAAACACAGGTCCATGCATTTTTATTAACTATATGTTTTGTACCTTTCATGTGCCAAATACGTATCATACATAAGTGTGTTTAATTATCACAACAAACTTAAGAGGAAAGTGTATGTCTTTTGCTTTGACAGATGAAGGAACTGAGTGAAAAACTTGAGACTCAACTTCACTCAGTGGTGGTTCTGAGATTCGAAGTAAGGTTTTTTAGGTCCCAAACATATGCTGGTTTTGTTGATTTGTTTTACACAGCTAGATATATACGAATATATAATTTAAATATAAAATATAATATATGACTTATACTCATTTATATGTAACAACTTAAGTTCTATATTACAAGTTTTGGTCAGTTCATAAATTTACAGAAGTTTATTTAAAAATTGGGTAGCATATTTGGAATGATGGAGTTGCAGGTGGATGGGCAGAGGGGTGAGAAGTAGGAAACAGCTTTAAATAATTGGGAAGAAGACATTCCATCTCATGGATATTTTTCTAGGTTGAGCTGAGAGAGTATCAAAGGTGGTGGAGAGAGCATATTTCCCTTTCTTGTTCTGGGTTTGGGGCTCGAGGGAAAGGAATATACGTCATTGAACTTCACTTTGTCTGCCTGCACTGTAAACATGGCAATATGATTGGGTCAAAATGAAAAAGAAATTATGGGTAATGGAGTGAGACTGGTCTTCTTTTATGCCTCATTACACAAGCTCTGACCTGTTTCCAAATACAAGAGACATTTTAAGAAATTAAAATATCGGAGAATCCAAGATGGCGGCATAGGTAAACACCTACACTGCTGCCTCGCACAACAATTTCAAAACTACAACTAAAAGACAGAACAGACATCATCCAGAACCACAGGAAAGCTGGCCGAGTGTAAGTTCTACAGCTAGAAGGAAAGAGAGGGGCTCACAGAAACCCAGAGGAGCTGCAAAAAGCCGAGGTACTGAGACGTGCGGGCTGAGAGAGCGGGTGCCGGAGTACCTGGCTGGCTTTCTCTGGCGGGAGGGAAACGGAGACTCCCAAGGGCATTGAACCCCCTAACTTACGACACTAAACCCTAGATCCAGCCGAAACTTATATGGGGGGAGTTTGGACTGTGAAAAGGGAGAGATGCACGGAAATTTAGGGAAGTCGCAGAAGATCAGGTCCGGTCTCGCACGCGCATGGTGCTGCGCGGAGGACAGATTGCTGATTGTGCTGCTGGCTTTCGCCAGTGGGCGGGAGACAGACCCTTCGAACTGTGCCACTTCTGATTCCACTGGGCCCCTGTTTCGGGCGAAACCCTGGGGACCTAGTCTCCTGTGGTCCTAGTGCGCAGGGGAGCTGGAAAGGCAGCGGTTGGAGGCACTGCGGGTGCGCTTGCGCACAAGGACCACTCTAGCGATTACCCAGTCACGTGAGACTCAGGGGCCTGGAGGGTGGGGCCGACTGGAAGGCAAGGCGGTCCCTTAAGACCTGAGACTCCACCCATCCCAAGCTCAATAGAGGCTTCTGCGGCTTTGCGTCTGGTATCATAAAGCTGAATTCAACACAGAAGTTTCCCCGGCATAGTGAAAATCCTGAGACAAGGGAAGGGATCACAAACAAAAAAACAAACAAAAAAAACAACGACTGGATATAGAGTTCAAAACCACACTTATAAGGTTTTTCAAGAATATGCTAGAAAAGTTGGATAAATTTAGTGAGACCCAAGAGGAGATGGAAAAGGTCCAACTAAAGATGATAAAGGACCAAATAGAAATTAAACATACGCTGACTGAAATAAAAAATATTATAGAGTCCTAACAGCAGACTAGAAAAAGGCAAGAATCAAGTAAAAAATTTGAAATATAAAGAAGCAGACAGCATTCAACTGGAAAAGCAAGAAGAGAAAAGAATCCAAAAATGTGAGCATAATGTAAGGAGACTCTGGGACAGCTTTAAGCATACCAACATCAGAATTGTGGGGGTGCCAGAGGAAGAGAGAGAGCAAGATACTGAAAACCTATTTAAAGAAATAATGACTGAAAACTTCCCACATCTGGTAAAAGAAATAGACTTACAAGTCCAGGAAGCACACAGAACCCCATATAAAAGGAATCCAAAGAGGACCACACCAAGACACATCATAATTAAAATACCAAGAGCAAAAGAGAATATTAAAAGCAGCAAGAGAAAAACAGTTTATTACCTACAAGGGAGCACTCATACGACTGTCAGCTGATTTCTCAACAGAAAGGATGCAGGCCAGACGGGAGTGGCAAGAAATATTCAACATGATGAATAGCAAGAACCTATAACCAAGAATAATCTATCCAGCAAAGCTAACATTCAGAATTGAAGGGCAGATAAAGAGCTTCACAGATAAGAAAAAGCTAAAGGAGTTCATCAACTCCAAACCAGTATTATATGAAATGCTGAAAGGTACTCTTTTAGAAGAGGAAGAAGAAAAAGGTAAAAGCCAAAAAATTATGAACAACAAATACATATCTACAAGTGAATCTAAAAATTAAGTGAATTAAAAATTTGATCAACAGAATAAATTGGTGAATATAATAGAATCAGGAGCATAGAAAGGGAGTGGACTGATAATTCTCAGGGGGGAACGGGTGAGGGGTGTACAGGGAGAGACTGGACAAAAATCATACACCTATGGATGAGATCAATGGGAGGGAGCTAAGGGCAGAGGGAGGGGAGGGAGCTGGTTGGAGGGGTGCTATGGAGGGGAAAAAAAAGAAACCAATGTAATAATCTGAATAATAAAGATTTAATTTAAAAAAAAGTAATAAAAACATCATCATCACGATCATAATAATCCAGTACATTGTTCGTTTTGAGGCAGGCAAGACTTTATATAAACAGGATACTTGAAAATTAGCCCTATTGCAATCAGTGGTTCAGAATTTAAGGACAAGAATCAACTGACTCTTTTGTCCTTGGATCAACAAGTGGATTAAATCCCACAATGAAGATCATAAAATACAGTTTCCTGCATGTTAGATTTCCCTAGATCTATGTAATATCTGCTTCTGACTCAGCCAGAGAAGAAGAGATTTTTGTACCCAGGAAGTAGGTAGCCTCGCCATTATTGAAGGGTTCTGTATCATGTGTTTGGATTCTTATCTGAGGAGGGATGTGAATGTCTGGGAAATGTTCAGAGAAAAACCACACACATTCTTGAGCCATTTAGTGCCATTGTAGAATGTAAGATGCAGTTTGCAAAAATCTCCAAGGCACCTTGCAGAAGAACCTGCCTGTGGCCTCTCCTCATGGCCTAAAATTTGGACAAGAGAAGATGAGGAAGCCAGCGAAGGAGGCAGTGCATCTCCGTGATCAGGTTTTGAAAGGAGACTTGGTTAGCACAGGTATGGAGAGATGCCCCAGTGGCTTCCAAGTCTGGCTGCACATCAGAATCACCTGATGAGAAATTTAAACTACACAGACCTAGGCCCTACATGTCCTACATCGGAGACTGTCCACCCTCTGGGACAGTGGGCTCTCCTGGGACACTTGCGAAAAATACTAATTCCTGGGTTGGTTCTAAAGAACAGACAGCTGGGAAGCACTGCACTGTAGTGTCGGGTCAAGAGCGGATAACAGACTGTTTTATATTGACTTTAAGTCTATGAAGATTAGTCATGCAAGGGGTAGTGGGCTCTGCCATAGGGCCAGACTGTGGAAGGAAATCTTTGGGCTGGACAGAAGAGGTGTTTCCTATAGATGAGGGCTGTGTGATTCTGAACTGACTTCTTCCAGGAAGTCACAGAACTGTGGTCTCAAACCACCAGGGTTCTATGTTTACCACTTCTAAGGGATAGCACAAGTGAAGGGGCAGGAAATCACAGAGGCACACTGATGTGCATCCTGTGACTCACTTGAGACTAGGGACCATTCTGCACTCATCTTTATGGTCTTGGCTGCCCCTCTTCTCAGCACTAAAATGGTGTGTCTGGGGGGCTCTGCAAATAGGAAGATATGTTTCTGTGTCCTGAACAGTTAACGGTTCCTTGTAGTAGGACTTTCCTCCCTCTTCACCCCCCTTCCCCACGAGGCCTTATTGAGCTCTTACCTTTAGTGACTTTGGAGCAGTTCTTCAACTTCAGGTGGAGATGAGATGTGGCTTTGTCCCTGGACTCCAGAAACACCCCAGAGGGTTTTCATCTATTCAGATAGTCCCAAGCCATCTATTGCTTCCTCACTCTTGATCTGTACTTGAGTGCTCCAAAGTGTGAACTCCACTCTGGAATTTCTCAAGATACATTCTTAACATTTTTGGAGCCCTCTGTATCTCAGCAACACTATGAAGTGCCTGTTACCTGTATGAGGCACAAGAGTGGGACACAAAAACAGGGAAGTTTAAAAGCCACCCTTCCCTTGATGTGGTTTCACTTTACCTAGGAAGGTAAAGCCAGTATCTGTTTATATTTGGACATGAAACCAGACAGGGCAGCAGCAGGTGAGCTGTATGGACAGCTTGTGGACTGGGGCATCTCTCCATGGGTGAGTGGTGGGGAGGCCTCCACCAGGAGAAATCTGGCCTAGCCCCTGAGGAGTGGGGGCGGCTTCAGACCAGAGGTCTCAACCCTGGCAAAACAATTGGTTCATTTTGGGACGGTGAAAATCATAAGCTGGGGCATGCCTCCACCTTCCTACACCCTGGTCCCCTAGGTCAAGGTAGGGCCTAGGTCTGTGTAATTTAAATTTCTCATCAGGTGATTCTGATGTGCAGCCAGGATTGGGAGCCACTCATTGAGAATGTATGAACTATAGTGGACAGTTTCCTTTTCTGATGGCCACCACCAAAATCCTGATGGAAGAGATCTGAACAAGGTGTCAAACACTTTGAGAGCAAGCCTCTGTAGTGCTGTTGCTGCTGGTGGGGCAGTGTAACACGCAGCCATGATTATGCCCATTGGTTCAGGTCCTAATGTTTGTTAGCAAGTGCTTCATGTACATGATTTCTAGTTTTCACAACATCCCATAAAAATAGATTTATTATTTATGTTTTACAGTTGAGGACATTGTGGCTGGGAGTTTTAGTAGTTTGCTGATGGTCACCGGACTTTAAGTGATTAAGTGGGATTCTGATACAGAAACACACTTTCCCCCGTCATTTTCCATTGTTTCCCATAGTGTCCATGTGGGAATTACTGAATGGCCCAGTGGGAGAAGAGTTAGGGGACCTTTTAGGGGCAGGTGGCAGTGCTGGGAGCAGAGGAGCCTGGCTCGCTCATAACCTGGAGCTCTGCACAGTGACACAGGGTGGCTGCGGACGAAAGGGAGAGCACACCAGCTGTGCAGTGACACACAGCAGGGATTTGTCCTGACCAATCTCTCTGAGCTGCACCTTTGAAGTGGGCTAAAGCCTCCCTTGCAGGGCTGTCAGGATGAAGGGAAGTGGTATTGTCTGTAATTATTTTACTTGACCCCACACTGTGCCTCACTATGCCCATTACAGCTTTATTTCCTGCTGTCTTTCCATCCTTTTCTTTATTTCCCTTCTCATGCCCTTATTACATAAGAGTCTGGGTCACAGTGGTAGCTTGGTGTGTCCACTCTAAACTATACATCATCTTTTTTGAATCTTTCATTCAGCTTTGTGTTACAGAATCTGCAATAGGTCCCCAGTACAACCCAATTAGGTATAAACTGCTCTGGCGGCATTCAGAACCCACTCAAATCTTCTTCAGCCTTTTACTCCTTCTAATTTTAACTCTCATTGCTTGCCCCTGAAACCCAAAATCAATCAGCTGAGGCTCTTGGCCACTTCCATTATGAACCAACACCAGGGATTCTCTTTTGTGGCTTTGAAATACTTTTCTGTCCACCCTTCAACATCCTGTAGATGGGTGGACACTCAGAGCTCACAGGGCATTTCTTGCTAACTTTTCTGTGAAATTCCATTCTACCCCTTTGTAAAGCTGACTCAGTAGATTGTAGCCCCGTGAGGTCAGAATCCCGCTGCCTTCACTTCTGTATCACTGGGCCATACTAAGTATTCAAACATGCTTGTTGAAACCAAATGACTAACTCACAGTCTCCCGCTGCTTTCCAGGCTAACCAGAAAAGCCCTTGGAGCTCCTGTAATAGGACTTTGTTTGGAAAGTGCAAACTGTGGATGGCCATCGCCTTTATTTTCCTAGGTTTCATTGTAGTGATCATCATAAGTTTATGTCTTATTGGAGGTAAGAGGATTTACAGGTGACTAAATTGACACATTTTAAGATAACTTGTTTAATGCTTATGACTTACACTGAAATGGTATATGTACTCATTGCTATTTCATTATTTATAATTTGAGTTTAAAACTGGTGTGGAATGTGTTATATGGGTGGGAGAAATACATGATTCTTGTTTTGCTGTTTATTTTATAAGCTCAAGAAGAAGTATGGAAACCACTGTTTCACTTTAAACTCTGCCCATTGGATCTTGAAGATTCTTAAATTTTTAACTTATTTAAACACTAATAGATATATTTTTGTATCTCTAAACCTATTTGGTTGCCTAATTTCTTATAGTTTGTTTAGTAAAAATAATTATTGTACTTCACCTTATATAACTGGTTTATGATTATCATGATAAAATAATGAATAGTGTATCTGAAAGTTTAAAAACTTGATAGAACCGTGTGCCTGTAAGCTGTCATTATTTGAGCTTATTTTGGACATAACTGTATTGTATTTATGTTGTATGTATGTATAAAACAAAAACATGATGCTAACTGTATGTTTACATAATTATCTCATTTAAAAATGATTTATCATGAATATAAAAAGTAATGTGAGATCAGATTTTTCTTTGTAGTCTTGTGGCCTACCCTTTAGGATTCTAATGTATTTTGAAATCATTTTTCCAATTTATTAAAAATTATTTATGAATATTTAAAAAACTTTAAAGTTAAGGTATAATTGACATATCACATCTATTAGTTTCAGGTGTACAACATCATGATTCAATATTTATAGACATTGTGAAATGATTACCACAATAAGTTTAGAAGCCTCTTTTTTTAAATGACTGCATTGGTAATCTTCCATACTATTTTAAAGTCTTATAGGTGGTTTCCAATTTTTTATGATTATCACCAGAGGCAGTCATTTCAATTCAAAACAGGAGAGAAGAAAACTGTTTTTAGTTATATGTATGAGCGATGGTAGGAGAAGGGAACTCTTCGGGTGGGATACTCTTGAGGGTGATTCAGTTCCATGAGGATTGGGGTTGAGTCAGACTCTCCACAGCAAACCTAGTCAGAGGATGAGCACAAGAGGGGAACCCCCTGGGTCTCTCTGGAGGAGTCCTGAGAATTCTTCTCAGGAACTGCATTTGCCATTCACTTCCCACTCTCCCCCCTCCCAATCCCTTCATATCCTTTCCCAAAGTTGTATGGCCCCTGAAGTAATTGAAAACATTTGATAACATGTGCCAACCTCACACTGACAACAGTGTCAATATGAGGCACCATGTTTACTTACTTAGGACATTGTTGAGGTGGGATAGATCATTCTTTGAGGCCATAGGCTGGTTTTGAAGTGGGGAGAAGATAATAAGAGGTATTACACCTCTTCCATCATGCTGAGGACAATTGTTTTTCTGTGAGCATTGGTACTCCCTCTTCCCATCAACTCCTACATGTGGATGTGGAAACTGAAGTTGAGTCACACAGCCTTTCCTATAACAATTAGCTGCTGATGCCATCCTAAAAGTTGAGGACTTGTCTGTTGGCATCTGGGGCCCAAAACAAAGAATGATGCAACAAAGCTAGGTGTTCAACATCTGGGATTCTAAAGTGCAAGACTCAAGAGCTGTCTTCCATTCCCAAAAGTTATCTGGTCCCTTCAGCTCATAAAGAGCAATCTGCAGAGGAAGGGATTCTATTTCTCTCAGCAGTTTCTCAGGGGACATCCAAGTTCAAAGGATGGTATTCAGGGAAGACCTTTTTAACACTTGTAGTGCAAACTTCATTTTCTATTTTAGAAAATTGTATTCTTAAAATGTTAATACTGTAAAGGACATTTTCAAACTCTGCTATTCTTTTAAATCAGAGAAATACTTTTATTTTACTTGGCACCTCAAGGGTTTGGGCCTGTGAGAGAATCATGATAGACAGTGGAGTTGCAATAGGTGCAAAAGGGTGGGACAGGGCTCCCTTTTGTGAGTCTCAGCCTCTTCCTAAGCAGCTCTGTAGGTACTCTGGGATGACAATCTGCAAAGATCAGCCATTGCCTAATTGCCACGCCCACTGATAGGAATCAAATACTTGTAGAACTTCTGAGCATTCTGTGGAGAATGCTGCTGTCTGGGAAAAGGACATTGTCTAGAGCAATAGTTCTCAACCTTTTCTAATGCCACGACCCTCTAATACAGTTCCTCATGTTGTGGTGACCCCAACCATAAAATTATTTTCGTTGCTACTTCATAACTATAATTTTGCTACAGTTAATGAATTGTAATGTAAATATCTGTGTTTTTCGATGGTCTTAGGAGTCCCTGCTAGCGGTTCTCAACCTGTCGAGACCCACATGTTATGGTTGGGGGTCACCACAACATGAGAAACTGTATTAGAGGGTTGCGGCATTAGAAAGGTTGAGAACCACTGGTCTAGAGAGTCAAGGGCTATACATGTGTTCATCCAGGTTCACTAAGAAGTGAGGCTCACTGGGAACTACATTTGCCATTCTTCTCTCCCTTCCCTTCTTCTCAACTCTGTAATCTCATGTCTTAGGGTTCTGTAGTTCTCAGAGTGAATCTCAGTGGCAGAGATGTTAGTAACTATGGAGTTGGAGTGGACACAGTAAGGGACAGATAGTACACACATCCTAGAGCCCAAAGTGTAACTAGTTGGGGAAAAGACAATGGAGTACCGAGGGTGAGGTGCTGGGTGGGAAGGTGCATCTTGTCACTGACATTGTTAAGAATGCCAGCAGAGCAACCTATGGTCGTTTTATTATTGATTCTCTGTAAATTGTGCACCCCTTATTGTCTGCACCTGGGGTGGGCTCTCCTGCCACTCTACCTGTCGAATGCTTTTGAAGTAATGGTAAATTCAGGGTCATGGCTCAGCCCAAAGTGCTGAGCCAGGGCTGCATGCACAATGCAAAAGAGAAGATAGCACTCTCACAAGCTCACATAGACAGTGAGATCATTTTAAATGAAAAGTGTTATGAGCAGGGCCCAGGGAATCCTATTGAATTCAGAAGTCTTTAGGGAAAAAGTTAGTAATGGATTCTCTCCTCCCCAAGTAATGAGCAATTCCTTGGTGTGAAAAGTAAAAGGGGGAAAAGGTAACAACAACAAAAACAAACAAACAAACCCCAAAACACACACAAAAAAAACTTTCCCTCTCTCTAAGATATCTTCTTTCTGAATAATTTGGAGAATCATTTAAGCATTCTCAAGAGTTCTATTTTCTCTATTAATTTGCCCCAACCAGGGAGGAGACAGATGCTGAGTAACACCTTTCTAATGACCCTTTTCTTGGATTGGGCAAAATATTTAAAATGTTATGAAAACCAAACTGTGACAAGTAAATGCATTCTTAGAAATATGATTTAAAGGTGATCAGATTTAATTATCTGGAATCCTTATGTGATACCCCACAGCATTATGAATTTCTAGCTGACCCCTGTGCTCTCTAACATCTAGACTTTCAGTGAGTAAGGATGCTATGATACCAGCATAGAAGCTGGGACTTTCCAAGTTATGCTGTATTGAGTGGATTTATTTTGCCTGTGAGTTGGGAAAAAAGAACCCCATTTTATGATATTACAAGGTCTTGACAATGCTCCCTGGTGTTGAATGACTCATGGGAAAATCCCAGGAGACAGCATTAGAACACTCCAGATACCAAGTCCTTGCAGGTAGAAACATGATAGCAGGCCTAGTACTTTGAAATTTCTTGGCATTTTCACCTGTTTCTCTTTCCTTCAAGTTGCATATAATCCACCTTCCCAAGACTGCCCCCTTCATCCATGCTCTCCTTAGAATCCTTGCCAGCTGGTTCTGACCTGTGGACCTTCAGAATGATCTATTTCTCTCTAAGTTTCCTCAGGCTTTTCTCTATTTGGGCCTCTTCAAATGTGCTAGCACCATCTCTCCTTCAAAGCAATTTTCCACCAGAATCTTGTCACTTCATTTGGGTGTTTTTTTCTCTTTCTATTCTTTCATTGGCAAACTTCTAGAAAGAGTGGTTTGCATTCAGATTTGCTTCCTGTGCATTCCTAAGCCACTTGTATCCTTTGGCCCCAAATTGTTCTTCCCAAGGTCACCACAATTGTTTGATCATGAAACCTGATGAATGGCCTCTCTCCCATCCCTGAACTATTTGCAGCCTTCAGCTCTGTTAGCTGTGTTGTACTCTTCTGGGTCTACAGAACTCCTGGACTTTAGGTCTCCTGCTCTTCCTTCCTTTGGCCTTCACATGTGGTGCCTTTAATTCAGCTGTTTCACTTTTCACATTCTTCTTTCCCTTGAGGAGCCCACCAAGCATTTGTCTAAATTTAGGCTAATTCTTCAACCCACTAGGCCTCAGTTTCCACATTGGTAAAATATAAGTGATTTGAATCTGAGTCTGAAAATGTATTCAATCTTACTATTTACTAGCCAGTTGACCAGAACAAATTATGCTTTTTCTCTAAGCCTCAATTTCTTTGTTTTAATTTTTTTGATCAATCCTCCCCCTAGGATATTTTTCCCATTGAATTTTAGAGACAGGAGAGAGAGAGAGAAAGAGAGAGAGAGATTGAGAAAAGATACATGGATTGGTTGCCTCCTTCAGATGCCCCAGTTTTTATTAACCTGCAATCTAGGTACGTGCCCCTGATCTGGAATCAAACCCGTGACCCTTCTGGTGCACAGACACTGATTAGGGCTCAATGTCTTTATTTTAAAATGAAAATATTAATGTTTAACTCATAGGTTGATTTGAGGATTGCATAAGGCAAAATATACAAGGGTTATCCATGTGTCTGTACATAGTAGCCATTATTCTTCCTGTTACTTGATATTTTAGAACATTTTTTATTTCTTCTTCTCATCCATATCTAGGTAATGACCAAGTTTTGTCAATTGTTTCTTAGTAGTGTCTTGATAGCAAGGCATCATGCTTCATACTTTATGAGTGTTGGTTTGCATCTTTACCATCATCTACAATGTATATGTTGATGTTTCTGTTGCAGAAACAGCTTCAGAGTTCATTTTAAGTGACTTCCTTAGATCACATGGATAATAAATAGCTGAGCTGGGATTCAAACTAAGTCTGGTTACCTTCAAAGTCAGCTCTATTTCCACTGTCCTGGGTTTTCTCTTTCCTTCCTTCCTTTTTTTTCCCCTCCTTCCTTTATTTTTTTCCCTCCCTGCCTTCCTTCTTTCTTTCCTTCCTTCCTTCCTTGTACTTCCCACTGCTGTCAATTAAAATCTCTCTCTCCCAAAATCTCTCTACTGGTCTCTCTGCCTCCATTCTCTCTTGGTTCCCTTTCATCTGACTCATCACCACCCAATTTACCTCCACCTCCTTCCTGGGATACATTTAACAAGCTCCATTACCTCCTGCAGATACCTCTCTGCTGCCTCATTTCTAATATTCCAACCAAAGAGCTTGTTTTGTATACCTGAAATTGTACTTTATATGTTTTAAGCTTTTTAAAACACAATAACACATTGTTTTCTCTACATGGAAAGTTCTGTCCAGATAGTCTCATTAGTAACAGACAAGCTTTGCTGACTAGGTAAAACCATTGCTATGGTTGCTATTATTTTTTTATTTAATAAATCTTTATTGTTTAGGTTATTACAATTGTTACTCTTCCCCCCCCACCCTCCATAGCTCCCCTCCACCCAGCTCCCACCCCTCCCTCTGCTCTTATCTTCATCCATAGGTATATGATTTTTGTCCAGTCTCTCCCTGAACCCCTCATAGCCCTTCCCCTCTGAGAATTGTCAGTCCACTCTCTTTCTATGCCCCTGATTCTATTATATTCACTAGTTTATTCTGTTCATCAGATTTTTAATTCACTTGATTTTTAGATTCACTTGTTGATAGATACGTATTTGTTGTTCATAATTTTTATCTTTACCTTTTTCTTCTTCTTCCTCTTCTTAAAGAGAACCTTTCAGTATTTCATATAATACTGGTTTGGTGTTGATGAACTCCTTTAGCTTTTTCTTATCTGTGAAGCTCTTTATATGCCCTTCAATTCTGAATGATATCTTTGCTGGATAGGGTATTCTTGGTTGTAGGTTCTTGCTATTCATCACTTTGAATATTTCTTGCCACTCTCATCTGGCCTGCATAGTTTCTGTTGAGAAATCAGCTGACAGTCATATGGGTGCTCCCTTGTAGGTAATTAACTGTTTTTCTCTTGCTGCTTTTAATGTTCTCTCTTTGTCTTTTGCTTTTAGTATTTTAATTATGATGTGTCTTGGTGTGGTCCTCTTTGGATTCCTTTTGTTTGGGTTCTGTGCACTTCCTAGACTTGTAAGTTTATTTCTTTCACCAGGTAGGGAACTTTTCAGTTATTATTTCTTCAAATAGGTTTTAAGTATCTTGCTGTCTCTCTTCTTCTGGCACCCCCATAATTCTGATGTTGGTATGCTTGAAGTTGTCCTAGAGGCTTCTTACACTATCTTCACATTTTTGTATTCTTTTTTCTTTTTGCTTTTCCAGGTGAGTGTTTTCTGCTTCTTTGTATTTCAAATCTTTGACTTGATTCTTGTGTTCCTCTAGTATGTTATTAGGTCTCTTTATAATATTTTTTATTTCAGTCAGTGTATGTTTAATTTCTAGTTGGTTCTTTTTCATCTCTAGTTAGTCCCTTTTCATCTCCTCTTGGGTTTCGCTAAATTTATCCACCTTTTCTAGAAAATGTTTGAAAAAACCTTCTAACTGTGGTTTTGAACTCTATATCCAGTCATTTGTTATCCTCCATTTCTTTTGTTTGTGATCTGTTCCTTTGTCTCTGCATTTTCACTGCTTCCCTGAGTTGGTAGAGTAGCTTTGTGTGCTAGGTGTCCTATATGGCCCAGTAGCTCCACCTCTCCAGTTACCTGAGGTGGACACTCTTGGTGCACCCCTTTGTGGACTATGTGTATAGCCTTGTTGTAGTGAAGTCTTGATTATTGTTGGAATCACTAGGGGGAATTGACCTCCAAGCCAATTGGTTGTGAGGATCAGCTGTGTCTACGCCAGGAGAACTTCTGTGCTGGAGTCAGCCTTATCATACAAGACTTGTAAAATTGTAAAAGCCTCTGTGTTCAACTTGGATGGGGTGGAGTGTCAAGGCTGAGCAGTCAGCCCTGCCCTATGTGGCAGTCCCTGGGTCTCAGTGTCCCATGGTAATCACTGCAGTCCTCTCTGCATGCTTGTGGGCCTCCAGACCTCTGCCTTTCTGGCTCCCCTGAGTTTCTGTGCATTCCAGGGACGTGTATGAGTCTGGGTTCCCAGGATCTCCCTGAAACTGGGGTTCAGTACAGTCAGAAGTGGATTTCAGTGCAGTTGGGAGATTCTGTCTTCCTCTCACTAGAGAAAACCAGTGGCACAATCAGCAATCAGCCTTCTGTGTGTGCACTTGCGCTCGTGAGGCTCCAGACCTCTGCCTTTTGCAGCTCCCCGAAGTTTCCATATACTCCTCCCTTTTCATGATAGTCCAGACTCCCCCCATATGAGTCTCGCCTGGAACTGAGGTTCAGTGCAGTTGGGAGTTTCCATTTCCCTCCCACTAGAGGAAGCTAGCTAGACACTCCACCACCTGTTTCTTTCCATGCGCATGTCTCCATATCTTAGCTTTTTGC
The DNA here is from genome assembly GCA_011751065.1 of Lasiurus cinereus. Lineage (NCBI taxonomy): Eukaryota > Metazoa > Chordata > Mammalia > Chiroptera > Vespertilionidae > Lasiurus > Lasiurus cinereus. The sequence goes on along the minus strand of JAAGEH010000286.1, from coordinate 9,037,911 downwards.
AGCTCCTCTGAGTCTCCTTGAGTCCCTCTCTTTACTTCTAGTTGTATAATTTTCACTCAGCCAACTTTCCTGTAGTTCTGGATGATGTCTGTTCTGTCCTTTAGCTGTAGTTTTGAAATTGTTGTGTGAGGCAGCAGTTTAGGTGTTCACCTATGCCACCATCTTGGTTTCTCCTCACTATGGTTGTTATTTTAACAAAAATTTATTTAGCCAGATCTTGGGACAGATTCATTATTCGATGATACAAATTAAATATATGTCAGGACTATTATTATTGGAAATATCTTTTCAGATGGCATCTCTTGATGGCCCTTGAGTTCAGCAGTTATGTGAATTCTGTATCCACTCCCTGGCATCCCCTTTTCCTTTCCCAGGCACTGATATCTACTTTGGAAATGTGCACAGTGGGTATAGAGCTCAAAAATATCCAATGCAGCATTATTTATGGCAGTGGAAATCTGAAAACACTAAAAGATGTAAGAAAATGAGCAAGCCAGTTATGAACATTATGCAGCTATTAAAGTGATCTTTGCAAGGAATTTCTAACACATGGGGAATGGCTTTTTATGTATTAACAGCAACAACAACAACAGATTGGAGACAAGTAACCAATGAGAGTAGCAAACTTCATAAGCAGTATACAGATGACCTTTTCATTAAGATCCCAATATATAATATAAAATAAGGGGGAAACCCCTTTTTATTGCAGAATTTATCAATATCTTGCTTTGCTACAGATTCCTGTATGTTGTTGTCAGACAAAATAATGTAATGAATGACTTACAACAAATAAAGATGCATGAGTATTTCCTGTGTTTGGGGTCCCCAAGAGCTACCACTAGATTCAGGGAGTGCTGGGAGGACTCAGCACGTAGTTGTGGAGATGACTGTGATTTATTACAGCTAAAGAATAAAAAGTGAAATGCAGAAGAAGCAAGTGTCCAAGAGTCCTTTCCTGGTGCAGTCCCACAGGACACACTTCATTCCTCTAACAATGAGTTGTGTCAACAAGCTGTGAAATCTTTCCACTAGGGAAGTTCATTTGAGACTCAGTATCAAGGGTTTTAATGGGGTTGGTCACATAGACAGCCTCTGCCTGGCCCTATTAACATTCCAGACTCTCCAAAGGAAAGATGTTCATCATTAGCTGTGTTGTTTGTACAAAGAGTGGAGGCACAGTGAGCCGCACTTATCAGGGAATGGCGGGAGCCTTTCTGAAACCTAAGTTCCCAGAGACTAGACACCAGTCTTGAGTAGCTGGACCTTTCTAAGCTGGCAGTCTCAACTGCTCTGTGAGCTCTTCTCCACATAGTCTCTTGCTCCTCATGTCTCACCTTACCAAACTGTCTCAGAGAGTAAGTCCCAGATTCTTCCTTCTTTTCACCCGCCCTTTCATCAGAAACACTGAATTGGTCCCACTGGGGTCTTTTTTAAGTCCAGTAAAATAGGCTGATTATGTTATTTTTAAAACTTGGGAATTGAGAAAAAAGTCTATGGCAAGTTCCACCCACCTACACCTTTCTCAGGTCAGAGAGCTGGTCTGTGCGTGGGCTCAGATGGTGAGGCTGAGGCAGAATTAGGATCATAATTAACACCGTGAGTTTCAGCTTCTAACTCCTGGCTCCTGACTTTGTGTGCTTTTCCTTGAGCTTTGACTGCATAAAAATCAGTTAGCTCAGACATTAGAGCACAAGCAGCCACACAGAACTCATTGTCCTGTTCACCCCGGGGCTCTGAGTGCAGTTTGGTTTCTCTTCTGCAAACAGAGTGTGTCAACATTCCTATCCTGTGAGATGTATTCTTGAGTGATGACTTCATGCCCATGTCTCCATGGGAGATTTCAAGACATGGGCTCAAATGCTCATAATCGAGTCCCGCTCTGTTCTGGTCCATAATGATTCCTTTGACCACTCTCCCCATCACCCATTGTTTGTCCCCCTGTCCTGACTGTCCCCCAGCATCTGCCTTGACACCTATGTACATAACTAAGCTGCAGGTTCAGTTTTAACAAAAAAAATTTCACGTTCTTCCCACTCCATCCCACTGGCCTTTGGCCTTTCCCTCAGTCTGTGTTCAATGAAAGCTGAGATCCCTATGGCATAAAACAAACAAATAACATGTTTATCATGATGGAGGGAAGACACTGTCTTTATTTTGTTTGACCAAGAGGGGAAAACATTTCTGTTCATACTTGCTTACGCTTGCCTGGCTTTCTCCTTGACTAGTGCTCATTGTTTTGTTTTGTTTGTCTTTAAAGTGTATCAACCAATGAATAAGTTTATTACTTTATGTATATGTGTTTTTTAACTTTTCTTTCCATCTTCCACTCTTTTTAGTAACTTACATCGATGAAGATGAAAATGAAGTACTTGAATTATCATCAAATAAAACATTCTTGATCATGCTAAAGATTCCAGAGGAGTGTGTTACTGAAGAGGAATTGCCTCACCTGCTCATGAAAAGGGTAATTGGACCTTATGCATTGTTTACTGAGTTCAAACATTAGAATATGGATTCTGTTACAACAGTAGGCATAGAGCCACAGAGTAAGTAGCTTCAAGCTTGGATATTTTTGGTCTGAATTTTGGCAGAAATAGATACTTATAAACAGACTTCCTGTTGTGCAAAACCAGAGGGAAGAGCCTTGACCTCCAGCTTAAAGGAGGATAAAGTTTTGTTTCTTTACTCTGCTCTTACATTTGATTTAATTGTAGCTTCACTGAGGGTCTATGATGTGCTAGACCATATGCCAAGTGCCAGGGCCACAACTTCTGTGCTGTTAGTGGGGATTCACAGCCCAAGTAGGGGAAGCAACTAAGTTGATAGTACAAAATGGTATGATATATTCTATTGTCGAGTTGCATATAGAATGCTTTACAACCACAGAGTTCGGGGAGAGGGGTGGCATCTAGACTACTGAGGTGGAGATGGGAACTTGGAAGGCCTCCTGAAGGAGGAGATTCTTGGAATGAGGATCTGACAGCAGTGTACTATGGCCTCCACATGCTATGTGGTGGGGACTTTCAGAGATGAAGCTGAGCAGGAAGGGCAGTTTTCCTACTCTTGGGTAAAACACTAAAAGATTTTAATCTGGAGGTTGACAGGGTCAACTTTCATTTTCACATTTCCGTGCAATGGTGAAAAAACACTGTAATAGAGTATAGTTAGCATTGTGGTAGGCCAGATGAAACAGGGAGCCTTGAACTAGGATGATGTCAGGGGGAAGAAGGAAGATTCAAGTGAGACTTAAGAAGTCTTCTCATTCAATAAGATTTAATGGCTGGTTGGGTATGGGAATGAGGAGAGGGTGAATGTGGCCCTGTGGGTGAATGTGGAATGATTTATTAGATTTATGGGGTGGGAAGTTCAGGGGAATGGAGCCCTCTGTGAAATATGGGTGCTTTGTAGCCAGACCAGAAGGGTCAGGTGGGGCAATCCTGGTCATCCTGTCAGAGACAGTGTGTTTCACAGCCAGACACAAAAGGTTTTGATCTTTGAAGCGATAGGTTGAATTGGTGAGTCCTCTTCATTTGGCTTCCATTTGACTCTGACCAAAGCTCCCGAAGGAGGCACTTCCATCTCAGTCGCTCCTGAGTCAGCTCTGAGTCCCCAGGGGATAACTCTATTACTGCTTTGATCACAGGAGTTAGTGCTCTGGGAAGATCATCCTTGGTTTCTCTTGCTCCTCCTTTTCCTGGTTTATATCTCCTCTGTAGTGCCCTTTTCCTCCCTTCCTTCCAGCTGCTTCAGGAGCAAGTTGCAGAGTGAAGAGCCTCTTGCTGCTTTCCTCTTGGTTGCTTTTTAAATTGAGGGTTTGCATTTGATGAGCAGAAATGAAATGAATCAGCAGCCACACATGTCACCTGTTACAGGCTGCACTCTCTATGTCAAAGGGAAATGGATGTTAATCATTCACCTGAGACCCATATCTCTCACACAGAGCAGACATGAGCAGACTCTATGGGTGTTTTCGACTTATCACTGTGTAGTGGCAAAGGAACTGAGGTGCTTTCTGGGCCAAGGTCGTAGGCCTCTGAACCGGTTTCTTCTCTAATCAATGAGAATCACTGAGTTCTCCCTGTGTAGCCACAGGTGCATATGAATTGCATAGAAAGAACCTCGTAAAAGATTTTTAAAAAATTATCTGATTTGCAGATGACAAAAGTAGGGTGCAGTGAAGTGAAAAGATTCCTCTCCCTTCTTCCCCCCACGGCTTCCCAATCAAATATGTTCAGGATCAAAAATGAGGAACTTGGAGATATCACTATTTTATTATCAGGTTGAGAATCCCCCTTTCTTCCATTAGGCTAGCTTTCATAAGTTTCTAGAGAAGGAAGGTAAGTGGGAATGTTATGTCCCCTCTTCTGCTTTATTGTTTTGCATTTGTGAACACAGTTTTCCTAGCCCCTTGTCATATCTCCCCACCTGAGTGCTGTCTTAGGGTTGGGGCCATTTCTCTGCTAAAGTCAGCCTGTTAGTTATGTGCATGTGCTGGATGCAGGAGTTAGCATGACACTTATGATAACCTAAGAGAGGGTATTTCTCTTATAGTATTCTGAAAGCAGCTTTTTAATTAGCCACTAATCCTGACTCTGATAATCAGCTCACCAGGCTCCTAGCTCAGTCTGCACACAGTCTCATAGGCACAGCATGGGAGGCCCCAGCACAAGGGGTGAGGAGCACCTCCAGCCCCTCTCCCAGTTTTCTGTTTGTTTTTTTTCCCCCAAAGTAATTAGTGTGGTTAACAGCTCCCAAATATATAAGTATATCTTAATTATAGCAGGAGACTATGCCACCTAAAAGAACCTTCCAGTGGACACTGAAAGTGATCTAGTGTACTACTCCATCTCTTAAATTTTTAACTTGAATTTTTTCTGAAAGCCTACAAAACACTGTGCTAGGTCTGTAGGATTAACAAAGGAAGGAAGGGAGGGAGGGAAGCAATAGAGAAGGTTGGAAGGAAGGTGTAAACAGGAGTATGTCCAAATTCTTAGATAATTTTTATGAGTTTGTTTGAGCAAACTGATATGGCAAAACACAAAATCTCAAATGCTCTTAAGAATGACTGGTGGTTTCTTTTATACCATGGGAATTAAGGAGAAAACATAAGGAAGATTATATAAAGGTGTGAGAAAGCAAGGCAGGGAAATCTCTGTGATGGAATTACAGAATAGTTAAAAAGATTATATTTTCCCTGTGGCTCTGAAAAAGAGGAATACTCCTGGCATTTCAAAGTTTTGTTAACCAAGATGCCTAGATATACAACAGCAATGGATAGAATTTGCTTATGGCAAATTAAAACAATGTAAAGCACAATGTTATACTCTTCAAACTGGCAAAAATCTAAAAATATGGTAATACTAAGTACCAGCAGGGCTATCGGAAATGGATCATTTCTACTTTCCTGAGAGAAAAGTAAGATGAAGAGCAATTTGGCAAGATTTAGTTCCTTTGCATATGTGCCTACTTGTGGACCCATCAAGTCCATTTCTTGGCATTTCTTCACATATGTGTAAGAAGAGAGGCACAGAGATATTCAAGGGTAATAACTTCAGTATAGTTTGTATGTAAATGGGAAAGTTGGTTCAACCATTTAGTGAAATTTGTGTAGGATTTAGGAGTTAGAGTGAAAGGCCTTCATCTCGATGTACCATTATGGGTGAATCTCAAACATAATTTCGAGTGAAAAGAAAAATGAAGTCATAGAAGATTGTGTAGGCTATGATGCATATTTTATTTTAATAAAACACAAATTAAATTATGTAGCGCTCATTACACCAGGATGTATTACATTTATAAAAAACATGCATGAGAAGGAGACATGCCCCTTTAGGACAATGGCTAGCACTAGGCGAGAGAGGAATTGTGTGTAAGTAGAGTAGCTTAGTTTGTTCTATCTCTTAGAATGAAAGGCTGAACTAGATGTGGTAAAACATAAAGCAAAGAAACATGGATAGTGGGAGAAATAGATGGCATTTTTTTAGGATGGCAATATTTCATGCATAAAATAAGAACTCCATTATTTTTACAATTACATACCAGCCCCCCTTGGTCCCATTTTCCAGGGAAAGTGCCCTACCTGAGGCTTAGCATGGCTAAGAAAGGACTAAAGCCCTTGTCCAGTGATGTGCCAGGCCCTGTTCTGCCATCTTCCCAGTCACTGCTCTGTTCTCTCCTGTCTATGTTCTGTGGGGTCTGGGTGGACACAGGCTGCAGACCACTCACTTCATTAAGGCTACAAAGTGTCGGTGCAATACATATAAGATGCTGAAAATCCCAGTCTGGTCACATGATCCTTATCAAATGAGATCCTTTTTCATGAGTGTGAACTTAATTTTTGGTTGGTGCTAGGCCCACCTCTGTCTGCTTCTTGACCCAGAGTATCTGAATAAGTTAGTTTCTAGCTACTGTTGAATCCCCTTTGTCTTAGAGTACTTTTGCTTTGTCAGGTGATAGGCAATAAGATCCAGCAGTCATGTGTGTGATTATTTTACTTGTTCCTGTTTGTTTCAGCTCACAGATGTGTACAGTTCATCCCCATCTCTGAATCGTTATTTTACTTCAGTAGAAATAATGGACTTCAGGTAAGAATGTGGAGAATCTGGAAAGCAACACCACCATTTACCTAGAAGGACCTCCTGAGTCTCAAAGCACAAAGGGAACCAACAATAGAATTGTAGAGTGTCAGTGCTGGGCTCAACTCCCTTATTTTACAAAGGAGAAAAGTGGAACCCAGATTAATTAGGTAACTTAACAAGGTCACACAGAAGAGAGGAAAAGCCAGTATCAGGCACACCATTCCTGTTTAACAGAGAATGCGTAAATGAGCTAAGGGTAGAAATAAAATAGATCTCAGATAGTGATGTGATGGAAAAGATAGAAGCCATGTTTGACTTGTGATTTTGAGGAACACAAGTAATATAGGAGTTCATGTTCCTTGTGTAAAATTAAAAATATAAAGATATATACTACAGGGAAAGTAAAGAGCATAAGTATATAGAGAAGGCATTTGACTATTCTTTAGTATTGTAGGATAAAATTTATCTGAGTCACCGTTATCACCTACTATTCCTAAGATATCCCTGGAATGTGATTATCAAAGGCAATATTCCATTGAAGCCCCCTCTCTAACCATACATTTCCAAAGCCATAATATGAGTAGGTCTGGGAAGGGAAGCACATAAAGCATGTGGTAGTACAATGGGGACAAATGAAAATGGATCTGATATCTGAAAACGCATACAGTGTTAGTTTGCCTTGGCAACATTATTTCTCCTTTATGGATTCTTATGTACATGTGACCTTATAATGACTTCTGTTTTCTTTTAAACTTTATTTCTCAATTAGAGTTTACATTCAATATTATTTTGTACTAGAGGCCTGATGCACAAAATTTGTGCAAGGGGCATGGCCCTTGCAGCTACCCTGGCTGCCTTGGCCCTTGCAGCCCTGGCTTTGTCCAGAAGGTCGTTGGGCTGTCTGGTCTAATTAGCTTTTATTAATATAGATTAATAATAAAATATTATGCTTTTATTATAATAGATTAGTTTCAGATGTTCAGCATAGTAGTTAGACAATCATATATTTTACAAAATGCTTTCCCTGATATTTCCAGTACCCATCTGACACCATACATAGTTATTACAATATTATTAATTATGGATTGAGTAGATTTTTTCTGAGCAGGACGGAAGGGTGGTTTCTTTTCTGGGTTCTTGTCCAGGTTGGATTCGAAGAATGAAGCTATGGACAAAAGATAATAGATGAAAAGAAAATAAGTACAGACTCCCACATGGGGAGGGGGTCCCAAAGTGAGTAGCCCACTAAGCTTCTTTTCCCTAAGGCTTATAAGGTTCATTGTCTCTTGGTTCCCTCCTTATGGGTAGAATATCAACTTCAAACTCAACCCCCTCTGGTGTCCCTTCTCTTTCTCCCCCTTCAGTGGTAGAATTCTCTGTCTCCTGTGAAAATCTGATTTCCTCTTTCTCCCATTTGTCAGCATTTCTCTATTCCCTGTGAAAGTTTGTTTCCTCTTTCTCCCCATACCCTGTGGCTTATCCCTATCTTCTCCGAATGGATGTCTTCTCCCCTTTTCCTATGGTGTACCTTTTGTTCTCTGTGAATGAATGCCTTTGGCAGCCCTAAGCTTCTGACCAACTATGCTTTTCTCCCCCATGAACTCCCCTAATTCCTTAAACTCCCTAAACCTGCCTACTTTACCCCTAAAAACTCCTTTCAACTGTATAACCATATGTTGCACTTTACATCCCATGAGAGTTTTGTAACTACTAATCTTTACTTCTCGATCCCTTCCCCTTTTTCACCCAGTCCCCCAACCCTCCTCCCATCTGACAATCATCAGTCTATTCTCTGTATATATGCATCTATTTCAATATTGTTTGTTTATTTTGTTCTTTAGATTCCACATATAAATGAAATACGGTATTTGTCTTTCTCTGAATTACTTATTTCACATGGCTCAAAGTCATGAAGATTTACTGTTACAGAATCTGCCTTTAAAACTTACTGGAAAGAAAAACCCAAGGGTTTTAGTATTTTAAATAAAGAAATTTGTCTGGGAAACATTTTTTAAAACCTAGGCAGAGTTTCAACAGTGTTGAATTGAGGAACAAAAGCCATTGTCTCCAAAGCTGCAGTTGCTGCTTAGGAGCAGGAGACAGCCACAGGCCTGCAGACACAAATCCTGACCTCAGTCCCAGCCCCCCTCAATGAAAACCTGGGAAATGCCCATCGGTTCATCAGCTGCTGAACCTACTCAGGTGGTGGGCAGATGAGGCAAAGCCCACAGAGTTCTCTGCTTCCCTGAAAATCCCTCTTCTCCCTTCAGAATTCTGTCTTGTATACATTCACCCCAAGACTGAGTTGGTAGAATGACAATGGAAGCAAATATCTCATTCAGCATCTGGTCTGGTCTTATGAAAGTCAGCCTCTAGTCCTTTCCATAAGCCAACCTTTTGCACATGGGAGCACAGGGTGGCTCTGAGTTAATATGCGATAATAGAGATAATTAGAGGTAAAGCACAGGGACGACCTGTAAACTAGAGTTGCTGGCTTAGAGTTTGAAAGCACAGTTTTCAGCCTGCCTGTAGTGGCGTCCTTGAAACTGTTTCCCCCAGAGTCTGACTGTCATTCATTTAAACCACCGGGTTTTGGCACTTTCTTGGCAGTCTATATAAGCTTGTTTTCAGCCACGTTAATGTTAAGGTGACCTCTGGCCACAAGAGGGAGCGCTTTGCTTGTCTTTAATAGGGGCAGCACTCAGGATTGGGACCGACCTGTCTGTAAAACGCCCTTAGGGCGAGCGTCTCATATTTTATTGCTTGCTCTTAATCTGGGTCATCTTAAAAGTAATAGGATAATTGTGGACAACCTAAATGTTGACATAGCATTTAACAGATAATATAATATATACTCATTAACTGAAAATAGCCCTGTGATTATTTTTATTTTGATAATGAGAAAAATTCCTTAGGTCCCCTTCTTGAGAGGGCATAGCTGGCAGCCTCAGGGGTGGAAATGGGACAGAACAAGTTTCTTAGTTTGGGGTCAAAGCAGGGAGGTATGATTTTTTGCTGGTACATGGGGTGGAAGCCCAAGAGTTCTGCACCCCTGAAGGTGAGCTTTGGGCCCTACCTTAAACACCAATGAACTGGCTAAAGCAAATTGTTGTAACGAACCTGCATTTGTTGGGGCAGGGAAAGGGGTGTTGTGTGAGCACATGCAGAAGGGAATATAGGAGGAGAACAGGGCTTTCCTGCCCTGACTGGGGGGGTCAGAGGCTGGAGGTGGGGCAGCAGTGGGCCCTGGGCTCTTCCTTGACAATTGCTGGGTCCCATCTCTCCTTTCAGTGGCCTCTCTTTGGGACTCCTAGGGGCTGTGTTTTAAGGGGGGGGTGGGGAGGAGGTGAGGGTCACCAGAATATTCTGTGGTAGGCCCATGGAAGAGGATTCTTCCAGGACAGCACACCATTTGCTATTTTGTACTTGGAAGAACATGAGGAACTAAAAGAAGAAATGTTATTGCTAAAACCAGTTTCCAGACTTGCAGCGGGATTCTATTTCGTTTGACTTTCTCTGTTTAATTTACCTTTCAGAGAGGAAAATGCCACAATAACCTACCACCTGCAGTTTGGGGTTCCATCAGAAGATGACAGTTTTATGAAGTATATGATGAGTGAGGAGTTGGTGCTGGGCATTTTGCTACAGGATTTCCATGATCAGAACCTGTCTGGCTGTGAGACTCTGGGGCTTGATCCAGAGTCCCTGTTGCTCTACGGTAAGTCAAGCTCGTCAAGAAGACAGAGTTGGGATGGTAAACAAGTGAATGATACTGGAGACAGAGTTTTTGGGTTGATTTCTGTGCAGGTGATGTCCCATGTTCTGTGGAGGTTACACAGTCCCTGTCCTCCAGACTGAGTAGCTGGGGGAAAATCATGGAAAAAGTAATTACTAGTAAACTATAAAGATGAGGATTGCTGAAAGTTTCCTTGTTGTAGTTAACCCACATATCAGCCCCATACTCCACTTCCTAATGTCAATAGTACAGGCGTATCTCATTTCATTGTGGTTTACTTTATTGTGCTTCACGGATGTTGGATTTTTTTTTTTTTTTTGCAAAACACATCACTTGCAAAAATATTTTTATTTGCTCTATTGTGATTCTCTATTGTGGTGGTCTGAAACCCAAAGCACAATATCTTTGAGTTGTGACTATATTCTTCATGGAAACACCATGGTTTCATAAGAGAAGTAAGTGTTAATAAATAATATAGCTAAATCATTGAAATATTATCTCACTTGGCAACTTATCTCTTCTTCTGTTGAGGGCCACTGAGTCCATTAAGAAATTAATAAAGAGGTATAAAAAGGCAAATTGACCTAATTCCTTAGAAAAGTATAATCTACTCATCTACTTTTAAAACTAAGAACAAAACAGGGAAACTGATATATTGTTTAATAAGCATAGACTATACCCCAATTATCAGGATAACTTTTCTGACAAGACTTGGCAAAAGGAAGGTGGGGAGGTGCAATGGCCATAGCATTGACATGTCCTTCCATGTATCTACTGAAGCTCTGGCCTTTCTCTCCATCTTTCCTCACTTCCTTCCAAGTCCTCCCTTAGAGATGTACTAGCTCTCCTTAGCCCCAGAGGCCAACAATCTTGGGTGTCTCATTTTCTCATGGATCATCTGTCCGACACACTCTTTGTACATTAGCAGAAAATACTAGTGGAAAGAATGAAAAAGATAAATAGAAGGAGATGTGTAGCGGCAGCATGGTGCCAGCAACCCAGCATCAGGTTAGTGGAACAGAGAGGTTATAAAGCACTCATGGGACTTCAGCACGAGAGTGGGCACTTATCATGATTGCTGAAGGTGAAGTAGATTAATCTTGGCCTAAGAACAGAGAAAGTTTTAGCAAACAGTTCTTAAAGCTTTTTATAACCATCCCCCAACCCCCCCCCCCCGCCACAACACACTAAACAGAAATAATGACATTCAGAAGGCCGAATTTTAGTTCACTGGGAAAGCCTCATAAATGAATAGTTTCCTCACGGAGCATCTTACCTAATAATAGACAAAAGTGTAAATTGACCACACCTCCTCTATGCCCATAGCCAATCAGAGTGAGTATGCAAATTAACCCAACAAAGATGGCAGTTAATTTACATACAAAGGCATCCAGCACCTGGGTCCCGGGTACAGTCTGGTACCCAGGTCACTGAGATAGGCTCCATGTGGGCTTTGAGCAGACTGGGAAGGGCCTGAGCCAGGGCCTCTTGGGCAAGGCCAAGCCTGCGATCAGAGACAAGGGGGCAGAGGCAGAGCCGGCCATCAGAGGGAGCTGGGAGTCCCCTGCCTAGGATGAAAGCCTAGGCCAAAGGCTTTCACTGGGCAGGGGCAGAGCAGGCAGGCAATTGGAGGCTATTGGCAATTGGTGTGAACTATGAGAAAACACCTTTTCTGATTGCCCTTTGGCTAAACTTCCTGTATGCCACTGGTAATATTCTTAGTAACTTGGATAATAAGAATCCAAAAAGGTGATCTAGGGTTTTTCTACCACACTTCTGGAGAAAAAAATGAAGATCTGCTGCTGGAGGGTTAAGAAATGTTATATCCTGTCCTAGCAAGTTCGGCTTAGTGGATAATGCCTTGGCCTGCCCACCACAGGGTCCCGGTTCAATTCTGATCAAGGGCATGTACCTAGGTTGCAGGTTCCTCCCTGGCTGGGGACCACGTCAGGGCTCATGCAGGAGGCAACCAATCAAAGTGCTCCTCTCACTTTGATGTTTCTCTCTGTCTTTCCCTTTCTCTTCCACATTCTCTAAAAGTCAGTGGAAACATATCCTCAGATGAGGATAAAAAAAATAATAAAGAAATGTCATATCCTATGAAAGACACATATGGAAAATGCCTAAAGAAAGTTGTCATATTTTCATGGTGAAGGAACTGAAGTTTGTGTTGATGAAAACATGTTGGTGGCTGTGGTGGCTGGCAGTGGCTGCAGCAGGGGAGTGATGGGGCTGGTGCCTTCCTCTGATCAGCCCCGTTGCCTCCCACAAAGGGAGGCCAGACTGCGGCTTAGACCTGCTCCCCCTGGACATCCCCTGAGGGCTCCCAGTATGTGAGAGGGGGCAGGTTGGGTTGAAGGACCTCCCCACCCCCCATGCATGGATTTTGTGCACCGGGCCCCCTAGTCTGGATAAATAAAGTGTGTCTGTGACCAGGCAGACAGCATACATGTATGGAGTGGAGGGGTTATGCAGTCTCTATAAGAATTTTAGAAAGAAAGAAACCTGGGCCCCTCCTGTGTAGAGGTGAGAGGGGGGAAATCTACCCTGCATGAGGTGTGGTGGCTGCCTGCTGTGGTGACTGGCCTTGATTTTCCGAGCCCCCTCTGCACATACTGTGGTTACCAGCTCATTCCAAATGTAGGTGAGGGAGTGGGGAGGAGTGTGAGAATGGCTTCAGAGGATTGTGAGGTTAGGAGTATGATAAGGGGAAGGAGGGGAGGTTGTTGCTTTAGAGGCCAGAGGACAGCTCAGGCGAAAAGCTTCAGAGACATTTCCTAGCTGGGCTCTGCCTCTGGCCCCAAAGATGCCATGTAAGCCAGCCAGTTTCTGCTCCCCAAGAAATTGTCCTTTTTCTCTCAATCATTTCTTCTGGGGAATCCTGTGACCCCACATCCATTGTCCATACAATGTTCATTGCCTGAACATTAAATATTTTCAGAACTATGGCTATCAGGCCCCTCTCAAATGGAAGGGCCTGAGAGTCATAGTTCATAGACAGTGACCATTTGAGAAGTGAGGAAAGAAAAAGACAAGAGAAGGCAGGTAGGGCAAGAGAGAGAACAAGTGAGAGGTAAATTTTCCAACAAAAGAGAAGAGATGGCTGTGGCAGGGATAGGCGAGGCTCCTGGGAGGGACCAAGTGAAACCCTGTGGGTACTTAAGTCAGTTCCCTATGCTCACATGTGCAGGGGGGGAGGGGGGAACGTGGCGGGTTACCCCCATGCCTGTGATGAGCTGGACAACTAGTTTTTCATAAAGATAATGTTTTAATTCTTCAAAGAGTAGAGATTCTTAACATTTTTGGGTTCGTATACCCCTTAGAGGATGAGAGCAACCAAGTACCTTCTCTCTAGAATACAAGGCACACAACTCCTCACCCTACACAAAATTTTACAATTTCAGGGATTCCAAAGGCTCTTTGAGGCCAGAACCTTTGGGGTTCATATGTGTGTGTACTTTAGAGTCAGAACTTTAAATTAGGCTCTAATTTGGCTTCCTAGGATATATATATTGTGCATATTTCTCATTTTCTGATTTGGAAATACAATGACTATTTGATGTAGCTGCAGGCATATTTTAATGCTTTATAAAAAAAAACTTTCCTTACTATAGTAATCAGAAGGGATTTTAAAAAATATTGAGATATATAATTTTATTAGAATTGACTTGACATATAATTGACCTGACACCTATTTTACAATGATTACCACAATAAGTTCAGTTTATATCTGTCATCTCATACGGTTATTGTTAAGGAACAAAGATGCAACTGAGTAAATTTAGAGATTAAAATGGCTTTATTGGATGATACATGGATCTGGAAGCAGCCCATCTAGTAAACAGAGAAGTGCTCAGAGCAATTGTATAAAATAGAAAATTTTTATAAGCAGAAAAAGGGCAAGGCAAGGAAATGAAAAGAATGGGCTTCGGGCAAGGTGAACTTCCCTTCCGGGAAGACAGGGGGTTTTATCAGGCAGATGACCTCAGTCTCCCTGACCAGGAAATTCCAAGCTGATTGGTTTTCAGCCTTTTTCTTAGGCAGTAAGTCTTGGTGGGCTTAGTAAAAGTGACTTTATTTTGAGTCTGTTGCTTTCTTTTTAACAATGAGAAATTTTTTTTCTTGTGACAATAACATTTACGAGCTATCCACTTAGAACTTTCAAATGTATCATACAGCAGTGTGAACTATGTCATCATGCTGTACATTACACTCCAGTACTTACTTATAACAGGAAGTTTGTCCTTTTTAACCACCTGCACCCAAGTTATCCCTCACTGAAATGACAATCTGCTTTCTTTTGCTATGAATTTCTCTCTGTTTCTCCCTCCCTCCTTCTTTCTTTCTTTC
>JAAGEH010000286.1:8955547-9023147 GCA_011751065.1 Lasiurus cinereus | reverse complement strand
TTTTTTTTTAATAGATCAGAAAAAGATTTCCCTCCCTTGTCTTTAAGCTTGTTCACATTATGTATGGGTGGGGTCCCAGTCTAAGGAGTAGAAGTCTGTTTTGCAAATGTAAAACAATGGCTTCTATTTTGGATCTGGGTTAGTTATTTTGCACAGGTTTTTCATATGTGAAGGGGTCAGCTGGTAGACTGAGGGCAACAGAGGCAAACCGGGGATTCTGTGAGAGCGGAGAGGACGGGGCTCCAGGCAGTGAGGACAGTGAAATGGGTTTGCAGGTTTTGGGGGGGGGGGGGTTGGGAGTAAACTGATGAGCTGATTCCTAGCAGAGAAGCCGGAGTGAATCCTATCCCTGGGACATCAAGGGAAACCATTTTGGCAGTTCATAAATTCTCCAGAAAACTGGAAAAGTTTAGCCAAAAAGCACTAATCCTCATTGAGGGCAATTTTGCACTTCCCCTCTCCCTCCAGGGATATTTGGCAATGGCTGGAGACTCTTTTATTTTATTTTATTATTTTATTTTATGTTAAAGAATAATTTATTGATTTTTAGAGAGAAAGGAGGGGAGAGGGAGAGAGAAACATTGATGTGAGAGCACAACATTGAATATTGACTGCCTCCTACATACTTCCTACTGAGATCAAGCCCACAATCTGGGCACCAATCAGCAACCTTTGGGTGCACGGACAACTCCCAGCCAACTGAGTCACACCAGGCAGGGCTGTCTGGAGACATTTTTAGTTTTGACTATTGAGATTGCATGTTGGATACTAATATCTAGTGTTGAGGTCAGGGATTCTTCTTCTTATAGTACTCTCAGCTACAAAGAACTACCCAGCCCCCATTCACCTGTGAGAAGCTTGTAGTGGAGCATGAAGGACTCTATATAGTGTCCCAGGTCCTTGTGTGGGCACCACCCCCTTAGCCAGGCCTGCTCACACCATTTCCCTCATCTGGATTTCTCATGATACGCTGTGCACCTTAAAAACAAACAAACAAACAAAAAACTGAAAATTTAGAGGTATTTTTATAGTGAGATCATGAAAAAGGACTGTATGTTAAAATGTTCTCAGTACCCAAAAGACCTCATCAAATGTTATTTTTCATGAATTAATACCCAAAGAAATGGGTGAATAATGTGGTATTTGCCTTTTGGAAAGGATTCAGAGTTTGTGTTTATGTGTGTGTTTACTGAAGAGGAAATTTTCTGTTAGGAATTTACAATATTCCAATTTTTACAAGTATATATTTAAACCAAATAAAATTGAATGAAACTATGGGTGTTTAAATTAATCATAATTCTTAAGGATTTAGTGTCTTTTGTTTGTATTTTTTTTTTCAGAGTGAAGTGGTGGAAGCCGGTCTGTCTGAAGCAGTGTTCCCTGAGCAGTAGGATGAAGATAATGCATTCTATTTTACAGAGAAGACACTGTGAATTAACTGGAAGAATTTGAAACTATGAGAGAGCTAGGCACAGTCCTTTTTCTCCTGATTGTGCACAGTAGGACATCCAGCAAAACAGCAAGAGCTGCTCTGGTTCCACTGGTGATAGAAGCAGGAAACCAGATGGGGCAGGGGTGATGGGGTAGTAGGGTGGACCTTGTGGTGTGAGGTCACTGCTATTCTTGAAGCACTATCTGTCCCCACCTCCATGTGGACACTTTCTCTTTAGTGCTGGGGTAGACTTTTGGGAAGGATCCTGCCAGCCTGTACTGTTGGAGAGTCGGCAGCAAGGTGAGAGAGAATTGAGCCAGTGGCTCACTGAAATCCCCCTCCCACTCAACATTATATTTAATCTACCTCTAAGCAAGCATGTGAGGATAGGAAGGGCATTTAAGACCAGAGAAGCATGGTCATGTGAATATCTTCATGACCTATAGCTTCTTTTCTTAGCAAACCAGCTATAGGCACATCATCCAATGTCACTGTGTTATCAATAGCTGCAGAAAGGAATTGTTCTTTTAAAATTATTTTGTATCTCTTCATTGTTCCTGTGACTCCTGGACACTTCTCTTAAAAACATGATTCCCTGTGTGTTTTGAACACTGCTCTTATTTTGGAGATTTTTTCCATGTGTATTTTCACAACCTTCCATCAGAGAATCACTAAGAACCCTAACTGTCTGCCAGAACTATTACACACTGGCTTTCATGTCCAGTATTATGGCCTTCTAGTAGGACTCAGTGTCTTCAGGCTTTCATTGTAAATCTGATGAAAGATGGTTTTGAAACAGGAAGAACCACTCTCTGAAACAAACTGTTATAAAATTAATGCCAGTTCATTTAACAGGGTGGGAGAATATTGGTAACTGGCTTGGTCATTGCCTGTCATGAGGGATCAGAATATTTGTTTTCTTGGGGAAATTGCTGGGAATTTTCCAAGAGAAAGCTTTTGTGGTCCTAGAATGAAAGCTCTTTAGCCTAATATCTCAGTTAGGTTGACAGCTGTGTGTAGGGTTGTGTCTGAGTCTTGTCTCAGGAAATTTGCCTTAAGCTCTTTAGGACCCAGGATTCTGGATAATGTGAAAACTTTCCTTCTTATTGAACTAGAAGATGCATTTATTGTAACGCTGTCTCATTTTGAGAATAGTTCCGCAAATTAGCAAAACAGGTGAATTATCTTTCTTCCTCTTTATTTTTTACGTGTCAAGTGTAATCTTTAATGTATTTGTACTTTTTAGAAAATAATGAAGACATTTCATGGAAAAGGATTTAAAAATATTTACAATAAATTATTTTTGCCCTCTACGCTGTCCCATTTACCTTTGCTTCATTGATGTCACCTTTCCAGGGCCATGATTTGGGTTGGTATTTTCTGCAGTAAATGGTGTTGGAAGTGATCTTTTCATTTCCCTGAGAGCAGCTCCCCCTTTTGAGGAAGTAAGCTTGAACTGGGGTGGGCTGAGTCCTCCTCTCTATTTAAGTGAGTGCAGGGGGTGGGGAGGTGTGCTTTGATCCCTTCCACTTCCTCCCAGAGCCCTCTGTGGCAGGCCCAGGTGTTCGAAGCGCCTGGGATTGGGAGGAAAGGTTGGTTCATATCTGGGATCAAGACAGGGTTGTTTTTCATCTTCCCTTCTCCTTTGAAAACACCAAGATGCAAATACCTTGTCTGGGTTTTGACCACTTTCGAGTCATAGAATTTTCCAAAGAGTGCACTCTTTAGCCCATGTGGTATGGAAAGACCTGAACTTTGTGATGAAAGCATTTGGGGGGTTTGGAGGAAAGATGGCACTTATGTATACACTGCTACCTGAGATAAAACTCAGACACTCTGCTATCAGACGTGGATCTATTGGTCATCACACATTATAATGATGAACATAACGCCTGGTGCATAATAAGGTTTTAACGTGTGTGTGTGTGTGTGTGTGTGTGTGTGTGTGTGTGTGTTCTGAGATGAGGACATACAGCTTTTATCAGTAAAATAACTGAACATTCTTTTCTGGAAGTCATTTAGATATGGACAGAAAGGATACAGCCAGATCAGAGGAACCTGCATTCCCACTATTCCAACAAAAACTCTATCCATGTGTTCAATTCTTTTTTGCCTCACAATTTAACTTAGCTCTGTAGATTTTTTAATAATGAGTTTTACAGAAGACTATAGAAGATACCAGTGAATAAGAACACAGATAAGGAAAAAAACTTCTGGTCTTACAGGAAATTAGGCTCTGAATAGATGAAACAAGAAACAACAGGGGGAAAAAAGTCAGGTGTTAAAATTAAATAAAGATAAAATATAGAGCTGTGGGTGGTCAGAGTATACTAGGAATCTTTGCCTGGGAAGGAGGACATAGATTGACTTCTGAAGCAGCCATGGGATTTGAATAAAAAGATTTGTTTGCCTTTCTTTACTTATGTTTGTATCTTATTAGGGTCAGGTGCACAGCCCCATTTAAAATCTGATCAGTGCTGAGAAAAATGTGAGCTATGTCTCTAAATCTTTCCTCCTCTGCTTCCATTTCTGTCCCATTACTATAAAATAAGTTAATTCACACTATTATTGCATTTCTGGCAGCTGCATGCAGACACATCCTTTAATATTTTCTTTATGATTAGAAAAATATCATCCTAGTGTTTGAAGGAAGTCCCTTCTATTTTAAATTCAGGCCTGGACAGGTGGGAGGACAAGCCCAGAGATCCCCAGTTTGGGGGAACACAGCTCAGCCCACTAGGCAACCACAATGGCTTCCTGCCCTGATCAGTGCCCGGGGTCATGCTCAGTTCAAGGTTGGTTGATATTGGAAAATTTACAAGGAGCATGAGTAGAGAGAGGACAGGGATGAGTTGAAAAGTGTGATCATCAGGTTGTAGAAGACTCTGGGATTATGATGATGCTCAATCCTTTCCCAAATGCCTTGCAAAAGACCTCTTTGTAGGAAATGGGAGCAACTAAGAGCTGAGGCATGCTCAGATCCAGTGGCTTTCAAGTTATTTTTTAATGCAAGTTGCTGACTTGGAAGAGAACAGAGTCACAGAAATTTAAACAGAATCTCTTAAGACTTCTGTGGAGTCCCAGGGCTCACCTTTTTCACTCTGCCTATGCCCTTCCACCCCTGAGAATAGCTGTAGCCCTGATGAGGTTGTCCTACTAATGTCCACATTTAAATTAATTTGTTGTCAACGGTTGATTTTCCTCACCTATCTTTGCCCTTTTCTTGTACCTCTCTATGTTCTAAATAAGAATTTTTACACTGACTCAGGGATTATTTATAGTTGTAGTATGAACGTAAAAGAGAAACCACAGAGCCCACAATAGCTGCATAAAATGTACCTCTGTGAACTTTGGCTGTGTACACTTGAGACCAGCATGGGGGAGGAAAGTTTTCTGATGTATTTGTGACTTGTGGGTAAAATTTAAATCCTCAGCCTCATTTTTTTAAAAAATCAAGAACAGGAATTTTTTAATTAAGGGGTTGCATCCTCAACCGCTTAAAATTGTATACAAATGTGTGTGTGTGTGTGTGTGTGTGTGTGTGTGTGTGTGTGTACTGAGATGAGGACATACAGCTTTTATCAGAAATCCTGAAATCTGTAAAAAGGATCAGCAATATATACAGTCATCGTAGGTATTTCAAAGCACTTCTAAAGGACTCTTCTACTCAAAAATAATTTCCTTTCACAATTCTTCAAATTTCGTTATAAGAACAACTTTCTTTGGTTAGCATTTATACTTAATATGTCCCTGATAAAAGGCATATACTGTTTCAGACAGGTAATAATGTCACATGGTAAGACTAAAACAAATATAACTTAACATGTTATATTGAGAAAATTCGAACCTATCAGCTTCCACAACAATTCAATATCCAAGTGAAAATTTCCAGCATAAAAAGCAGAATTCTGGGTTTCTGCCTTTCTGGAGGACTGATAGGTACCCTGGATTATCAGGTATATCAACCAGTGGTTTCTCTGTACATCATGAAGTTTTTTAATTCCTTTTGCTCCATGTATTCAGGATCTGTATTAAATGGTTTACATACATTAGATGTAATTTTCCTGTTTCTCAGTGAAAAGTTAAGCCTCCAAGTTCATGCTCAAGGTCATGGAGACAGGAAGAGATAGAACCAGGATTTAAATAATTGATTATTTGACTCTGGATTTCATACACTGTCCTCTACACCATGATAATGTCTTATACAGTATTGCTTGCCACCACCCATGTCTCCTTTTGAACTTGAATCAATCTTAGCCTAGTGTCAAAATTATGGTTCCAAGCGAAAGAATTCTGCTAAAAACAAGAAGTTAACAGAGGATAAGATACTGAGATGTGATTGGCTTCACAAATCTCTTACTATTTTAAAATTCCTAAAATTAAGACAATGCATGGGTTAAAACAGGAAGTTGAAAACACAGGTGTGAATATAGAAGTAGTCTAATTTGTTAATTGTTATTGTGCTCACTCACCTAATTTGTGGTTTAATATTTCCATACCATTTTATTGGTGCCTGTTCTTATGAGTTACAGTAATACTCAGACACATTTCTGTTTAGTTCATCTCAATTCTGATTGTTTAGGGTCTACAAACTAATCTCCTGTAGTACCTCAGAGATTACATACCAGGTAAACAAATTACTATGGCTATATTATTCCAATAACATTTTATTTACAAAAACAGGCAGCTAGCCAGATATGACTCATGGGCCATAGGTTGATGATCTCTCTTTTAGGGGCACACATAATTCTAGGAACTCTGAAGAAAAGATGACAGAAAATAAGTAATCAGAGCATATGAAGAAGTACTCGGTAGAGAAGAAATGTATGTGTTATTTTCCCTACATGGACATTTTATTAATATTTTATACAGGACATATTACTTAATATACATATATACCCTAGAGTAAAGTACATTGCAAGTACATGGGAAGAACACTAAATTGGAAGCCAGGAAATCAGATTCCAGATAAGGTTCTGCCACTAATTTGCAACATTACTTTGGGCTAATGAGCCAAAAAAAGATTGGGAGTAGCATCTCCAAAGATCTTTCTATTCTATCATTCTTTGATGCTATGATTTTTATTTTTTACTAAGATTTAAATACAAAGTTAAAAAATATATGGACTCAAATGGTATAAAAATTACATAAAATTTTGGCCTGAGATGTACTGATTCAACTCATGTATCCAACTAAGCCACCAGAGCCAGAAAGTGAAAGGACACTATGCAGAGAACCCATTTAGAGGCATGGAGTGAGCAGAACATACAGGCGCCCACTTGGAAGGCTAGGAGTGAGGAGGTGGGCCCACAAACACATGTGGAATGAGTGGGATCCTTATGACTTCAAAGGACAATCATGTAGACATTTTATAAGAAGAACCTGGACAGAGGAGCAAAAAACATTGTGACCAGGGAGCCCTGCTTGCCTCTGAGCACAGCCCATTTCCAAAGCCACTTGGAACCAAATATGGTCCTTCCCTTCTCAAAGAGTGGTTTTAGGATCATTGGTCGGTTTTTGGATATTGAATATTGAGTAGGATCTAAGAAGCTCTGTGGTTTACAAATCATGTCCTGCAGAACCCCTGTAGAAAGAGCTGTTGTGTGCAGGTGGCGGTGAGGGTGGGGCAGGTAAGGAGAGCACCCCACTTCCCCAGCTTTTATGTGCTGGTGTGGAACACATGTTGGTCCACTGCTTCTCTAGAATGGGAAAACTCAGCTTCAGAGGGGTGTGTATATGGACGTGGCTTTTGCAGGGTGTGAGAGGAGATTCTACTAAACACTGAGAAGCTCATATTCACCTTCTGGGGCAGGTGGACACCTAGGGGTGGAAGGCACATGGAGAAGTGAATATTCTGTCTCGGTTCCTCTCGGCAACTCTCTGGGCCTCCAGGCCTGGCAGGGAACGTTCTCGTAGTACTGCTCGGCAGAGTTCCTTGATGGCCTCCTGCCAAGGACCCTGTGATCAATGAGGGTGTAGCACAGCTCCTCTGCAGAGTTCTGGTCAGTGTTGTCCTGCTGGTCAAAGGAGAGCCATCATCAAGACTTGGCCTCTTGTCATTCTCTTTATGCTTCAGTCTCAACCTAGGCTTGAGCCTGAGCAAAGTCTGGCTCCCATAAACCACATCCCCTGGCATATTTTCCTGAATGGCTGCCCCTCCATACACACCTGGCCTAGGCATCCAGAACACTCATAATGCTTGGAGTATTCAGCCTCTCCGGGCCCTGTTCCAGCAGGACTCCTGGCCATTCCATGTAATTCCCAGTCTTAGGACCCTGAAAACAGGCCCTTCTTACAAAAGAGAATACTCCCATGACACCTAACTATGATTAGGTTATGATATTTAACCGCCCAGTCCAGATAATATAAAGGGAAATGATGGAAGAGAAGGTCTCATTCAATGAAACGTCAGGAGGTTAAGAGCAAAGTACAGCCGAAACCAGTTTGGTTCAGTGGATAGAGCATCGGCCTGTGGACTGAAGGGTCCCAGGTTCGATTCTGGTCAAGGGCATGCGCCTTGGTTGCGGGCACAACCCCAGTGGGGGGCGCGCAGGAGGCAGCTGATCAAATGTCTCTCTCTCCTCGATGTTTCTGACTCTCTATCCTTCTCCCTTCCTCTCTGTAAAAAAATCAATAAAATATATTTTTTAAAAAAATAAATAAAAATAAAAGCAAAGTACACAGGAAAGAGCAAGGATTTGGGAATGAGTCTTGTTTCTGAATCAAGCCCCTGCCATCTCAAAAGCTGCCTGGTTTTGGAGAATTTCACTTAATCTCTCCATTTTGTCATCTGTAAAATGGGGAGGGGGCGGACCAATCTAAATGGTTGTTGTGACGGTTATGTGAGATGATGCACGCAAAGTGCTCAGCACACTGCCTGGCATAAGCTAAGTGCTCAGTAAATATTCATTTCTTTCAATACATAGTACAACAGAGGTGCTGCTGCTTCTGCCATCAGGCCTGCATACATCCCGGGGCTTAGAAGCATGAGCACTTAATGGCTTTCTTTCATGTCTAGGTCAGAAGGGGTCTTGCAGGCCAACTTCTCCTGCTATTTGGAGTGTCTACATTTTTTACCATCAACTCAGAAGAGGCTTAGATGTACTCATATTACCTGCTGGATAGCAGAGGATGTTCTTCCACCTGAGAAAGAAAATACACTTAGTGAATTTCAGGTCATGGGAAAGTTTGAGGGTGGACTGGATATAGGCAACCAGAGAACCAAGCAACAGCTAGGATAGCCCTTATCAGGGCTACAGCGAATCCTCATCCCTGGGGAATGGCAAGGCCATTGAAACAAGACATGTCCAGAGCTGTGCTCAGGCGGAAAGATGAGTGGAGGGAGACTTATTTGCTGGATTTTCAGTTAAAAAATCACACTTCCATCTCACCTACCCTCTCATCTCTTCTTTTTTTACACAAAATTCATTGCATGCCTGCTCTGCACCAGGCATTGAGGAGACAAATAACCAGACACTATCTTGTACTTAAGAGACCCACAGGCTAGCATAGGCAAGGGGTTACGAGAGACTCACAATGCAGGGGAGGGCTGTAGTTTTTACTGTAGGTGAGGGTGGAGGCTGGTGCTCAAAGAAAGCTTTGCAGAGGAGAAAACTCTTAAGCTGAACATTCCCACTCCTGAAACTGTTGCAGATAAAAACAGAAGCAGGGCAATTTTTCAAAATCAGTTGGCCCTGGCCATTCAGCCAAGAGGCAAACGGTCACACTTGCTACTCCTTGCAAACACATCAGCACAAGAAGCAAATCTGAGCTTTCACATGGAAGCCTCATGATACCACCCTATCTGAGAGGTAGGTGTGCCCATGTTAGCCACCTGATCATACGTGTTTGGATTTATTCTTCCTCCCTACTGACATATAGGAGGCTCACAGCTCCATGAAGTCCCATGGCCCTACTGGGCTCCCCTGATTATCCCACAGGAAAAGGGTATGTGAGTTTCAGCAGAACTGCCTGGTTTCTATCATGTTTTTCTCTGATGCAGATAAGGGTTTCCTAGGAACCACAATTCCCCTGGGTAAAAGGGCCAGGGGTAGGAGGGTTGTATTATTCACTCATACACCTTACAGTGTTAGTTTCTAAGATTCAGAATGAATGAGCTAGGTCAGTGGTCGGCAAACTGCGGCTCTTTGGCCCCTTGAACTCTTCCACAAAATACCACGGCCTGGGCAAGTCTATTTTGAAGAAGTGTCATTAGAAGAAGTTTAAGTTTAAATAATTTGTCTCTCAAAAGAAATTTCAATCATTGTACTGTTGATATTTGGCTCTGTTGACTAATGAGTTTGCCGACCACTGAACTAGACTTTCCTCGTTAAGCCCAGGAGGTGAAGGAAAACTTTGTGTTTCTTCTTTAGAAATGCAGTGGCCTGTCCTTAGGCCTATAATTTCTTATTTTCTTTCTTACTTATGATACCATTCACCACTCTCTCCTTCTTGAATCCTTTTCTCTCCTTAACTTTGGCCCTGTTCTGTCACCAGAGACCATTGCATCAACTCCTAGGTGGTCTTCCAGCACCTGCTTTTGCCATTCCTGACCACAAATGCCCCTTTTTCAAAGCCTTGCAGTTCTCAAGACAGAAGCCTCATCCCTAAATGTGACCACCAGGCCCTGTCCTCCTCTGTGCCCAAGCTGGCCTCCTTGCTGCCCCTTCTGAGTGCCTCAGTCCTGCACCTTTTGCATTTACTGTTCCCAGTTAACCCCTTCAGCCTCCAAACCTAGGAACTAACTGAAGCTTGTGGAGATCAACAAGCCAATCCGTGCTTCAATGAGCTCACAGTCTAGTGGGGAAACAGAGCCATACAGAAGGACAAATTGCATAAAAAATGTGTAAGTTTTGTACGGAAATATGCCCACGGAGCTCTGGGAACACAGAGAAGGGGTAGTTTGAAAGTGTAAGTCTATCAAAAGTGAAAATGACGTGAAAACAGTAACTTACCTTCCTTTGGGAAATCTTGCCTAGCTTTAAAAATGTGTATCTTTTTCCTGCAAGAGAGAAGGAAAATAAATTGCTTGTTTCAAAATTCAGAAACTCTCAAAGGAAATTATACCTTCTATAAAAGTTCATTTTTGACTTTTTCATTTGTTAAAGTTATAGGCCTTTTTTACTTTCTTTAGCATAAAGAAATAAGAGGAGAGAAAAAAAGAAAACAGGAAGGAGATCAAGTAGAATTCAGTTTCTTTCTCTCTCTCTCTTATTCTCCCTTTTCTAAGGCTGATATGAAATTGATTTAGAGGTGAAGAAGTATGGTGATGTTATAGTAGCATTTCTGGAGATTTTTTTGACAAAATATTAATTTCTTTCATACCATATGAGTTAAGGAACTATTGTTTCTTCAAATCCCAGCCTTAATCCCAATCTATTATCTCTAAACAAACAAATGAATAAAACAGATATGTCTAATATGAGCACACAGGTAACCACACTGTATAGATGACCCCCTGGAAAACACACAATGTAAATATAATAGAAGCCCTATCATCTCAGGAGTCAAGGATGGCAACTGCTCTAAGGAGAATGATATATGTCCTGGTTTGCTATGACATCCCTGTCATTCTCAAAGGTTTCCCAGTTTGGATAATGACTTATATAATCACCTTGGTTATAAATTTTCTGTGCAAGGGACAGAAATGTGTGCTGTACAAGGAGATTCTGGGATTTGCCGTGTGGCTAAGGGGTCTTTCTCTGCATTGCTAGCCACTTTGATCCTTGCTTCTGAGGCCTTTCCATTTGAGGAACATGTAACACCTATGAGACGCTTCTTCCTGTTTTTTTTTTTTTTTAAGCAAACTTGAAACATCACTTTCCTGACTAAGTCAGATGATCATCAGGGCTAGTGACAGGCTTCCGCTGTGGCCACAGACAGCAGGGAGTTCACAGGTAACTTACAGCAAATGCCACACTCAAACCACATGTAGGGAAATAACTCCTGAAAATAATACTCCACTTACCATGGGAGGCAAAAACACCCTTCAGCCATGTGGCAGTCCCAGCACCTAAAATATCAGAGAGATGACACAGATCACAAGGTTGGTTTCTACAGCTTTGTTAGGGTCACTCTCTTCCCTGTGACATTTCTGTGAAAATCTTTTTTTTTTCTCCAAGAGAGCATTCATTCTTGGTGACTTGGACCCATCTGTCATGCTAGGATGCATTAGTCCTTTCAGGACATTAACTGGCCTTTGGAAAGATGAAGATGACACTGTCAACTCCTAATGAGGGAAGAAGCCTTCTTCTGTGTTCTCAGAAAAGGAAAAGGGCTCTCATTCTCACTTCCAGCAAGTTACCAGGCCCCTGGTGATGATAGACACACAGAGTTATCTCTAGAAAATCAAGGCATAAGTATGTGGACATTTTAGAAATTGTTTCCAGGTACGGGTTAGTTAATAATTACACAGGATTCCACTGCACTCTGAATTTCCTCTGGACACACTCACTATATTATAATTGCCTGCTCGCTCGTCTACATATATCTCACAGTAGACTGTGAACTTCATAAATGCGGGGACCATGCTTAATATCATGATACATATCACCAACATATGCCACATTACCTGGCATACAGAAAATATATTTTCAATAAATTTTTGATAAATAATTAAGGAGCTAAGAACAGAGCAATGTTAACTGGCTCGGTAGATCATCAAATCTGCTTTGTTATATTCTTTACAGTAGAAAGGCCAAATCTCCCTGCAGGCAGACATCTAGGCTGATGCCTAAAGTACCTTCTGGGGAGCTTTCTGAAGATGAGTTGCAGTCAAATCCCACATAAACAGTGGGTGTTCCAGTAATATTATGTAAAGACTTTTGGAAAACACCACACAACAACATCTTCCCCAGTGAGCTTTTCCAGGAAGTTCCCCAGAAAGGGCAGTGGAGTAAGGTTGCTGCACGTGACCTTGGCTGTGGGCACTAGGGTGGCTGAGTGTTCTAAGGTCAATGTACCATCATAGCCTTTGGGGCTATAGTGTGTCCTTCTCTTCAGGCTATATTCAGAGTACTTTAACACATTTGTTTATATCTCCTATTTATGTGGCTAAAGAAACACCAGAAGAAAACCATCAAATCACACCAAAGCTAAGAAATCAGATTTATGGGAGAGCTATGGGAGCAGCATGAAAGGAGACTATTGATTTTGAGTTATTGGCTCAATATCTCTGGCTTTCTTGAACCATAGTTTTTTAATCTATAACATGAGGATACTTACATTGCTTACCTCATGGAGGTCAAGTAAAGTTAAATATAAGCTATAGCTATTTTTAAACCAGCCATTTCCCCACTCAATGTTTCTGCAATATATTCTTACATTTTAATTAAGATGTTTTGGTTTGGGATAGGTTCAGATAACGCCTGTGAAGGAGGTCAGATGAATGTCTATAACACAAGGCTATGGGCCAGCAGTTCCAGGTTCCCATCTCTTACACAAAGCTTGCCTCATTCCCCATTCTACCTGATATCTCCCTTGTTATAATGCCCATGGCCTTCTGTCCTGTTTCATCACTTGGACTGCATGCATTACATATGTCCTTAGCTTACAGTGAAGAAATGCATACTATTAGGGGGAATCTCTGGGCTAACACCTAACCCAAGATTTGGCTTAGTGGTTGCTTTTTAATTGATATTCTTTTAAAACCTTGTCTGAAAATCATGGGGAAAGTGCTAATGACTCTACAGGCCACAGAACAACTGGCTTTGGCACTCTTTGGGATTCTTGGACTCTGGGAACTATTTCCATATATTAGTGATTCCTGGCATTCAGAGGACCTTGTTAGAGAGGACTGATGAGGGCATCTTGGTTTAACAGCAACCAGGTAATCACACACATTTTGCTCAATATATATAATGATTATTTTTTTTACTAATGAGGAAACTGAGGTCAAAAGTTTGGCAACTTGTCTAAAGACCCCCAACCAGTAAGTCTGAAAGGATGGGTTTGCTTTTGGCCAATTCCTGTTCTGGTTTTAATAAAGATGATGGTCAAGAAAACTACCTTCTAATTATTGAACCTTAGTATATATCAGGCACTATGCCAGCATCACACACATTAGAATCCTCCAAGGTAGATATTACAGTATATTATTATTGCCATTTGAAATGAGAAAACTGAGGTCCAGAAAAGTTAAGTTCTCTACCAATTTCAATGACCCTTGTTTTCCTGTTGCAGGAAGTGTGGCAGACACTTGCTATTTATTTTGAATTTAAAGAGTGATTAAAATGGAGGCAGTGTTGCCTGACTGGCGTGGCTCAGTAGTTGATTGTGGACTTATGAACCAGAAGATTACGGTTCAAACTCCAGTCAGGGCACATGCCCAGGTTGTGGGCTCAATCTTCGTGTGGGGTG
This sequence comes from Lasiurus cinereus, assembly GCA_011751065.1. Taxonomy (NCBI): domain Eukaryota; kingdom Metazoa; phylum Chordata; class Mammalia; order Chiroptera; family Vespertilionidae; genus Lasiurus; species Lasiurus cinereus. Next base: position 9,009,358 of record JAAGEH010000286.1, on the reverse strand, counting down.
TGCAGGAGGCAGCTGATTGATCATTCTCTCTCATCATTGATGTTTCTATCTCTCTCTCCCTCTCTGATGTCAATAAAAATATATTAAAAAAAGAAAAAAGTGATAGTGTCTTAAGCTTCTATGGTGCATTTAGAGCTCAGGAGAGCATCCCTTTCTGGGCCTCAGAAAGTTGTTCTACTGCATAGACCTCCCTTGATAAAGTCCTCTCCTTTCAGCTGTTTTCACCAGCTGCTCACTATGATTTTCAGGAGAAGGCCAAATCTAATTGAAGTTGATGTCTGGTACATAGCAGGCTTTTCATGTTTCTCAGATCTTACTCAATTCCCTTCCCCTTCCTCCAAGAGCAGACCTCTTTTTCTATTTCTGACCACATTGCCCTAACCCATCTCTTCTGGTCTTTCATAGAAAGTCTGCACTCACCTGTTTTCCCTCAGCAGAGAGTTGCCCATCCTCTCAGTCCTCCTGGTGCCTTCCCCTCAGCCTGCCTTGCTCTCTGACAGGGCAGCTCCTGACAGAGATGGGGCTGTGTGGCTCTGGCCACCAGTGCAAAGCAAGTTAAAAGGAGAAGATTATTTCTCTGCAGATGGGAGGAGCCCGAGAAAATCAGAGGTGCACACGTGCACAACTTCCTAAAATGTCAGAGCCTGAAAAACCAGCCAATTGTTTTAACAGAAGTGTTGGTCAATGAGAGCTTTGAGCCTCTGGGGAAGCCCAATCTGCAATTACAGACCAGCCATGCAGTTTCCCCATCAGACACCTAAATTTATTAAACATTTTGTAGCCTTTTAAAAATGGAAGGGGGGATTTGGTTTTAAGATGATAAAAGTTTAAAGCAAATTAAAATGAAGCTACAGATCAGTAGATAATAATAGCAAGACAGTAGGAAAACCAAGATGGTAGCATAGGTAAACACCTATACGTACTTGTTGCCTCTCACAACCACATCAAAATTACTACTAAAAGGCAGAACAACTACCACCCAGAACCATGGGAAAGCTGGCTGAGTGGAAGTTCCACAACTAGAGAGGTGAAGAAAGCGCAGTGAGACTGGTAAGAGGTGCGAAGGATGGAAAGTGCTGGCACCTGAATGTGCTGCTCTTTTAATCAGGAGGGAGATACAAACTCCAGCTGCTCTGAACTCCAGTTCCAGGTGAGACTCTGAGAGACCCAGGCACATATGAACTGTCTGGCATCGGGCAGGAATGTGAGGGCAGCTTTCTCTTAGAGAGGCTTGCAGTCATCATTGTTCCTGCTCCAGGGCATAAGACGTGGAGAACTGGGGACTTCTCTGGTTCAGGGCTGACTGACAGCCATAGCTGTTTTCTCTGCCCCAGTGATTCCCAGAGACCCTGCCCCACCCAATTTACAACCCCATCCAAGCTGTGGGCATTGGATTTTGCATATGAATGGCCTGTGCTTTCACCTAAAACCTGTCAAACTGCAGCTGGATCAGAGAGACCCAGAGCTTCCAAAAGAAGGCCCGAAGCCTGGCCAGCCTTGCTTCACAGTTGGACCTCATCTGGGCACTTCCAAACCTCAAACAAAGAGGAGGAATCTGCAGATGTCTATGTAGCTCCTGTTGGGCAGCCCCAGATAGTGGCTGACTTTGCACCTCCTTGGAGATCCAAGAGCCAGTGTACCCAGTGATCAGAGTGAGACCATATGAGACTACAATTCTTTACATCCATAACAGACACACTTAAGGGACAAACTCAGTGAGCACCAAAGCCCCACTGAAGCAAGTCCTGCCCCATAAGGGTGTCTCCTGTTCAATAGATCTTCCATTGTAAATTCAGCTGATCCTCACAGCCAATTGACCTGGAGGTCAGTTCCTCCCAGTGATACCAACAGCAATCAAGGCTCAACTACTACAAGACTGTGCACACAGCCCACAAAGGGTTGCACCAAGATTGTCCACCTCAGGTAATTGGGGAGGTTGAGTCACTGGGCTCTATAGGACACAACCACACAAGGCCACTCTATCAACTCAAGGAGACTTAGCAGCTACCAAGTACATAGAAACAAACACAGGGAAGCAGCCAAAATGTGGATACAAAGAAACAAGTCACAAATGAAAGAAATGAATAAAAGAAAAATACTGAATATAGAGTTCAAAACAACAGTTATATGGTCACTCAAGAATCTTCTAGAAACCTCTGAGAAATTTAGTGAAACCCTCAAGGATATGAAAAAGGACCAATCAGAAATTAAGCATACACTGACTGAAATAAAAATAACATACAGAGATCCAACAGCAGACTAGAGGATTGCAAGAATCAAGTCACAGATTTGAAATATGAAGAAGCAAAAAACACCCAACTGGAAAAAAAAATAGAATCTTAAAATATGAAGAGAGTGTAAGGAGCATAACAACATCCGAATTATAGGGGTGCCAGAAGAAGAGAGATATCAAGATATTGAAAACCTATTAGAAGAAATAATAACAGAAAACTTCTCCTACCTGGTAAAAGAAATAGATTTACAAGTCCAGGAAGTGCAGAGAACCCCAAACAAGAGGAATCCAAGGAGGACCATACCAAGACACATTATAATTAAAATACCAAGAGCAAAAAACAGAGAGAGAATCTTGAAAGCAGCAAGAGAAAAAGAGTTATTACCTACAAGGGAGTACCCATACGACTGTCAGCTGATTACTCAACAGATACTATGCAGGCGAGAAGGGAGTGGCAAGAACTATTCAAAGTGATGAACAGCAAGAACCTTACAACCAAGATTACTCTACCCAGCAAAGCTGTCATTTAGAATTGAAGGTCAGATAAAGAGCTTCACAGATAAGAAAAAGCTAAATGAGTTCATCACCACCAACCCAGGATTATATGAAATGCTGAAGTGTATTCTTTAAGAAGAGGAAGAAGAAGAAAAAGGTAAAGATAAAAATTATGAACAACAAAGTGGTAACAAATACATATCTATCAAGTGAATCTAAAAATCAAGTAAATAAAAAATCTGATAAACAGAATAAACTGGTGAATATAATAAAATGGGGCATAGAAAGGGAGTGGACTTACAATTCTTGGAGGGAAGGGGTGTAGGGGGTACAGAAAGAGATTGGACAAAAATCGTATACCTATCGATGAGGACAGTGGTGGTCAGGGGTAAAGATATGGGGTGGGGTGGGAACTAGGTAGAGGGGATTAAGGAGGAAAAAGAGGAACAACTGTAATAATATGAACAATAAAGATTTATTTAAAAAAAGAAAATAAAAGCAAGACATACATCTGATAAAAAAAAGATTTTTATTCAGAATATATAAAGAATTTTCAAAACTGACTAAGAAGAAAACAGATACACAATAAAAAAAACTGGAAAAATATTTGAACAGATATATCATCAAAGTAAATATACAGGTGGGAAATCAATACATGAAAAGACATTTAACACTATGGTCATTAGGAGATGTAAGTCAAAACCACAATGCATTACCATTACATACCATTAGAATGGCTAACATTGAAAACAAAAACAAAAGCTGTTAATACCAAGTGTTAGCAAGGGATGTGGAGCATCTAGAAGTCTCATGCATTGCCCATGGCAAAACAATGTGGCAGTTTCTTAAGAATTTAAACATAGCCTTACCATACAGTTTAGCTATCCCACTCCTAGATGTCTATCCAAGTGAAATGAAATATGAAGACCTCCAGGGAACTTGCATGCAACGTTTATAGCTGCATTACTTTAATTGCTTCACAAAAAGTGATGGCTTAAGTGTTACATCCACCCAAAGAATAGTGCCCAGCCATAAAAAGGATTGGACTACTTATGTATGTAGCAACATGGCTGAATCTCAAAATATGCTAAGTGAACAAAGCCGAACTTAAAGTCTACTTTTTGTGATATTAAGTAAAGACAAGGCAAGACTGTAGGGACAGAAAACGTATCAGGGGTGGCTAAGAGAAGGGGTGGGGGAAAGGTTGACTTTCAAGAGGCAAGAAGAAATTTGTTTTGTTGTTCTTCTGTATTTTGTGGTAATAGCTACATGACTGCCTGCATTTCTCATAATTCAATGAGCTGTATACCAAAATGGTTGCATTTTTATTGTATGTCTCAATAGAAAAATGAGGTCAAAAGAGGAAATAAACTTGAGACAAGAATCACTATATTTTTTTATTATCTTTATATTTGATAGTTCCAGTTTGCTCACTCACTCATTCCTCCAACAAATCAATTTTGAGCACATACTGTATTCTGGGTATTGTGGTTCAATGGTGAGCAGAGCAGATACCAGCCTGGCCTCGTGGAGCTCCTTGAAATAAAATAAAAAGAAATGCAAAATACTTTATTGCTTGTCCTGGATTAATATAAAGGTCAAACCCACAACAGTCAGGAGCAGTGTAGGGAGGGAGCTTAGCAAATAGAGTGTTGGAGAAACTGGGGTACTAGTTGTGCAATACCAGACTCATCACGCATCACTCTTGCCCCCATAGCTGCTATCTAGACTTGAGCCTGTCTCTGTCGGGGATTTCCTCAGTTTCCTTCTGCACTTCCTGGAGGTCAGCAGCAGGGAAACAGACTTTCTCAGCATCGTGGAGGAAGATAAAATGGACATGAGAGCCTAGCCAGTGAGTAGAACTGTTGTTGATTCCTCACCAGGATGAATTAGTCTGTCCCAACAACCACTGGCTATAGCAACTTGAGTAAACAGCATATACCCTGCCCTATAGGTGGTTCAATTAGTTCCAAGATTGAGCAAAGGTTTTTGTGAAGGTTTCAAATGTACTGTATTTCTCCCATTATGCCATATTTTAAATGGGTACACAGAGGTTTCACTTGCCATTAATTAGGAGTTGGTTTTGAAACAATTCATTATCATACCAACTGGGATGCTTACTAATCTCTCCATTCCTTTGGGGTGACTTTGTCTACATAAGAAAGTTCCCATTCTATTCCAACTTGTGTTGTTGTCCAGTGCAGCTTGATCCCAGGCCCTGGGTTGGGGCAAATGCAGGAAGCAACCAATCAATGTCTCTCTCTCACATCATTGATTCTGTGTCTCTTCCCCTCCTTTCCAGTCTCTATATGTCCATGTAGCAATACTGAAAGTGGATCCATTAGCTAAAATAGCATTGCCATACTTGTAGTTGAAATCAGGTGTCCTTTTGTGGTGGATGTGCCTTGCCATTGTTGGCTGAATGCTTCAAGCTGGGAGAAGCCTTGGTGTGTTTTTTGGCCAGCAGAAACATCTAGAAGCTGAAGACGATACTGTAGCAACTGCAGCTAGTGGTTGTTGGAACTTGGAATCAAATATCCTTGGGGAGAAACCTCTGAGCAAAGGTTTTTCTTGGGTCCAGAGAGTCAAGCCATTGGAGTAAGTTGTCGGAAATTAATCTGCTTTATAATGTAAAGATAGGCTGGGAATTGCTCTCTAATTTTCAAACTTCAGTTATACTCAAGCCACTGGGTGGAGAAGCTGAGCTATGGAAGTCTTAGCTACTAATCATGAAAATTTCCTATGATTGTGTAAGGTGGCAGGAAAAAGCAGGACTTTTATATTATACATATCTATCACTGTAAAACCAACTCTGAACTAGATTATCTATCTCCTCTCCCCAAATAAAAGTATAGCAACACATACGCCCCACACAAAGAAGCCAAAAGAACAAATCTTTGAATATTACATTCTTTCTTTATTCTCCTCAGTGTGTAAGCATACCCCAGTGCCTAACACTTAGGAGAAACTATTTAAATTGAATTGGAAATAAAAGCCTGGATGTTTGGAAGCAGATGATGGTGAAATCAGAGGAAGGTTGAACTGGAATTTTTAAATTTACTTGTTTAAATTTTTTTAATTTCCTGTCCTTTTAAATTTATTTTCCTACCCATTACCGTAAAGATTCAATGGCCAGTGCAAATTCTGTTTTGCTGTATCTCCAAGGTTAAAAGGATAATACATACAATCAGAATAACCCTTTGCTGAGAGCTTTCTATAATCCATATGCTATGTTAAATGCTTTGGGCATTTATTGTCCTGCTAAAAAGATAGGCTTGGCTTTGAATTCTGATCTGTATCACTCCAGAGTGTCTGGAAAGGCTGAAACATTATTTGCATGTTTGGAGTGTGTCATGATTTCTCAGATCTTGAGTGGTTTACAAACTCCCTGCTGGCTTCAGCTGCTGAGGCAGGTTAGAGGCCTTTTGGTTATGTGATTATCTGAGCCCCTTCAGGCATCAATCTAGCTCTAGCCTACTCCTTTTCAGATTTTTTTGTGGTTAGCGAAGGAAGCTGGGAGAGCTACTCATTCAGAAAGTGAAAGGAAATCAACTCCCCTCCATCTTGTCCTATAGGGCTGGGATCCCTGCCTAAACCCCCTCCCTTTTCTGGGAGTGGCCACAGGTGTGCCAGCAATGTCCTAGCTTTCCCGACCCCCACCTAAATGGACCAATGAAGCTCCAGGAACACAGCGAGGGTCCTAATAAGGCTAAACCACAGAAAGACCCTAATTCAAGTGACCAATCTCTGTAACCCCTCATCACTTTCCTAAGCCCCCTAATTATCCTACCCCATAAAACTCATTGTTCCCGCCCGGCTCGCTCTCTCGCCTCGCTGCTGCGCCAGAAAGAGGCTGAGAGCCAAACCCAGGTTTGAATAAAGACTCTTTGCTTTTGCATCGGAAAAGGCTCCTTAATGGTGGATTATTGGGGACCCGAACTCTGGGCATAACAAAAGATGAAGCTGTTGCTACATTTTATGGTAGGAAAGGGACTGATTTATTTAAGAGTTCTTGTAGGGTCAGGAATCCAGTCACTTAGCTAAGACTGCTATTCTGCTCCCCTCCAGAAGGTACATTGAGATGGGATGCCTGCGTGGTGGATAATGGTGAGAGATCTCCTGAGTGTATTCTTCTGTTTACTCCTGATGCAGAGTATGAGCTGATGAGGAGTCTTGACTAATTTCAGAAAGTTCTGTGTCTGAAAACTGTGACTATTTAATTGCTGACATTCCTCATTCTGGAGCATTTGGTTGTAAAGAGGAGGAAGCAGCAGAGTTCCAGGATCTTTCTAAGTGAACTCTGGGCTGGGGTTTTGTTTCCTGATAGAGGGATGTTAGCATATAGCTCCACCGATTTGCCAGGAGCGATAACAACGTTGAGGGCTACTTTATGGTGAAGGAACTTTTTGGAAACAAAATGGGACTTTGTTTAGCTCACTGACAGGGCTTCTCTGGATGGCACTGGCAGGATGATGCTCCAGCACTTCCCTGTCATTGTTTGGACCATGAACAACTCTTGGAAAGAATGTCTCTTCCTTGGTAAAGTTTCCTGTTTCTTATTATTAAAACTAACAGAATATAGAAGATTAAATATCTGGAGGAAAATGAAAACCAAGATTAATCACTGTAAAAGTTAAAAGCTAATATATATATAAACTTCAAGGACTACAGGAACAAGGAAAATCTTTTATCTAAAAACTGTAAAGGCAGACAGTGCTTTGGGCTTTGTGATGGAGTAAGTTTCTTCAGAAGAGTCAAATGGAAGTGAGATAAGTGCCCTCCTTAGGCCAAAATCTGTGCATCACATTCTTTCAGATGAAGAATCCTGGACACAAAAGTGTCCTGCTGACCTGCCTGAGGGGGGCAGGTACACACCAGGCGTGATTACCTTGTATCTCCGCCTTGTTCAGGGGTCTTTCCTGAAAATGTTTACATTCCAGGACCTGAATCTAGTCAGGCACTGACTGGGTGATGATCATTTGTAAAGTGCAGCCTCTTCCTCTCCAATGGCTTACATTTCCAAAATAAAATCTAGAGAACTTAGAAAGCATTGCAAATTGCATCAAATGTGCTTAAAGGATCTGAGTCCCCCAGTGTCATACATCTGACACTGATTTTGAGGAATTTATCTGAACTTCCTAATTCCCATTACTTTATCTGGGGAAGTGGGTAATGATAGCACTTACCTTCTGAAAGGTCATGGGATGAGTGGCCCAGTTAAGGAAGGCAAAACCCTCAGAAAAGAGCCTGGTACATGCTTAACTCTGTGAGTGGCAGCTCCTGCAGTGGAGAGAACTTCCTCCTCCTGCTGTCTTGCTCCAGATTCAGAGCTCCACTCTCCATGGCCCTAGCCCTCCTGGCCTAACACCACCTCCTTCTTCATTCTGCTGAGGTGGAGTGGCTGACCAGGTTGATGGATTTGGAAGCAGAATCTGGACATTCTTTGTCCAACCTTTTTCCTTGCTTTCTTTTTGAAGAGAAACTGCTTTTAGAAGCTTTGTATTTTCTGCTATTCTCAGCTATATAGTAAGTTTAATGAAAAACGCCTACTGTGGTCAACGTGTCTGATTCTGGAGGTCAGAAGGCAACCACATTCTGTCAGCTCAGCCACTAATAAAGGTGTGTGGGGGGGCGGGGAGGAGGGAAGTTGGGTGAGGGGATGTGTGTTTTAGTCTCCAACTGTCTTCATCCTGTGTCTTACTTTTCAGTTGGTTCAGAACTCGGGAGGGGAAGAATGCTCATCGAGGGGGATCCTCCAACACTGAAAGAGCTCCTAGCTGCTCTGTAATTATCTCTGGGGAAAAATGGTTGAGGTTAGTTTTGGAGAGAAGTGATAGCGGTTTGATTTGGCTTTCCCAAAAGAACAAATCAAATTTGTTCTACTCCACAAGGACATCTCATAAATGAAGTCTCCACACTGGGTTCTGAAAATGTGCCTCCTACCATTCGCAGCAAGAACGAAGTTTGGAATAACATTCAGATTTCCCAAACTGTGTGCAGGTATGACCCTGAAAATATATATTAATTCTTTGGATATTTAGTACTTACCACATTGAAAGGATATATGATATAATAACTAATCACAAGCTTGTTGTTAAATCCATGCTCTGCCTCTGCTTAGCTTTGAGGTTTGGGGCAAATTACACTCCTTGCCCTTTCAGTTTACTCTTTTGTCAATTGGGAATAATAGTACCTACTTTATATGGTTGCTATGAAGATTATATAAGCTCATAACTGTATCGTATTTGTTCTACATCTAACATATGGAAAGTACACAATAATTCTTAACTGGTAAGACTTTTGGTTATCATTTTTAATCTTCACTCAAGGATATTTTTCCCATTGATTTTTTAGAGACAGTGGGGGGAAAGGAGAGAGAGAGAGACAGAAAGAGAGAGAGAAAGAGAAAGAGAGATTGGTTTCTTCTCAAACATGCATGGGATCAAACATGCAACCCAGGTCCATGTCTTTGATGAGAAATCAAATCCAGGACCTTTGGTTTGAGAGCCAATACTCTAAGCTCTGAGTAAAACAATTCGGGGCTGTTACGACTATTTTAAAAAATTCTGTGCCAGGCATTGTGCTCATTGTTGTAACTATAATGATGAACAGTGGAAGTTTCCTTTAGGTCTGAGTCCTGTGGTTTGGTCTAAGTAAGTTTCCATTCTTTGGTATTCCAACTCACTGAATACTCCCAAGACAGGTGAAGTACAATGAATAACAAAGCTCTGTTCAAGAGCAACATTTCAACTACATTTTAAGAAATAATATTTTATTTTTCACAAAGTGTATTAGTACATTTTTTTTCTAAGAGCAATAGGCAAACTAGGTGGTATAAGCTTGTGTTCTGATTTTAAAATTAAAGCTAACTCTAAATTTTCTGAGATGTTTTAGCTATTTAAAGTAACAGATATTTTACATTGACATTTTGCAAAATATATATACTTAAAGGAATGTTTATAAGTTCCAAAGTTCCTTCCATGTGGAACATCCACATAAGATCCAACTTGAAGTTGCTCACTCTTGATGTAGAGACTTGTATTTCAGAAACAGGAGGCATCTCATGACAGCAACAAATACCAGCATCAGCCTTCAAAATATTCTTGTCAATCATTCCTAACAGAAGTGGGAAAAAAAAACAAATAAACCCCAAAGACCTTGGAATATTCCAACATTGACCTACAACCCAGAACAAGATGTATTAGAAGTTCCAATTCATTCCCACATAAACATTTTTTGGTCATTATGCTGACACCAAGAAAAGAAGTTAAGCAAATCATTCATAAACTGGAAGTAGGGCAGCATGATTTAAACTGGGAGTCAGGGTCAGGGAAGCCTCTGGGGCCTGTAGAACTAGACAGGGAGGAGGGTTTTCCATGTGGGAGACACTGACTAAAGTCATTCTCACTCACTGAGCTTTAGCTCTGGCTAATTTCATTCATAACACTGTGATTGCTAAGCGTAAAGGGTGGTAGAATGGGACAGACCATAGCACTGTGATTACTGAGTGTAAATAGATAGGATGAAAGACAAATTTCAAGTAATTTATATTTGAATAATGCTTAATCATTTTACAATCATGTTTTTTTTAATTGAAAGAGTAATATAAACACATAAAATAAGAGAAGTGAACAAAACCATCTGTACTCTAACCTTTCTAAACACCTAATTGAATCATTGAGTTATTTGGATTTATCTTTTCTGGTCTTTTTTATGTTAATAAGGTATATACTATTTTGCCTTCTCTTTTTATATTTTACATAGGATTGCACAACCTTTGTAATGGTTGTATGATATTTCCTTATATAGATGATATTCTGTAGTAAAATTGTATACTTTCTTATTGTTGGACACTGAGCTCTTTTTAATTTGTTTGCCATTATAAATAGTGGTACATTTGGTACAGATGACTAATGTAATACTTTGGATTATCCCTTTCGATTGATTTCTAGATGCAAAATCACTGAGTCAATTGTGTGAGTATTTTTACGATTTTTGTTACAAATTCCTTTTACTCAGAAAATGTGAGAAAACAGCATCATTCTATTTTCACTGATTTCTAATAAAAAGATATTAAGATTGAGGGAGAAACCAAGATGACAGCATAAGATATACACTTGCATATGCTGCCTCTCACAATTACACCAAAACTACAACTAATAGACAAAACTTCTACCACCCAGAACCACAGGAAAGCTGGCTGAGTAGAAGTTCTAAAACTAAAGGAAAGAGAAAAGAGCATTGAGACATGCACAAGTGTGGAAAAGCTGAGGTACACAGGCACATGAATCGGGCTGGTGGTTGGTGACTGGATGCACTGTTTCTTTCAGCCGGAAGGAAGACACAGCTCTCCATTACTCTGAACTCTAGTTTACTGTGAGACTATGGGGACCTAGACCCCTACAGGGAGAAGCCATTGGGTCAGAAAGTGAGGGTGGCTTTCTTGCATAGGTGCACACAAGAATCATTGTTTACTGCACTGGGGCTCAGGACATGGGGACTTAGAAAAGCAGAGAAACAGAGAAAGGTGACTGGTAGCCATCACCTACTGACTCCCTGAGATCCTGCCCACTCAGTTTATAAACCCACCAGCATTGTGTGCAGAGGCTTTTGCATATAAATGGCCTGCCCTAAGGCAGCTTAACCTAACAAACTGCAGCTCTAGACAGACCAGGAGAAATCTTCAGACATGGCTGTAGCTCCTGCTGGGTGGCCTCAGACAGTAGCTGCCTTGCATCTCCTTAGAGATTCAGGAGTCAGTGGACCTAGTGGTCAGTGTGAGATGACACCAGATTTCATCTTCTCGTATCTATAAGTGACACATTCAAGAGGCAGACTCAGTGAGCACCAAAGCCCCACTGAAGCAAGTCCTGCCCCATAAGAGTGTCTCCAGCACAGCAGTTCTTCCATTATAGACACAGTGGGTCCTCAAAGCCAATTGGCCTAGAAGTCAATTCCTCCAGTGTACCAACAGCAATCAAGGCTTAACTACAACAAGACTGTGCACTCAGCCCATGAAGGGGTGCACCAAGAGTGTCCACCTCAGGTGATTGGGGAGGCTGAACCACTGTGCCCTATAGGTCACCTACCACACAAAGCCACTCTATCAACACAAGGAAGCAGTCAAAATGCGGAGACAAAGAAACATGTCACGAATGAAAGAAATGGAGGAAAGTAAACTACTGGACATAGAGTTCAAAACCACATTTATAAGGTTACTCAAGTATCTGCTAAAAACCTCTGAGGAACTTAGTGAGACCGTTAAAGAATGCCAAAAAGAAAAGAAAATGGAAAAGGAACAGTCAGAAATTAAGCATACACTGTCTGAAGTAAAGAATATACAGTGGTACCTCGAGATATGAGTTTAATTTGTTCCGTAACCTTGCTCTTTCTCAAGTTGCTTGTATCTCAAAGCAAATTTCCCCATTGAAATCAATTGAAATGCTGTTAATCCATTCCAGCCCCCAAAATGCCACCCCAGTTATTCTTGTTACGTGTTTTTGAATAAGAAAAATGTATTTATAAATGACAAATATTGTATAAAAACATAATAAAAGAAAATGTAAAGGAATAAACTGGTTTTATAAAGTGTATTTACCTACTCGTTACACTCTTAATGCTACACTTTATCCCTAAACTGAATGTAACTTAACTAATCTTCACTGAACTTAATTGCTACTAGTCTTTGCATTTTTGGCCAATTTCAAAAAAAAACGTGTCCAATGAGGTTTGCCTCTTCCTCCCTTTCAGAATGTTTCTGAAATGGGTGAGGCAAGTTTCATTGAACAGCTCCGATGCACAACCAGTAGCAACTTTTTCGGGGTGTTTCTTTTCCACAAAGTGACACCCTCTCCCACATTCCTAAGATCTCCTTTATCTCACTTGTAGAGATCTCCTCCATCTCTGACACCTCCTCGAAACCAATTTCTTGGAGAACCTTCGCATGTTGCTGAGATTGCAACTCTTGTAACCCCTCAGTGGTGAGTTCCAGAGAGTGCTCCTCAATGAGCTCATTCACGTCTCTCTCATCCACCTCCAGGCCCATGGATTTTCCCAGAGACACTATCTCCTCCTCCACTGGCACCTTGGGTTTGAATCCTTCAGAGGTCCTTTTGGCTATGGCCTCAGGCCACAGCTTCTTCCATGCAGAGGTCAAAGTCCTCATTGTAACACCCAGCCAGGCCTGATCAATAATTCTGAGGCATATCATGATGTTAAAGTGGTTCTTCCAGAACTCTTGAAGGGTGAGGTTTGTGTTCTCTGTCACCTCAAAGCAGTGCCGGAACAGGTGCTTGATGTACAGTTTTTTAAAATTAGAAATCACCTCCTGATAGGAGTGGTGTTGGGAGGTAGGTAGACAGCCTTTAAAAACTTAAACTCTTCGAGGAGTTCATCTTTGAGGTTCGGTGGGTGAGCAGGAGCATTGTCGAGGACAAGGAGGGCTTGCATGGTTACGTTGTTTTCCTATAGATATTTCTTAACAGAAAGGCCAAAAACCAGGTTTACCCACTCCACAAAGAACTGCCTGGTGACCCATGCTTTTGGGTTTGCCCTCCACATAACTTGCAGTTTATCTTTTAAAATCTTATGTGATTTAAAGACTCTGGGGTTTTCCGAATGGTATATGAGCAGAGGCTTGATCTTGCGGTCGCCACTCGCATTGGCGCACCGGGCGAGAGTTAGCCTATCCTTCATGGGTTTGTGGCCTGGCATCACCTTCTCCTCTGCCATTATATAAGTCCTATTCGGCATCTTCTTCCAGAAAAGCCCTGTCTCGTCACAGTTGAAGACTTGCTGGGGGATATATCCTTTGGCTTCTATCAGTTCGGAAAAAGTTTTGAGGTAATCTTTAGCTGCCTTCACATCCGAACTTGCTGCCTCACCATGCCTGACGATGGAGTGAATGCCGGACCTTCTCCTAAAGTTATCAAACCAGCCTCTACTGGCTTTAAATGAGTATTTCGATGCTTCATCCGTGGAAGTGTGCGGGGTCTGCTCCAGCAAATCACCGTAAATTGCTCACGCCTTCTCGCATATGATGCCCTGTGTTAATGTATCTCCTTTAAGCTGCTTCTCCGTCACCCACACCATCAGTAGATTCTCCATCTTTTCATGAAGAGAGCTACGGAGCTTAGAAATTATTGTAACGCCCTTAGCTGGCATTTTACCCTTTATTGACTCCTTCTGTTCAAGCACAGTGCATATCGTTGAAGTACTATGCCCGTGCTGACTCGCCAAGTCAGCCACTCGCACACCTTGCTCATATTTTTCTATGATTTCACACTTTAATTCAATAGACATCATCCTCTTCTGAGCGCTGACCTTTCCACTCGCTTTTTTTCGGACCCATGGTTATAAAAAGAAATGTGATAAAGTATGTAAATGCACAAAAGATGCTTCGACAACGAGGTAAACAAGCACTGACTGAGGTGTGGGAAACTATGAGATGCTCGAGTGGCAGTAAACTGGTGGGTCGTGTGCAGCCGGCCGATCTGAGCAATTACTCGTATCTCAACTGTTGCTCCTATTTCAAAGCAAAAATTGCTTGCTTGACAGCTCGTATCTCAAATATCACATATGTTAGGGCACTCGTACCTCAAGGTACCACTGTACAGAAATTCAACAGTAGATCTAAGGATCAAACCAAAGATTTGAAACATGAAGAAACAAAAAACACATAACCAGAAAAACAAAAAGGAAAAAGAATCCAAAAATATGAAGATAGTGTTAGGAGCCTCTGGGACAACTTTAAGCATGCCAACATCTGAATTATTGGGGTGCCAGTAGAAGAGAGAGAACAAAATATTGAATACCTATTAGAAGAAATAATCACAGAAACTTTCCCTACCTATGAAAGAAATAGATTTAGCATAAGAAAAAGTGCAGAGAACCCCAAACAAGAGGAATCCAAAGAGGACCATACCAAGACACATCATAATTAAAATGCCAAGAGCAACAAAACAAAGAGAGAATCTTGAAAGCAGCAAGAGAAAAACAGTTAGTTACATACAAGGGCGTACCCATATCATTGTCAGCTGATTTCTCAACAGAAACTATGCAAGCCAGAAGGGAGTGGCAAGAAATATTCAAAGTGAGGAACCGTAAGAACCTTACAACCAATATTACTCTACCTAACAAAGTTATCATTTAGAATTGAAGGTCAGATAAAGAGCTTCACAGACAAGAAAAAGCTAAAGGAGTTCATCACCACCAAACCAGTATTATATGAAATGTGGAAGAGTATTCTTTAAGAAGAAGAAGAAAAAAAAGGTAAAGATAAAAATGACATCAAATACATATCTATCAACAAGTGAATCTAAAAATCAAGTGAATAAAAAATCTGAAGAAGAGAGTAAACTGATGAATATACTAGAATCAGGGGCATATAAAGGGAGTGGACTGACAATTCTTGGGAGGAAGGGGGTGTAAAGCGTGCGGGAAGAGATTGGATAAAAATCTTACAGCTATGGATGAAGACAGTGGTGGGGGATAAAGGCATGGGGTAGGGTGAGGAATCAGTTGGAGGGGAGCTATGGGGAAAATAAGAGGAACATATGTAATAATCTGAACAATAAAGATTTATTAAAAAAAGGAAAAAAAGATGTTAACATTGAATAAAATTGTTAATTAAAAAATCAAATGTTAATATGAGTTTGTTATTTAATTTTGCATTTCTAATTTTCTCCATATTCCTTCATAATATGCTATTGTTATTTAATTTTGCATTTCTAATTTTTTCCATATCTTTTTCCTGATTGGCTGTCATAACTTTGCATACCAAAATCATAGTTCTTTCCTTATAATTTTTTTTATAGTTTTCCCATGTAGAAGATATTATCATATTGCAAATACCTTTTCATTAAGCACATTGTTAGTCTTTAAATCTATTTTTAAGTATGGTCTTTGTCATATTAAGTGGCATTGAAGAGTTAACATTTTTTTAAATGAAGATAAAACTATTTATCTGAAGGTTTTTTTTTAACCCAATGATATGTTCTTTTTAACATAGTCATAGAAAGTACTCATATATTTAAATATTTCCCCACAGATGCCACATTTGAACAATCAGCAGCCAGAATGGTCTATTCACTGTTCCCCTGAAGTCTTGTGTTCTCTATTCTGAACATCCTTTTCCTTTTCCACAAAGACTTGCTCACACCCAATAGGCAGCTATTTCTTTTTTGAATTCCTATAACTTCAGCACTATCCATAATGTATCTTGTATTGTTATGTAATTGTCTTCTAATATGTTTTGTCTCCTCAAAGTCCTAATTATTGTGTGTTTATATCTTCCACAGTACATGACAGCTTGGAAATGACCTGCTGAATTGGGAGCAGCCAATGTGAAGTTTAACAGAATATAGAGAGGAAACTGTAACTCTATAAAGTTTTCAGAAATCTAGATTAAGAAATCTTATTTAAGCGTTAATTTTTCATATGAGGATTTAGAAATTATGTCATTAGAAGAAGCAACTGGCTAGTGGAAATAGATATATTGCAAATAATGACTAGTGAAAAGTGGTATACAATTCACACTACCACGCAAAGCACAAAGGAACTTCTGGCTTCAATCAGTGTCTGTCTCCAGGAACAGGGGTGCTCTTGATCATGCTGAGGATACCCGCACCTTACCAGATTTTCATCTAGGCTTATTCTAGGTGTTCTTAGAGACGTTTGTCTCCTCCTTGGTATCATCAGTAGGCTGCGGAGTCTAGAAATTAAGACAGGATATAACAGATTTTAAAGTTAATAGTAGT
The DNA here is from genome assembly GCA_011751065.1 of Lasiurus cinereus. NCBI lineage: Eukaryota > Metazoa > Chordata > Mammalia > Chiroptera > Vespertilionidae > Lasiurus > Lasiurus cinereus. The sequence continues at coordinate 8,992,873 of JAAGEH010000286.1, read as the reverse complement.
CAGATATATAAAGCAGTGCCAGTGTCAAGTCTGGTCTATAGAGCAGAGGACTAAGAACTGGGACTTCTAGTGGTGGCAGCACTGTGTGCTCTGTCTTGGGAACCAAAATATTTTGTAATGAGCTTCTTGATGTTATGAGAGGCCTTTTTATTATGTAAAGATAAAGACACAATTGGGGGCAGGGAGGTAGGGGAAGGGTTTAAGGGGACATGGGAAGGGAGCTGTCCCAGAAACATAGCCAGGATCCAATATCAGGGAGAAAAAGCATCTACTAAATCACCCAATTTGATGATTTCTATATGTCTCACTAACTGATGTTTCTAACATTTAATGGACTGTCTCTCACTTTCACACTACTTCCTCTGTATTAACAACCATCGTGAAATCAATTTTTTTTTAATTATGAAAAAGCAGCACTATGGGAGCATGTGTACAGGAAGATCTTTAGCATCCATGATTCTCTCTTCCATTCCACAAAATATGCTGTTAAGCTAACCCTACAAGGTTGGCAGCTGGCCAGGACTAAGGAGAAAGAAGGCCTAATCAGTTGGCTCTAGAAGCCACAGTATTTTATCTTAACTCTCCTCCTCCTGATTTAAAAAAAAAAAAAGTTATTTCCCTTTGTTATATTCTTGTCTTCAGCAGCAACTATGTTGGAAGAATTAGAGAAGGTGATTATACTCATATTTTTAAGAAACATAATAGAAGAACAAAAGAAGTTTGAAGAAGTAGTTTACAAAGTTAAGAAGGGATTTACAAAAAATAATGGAAGTTAAGTATATGTATTGTTTGTTATGCATCAGACACTTTCCATTTAATCTCCACAACAACACTATGAGATAGGTATTGCTACTATCTTGTTTTTATAGATTGGAAAAGTGATGCTTAGGCAGAGTAAGAAATTTGGTCACATGTCTAATAAGTGATGGAACCAGGAGACACATTCAGGAATTTCATGCCAGTACCCACATTCTTAGTCCCTAGGCTATGGGGTCAGGAGTTTCAGGTAATAAACAATATCAGGGGAATTTTGAGGAAAAGTTTCCCCAGGAAGACTACAAAATACTTCAGAAGGGAGCGAACCACTTTCTACTATGCAGGATGGGAACTTGGTATTAAAGAAGAGGGTTGGCCTCCTAAAGGCCAGGGAACTTGGATACATTTGAGTCAAAACAAAGAAAACACCTTCACTGTCCCCATAGAACCTATAACCACCTTTTGTTCAATATACCTTTGTGAGGAGAGATTGGGATGGGGGGCTCAGGAAAGAAGCATGCATTTTCAGAATTTTATGCCTAGTGCTAATCAATCAAGTGGATTTCATTGGTGTACAACATATTTTTAAACAACCAAATACATAATTTTCTGGTTTGTGTATTTGTAGCAGGCACTCCTCATATTCTGGGTATTATAATTCACATCTTCTGGAGTAATACAACCAGCTTGACAGTGAAAGTAAACTCCCTAAGATCCAGCCTACAGGTAGGCTGGAGTAGATATTGTGAGGGACTTTCACTCTAATTCTCTTTGCCCCAATTTCATTTCCAGGAGCCTATAATGTATATTAACTTAGGACTTTTGTGCAAAGTATTTTTTGAAAACCCCAAGATCTCCAAGTGGCCTATTCAATTTCATCATGTACCTTGAAATTAGTCAGTCTTTGTCAGCCTTTCTGAATAATTTAGGTTAACTTAGTTATATTAGAGTATTTATTATTGAACTTCTGCTTTGTGACAGGCACTGTGAAAACAGGGGCAAGCTGCCTTCAGGTTGGAGGATCACAGCTGAAGTGGTAATGAAGCCTTCAGTTAGAGTTTCAGTACAAGGTGGAGGAGTGGGAGGGTCATGCACACTACAACTGTAGCCACTCCGGTAGTGCCTGATTCAAGAGGAATATATTGGTATCTCCTGAACTTTGTTTTTCATTTCTGTAATATTTACTTCAAAATAGAAATACAATTTCCATTATACCTTGTGCTAAGAGAGTGTTTACCTCAAAGTCTACAAAATAATTAGCAGGTGAAATAATTCAGAATAAAAGAAACACATTGGTAGTTTCAATAAATGCAAAATTCTCTTTTATCCAAAATAAAACTTTAAAAGAATAATACTTGAAATTTACCGTGGTTGATTTTTGATATTGAAGGTCATCTTCATATATGTCTGAAGCTGATTAAAACAAAACAACAATGCTAGGTTAGTTCAAGCACTGAAACAAAAGACTGTTGAATCTCTCAAAGTGAGGGCCTGTGATCTGAAATTGTTGGTAATCCTAATTTAAAAATAGGATCAGCAGTGTTTTATTATAAATATTATGTAACAGATATGTAACAGAAAATTTGGAAAATAGAGAAACAAAATCATCTATTGTCCCACCATCAACACACAACACACAACACACACACACACACACACACAGACATGCGTGGAAGTACTACATATGTCCCTCTTTTTTCCCCCATTGACTCCAGCCTTGTCCCTGTCCCAAGTCTTTATCCCTGTTATCTGTGACCAGGTGTTTTGCATAGATGCATACAAGTCCTTTGGTTGATCTCTTCCCACTCACCCACACCTTCCCTCTGAGATTCAACAGTCTGTTCTATATATTGAAAGCAGTAGATCCATTGGTAAGCAGCAGGGATACACAAGAAAATAAATGAATTACATTCCATGCTTTCTTGTGGTTTATATTCTAACGGAGTAGACAGGTCATCAAACATACAAATAAAAAAATGCAATATGAAATATAGGACCACACGCAATAACAGGCTATAGGAGCACACAGGAGAATGCAATTTTGTGAATTTGCAATGTTATCAGTGATAGCTTCATGAAGAAGCTGAAATTTAAAGGCTAAGAAGAGATTAGCTTCAGGCAATAGGGAAATGTGAGGAGGGGGATACTTAAGAGAGTTCCGAACAGAAAGAATGTGCTAAGGTATAGGAATGAGGGACCACCAGCTCTCATTTCCATGTTAATATGGCTCAGTTTTAGAGTGAGGATGGTAGATGGCTGATAAATGGGTAGATGGTGAAGTTTCCAATATCAGATCTTGCTGATACTTAATTTAAAACCCTATGAATGATAACAGTATTGTGTATCCATATGGATTTAGTTCTATAATTGTAACATAAAAAAAGATAAAATTTATTTAAAATAAGCAACATAATGTTACATACTTCATTGCTATTTTTACATGGCATATGTCATTGGTCTTTTCCAAATTACAATGCAAGAAATCAATTGTTGATTGATTTGATAATTTAATTAATCATGTATTTATCATTAGACATTTTGATTGCTTCTAATATTTATTATTATAAATAATGTTTAATTACCATGTTTTCTAATTTTGCTTTACTTTTTCAGATTAAATGTCTAGAAATTATATTATTATTAATATATCTTTTCACTAAAGTATAATGACATAAGTAGAAATTATATTACTTAAATAAAAGATATAGATGCTTTCATAGCTTTGGGAATCTTGTGATAAATTTATCAATTTAACTGGTATCAACAAAGTAAGAATATATATCAGATTCACTACATTTTTTTGGTTAATAGGCATTATAATTTTTTTTAAATCTCACTAATTAAATAAATAAAACACAAATTCTATTTCTTTAAATATTAGAAGTATTGGAAGAAAACCACGATGGAGGCATAAGGTATACACCTGTACATGCTGCCTCTCACAACCACAACAAAACTACAACCAGAAGACAAAATGTCTATCACCCAGAACCATGGGAAAGTTCTGTAAATAGAAGGAAAAAGAAAAGAGCATTGAGATTGGGTAGGATGTGCACAGGCATGGAAAAGCAGAGGCAGGGAGGCACACGAATTGGGCTGGTGCCTGGGTGTGCTATTTTTTTTTTTAATCCAAAGGGAGACACAAGCTCTCCACTGCTCTGAACTCCAGTTTTTGGTGAGACTCTGGGGACCCAGATTCCTACAGGGAAAAGTGGGACTGTCTGCCATCGGGTCGGAAGTGAGGATGGCTCTCTTGCAGAGCACACAAAAATCATTGTTTACTGTGCTGGGGCTAGGGATTCGAAGATGCAGAAATATAGAGATGCAGAGAGGGCTGACTGGCAACTACCACTGTTTGCCATGCCCTAGTGATTCCCTGAGATCCCACCCTACCCAATTTACAAACCCACCCAAACAGCTCACAGAGGCTTTAACATATGAATGGCCTGCCCTATGGCAGCTTAACCTAATAAACTGCAACTTAGTCAGCTCCAAAATTCCAAACCCAAGCAAAAAGGAGAAATCTGCAGATCTTGCTGTAGCTCCTGCTGGGTGGCCTCAGACAGTAGCTGACCTGCGCCTCCTTGGAGATCCAGGAGCCAGTAGACCTAGTGGTCAGTGTGAGATGACACCAGATTTCAACTCCTCACATCCATAAGTGAAACACTCAAGAGGCAGATTCAATGAGCACCAAAGTCCCACTGAAGCAAGTCTTGCCCCATAACGGAGTCTCCAGCACAGCAGTTCTTTCATAATAGACACAGCAGGTTCTCACAGTCAATTGGCCTAGAGGTCAATTCCTCCCAGTGTATCAACAGCAATCAAGGCTTAATTACAACAAGATTGTGCACTCAGCCCACAAAGGGGTGTACCAAGAGTTTCCACCTTAGGTGATTGGGGAGGCTGAACCACTGTGTCCTATAGGTCACCTACCACACAAAGCCACTCCATCAACACAGGAAAGCAGCCAAAATGCAGAGACAAAGAAACATGTCACAAATGAAAGAAATAGAAGAAAGAAAACTGCTGGAGATAGAATTCAAAACCATAGTTATAAGGTTACTCAAGAATCTTCTAGAAACCTCTGAGGAACTTATTGAGAACTTTAAGGATCTTAAAGAGAATGCAAAAAAAAAAATGGAAAAAGAGGGGGAAAAAAATGAGAGCAGAATAGATGGACATTTCCAGAGCCTTGTCGCTAAGCAGACAGAGAGAACAACTGAGGATTGCATTGGGAGTGTTTGTTGGCAAGTTAAGGGACAGTTATCCTTCAGAAGAAGGTGGGGGACTGCTGGACAAGGGTCCCTTGACCAGGTAGCCCCATTGCCACGGCGTTTATTCTCCTGGAGCCACAAGCGCGAACACAGAGACTGCGCCATCTTGCAGGGGAAAGTGGATGTTTATGGCAGCCTAAAAAGCTACAGCTGCAGAACCCATGGAAAAGCCAGGGGACCCAGAACATTGCTCCCCAAATGGCTCAAACACTCGAATTCAGAGGAGCTCCACATGCCACATGGAAAGGAGAGAGAACTACATAACCAGACACCCAGAGAAGAAAGATCATGGGCAGACAAAGAAACAGCCCATTTATGAAAGAAAAGTAGGTATAACCAAAAAAGGAAGTAAACGAAATAGAAGCAACCAACCTGCCAGAGCAAGAGTTCAGAGAAATGGTCATAAGGTGACTGAAAAGAATGGAAGACAAATTCGACAATATGAGTAAGAACCAAGAGGAAATGAAGAAGAACCAAGAGAAAATAAAGAATAATCAAGAAGAAATGAAAAATGACATCACTGCTGTAAAGAACTCAATAGAAAGCAACAAAATTAGACTAGAAGAAGCATTAGTGAGCTAGAAGACAAGGTAGGAAAAAATACCCAAGTGCAGGAGCTTCTAGAAAAAAAAAAATTACAAAGCAAGAGGAGAGCCTAAGGGAACTTTGAGATAACACCAAAATAATATCCACATCTTTGGGGTTCCAGAAAGAGTGGAAACTGAGCAAAGAATAAAAAATCTGTTTGAAGAAGTAATGACACAAAACATCCCTGATATAGGAAAGAAAAAACCCACACAAATTCAAGAAGCTCGCAGAGTCCCAAGCAAAATGAATCCCAAAAGACCGACACCAAGGCACATTATAATTACATTGGCAAACACCAACAAAAAAGTAAGAATCTTAAAAGCAACCAGAGAGAGACAGAAAGTTACCTACAAAGGAACCCTCATAAGACTAGCAACTGATTTCTCAACAGAAACTCATCAGGCCAGAAGAGAATGAAATGAAATATACAAAGTCATGCAACAAAAGGGTCTGGATCCAAGAATACTGTACCCAGAAAGGCTTACAATAAAAATTGAAGGTGAAATCAGGAGCCCCACAGACAAAAAAGGATTAAGGGAATTTATTACCACCAAACCAGCCATGCAAGAAATGTTAAAGGGTCTGCTGTAAAAAAAGAAATAGGAAGCGAAGAAAGAACACAGGGATAAAGAATAAAAATGGCGACAGATAAGTACCTATCAATAATAATTTTAAATGTAAATGGATTAAATGCTCCAATCAAAAGACATAGGGTAATGGACTGGATAAGAAAACATGATCCAGATATCTGCTTTCAGCAAGAAACCCACCTCAGAAAAAAAGATACACACAGACTGAGGGTGAAGGGATGGAAGGCAGTTTTTCAGGCAAATGGAAATGAAAAAAAAAGCTGGAGTTACAATACTTATATCTGACAAATTAGATCTCAAAGTGAAGGACATAACAGGAGATAAAGAAGGCTACTTCATAATACTAACAAGCAATCTAACAAGAAGAAATAACTCTGGTAAACATATACACACCCAATACAGGAGCACCTAAATACATAAAAAGCTAATGGAGGATATTAAGGAAGAAATTGACAGCAATACAATTATAGTAGGAGACTTTAATACCCCACTGTCACCACTGGACAAATCCTCTAAACAAAAAAACAGCAAAGAAACATTAATCCTAAATGACTCACTAGAACAGATGGAATTAATTGACATCTTCAGAACATTTCATCCCAAAGCCACAGAATATACATTCTTCTCAAGTGCATATGGGTCATTTTCAAAGACAGACCATATGTTGGGCCATAGGCAAAGTCTCTTCAAATTCAAAAACATAGAAATCATATCAAGCATCTTCTCAGATAAAACTGGAAATCAACTACAACAAAAACAATACAAAGAAATAAAACACATGGAGACTAAACAGCATGCTATTAAACAAATGGATAACTGGAGAGATCAAGGAAGAAATAAAAAACATCATGGCAACAAATGACAATGACAACACAACAATACAAAATTTATGGGACACAGTGAAAGCAGTCTTGAGAGGGAAGTTCATAGCTCTCCAAGCCTACTGCAAAAAACAAGAAACAATGGTAATAAATTACCTAACCCTACAACTCAAAGAGCTAGAAGAGAGCAAGAAGAAAAGCCCAGTATAAGCAGAAGGAAGGACATAGTAAAGATCAGAGCGGAGATAAACAACATAGACACCAAAGATACAATTCAAAAGATCAACAAAACCAAGAGCTGTCTTTTTGAAAGGATAAAGAAGATTGATGGACCTCTAGCCAGGCTCACCAAGAAGCAAAGAGAGAAGACCCAAATAAAGAAAATCAGAAATGAAAGAGGAAAAATAACAACAGACCCTGTTGAAATACAAAGGATTGTTAAAAAATACTATGAACACCTCTATTTCAACAAACTGGACAACCTGCAGAAAATGGACATATTCCTAGAAAAATATAATCTTCCAAAACTCAATCAGGAAGAATCTAAACATCTCAATAGGCCAACAACTATGGAAGAAATTGAAGCAGTCATCGAAAAGCTTGCAGCAAACAAAAGCCCAGGACCAGATGGCTACACAGGAGAGTTTTACCAAACATTCAAGGAAGAATTAAAATCTATTCTCCTCAGATTATTCAAAAATATTCAACAAGGAACACTTCCAAGTTCCTTCTATGAAGCTAGCATCACCTAATACCAAAACCAGATAAAGATAACACAATGAAAGAGAATTAAAGGCCAATATCTCTCATAAACATAGATGCCAAAATCCTCAACAAAATTCTAGCAAATTGGATCCAGCAGTACATCAGAAAGATCATACACCATGACCAGGTAGAATTTATTCCAGGAATGCAAGAATGATACATTATACAAAAATCAATAAACGTGATACATCACGTAAACAAAATGAGTGATAAAAATCACATAGTCATATCAATTGATGCAGAAAAGCATTTGACAAAATCCAACACCTTTTCTTGGTAAAAACTCTCAGCAAGGTGGGAATAGAAGGATAATACCTCAACATAAAAAAAGCTATATATGATAAACCCATAGCTAACATCATACTCAATGGGCAAAAACTAAAACCATTTTCCCTAAGAACAGGAACAAGACAGGGATGCCCACTCTCACCACTCCTGTTCAACATAGTACTGGAAGTGTTAGCCATTGCAATTAGATAAGAAGAGGAAATAAAAGGCATCCAAATTGGAAAAGAAGAAGTAAAGCTGTTCTTATTTGCAGATGACATGATACTGTACATAAAAAAGCCAAAGGACTCCATCCAAAAATAATAGACTTAATAAATGAATTCAGCAATGTAGTAGGATACAAAATTACTGCCAAAAAATCTGTGGCATTTCTATACACTAATAGTGAACTTACAGAAAGAAAGAGAGACTAAAAAAGCAATCCCATTTACCATCGCACCAGAAAAATTAAGATACCTAGGAATAAATCTAACTAAGGCGGTAAAAGACCTAAACACAGAAAACTAAAGGACACTGAAAGAAGAGATATAGGAAGACGTAAATAGATGGAAGAGTATACCATGTTCATGTATTGGGAGAATCAACATCATTAAAATGTCCATACTACCCACAGCAAACTAGACATTCAATGCACCACTCATTAAAATACCAATGACATATTTCACTGACCTAGAAAGAACTCTCCAAAGATTCATCTGTACTAAAAAAAAAAGACTCCCAATAGCAACAGCAATCCTGAGAAAGAAGAACAAAGTAGGTGGGATCTCAATATCAGCTTTAAAGCTGTATTACAAAGCAACTGTTCTCAAAACAGCCTGGTTCTGTCACAAGAACAGACACATAGACCAATGGAATAGAAAAGATAATCCAGATATCAACCCAAACTACTATGCTCAATTAATATTTGACAAAGGAAGCATGGACATACAATGGAGTCAAGACAGCCTCTTCAATAAATGGTGTTGGGAAAACTGGACAGATACATGCAAAAAAATGAAACTCGACCACCAACTTACACCATACACAAAAATAAAATGCCAAATGGACACAGGACTGAAACATAAGATGGGAAACCATAAAAATAATAGAGGAATCTACAGTCAGCACAATCTCAGATATATGCTGAAAGAAATTCTTCACTGATACTGCTCTAAAGGCAATGGAAGCTAAAGAAAAAATAAACAAATGGGACTACATCAAAATAAAAAGCTTTTGCACAGCAAAAGAAACCATCAACAAAACAACAAGAAAGCCCACTGTATGGGAGAACATATTTGCAAATGTTACCACTGATAAAGGTTTAATATGCAACATCTACAGCCAACTTATACAACTTAATAAAAGGAAGATAAATGATCCTATAAAAAAATGGGCAATGGACTTAAATAGAACCTTTTCGAAAGATGACAGAAGGAAGAGCAAGAGACACATGAAAACTTGCTCAAAGTCTCTAATTATCCGAGAGATGCAAATCAAAATGACAATGTGATATCATCTTACACCTTTCAGAATGGCAATTATCAATAAATCAATAGAGGAGAAGTGTTGTGAGTATGCGGAGAAAAAGGAACCCTTGTGCACTCCTGGTGGGAATGCAGACTGGTGCAGCCACTGTGGAGAAGAGTATGGAGTTTCCTCAAAAAACTAAAAATGGAACTCCCATTTGACCCAGCAATCCCAGTCTTAGGAATATATCCTAAGAAACTAGAAGCACCAATCAGAAAGAATTTATGCACCCTATGTTAATAGCAGCACAATTTACAATAGCTACAATTTGGAAACAGCCTAGATGCCCATCAGCAGATGAGTGGATCAGAAAACTATGGTACATCCTGATGATGAAATTCTATGCTTCCATAAGAAAGAAGGAATTCTTACCATTTGCAGCAACCTGGATGGAGCTGGAGAGCATTATGCTAAGTGAAATAAGCCAGTCAATGAAGGAGAAACACTACATGATCTCACTCATTTATGGATAATAAAGAACATTATAAACTGATGAACAAAAAGATAGAGACAGAGGCAGTAAAGCATCAAACATACTGTCAAATTACAGTGGGAATGTTAGGGAGAGGTGGGGTAGATAAGAGATCAACCAAAGGACTTGTAAGCATAACTAATGAACACAAGACACTGGGGGATTAGGGTATACCTGGGAGTGGGGGGATATGGGAAGATATGTATAGATGTAATACATTAATTAAAAAAATTAAAAAAGAAAAAAGAAAAGGAAGGTGTGGGTGGAGAATCAGGTGGAAGGGAGCTATGGGGGTGGGAAAAGAGAAACATCTGTAATAAACTGAACAATAAAGATTTATTTAAAAAAAAAGAAGAAAGAAAAAAATAAAGGAAAAGCACCAGTCAGAAATTAAGCATACACTGTCTGAAATCCTATCTAAGAATAATATGCAAATTGACCATACCTCCACTACACCCATAAGCCACGCCTACCAGTCAGTTAGGACTGAGTATACAAATTATCCCAACTAAGATGGCTGCGGCCATGGAGAGAGCAGGAAGGTTGGATTTCCTAGGCAATGGAGGAAGCCAAGCTTTCTGCCTGCTCTGGTCTGCCTTGGCTTCCACTTAAAGCTACAAAGTTTCAATAATAGAAGATAAATAAATCCCAACAAAAATGGCTGCAGCTACTGATTGAGCAGGAGGCTTGATTCTGCTCAAGGCTATAAATTTTAATTATAGAAGATAAATAAATCCCAAACACCAGGACCTCCACTTGGGTTGCCGGGGAGTATGGACAGCTTGCAAACCACCACAGGCCCCTCTCCTAGGCTGCCCTATGCCACAAGAGAACCACACCCTGATCTGGAATGCCCTTCAGCTAGTGTCCACCCATGCATCAGGCCTCTATTTTATCTAATTATATCTAATAAAAGAATAATATGCAAATTGACCATTACTCCAACACACAGTATGCTGCCCCCATGTAGTCAAAGATTATTGCATTCATGTGGACACAAGATGGACACCACAATATGGCCAGCAGGGGATGGAAGTTGGGAGGGACCAAGTCTGTAAGGGAGGGCAGTTGTGGGAGATCAGACCATCAGGGAGTGCAGTTGGGAGGGAGCAGGCCTGCAGAGGAGGGCATTTAGGGGTGATCAAACTGGCAGGCAGAAGTGGTTAGGGGCAATCAGGAAGGTAGGCAGGTGAGCAGTTGGGAGCCAGAAGTCCTGGGTTGTGAGAGGGATGTCTGACTGCCTGTTTGGATCATGCCTAAATGGTCAGTTTGACATCCTTTGAGGGGTCCCAGATTGGAGAGGGTACAGGCTGGGCTGAGGGACACCCCTTACCACCCATGCATGTATTTCATGCACTGGGCCTCTAGTAAAGAATAATGTACAGAAATTTAACAGTAGATCTAAGGACCCCAAGAATCAAACCAAAGATTTGAAATATGAGGAAGCAAGAAACACCCAACCAGAAAAACAAAAAGAAAAAAAAATTAAAAAATAGTGTACCAACATCCAAATTATGGGGGTGCCAGAAGAAGAGAGAGAGCAAAATATTGAAACCCTATTAGAAGTAGTAATGACAGAAAACTTTCCCTACCTGGTGAAAGAAATAGACTTACAAGTACAGGAAGCACAGAGAACGCCAAACAAGAGGACCATACCAAGACACATAATTAAAATGCCAAGGGCAAAAGACAAAGAGAGAATTTTGAAAGCAGCAAGAGAAAAACAGTTATTACCTACAAGGGAGTACCCATATGACTGTCAGCTGGTTACTCAACAGATACTATGCAGGTCAAACAAGAGTGGCAAGAACTTTTCAAAGTGATGTATAGCAAGAACCTACAACCAAGATTAGTCTACCCAACAAAGCTCTCATTTAGAATTGAAGGTCAGATAAAGAGCTTCACATGCAAGAAAAAGCTAAAGGAGTTCATCACCACCAAACCAGGATTATATGAAATGCTGAAAGGTGTTCTTTAAGAAGTGGAGGAAGAAGAAAAAAGTAAAGATAAAAATTATGAACAACAAAGTGACAACAAATACATATCTATCAACAAGTGAATCTAAAAATCAAGTGAATAAAAAATCTGATGAACAGAATAAACTGGTGAATATAATAGAGTCAGGGGCATAGAAAGGGAATGGACCTACAATTCTTGGGTGAAGTGAGTCTGAGGGGTGCAGGAAGATATTAGACAAAAATCTTTCATCTATATATGAGGACGGTGCTGGGGGTGGGGAAAGCACATGGGGTGGGGAGTGGAATTGGGTGGAGGGGAACTTTGGGGGGAAAAGAGGAACAATTGTAATAATCTGAACAATAAATATTCATTTTAAAAATATTATCAGTGTTAAAAACACTCAAAATATTTAAACACATGAAGGTTAAATAAATTATTAAACAATGAATGGATTACCAATGATACCAACAAATAAATAAAAAACTTTCTGAAAACAAATGAAAATGAGCACACAATGATCTAAAATCTATGGGATACAACAAAAGCATTATTGAGAGAGAAGTTCTTCACAATAGGCCTACCTCAAAAAATAAAGAAAAAGATTTCATAAGTTATCTTAATTAATTAGAAATAGAACAAGAAAAGCCTTATATAAGTAGAAGGAAGGAAATAATAAAGACTGGAAGAGAAATAATTGGCATGGAGGCTAAAAAAAAAAACTGTACAAAAAAAAAATCAATGAAACTAAGACTGGTTCTTTGAAAAGATAAACAAGATTTTGAGCCATTAGCCAGACTCATCAAGAAACTTAAAGAGGACCCAAACAAATAAAATCAGAAACAAAAGTGTTAAAGTCACAACTGACCCCACAGAAATAATAAGGATTGTAAGAAAAGATGATGAACAACTACATGCTAACAAACTGGCCAACCTGGGCAAAATGGACAAATTCCTAAAAAAATACAATCTTCAAACTGAATCAGGAGGAATCAGAAAACCTGAGTAAGCCAACAATGATGAAAATGAAACAGTAATTAAAAAAAAAACCCCAGCAAACAAAAGCCCTGGTCCAAATGGCTTTACAAGGCTGTTTTACCAAACCTCCAAAGAACTAACAGTTGGGGAGGAATCCAAGATGGCAGCATAGATAAACACCTACATTGCTGCCTCGCACAACAATTTCAAAACTACAACTAAAAGACAGAATGGACATCATCCAGAACCACAGGAAAGCTGGCTGAGTGGAAGTTCTACAACTAGAGGGAAAGAGAGGGGCTCACGGAGACCCAGAGGAGCTGCAAAAAGCTGAGGTACGGAGATGCGCCTGCGGAGAGAGCGGGTGCTGGAGGACCTGGCTGGCTTTCTCTGGCGGGAGGGAAATGGAGACTCTCAAAGGCATTGAACCCCTTATCCTACGACACTAAACCCCAGATCCAGCCGAAACTCATACGGGGGGAGTTTGAACTCTGAAAAGGGAGAAGTCCGCAGAAATTTAGGGGAGTCGCAAATATCAAAGGCCCGGTGGCACGCACGGCACTGCACGCAGGACAGATTGCTGATTGTGCCGCTGGCTTTCACAACTGGGCGGGAGACAGACCCTCCCAACTGTGCCACTTCTGACTTCACTAAGCCCTTGTTTCGGGCGAAACCCTGGGGACCTAGACTCAGACTCCTGTGGTCCTGGTGCGCAGGGAAGCTGGAAAGGCAGCGGTTAGAGGCACTGCCGGCGCGGGCGCATAAGGACCGCTCCAGCGATTACCCAGTCACGTGAGACTCAGGGACCGTGGTGAGCGGGTCCGACTGGAAGGCAAGGCGGTCCCTTAAGCCCTGAGACTCCACCCACTCCAAGCTCAACAGAGGCTTCTGCGGCTTTGCACTTCTGGTATCATAAAGCTGAATTCAGCACAGAAGTTTCCCTGGCATAGTGAAAATGCCGAGACAAGGGAAGGGATTACAAACAAAAGAAATGGAGGAAAAAAAAAAACACGACTGGATATAGAGTTCAAAACCACTCTTATAAGGTTTTTCAAGAATATGCTAGAAAAGTTGGATAAATTTAGTGAGACCCAAGAGGAGATGAAAAAGGACCAACTAGAGACACTGACTGAAATAAAAAATATTTTACAGAGTCCTAACAGCAGACTAGAGAAAGGCAAGAATCAAGTCAAAATTTTGAAATATAAAGAAGCAGAAAACATTCAACTGGAAAAACAAGAAGAGAAAAGAATCCAAAAATGTGAAGATAATGTAAGGAGCCTCTGGGACAGCTTCAAGCGTACCAACATCAGAATTGTGAGGGTGCCAGAAGAAGAGAGAGAGCAAGATACTGAAAACCTATTTAAAGAAATAATGACTGAAAACTTCCCACATCTGGTAAAAGAAATAGACTTACAAGTCCAGGAAGCACACAGAACCCCAAATAAAAGGAATCCAAAGAGAACCACACCAAGACACATCATAATTAAAATACCAAGAGCAAAAGACAAAGAGAGAATATTAAAAGCAGCAAGAGAAAAACAGTTCATTACCTACAAGGGAGCACCCATACGACTGTCAGCTGATTTCTCAACAGAAACGATGCAGGCCAGACAGGATTGGCAAGAAATATTCAACGTGATGAATAGCAAGAACCTACAACCAAGAATAATCTATCCAGCAAAGCTAACATTCAGAATTGAAGGGCAGATAAAGAGCTTCACAGAGAAGAAAAAGCTGACAGAGTTCATCAACTCCAAACCAGTATTATATGAAATGCTGAAAGGTACTCTTTTAGAAGAGGAAGAAGAAAAAGGGAAAAGCCAAAAAATTATGAACAACAAATACATATCTATCAACAAGTGAATCTAAAAATTAAGTGAATTAAAAATTTGATCAACAGAATAAACTGGTGAATATAATAGAATCAGGAGCACAGAAAGAGTGTAGACTGATAATTCTCAGGAGGACAAAAATCATAAAGCATCAAACAGACTGAAATTACAGCAGAAAGATTAAAGTTAGGTGAGGTAGATCAATCAAAGGACTTGTATGCATGCATATAAGCATAACCAATGATCACAGACACTGGGGGGTTGGGATATGCCTGGGAGGGAGGGGGGGGCAATGGGGAGATATGTATAAAAAATTAATAAAAATTAATAAAAAAAAATTTAAAAAAGAACTAACAGTTATCCTCCTCAAACTATTCAAAAATATCCAAGAGGAAGGAACACTTCCAAGCTCTATTTAAGAGGTAGAATTAGTGTAATTCCAAAACCATATAAGGACACTACAGAGAGAATTACAGGTCAATGTCCATGATGAACATAGATGCTAAAATCCTCAATAAAATATTAGCAAATTGAATCTAGCAATTTATTAAAAAGATCATACATCATCACTAAATGGCATTTATTCTGGTGATGCAAGGCTGGTACAATATTTGCAAATTAATAAATGTATTACATCACCTAAACAAATTGGAAGACAAAAATCACATGATCATATCAATTGACACAGAAAAACATTTGACAAAACCCAACACTTTTTCATAAAAACTCTCAATAAACAAGAAATAGAAGACTCAACTTCAATATAATAAAGGCCATATCTGATAAACCGATAGCAAACATCATACTCAATGGGCAAAAACTAAAACCATTTTCCCCAAGAACAGGAACAAGACAGGGATATTCACTTTCACCACTATTATTCAACACTAGAGGCTTGATGTATGAAATTCATGCCAGAGTAGGCCTTTGCAGCTGCAGCCTAGACCCCTTCCTTACAGCTGTGGTGGCTGCCTGGATCCTTCAGCCACAGCTCTGGCTTCATCCAGAAGGATGTCCAGTCTAATTAGTATATTATGCTTTTATAATTATAAATAGTAGTGGAAGCTCTAGCTTCAGTAATCAGAAAAGAAAGAAAAAATAAAAGCCATCCAAATTAGATAGGAGGAAGTAAAACTGTCCTTATTTGCAAATGACATTATATTGTACTTAGAAAATATGTACAATAAAGGCTCCATCAACAAAACTACTAGATTTAATAAATGAATTCGATAACAGCAGGATACAAAATTAACACCCAATTAAAAACATTTGACAAAACACAACACTTTTTTGATAAAAACTCTCAATAAAAAGGGAATAATTTTTTTTTACCAATAATGAATTGTCAGAAAGTGAAACTTTAAAAAAATCCCATTTACCACTGCAACAGCAACGAAAAATTAAGATCTCAAGAATAAACTTAACCAAAGTGGTAAAAGACTTACACTCTGAAAGCTACAGGATGTTGAAAAAGTGATAGAGAAATTTATAAACAAGCATAAGAATATAATGTGTTCATGGCTTGGTAAAATTAAGATAATTAAAATGTCCACACCACCCAATGTAATCTACAGATTCAATGCAATCCTTGTTAAGATATCAATGGCATATTTCAGAGATATAGAACAAATACTCCAAAAATTTATATGGAATTAAAAATGACTCAGAATAGCAGCAACAATCTTGAGAAAGAAGAACAAAGTAGGAGGAATCATAATACTAGATTCAAGTTATACTATAAAGACACTAATCAAAACAGCCTGGCACTAGCACAAGAACAGTCATATAAATCAATGGAACAAAATAAAAAGACCAGAAATTGAACCAAGTCATTACGGTCAAATAACCTTTGACAAAGGAGACAAAAACATACCGTTGAGTCAAGATAGCCTCTTTAATAAGTGATGTTGGAAAATTGGATAGGTACATGCGAAAAAAAACACAAAAAACAAACAAACAAAAAAAAACCCACGAAACTAGACCACCAACTTATACTATACACAAGAATAAACTCAAAATGGATAAGACTTAAATGTAAGTCATGAAACCATAAATATCTTAGAAGAAATCATAGATAGCAAAATGTCAGACACCTCTCCTAGCAATATCTTTGCGGATATATCTTCTAGGGCAAAGAAAACTAAGGAGAACATAAACAAATAGTACTACATCGAAATAAAAAACTTCTGCACAGCAAAACAAAACATCAGCAAAACAAAAAGGTAGATGACTGTATGGGAGAATATATTTGGCAATGATACATCTGATAAAGATTTAGTATCCAAAATATATGAGAAACTGATGCAACTTATCAAAAGAAAAACAAACAATCCAATTAAAAAATGAGCAAAGACCGAAATAGACACTTCTCCAAAGTGGACACACAGAAGGTCAAGAGATATAAGAACAAATGTTCAAAGTCACTGATCATCAGAGAGATGCAAATTAAAACGACAATGAAGTGTCACTTCACACCTGTCAAAATGGCTCCCATCAACAAATCAACAAATGACAAGTGCTGATGAGAATGAGGGAAAAAAAATCCTAGTACATTACTGGTTGGAATGTAGATTGGTATAATCATTATGGAAAAAAGTATGGGGTTTCCTCAGAAAATTAAATATGGAACTGCCATTTGACTCAGTAATCCCACTTCTAGGAATATATCCTAAGAGACCCAAAACACCCATAAAAAATAATGTATGCACCCCTATGTTCACAGCAGCACAATTTACAATAGCTAATATCTGGAAACAGCCCAAGTGCCCATCAGTACATGAGTGGATAAAAAAGTTGTGGTATTCATCAATAAATCAACAAAAGACAAGTGCTAGAGAGGATGCAGAGAAAAAGGAACCCTCGTGCACTGCTGGTGGGAATGCAGACTGGTGCAGCCACTATGGAGAACAGTATGGAGTTTCCTCAAAAAACTAAAAATGGAAATCTCATTTGACCTAGTGATCCCACTTCTGGGAATATATTCCAATAAACTAGAAACACCAATTAGAAAGGATAATAGCAGCACAATTCACCATAGCTAAGATTTGGAAACAGCCTAAGTGCCCATCAGCAGATTAGTGGATTAAAAAACTGTGGTACATCTACACAATGGAATATTACTCTGCAGTAAAAAAAAAGGGAGTTCTTATCATTTGCATGGATGGAACTGGAGAGCATTATGCTAAGTAAAATAAGCCAGTAAGAGAAAGATAATTATCACATGATCTCACTCATTTATGGAATATAATGAACAACACAAGTTAATGAACAATAGAGAAACATTGATCAGACCATCAAACCTCGGAGGGAAGGTAGGGAAGTGTGGTGGTAAGGGTGAGATCAACCAAAGGACTTGTATGCATGCATATAGGGATAACCAATGAGCACAGACAAATGAGGGCAGGAGTGGGAGGTATGGGTTAATGGGGGATGAGGAGATGAGGACACGTATGTAATAACTTAATCAATAAAGAAATAAAAAAAAGCCATAGTACTTTTATACCATGAAATATTATGCAGCAGCAAAAAATATTTTGAGACAGCATGGAGGGACCTGGAGCAAAATAAGCCAGTCAGAGAAAGACAAGTATCCAAAGATTGGCCCCAACTCACTCATGTGTGGAATCTAATGAACAAAATAAACTGATGAACAAAATAGATCCACAGACATAGAAGCATGGAACAGACTGTGGAATCTCAGAGGGAAGACAGAAGTGGGTTGGTGGGAGGGAAGAGATTAACCATATAATTTGTATGCATATATATATACTTATAGACAAAGTCAATAGGATGGTTAGAAAAGATCAATGAGGGGAGGAGGAAGGGGACATGTAATACTTTCAACAACAAAGTTTTTAAAAAATATAAATAGCCAAGACCAGTTTGGCTCAGTGGATAGAGCATTAGCTTGCGAACTGAAAGGTTCCAGGTTCGATTCCGGTTGGGGGCATGCACCTTGCTTGTGGGCACATCTCCACTGTGGGGCGTGCAGGAGGCGGCTGATCGATGTCTCTCTCTCATCGATGTTTCCGACTTTCTATCTCTCTCTCTTCCTCTCTGTAAAAAAACCAATAAAATATATTAAAAAAATAAATAAAAATTATAAATAAATATTAGCATTGTTAAACATTTTTTCACATTTTATTTTCAATGTAAATTTTCTCTGAATTATCTTTTACTGATGTCTTGATTAGCAATATGCTATTGAAACTCAGAATTTTAAACTTAACTTCTATATTTCTAAATTTAGAATATTATTTCCCTTTCAGTGAAATGATATTGAATAATCACTACTTAGTTCCATAACTTAATTCTTTACTTTTCAATTTTTTAAGTCTACCTAAAGCTTATTTTCACAGTTTTAATCAATAACATAATAGAAGATATGAAATAATTTCTGTTATGTTTTAATGTTTATCATGAGAAATTTGTGTGGTTTGTTAAATAGATATCAATTCAGTTCCAATGTTTTATATCTCTGTTGCTCACAGAGTATAATACTATTTTTAGTATTATTATAATATAATATATTTTAATTTGGGGAAGAGCTACAAGTGCTCTCATTAATAATATTTTTCATGTTGTTTTTATAATCATACATGTTTAATTCTTATAGATGAAATATGAATCATTTGTACCTATAACACAGACATTTTTAGTACCACAAATATTTTTAATGCATCCATTAAAATGTAATATGGCAGTTAAAAGGATTCCAAAGTACCCTAGACAGGATGAATACAATTTTCAAATAAGTATATATCTCTATTTATAAATGGAAAGTAAATTCTCAATTGCTCAAGGGAACCTAACTCACAGTCTTTTGATCCTGGAACAGATGATTTAGGTGAAGATAAAAACTTATCAGTATTCCATCTGAATTTTTTCGTATCAATCGAAGTCTGAACAATCATTACCTTTGTGAAATTTTCAGTGCCTTGTATCTAAAAGTTGACAGAATATAAGTTAATTTCTGAATAAATATCATACAATTAAATGTTCCTCTTATTAGCTCCTATCCCAGGCTCTCTCTAAATATCTTTGCCTGAAAATTGAAAACATCATTAGATATTAGAAGATATCTTAGAAATCTCTGGACATGCTGGTTTTAAGAAAGTCAATATTCCATATACTTTCATTGATTTTTAAACATTTCGCTCATTTCTCTTACAAGAAAAATGATCAAGAGTTAATGATCAATGACCCCTTAAAATATCACCCAGAAAATTATTTTGGAGGGATTGTTTTTTCTTTCACATGGCAGAAAATAAGTTTAAAAAACAGTGGCATTCCAGGTATGTAATTCAGCATAGAGAATATAGTCAATAATATTATAATAACTATGTGTGGTGCCAGTGGGTACTTGAATTATTGGGGAGAGGGGATCACTTCATCCTATCTAATAAGTGTAATATGCAAATTGACCATCATTCCAACACACAAGATGACCGCCTCAATGTGCTCAAATATGGCTGCCCCCAAGTGGACACAAGATGGCCACCACAAGATGGCCTGCAGGGAAGGGCAGTTAAGGATGACTGTTGCTAGCAGAGGAGGGCAGTTGGGGGAGTCCAGGCCTACAGAGGACAGTTGGGGCTACCCAGACCTGCAGGGGAGGGCAGTTGGGGGAACCAGGCCTACAGGGAAGGGCAGTTGGGGGGGACCAGGCCAGCAGGGGAGGGCAGTTGGGAGGACTGGGCTGGCAGAGGAGGGAAGCTGGGGGAGACCAGGCCTGCAAGAGAGGGCAGTTGGGGAGGAGGACCCAGGACTGCAAGGGAGGACAGTTGAGACCAACCAGGCCTGCAGGGGAGTGCAGTTGAGGGGACCCAGGCCTACAGGGGAGGGCAGTTGTGGGCTATCAGGCCAGCAGGGGAGGGCAGTTGAGGAGGATTCAGGCCCACAGGGGAGGGCAGTTAGGGGGACCAGGCCAGCATGGGAGGGTAGTTAGAGATAACTGGGTTGGCAAGGAAGAGCAGTTGTGTGGGGGAGGGAGACTCAGGCCTTCAGGGGAGAACAGTAGGGGCCAACCAGGCCTTCAGGGGAGTGCAGTTGAGGCTGGACCCAGGCCTACAGGGGAGGACAGCTGCAGGGGACCCAACCCTGCAGGAGAAGGCATTTGGGAGGAACAAGGCTAGCTGTGGAGGGCAGTTAAGGGGGGGGACCAGGCCTGCATCAGATGGCAGTTAGGGTGACCAGGCTGGCAGGGAGGGCAGTTAGGGGCAATCAGGCCAGCAGAAGAGTGAGGGGGGTGATCAGGCTGGTTGGCAGAAGTGTTTAGGGGCAATTAGGCAGGCAGGCAAGCAGTTGGGAGCCAGTAGTCCTGGACTGTGAGAGGGATATCTAACTGCCTGTTTAGGCATGATCCTGGTGGGTTCAGGCCTAGATGGGCAGTCAGACATCCCTCAATGGGTCCCAGGTTAGAGATGATGCAGGTTGGGCTGAGGGACACCCTTGCCCCTTAGGCACAAAGTTCATGCACTAGGCCTCTAGTAAATCACATAATTGTCTAAACACTATGCTGTACACCTGAAACTAATATAAAATAGTAGTGAATGTCAATAGTAATTAAAAATTATAGGAGTTTCAGAAATTCTACTGTATGTTGTGGTTGTTTAAGTATGCTTTGAATAACATTGGTCCCCAAATTCACAGTGAGCAGGGCTTTATCTCTAGGGGAGTAGACAGAGTTGGGCAAGTTTTGGGCTGCCATGAGATTCTCCTGTTAGGCCTTCTAAATTCCCAGCTAGTATCCACTCCAAAGTTCTGTTATTACGTATTCAAGACTAGAGGTTGGGAGCACCATAGTTAAGAATAACATTTAACTTCCTGTCACTGGGCATCACATTGGTGCTTATGGTGTTCCACTTAGAAAATTTTCTTATGACCATTTCTCACCTCAGAATTTCTCTTAGCCTCACCTCCTGTTTCTCTTGGATTTCAGATTTAGCCTGTAAGTACTTCTATTAAACCCGTAAATGTTCTACTTAATATATTTTATGTTTCTTTCCACTTGGTTGAGAGCTTTTTTGAGGGCAAGTTTTATTTGTCTTGATCACTTTAGCATCTAGTGCTGTTTCTGAATACACAATGCAGTATACATGTGATGTGTTGTGAAATTGTACATCTGAAACCTGTATAATTTTGTTAACCAGTGTCACCCCAATAAATTCAATAAAATGAAAAAAAATAAATTAAAATACACATTCACTTTAATTGGTTTTAGTCTCCTTTTCCATTTACTTTCTGTATATGTCCATTAATTCCTCCTGACACATGCCCACTTATTCTACCCCAACATACATACACTCACACATATGCATGTGCATGTGTGTGCACACAGTCTTCTTTCTTTTCTTCTTCACATGGCATAGCTTCTCATTTTTATTGGAAGAAAACTTGGCAGCTTGAAAATGAGATGTTCTTCACTTTTACATTCATTTCAGCGTAGCTGGGGAAGCACCTCTGGTACTCAGTTCAGCATGGGCCCGGAAGAACCTTTTCAGGATATTTTTGATACAGCCCAGAGAGTGTGGTTCTTTAGCAATGTGTAAATGAACTTAATAGGCCCTCTTTTGCTATTTACCACTGAAAAATTTAATTGTGGCCAAAATGTACAGCTAGGCCTGTTTCATTGACAGTGAAGAGGCATTACTTGGTGTTTGGGCCACTCAGTGCCAAAGCAATCAATTAACTTGGGATAGGTGTGTGTTTATGGAGTGAGAAGGGAAAGGAAGAGAATAGGAAAGTGGAAAAGTGACAATTTTTCTACCATTAATACATTGTTAGACATAGCATACAGACCTGAAAAGGTGAGTCACTATTTCTTTACCTGATGGCATGTTAAAGGAATTAAGGAAGGTGCTTTATAAGCTTTTCGTAAATGACAATCTTCTACACTTCCATGTATAAGGATGACATAAATTACATTTTCATCATAGATGTCACACTTGATGCTTTTTGGTATATCTTTCACATAAACATTACAGAGTTTTAATTGCATCTTGTAGGTCCAATCCTGGAGGGAAAAAACAATTTTGTAGTTCACTTTTTGTTTATAAAGTTTAATATAAATTCCCAAATAGTTCATTTCTAACAGTACTTGAATGCAATTTCACTCAGACAAAAGGATATATTTACATAAGCACCTCTTACCTCATAGGATAAATGTTCCCTGATTTTTTGGGCAGTAATAGAAAGTCCAAGTTTTAGCCACATTTTATATTCAATGTGAGGATACAATTTTTCAAAAGCATCGTACAAGTGACTTTTGGGAATAAAACATGTCTGTTAAAAGCAAGATATAAATTTAATGTTTTATTCTGTTCACCTATAGTTTAAGAAAATAAGCTTTACTTATTTACCTATAATATTAAAGCTAAAAATTTAAGTTATATACTATTCATGTTATTGCCTGGAAACCTAATAAAATGTTTATATTAATAAATATTTGTGTGATCTTGTTATGCACTAAGTATTCATAGACTACATGATCCAATGAGAGGTTCTTTAGTATTTTTCAGTGGTAAATAGCAAAAGAGGGCCTATTAAGTTCATTTACACATTGCTAAAGGGCCACACTCTCTGGGCTGTATCAACAGTACCCTGAAAAGGTTCTTCCGGGTCCATGCTGAACTGAGTACCAGTGGTGCTTCCCCAGCTATGCTGAAATGAATGTAAAAGTGAAGAACATCTGATTTTCAAGCTGCCAAGTTTTCTTCCAATAAAAATGAGAAGCTATGCCATGTGAAGAAGAAAAGAAAGAAGACTGTGTGCACACACATTTATGTATATATAAGTGTATGTATGTATGTTGGGGTAGAATAAGTGAGCATGTGTCAGGAGGAATCAATGGACATACTAGTATAAAATACAGCTACAGAAAGTAAATGGAAAAGGATCCTAGAACCAATTAAATTAAAATTTTAAAAAATTTTAATTAATTTTTTTTCCATTTTATTGAATTTATTGGGGTGACACTGATTAACAAAATTATACAGGTTTCAGATATACAATTCCACAACACATCACATATGCACTGTTTGTTCAGAAACAGCACTAGATGCTAAAGTGATCAAGACAAATAAAACTTGCAACTTGCCCTCAAAAAAGCTCTCAAACAAGTGGGAAGAAACATAAAATATATTAAATAGAATATTTATAGGTTTGATAGAAGTACTTATAGGCTGAATATGGAACCCAAAAGGAATAGGACGTGGGGCTAAGAGAAATTCTGAGGTGAGAATTTGTCACAAGATGATGTAACTATAAGATTTCATTGAGGTTGCATTAACTATATACATCAACTAGAGGCTCAGTGTATGAGATCGCACACCTTGAAAGGAACTGTGGGCCACAAGGCTGCAGTAGGCACAGGGTTGAGTCTCGGCCCATCTTCTGTGCCTCTACCTGGCACCTTCGCCACAGCCCCCAGTTCCCTGTCTGCTGGCAGCCTTGCTCCTGCCACCACTGCTCCCATGTGATGACAGTGTCAGCCCCCACTCACTCCCACTGATGGTGAGAAATATTTGGGGCCAGTGCCAGCAGTGGGTGTGAGGGGGGCTGGTGCTGTCAGCAGGTGAAAGCAGCAGCTGATGCCGTGATCACCCTTCAGGAGCAGGGGGAGGTGGAAAAGCCCACAGTGGCAATTGGGGTTGGCAGCCACCACTCACACCTGTTGACAGCATGGAGCGATTGGGGCCAGTGCTGGGTGCTGGAAGCAGGTGTGAGTGGTGGTTCCAGAGCCAGCAGCAGGTGCAAGCATTGGCTGGGACCGAGGCACGTGGGAGCAAAGAATTTTCAGTAACCACCAGAGGCTCACCCCAATGACAACAAACAGTGCCCTTCTTTGGTCTGGCATCCCCTCTCACCTGCTCTACCATCCTGCCACAGCCAATGCCAACCACATTCCGCGGGCACCCCCTTGTGGTCAGTGCATGTCATGACGACCTGATGTTTAGTTGTTTGGTTGTTTAGATATTCCACCATTCAGTTTATTTGCATATTAGGATTTTATATATTTATATTTTGGAAGAATGGATATCTATATATATAAAAGCCTAAGAGACTGAATGACTGAATTACCAAACAACTGGTCAACTGGTCACTATGACATGCACTGACCATTAGGGGAAGATGCTCAACACAGGAGTTTCCCTCCTGGTGGTTAGTGCTCTCCCCAAACAGAAACTTCTCCCGCCTTTGTGGCAGCATTACTGAGCAGTGGTAGTGGCAGGTGCAGTGGGGCTGGGATGAGCAGGAGCAGTGTGGTGCCTGGCCTGGACTTGGGCTCCTCCCTGGCTGCGTGCCGCTTTGTGTACTACTATATCCTGCAGGATGGGGCCAAAACCAGCAGTCCTACATCCCCCAAGGGGTCCCAGATTGTGAGAGAGCACAGGCTAGGCTGAGAAACCCCACTGGTACAGGAATCCATGGCCAGGCCCCTAGTCTTAAATAAAATTATGGCTCCCAATCTATAAAGAACTTCTTCCTCTTTATTTATTTAGAGTTTCCATAAATTGTCAAGAAAATATTTTTTAGTTTTCATTGTAGAAAAGGGCTTACACATCTTTGGTTAACTTATTCTTATTCACTTATCTAGTACAATAGGGTTAAAAAAATTGACATAAGAATTATAAAGAAAACACCAGAATTGTCTCTGTAGATGACATAATATCTACATTTCCAAAATCTTAAAGAATCTACCAAAATTAACTAGAATTTATAGCAAATTTAGCAAGGTAGCAAGATACAACTTTAAATTCCAAACAACTGGAAACAAATTTAGTTTTATCTCTATCTGTGCATGTGTAGCTCACCCCTCAACCAGCAACTTCCAATATTTCCCTTCTTAGCTCACCTTCTTGTTGCTTGTGGTTGGAAACTTTCCTAGGCAATGGGTCAAGGTGGATATGGGGCTTATTTTGTGAGTTTCTCTTCTCTCAAGGTTTCTAGATGGACACTACCTGTTTTCCATTGGTTGAAAACATTTGCCTTATTTATTTTGTTAAGTTCTATGGTTGTTTCTGGTGTGTGGTAGTATGCTACGAGTAGCTTCATTATAGCCAGAAGTTGAAGGATAGGGTATTTTTATGCAATCCAAAGTGTTGTATAATTCTACTTGTATATATTCTAATATGTACTGCTGAATGATAGAGACATTTTAAAGTTTTCCCTTGCCTTTTTTTCTCTTCTCCACCCTCTTTTAGGGCAATTAGGTCATTTCACCGGAAGAGCCTCCCACATTCTAGATTTATCTAACTATTTTCTCTTGGTATTAATTAATTTGTTTCTCCTTGTCCTACATTTTCTGTAAATTTAGAGGCTTTGGGTTTTGTCTTTTCTGATATAAGAAGACTTTGTAGATGGTAACAGTACTTCTACTACATCATATCATGAGATACATGAGACTAAGTTGTTCCACTTTTAATAATGTTAAGATTGTCCTTAGGTGATGTCAGTCTGGTACTTTCATCATAAATTTTTCCATTAAAATACTCCACACCAATTGATGGTTGAAACTTAGATCCATTATTCCATATGGATGGCAAGATGGAAATATTCTAATTCTCTCATTCTATATTTGTTAGCTGGAATTATTTACAGAAAAATTTTTCCTCATCCTTTGTTGTTGTTGTTGTTGTTGATACCTTGGAAGAACTCATAGAGAAAAGGCAGGATAAATGTTTAGTTCTTTTTATTGATATCCCAAAAACCTTATTGGAAATAAAAAATTGATGTCATTATGACTTAGGGACTTTTATATATTTATGGGGTTCGATTGCTATTATTGTTCTTTGTGTGTTCAAATTAGGCCAGTGGGAGCCTCTGTTGCTTTGAGGATTTTTGTCCTCAATTTCGTTTAGGAATTTTACTCAATTTTTCTATTAACATCCCATCCATTTTACTCAATTTTTCTATTAACAGATCCTAGCTGTTTGAGTATCCCCCATTTTTTATCCTCCAAATTTTGTATTCATGGTTAACACATCTTGCTTAATTTCCTCATTGGAGATCTCATATGATTGGTTTTTCTGGTTAAGCTTTTTTCAATCTTGTAGGTTAACTTCTTTTGTTCTCTTACTCCTCATGTGAGGCTATTTTTCCATTGCTTTTCAGAAAGGAGTGGGAGCAGGGGAGGGGAGAGAGACAAAGAAAGAGATAGAGTCAGAGACATCTGACCAGTTGCCTCCTGCATGCACCTGGACTAGGGGCCAGGAGCCAACACACAATCCAGGTACCTGCCCTTGACCAGGAGAACACACAATCCTTCTGTGCACAGGTAGACACTCAAACCACAGAGAAATATTGGCCAGGGCATTGTAGGTTAACTTTTGCAAGACATTTTGTCAGGATGCTCTACTGGGTAAGTACAATTATGTTAACAAGTTCCCGTTCCTTTGCCATTTCTTCTCTTTTTTTAAATTCCCATTAGATGGTAAGCATATACTCAGTACAAAAATAATCTTAAACTTGATACTAGATATTTAACAGGATACAACAGTAAGACATAGGTGATGCTTTCTGACCTCCACTACAGTTTTGCAGGTGGCAGAATATTTCATGGGTTCATTTATTAAACAGTTCAGCTCTCCTATTGTTTCCCCACTGATCACATAGTCTGTAAAAATTATCTGATGATCTTTTTCCTCTGATTCAGAGAGTACTTGGTCAGCCTTCAAACCTGATTTAGATCTTTGAAGCTGTTTAGGAACAAAAAAAGAGAAAAATATGTATGCCAGATAATATACCAAAACTATGTAATTTATGGCTTTCTTTACTGTTGGTTTTACTTATTTTAATATGTGCATATTATTTTTAAAATATCTATTACTTGTATTTTAAGCATATTTATTAAGTTAGTAATGACTTAGAAACAAAGCATTTTTAAATACTTTAATCTTTCTGATTTCTCCTACTTATTCAACCTATACCTGCCTTAAATGGCTTAATGCCCAACTCAGACAAATGCAAGATGCATAACAATTTATATTATAATTTTATATCTTAAATATGATCCTTTTAATTTTTTGTTATCTATGGGAAAGTATAGCTTAAAGTATTTGAACAAGAAAAATTGCTGTTCAGATGGTAGCTGCTAATTTAAAAAAGAAACAGTGTAGTCCTTAACAGAGAAAAGTACTAAATCTCAATTTTATAAAGTTTTTAACTAATGCTCACAAGGGCATTTATAAAGAACTCTTCCTTACCTTTATCATACCTGAAATAATTATATAAATTCCATTGGTCTCATCACCTTCTTCAAATATAGTATTTCCACAATCAAATGTTATAAGTTTGGCTTTTTCCTAGAATATAATCACCAAATACATGCTATAAATAATATTTTAGCAGTGGTTGGGGATATTGAAGTTTACACTTTAATATTGTTTTTACAATTTTAAAGTGAATATTACTCAATAATACCTGAGGCATTACATTGGTAATAAATTTGTAAGAGAAAATAGAAATTATGAATAGCAAAGAGGAGAATATTCATAAATGTAATGTCAGATGGGGTATTTATAAATGGGTTAAGAAGAAATAATCTAACCTAGGGATAAGAATGTGATGGAAGAATGAAAATATTTTGTCTGGATGAAAAATAATAATAGATACAGGCTTATGGCAAATATCTTTCATACATACTTATGCTCTTAACATCAGATGAATAAAAATGTATTTATCTAAATATTTTAATCAGGTGGACAAATATAACTAGTCTTTTGGCACCAAGTAGATATAGAGAAATAATGTTATTAGAACAAGATGGGCCCATTTATTTATTTATTCCATAAATACTTACTGAGCATCCCTGTTCAATAAGCAAAGTGCCAGGAGATGAATATTCAGAAAACGAATGAGTTAAAATATGTAGTTCAAGAGGGAGATATAAAGATGATTGTAATGTATATGCTTAATGTTATAATAATGGTATATAATGAGTCCAATGGTTACACCGTTGGTCCCTCAAACTGGGGATGACTATGGGATGATCTATTGGTAGCATGTTTGACCCCAAAGCCTACTTTTCTGTGTACCCTCTGTAGGAATGTTTTCAGAGAATCAATAATCAGAGAAAGTTTGAAAAAAATGGTGAGAAAAAAGGAATTTCAAGAAAAGTAAATAACACCTACACATGAGTAGAATCAGAAAACAGTAAAAGTGTTTGAAGTGCCATGAATGGTTCAATATAGAATATAGAATATATGATGAATGGGCAACAAAAGATGAAGATGGAAAGATAGGCAGGAAGCAGTCTATAGAAGGCTTTGCAAGCCATTCAAAGGGATTTTGATTTTATCCTATAGACAATAAAGGACATTTAAAATTTTTTAACCTGGCCCTAGTTGGTTTGGCTAAGTAAATAGAGCATCAGCCTTGAGACCAAAGGGTTCTGGGTTTAATTCCAGTCAAGGGTACATACCATGGTTGCATTCTCCTCCTTGACTCAAACCCTGGTTGGGTTCGTGCGGGAGGCAACCACTCGATGTAGTTTCTCTCACATTAGTGTTTCCCTCTCTCTTCCACTCTCCCAAAAAATCAATGGAAAAATATCCTCAGATGAGGACTAACCAAAAAAAAAAAAAAAGAATTTTAACCTGGAGAGTATAATAGTTAAATCATTATTTTTTAAAAGATCATTTGTTGGTACATTAAAGATGATATCTCATTAAAGAAGACATTAGTAAGAAATAAAAATATTACCTGAATAAAGTTTATATGGTCTTTGTTTTTATCTAACCATGGAATATGATATAGTGCTTCAGTAAGAGTAAGTGACTTGACAATGGGTTGAAAATCAAGTAATTCTCTT
Source organism: Lasiurus cinereus (assembly GCA_011751065.1). Classification (NCBI taxonomy): domain Eukaryota; kingdom Metazoa; phylum Chordata; class Mammalia; order Chiroptera; family Vespertilionidae; genus Lasiurus; species Lasiurus cinereus. Next base: position 8,963,232 of record JAAGEH010000286.1, on the reverse strand, counting down.
TTTTTGTCCATTATTAACTAAAATAAAAAAAATTAAGAAAGAAGATGAACAAAACTAATGTTCACAGAATGTTTAAAACAATTATGGCTTTACACTTCCTTTTTTTTTTTTCACTTTTCTGAGTCTTTGGTTTTTCCATGAAAAGTTCCAACCTCTCTCTTCTTATATCATTTTTCTGCTATCATATTCTAAAGTCATAGGTTTACTTTTCAAAGTAAAATTTTTTACTAAAGTGCAGCAGATAGACCAAAAATGCATAGACCATAAAAGTTCATTCAAAGAACATTTACAATGTGAAAACATCTAGGTAGCCAGCATCCAGATTAAGAAATAAAACATTTTCTGTATCTTAAAATCCCTTCCTATATTATTATGCTTGTCATTGCTGTGAGATCAGATTTAAACTGGTGGTCGACACCCCTCTTGAACTCTGGGACCAATGGTTCCTACCCTCTCACCTGCCTGCCTGCCTGATCGCCCTTAACTGTCTCTGCTTGTCTGATCACTCCTAACCTCTCTGCCTGCCTGCCTGATCATCTCTAACTGTCTTCCCCTGACAACCTGATCTCTCCCCAAACTGCCCTCCCCTGCTGTTTTGATCTCACCCCCAACTGCTCTACTCTGCTGACCTGGTTGCCCCCAACTGCCCTCCCCTGCAGGTCTGATTTTGCTTCCCAACAGCTTTCCCGTGCCAGCCTGATCACCCCTAATTGTCTCTGCCTGCCTGATCACCCTTATCTGTCCTCCCCTGCCAGTCTGGTTGCCCACAACTGTCCTCCCCTGCAGGCCTAATCTCACCCCCAATTGCCCTCCCCTGCTGGCCTGATTGCCCCTAATGGCTTCTGCCTTGGCCCCCACCACCATGGCTTTGTCTGGAAGGATATCAGATGTCTGGAAGATGGCCAGTCGACCGGGTCTAATTAGCATATTACCCTTTTAGTAGAATAGATAGATTATATAGGCTAGGATTGCTTAAATGGGGGTGGTGGGGAGGAAGCCTTTTTCATCAGGAGGAGATGCTCTTGACAGACCAAAATACATAATCCCTATATCTGAACTGATAACCAGCCATATAAACTATACTGCCAAACCAGTCATTAAAAAATTGAACCACTTTCTTATACCTTACATCAAACAGCTGTTGCCCTTAAAACCCTTCCTCAGCTCCCACCTTAGGTTCTGCCTTCACAGTTCATCCAGATTAGTAATTGGTTGTTTTCTATGTCAGTCAGCATCTCCAGGCCTATCAACAGGCCTGATCAGAGAGGCAGAGCTGATCAGCAGCCTCAGCAGAGGCGGAGAGAAAGAGAAGCACTGGGTGATCAACAGCTGCCAAGGATGCTATGGATCAGACTCTGCTTTTCTCTCTAGGCCTGATCTGCAGCCCCCTTGGCAGTCAGTGCTGAGTTAGGGTACCTGCAAGCAGTTCGACTTCTGGTAGGTCGAACCTTTGGCTGTTTTTGATGTTATGGACCTTGGGTTTTTATATATTAGGATTATTATACTGCAGTTTTGTCTACTATTGATTAATGCTTTAGGTGCTCTAGTTTGGGGCTCTGTAATACTTCTATGAGTGTTTGCTATACATATGAACATATTTCTCTTGAATATATAGTTATATCTTCTAATTGCTGTGCCATAAGATACATGGTCAAATTTAGTAGATTTTGCCAAAAAATTTCCTAAAGTGATTGCATCTAGTTATACTCCCACTCAAATGTTCCAGTTGTTCCATTATTTGCCTACACTTGGTATTGTCAGTTTAAAAAATTTAAGAATTCTGATAGTTATGTATTGGTCACTAATTTTAGTTTTCATTTGTATTAAGCTTATGAAATGGTATTTGGCAACTTTCGTTTGGTTTATTGGCTGTTTGAATACCTTATGATGTAAAATGCCTATTTAAATCTTTTTCCCATTTTTTAAAAAAATGGATTTCTGTCTTATTCTTATTAATTTGTAAGATATATATGATGTTAGGGAAGGGTCCAATCATAGAAAGAAGTGATCCCTCACTATGGCAAGAGAGGAAAGAGAAATTGACCACTGGAGCTGCAGGAAGAAAATTCTCTATGGTGTGTGCTTTGTCCTAGAGAACTATTTTGTTAGATATTCATATCTCAGGGATGACCTATATTAGAAAGAGCCAAAAGTAGGTTTGAAGATAATAAATGACTATATATGAAATAAGTATAATTGCCTGAAGATATTTTTTCTTACCTTGTTAATTTCATTAGCTTCAATTTTATGAAGAATTCCTTTTAACCTGAAAGCTTTAATAATCTCTCTAGCCAAACTGAGCATGACGTTAATCTCCTCCTTTGTTTTCATAGTGACAGCAATTTCTGGGTGATCATACTCTAAGTAGCCTGAAAAATAACAAAAATTAAATGTTTAAATGTTTCATTTGGACTAGAAACTAATATTTCTGCTCTAAATACAATCCTAATACAGGAAGAAGTTTCTCTTCCTAAGGAGGCCTCTGCAACCAATCACTATTCACCAGTATTTGCAGAGCTGTGCCTGCCATTTTCTTGTCTTCAGATCTTGTCCTTCTTGTGCAGTGAAGAAGGACAGGTGGTCTCAGTCTCAGGACTAACAATTATATCAATACACCTGCACTGGACAATTGAAAGGCTCTTATAAGCTCTAAGTCTAAAGTTCATGACTTTTCTATTCTGTTGACTACATATGGTATACTTAGATATGGCTTTTGATTAAGTTTTTTCACTCAGCCTGGGTCATTTTCCACTCACCCTGTCTGTGCATAGACATGCCTTATCCATCTATACTCTCTGCCTGTCTAGTCTGGATTCACAGATGCTCATGAGAATTTCATCCTCCTAGACTATACATTTGGTCTTTTCCTTAGTCATGACTTCTTGTGTGGCTTGACAAGTATCTGCCATATAATTTCTCTTAAGCATGGCTTCATTCACAGACTTGCTGCATCCTTTTGCTACCTACCATCTGGTATACAAACCCCTTCTCCTCACACAGGAATATGATGCTATAGGAGTGTGTCTGTCTTACTCCTGGGATTTGTTTAGCAGTAGGAGTATGACCTGGCATGATTCAGAGAATAAGCTGTTGCCATGTTTGGGCGCTGAGCCCCCCAGAAGCCACAACAGAGGTCTGTAAGGCTCTGTTCTGATTTTAATTCTTTCGAAAGCCTAAATCTTCAGATGGCAGCTCTTTGGCAAGTGGGAGATAAAAATAACTTCTTTCTTTTGATTGCTCAGGAAGGTGTGCATATGTTTGGTTTGAGTGGAAAAAACAAACAAACAGAATTTATAAGGTGATAATAACATGTGTAATCATTCTACACAGATATGTTTTCTTTAAACATTGCCTCTACAAGGTCTGCATTGAGGTATAAGGCAGAGAGAACAGGTTTGGAGAGATAATATACTATTTAGTCCAGCCAAAAATGTGATCATATAGATTGTTGAGGTTATCCACTTAATTATTAGTAATAAGTAGGTTTCCTCAAAGATCAACTTACTTATCAAACCCATTGCCTCTCTGAAGAAGTGATAATTAGATATGATCATGGATCTTTAGATGAGATGTACCTACCTAACTCTTTCAGAGCATGCACCGTATTCTTTGTTACCCTCTTTAATAATACCTACAAAACAAAATAAACATTCCCATTGGAAAACAGTCTATAACAACATGTCTTAACATTTGCAACTGATAGATTTTTAACCTAAATTAATAACTAGAGGAAAATATGAAGAGCTTTTCAGGGATTGGACTTGAATTTTGTGCACTGGATTCTATTTTGCTCCAGCAAGGGTGATGGAGAGGATAGGAAGTGGCATCATCAAAGTTGGTTTTGAGAAGCCTGAAGATGAGTCATATATTTTTCTTTAAAGTAACTTGTTTTAGGATCCTACTGATTCAGAAAAGTGTGAGCATGGTAGGTACTTTCCATTCAACTTTATGACAGCTTCCAAATGTGGTACATAGAGGTGGCTTTCAACCTTAAGTGAGTTAGAACATTTGGCCAAGCTATTTGAGAGCAAAAATGAGGATTAAAAGTGGACAACACTCTAGAGAGGCAAGTCCTCTCATATTTTCTACAGTCTATCGTCAAATTGCAGTGCTAAATATCAGTGGTTAGGAAAAGAAACAAAATTTAGGAAAATAATTTTAAAGTGATAGGTGATGAAGGGAGTAAAGATACTGCTTTTTGTGTTCTACTAATAGTATTTAATATTTAATTTTCTCAAGTATAAAGTTTTGGTATATAACATATAGCATTCAAATGTTCTAAATTGCCTCAAGAAGTAAATATTTAATTTCTGGTATAGCTGATAAACTTCAGTGCCCCTATCAATGTGAATCTTATCTCAATTGAGAAAATAAAATATAAAAGATAGAACTTAGGCCCTAGAATTCTCTTTGCTGTTTATGTGTTTGGGGGCATAACCACTCTTAGCTTCATTTTTCTCTTCTGCATACAGAGGGAACTAGATAAAGTTTCCCTTTAGATGAGTTATTATTACTTCTTTCCATTTGCAGATCCCATTCTTTACTTCTTTTACTATTTACCATGGGAAAATAGGGGATAGAAACAAAAGGAATCTTTGCAAATTAATGTAGAAGCTTTATTTGCTCAACACGGTCACCACTTCTCATCATCCCCCAGTGTTTTCATTTAATGTATCTGTAGCCTGATCTATCCTGGCACTTGCATTGGGAGGAACAGACCACTGCACATGGGGATCATGATTGCTTCTACAAGGACTGCAAGGTATGTTCCAAGAGATTTGAAACTTGATAATATGGCACAGACATTTTAGTAAGAATGCTTTTCAGTAATTAAATGTACACTAGTTTTTACAAAAATTACCTAACAAACCAGGGACCCAAGAACACATTTACATATATAGACAGAGAACATGATGGGTGAGGGCAACTGAGGGGTGGGGAAAATAAACCTTTTTCTTAGTTTTAGTTTTTCTCACCTGTTTAATCTGCTTAGAACTTGCAATTTGATCAATTATAGTCATTATGTCTGCTTCACCTTGGACATATCCTTTTAAGATAGCATATTTATAGGACAGCTGATGACTCATCCTCTTATCTATAAATTGTAGCAACTTTGGTGTTATGAGCTGAAAAAGGAGGGATACTATTTAATATAAATTGTAAAATTTTAGTTGATGATATATTTGTTTAATTAAAATAGATAATATTAAAAAATGACATGTTCGTAACAGTAACAATAGTAATGTTTCAAGGCTCTTGGTATTATATTCATGATACCTTTATAACTTCATGGGTAGAGCTATTTCCCTGTAATTAATAATGTTGGCCACATGTGTAAAATGATGGCTTTATTCATTACTTATTTTTCTTACAGAAAATTGAATGCTATTTTAAACTGATTTAAATTCTTGAAAAACAAAGCAATCAGTCTTTTCTGGGCTTAATAGAAAATGACTGTCTATAAAATACTGCCACTTTTACCTGCTAAATCTTCTGCTAAACTTTTTACTAGATGGTAAATTTGGGTTAAACATACCACAACTATAGTCCCTCTCTGACCCCACAATTAACTTCTCACTGTGTCGTTGCTGAGGGTGTAAGCCTCCAGGTTATCTGTCACCATTGTGCAGTCCTCTTAACTTCAACAGAGTTGGCTGCTCCCTGTTTTCCTGGCTGTGCTCTATAATCTTCATATTCTGCCCTCCAACCAGCTGCCATTAATCCTCAAAGAGCTCATACTCATCCTTCAAGATTCAGTTCAAGTGTCAAGTAGTAAAGAAAGTCTTTTATGTCCCACTAGTATGCTGTGCATACTACTGTTTTGTACTTACCCAACCCTTCTTTAATAAGCTATCTGGGGGCAAAGACTATATCTAATTTGTCTTCATATTTCAAGGGCCCACCACTTGACATAAGATAAAGGTTAATTTCTTGGATATATAAACAAGTTTTTCTTATGTGGCTTATCAATTTCTTCACTTAAAGTATTTGTTTGACTTGATGTATCTTTTATCAAAAAGAATTAACTTGTCACTGGAATACATAATCCTTGCCTTCCTCATGTCAAAATGCGAACAGCATTACTTATGGCTTCATATAATACTAAAAAGGAAAAAGCTACTATTTGCATATTTTTAGAACTGGCAGGCTTATGCCTCTCAATACAAAAGTATTTTTAAACATGTGTAAGAAAGCTCTAAATATAAATATTCTAATCTGTTAGCTTTATATCTAGATGAAACATACCTTATTTAGCTTTGTATCCCCCACAGTGCTTATATGTATGCTAGAGGCTCACTGCACTAAATTCATGCATGGGAGGGTGTCCCTCAGTCCAACCAGCACCCTTTTCAATCTGGGATCCTTTGGGGGACATCCATCTCACAATCTGGGACTGCTGGCTCTAACTGCTCACCTGCCTACCTGCCTGATTGTCCCTAACCACTTCTGCCTGCCAGCTAGATTGTCCCTTAACTATTCCCCTGCCAACCTGATTGACAGTTAACTGCTCCCCTGCTGGCCCAACACCCCCAACTGCCTTCCCCTACCAGCCTGATCACCCCCAACTGCCCTTCCCTTCTGGCCTGATCACTCCTAACTATCCTGCCCTTAAGGCCTGGTTGCCCTCCACTGTCCTCCCCTGCTGGCCTGGTCATTCCCAACTGCCCTCCCCTACTGGCCTGATTGCCGCCAGCTGCCCTTCCTATAGGCCTGGTCACCTCCAACTCCCCTCCCCTGAAGGCTTGGTTGCCCCAGCTGCCCTCCCTGCAGGCCTGGTTGACCCTAACTGCCCTCCCCTGCTGGCCTGTTTGCCACCAATGAGCCTCCCCTGCTGGCCATCTTGTGGCAACCATCTTGTGATGATGTCATGTGAGGACATCATGTGACACCACCTAGGCTTTTATTATATAGGATGTGTTTTGTTTGTGGATGAATAGAGAAAAAGGCAAAGAGAGACGGAGGAGAGAATATATGTGTATGTATAGTTATTTATATATTTGTGTATTATATAAATGTGTATATTTCTAATATTTTGTGATAGAGTGTTATATAATTGAAATAATCATACACAGGATAACTACCCATCATACTTGTTATAGAAAGATATATTAGACAATCAAAAGTAATTTTTTATGCTGTGATTCTATAATACTATAAATTTATATAACACAAAATATGTATTTTTAGGTTTCTTGATTTTTGTTTGTTTTGTCACCATGAATGATTTCCATGCTTATTTTTTGTTGTTGTCATTGATTTGCATTTTTTATTTTAGCCATCTATGATAATAAACATTACTTTGTGGTTAATTTGAACTTAATTAATACTAGAGGCCTGATGCACAAAATTTGTGCATGGAGCAGGATTCCTCAGCCTGCCTGCACCCTCTCCAATCTGAAACCCCTCAGGGGATTGGGCCTAAATCAGCAGTCAGACATCCCTCTTGCAATCCAGGACAACTGGCTCCTAACCACTCACCTGCCTGCCTGCTTGATTGGCCCTACCTTGCTCCCATCTTGGTTTAATCTCCCCTACCTTACCCCCCTGACTGCTTGATCACCCCTAACCTTCCTGTCTATCTGCCTGATTGCCCCGAGTTGCTCTCCCCTGCTGACCTGATTGCCCCTAACTAACTGTCCTCCCCTGCCAGCCTGATCTTGCCCCCAACTGCCCTCTCCTGCAGG
>JAAGEH010000286.1:8807534-8955537 GCA_011751065.1 Lasiurus cinereus | reverse complement strand
CCTCCCCTGCCAGCCTGATCTTGCCCCCAACTGCCCTCTCCTGCAGGCCTGATCTCACCTCCCACTTCCCTCCCCTGCCAGCCTGATCACCCCTAACTGCCTTTGTCTTGGCCCCCACCACAATGGCTTTGTCTGGAAGGAAGATGGATGTCCAAAAGATGGCCGGTTGACCCAGTCTAATTAGCATATTACCTTTTATTAGTATAGACTAATGCCCCAGTGTGTGGATTCATGCACATTGAAAGGAAATTAATTAGAAGGTAGCTGGTGGGGCAGGATTGGGCAAGATGAGCCAGACAGACCCTGGAGCCAACCTCCTGCGGTCCCTCCCTGGCTGGCCACACCTTGGGTGGCATCACGGCTCAAAGGGCATCTGTGGAATGAGTGGGGGCCCTCTGGCAGGTGGGGTCCCTTGGCCTAGCCTGCAGGGATCAGGCCAAAACCAGTTCTCCAATATCCTTCGAAGGGTCCCAGATTGTAAGAGGGTGGATCTCGGGTGATGCACCCTGGAATTGGGCTCCCTCCTCTTTAGTTCTGGTGCATTACCCAGGAACCTCCACTGCCAAGTCACTGTAGCTGGGCAGCTCCTGTGTTGAGCATCTGCCTGGGTGTTCAGTACACATCATAGTTACCAATTGGATAGTCGAACGGTAGGATGGTTGCTTTAGGCTTTTATATATAGAGATGGAATTTTTCATGTACTCTCTATTCAAAGAAAAAGCTATGATGAGTATTTCTATACTTCTATGTACTAAATGAATTTCTAATATAATTTTCATATTTATGTTATAAAACTTAATTTGTCAAATGAATCTAAAATTTAAAATGTAGATATCAGCCCAACAGAAGTGGAAGTCATATAACTCATCAAATTGTTTTAGTTAAAATTTTATAAAACTATCAGAAGAAATTTGAAATCGCATAATTTAATAGTTCTTTACCTTCAAAATGCGCACTGCACGAAGAAGTCGAAGAGCTTTTAAAAACAGCACTATTTCATCCAAATATAAACCATCAATGGATTGTGTCTCATCAAGTACTACATCTATTATGCCAATGAATACAATTCCTAATTCAAATAGGTTCCAGGCATGCAAAAAATATTCCTTCCTCATTGCTGCTATCTGTTGATTTAAAAGGGAATTATGTTATTTGTTTCTGATTTCACTATACTATTTTTCTACCATAACTGAAACATCACTAGTTATGTTTTTCTCTGATCTACCTTAAGACTCTACTTTTCTAAAATACTAATGCACTTTATATTTTGAAATAACAATTTGAAATTAAATGGTTCAAATATCAAAGTCTATTCCAAAGGAGTAAATATTCAAAATAACTACTATTCTTTGATAGCTTATTAATTCATTCCTTCTTAATTAAAAAAAACCTTTTATTGAACCTAATATATCTAAGAGACTGGGAGATGTTAAAAATATTGTGTATTTCAGCCTGGGAAATTGAGTTTCCTGTGGAATTTTAAAGAAAGAGTGGTTTGCAGAAACTATATCTTTTTTCAATATGCTGTTTGCAATGCCAGCACAGTATTTTTTTAATTTTTTTAATTAATTTTTTATACATATCTCCCCATTGCCCCCCCTCTCTCCCAGGCATACCCCAACCCTCCAGTGTCTATGTTCATTGGTTATGCTTATATGCATACATACAAGTCCTTTGATCTCTTATCTACCTCACCTAACTTTAATCTTCCTGCTGTACTTTCACAGTCTGTTTGAAGCTTTACTGTCTCTGTATCTACCCTTTTGTTCATCAGTTTATAATGTTCTTTATTATCCACAAATGAGTGAGATCATGTGATGCTTCTCCTTCATTGACTGGCTTAGTTCACTAAGCATAAGGCTCTCCAGTACCAACCAGGTTGCGGCAAATGGTAAGAATTCCTTCTTTTTAATGGCAGCATAGAATTCCATTGTGTAGATGTACCACAGTTTTCTGATTCACTCATCTGCTGACGGGCACCTAGGCTGTTTCCAAATTGTAGCTATTGTAAATTGTGCTGCTATGAATATAGGGGCGCATAAATCCTTTCTGATTGGTGTTTGTAATTTCTTAGGATAAATTCCTAAGAGTGGGATTGCAGGGTCAAATGGGAGATCCATTTTTAGTTTTTTGAGGAAACTCCATACTGTTCTCCACATTGGCTGCACCAGTCTGCATTCCTACCAGGAATGCACAGGGTTCCTTTTTCTCCGCATCCTCACCAACACTTGTCATTTGTTGATGATTGCCATTCTGACTGGTGTAAGATGGTGTTGCATTGTCGTTTTGAGTTGCATCTCTCAGATGATTAGTGACTTTGAACATGTTTTCATGTGTCTCTTGGCCTTCCTTCTGTCGTCTTTTGAAAAGGTTCTATTTAGGTCCATTGCCCATTTTTTTATTGGATCATTTATCTTCCTTTTATTAAGTTGTATAAGTTGGCTGTAGATTAAACCTTTATCAATGATAACATTTGCAAATATGTTCTCCCATACAGTGGGCTTTCTTGTTGTTTTGTTGATGGTTTCTTTTGCTGTGCAAAAGCTTTTTATTTTGATGTAGTCCCATTTGTTTATTTTTTCTTTAGCTTCAATTGCCTTTGGAGCAGTATCAGTGAAGAAGCTCTTTCGGCATATATCTGAGATTGTGCTGCCTGTGGATTCCTCTAGTATTTTTATGGTTTCCCTTCTAATGTTTAAGTCCTGTATCCATTTTGAGTTTATTTCTGTAGTTGGTGTAAGTTGGTGTTCCAGTTTCATTTTTTTGCATGTATCTGTCCAATTTTCCCAACACCATTTATTGAAGAGGCCATCTTGGCTCCATTGAATGTTCATGCCTCCTTGGTAAAATATTAGTTGAGCAGAGTGGTTTGGGTGGATATCTGGGTTCTCTATTCTATTCTATTCCATTGGTCTATATGTCTGTTCTTGTGCCAGTACCAGGCTGTTTTGAGAACAGTTGCTTTGTAGTATAACTTGAAATCTGGTATTGAGATCCCAACTACTTTATTCTTCTTTCTCAGAATTGCTGTAGCTATTCGTGGTCTTTTTTTGTTCTAGATGAATCTATGAAGAATTCTTCCTAGGTCTGTGAAATATGTCATTGGTATTTTAATGGGTAGTGCATTGAATCTATAGATTGCTTTGGGCAGTATGCACATTTTAATGATTCTCCCAATCCATGAGCATTGTATGCTCTTCCATCTGTTAACATCTTCCTCTATCTCTTTTTTCAGTGTCCTGTAGTTTTCTACATATAGGTCTTTTACCTATTTAGCTAGGTTTATTCCTAGGTATTTTAAATTTTTTGGTGTGTAGGTAAATGGGATTCCTTTTTTAGTCTCTCTTTCTATAATTTCACTATTAGTGTATAGAAATGCCACAGACTTCTTAGCATTAATTTTGTATCCTGCTACATTGCCGAATTCATTAATTAAGTCAAATAGTTTTGGAATGGAGTCCTTTGGGTTTTTTATGTACAATATCATGTCATCTGCAAATATGGACAGCATTACTTCTTTTCCAATTTGGATGCCATTTATTTCTTCTTCCTGTCTAATTGCAGTGGCTAATACTTCCAGTACTATGTCAAACAGGAGAGGTGAGAGTGTTCATGTTCTTAGGGGAAATGGTTTTAGTTTTTGCCCATTGAGTATGATGTTAGCTGTGGGTTTATCATATATGGTTTTTATGATGTTGAGGTATGATCCTTCTGTTCCCACTTTGCTGAGAGTTTTTAACAAGAAAGGGTGTTGGATTTTGTCAAATGCTTTTTCTGCATCAATTGATATGACTATGTGATTTTTTTTCTCTCAATTCGTTTATGTGATGTATCACATTTATTGATTTGCAGATATTGTACCATCCCTGCATTCCTGGGATGAATCCTACCTTGTCATGGTGTATGATCTTTCTGATGTAATGCTGGATCCGATTTGCTAGAATTTTGTTGAGGATTTTGGCATCTATGTCCATGAGAGATATTGGCCTATAATTCTCTTTCATTGTGTTGTCTTTATCTGGTTTTGGTATTAGGTTGATGCTGGTTTCATAGAAGGTGTTTGGAAGTGTGCCTTCTTCTTGAATGTTTTTGAATAGTCAGAAAAGGATAGGTTTTAATTCTTCCTTGAATGTTTGGTAAAACTCTCCTGTGTAGCCATCTGGTCCCGGGCTTTTATTTGCTGGAAGCTTTTTGATGACTGCTTCAATTTCTTCCACAGTTATTGGACTATTGAGATGTTTGGTTTCCTCCTCATTGAGTTTTGGAAGGTTATATTTTTCTAGGAAAATGTCCATTTCTTGCAGGTTGTCCAATTTGTTGGAATAGAGTTGTTCATAGTATTTTTTAACAATCCTTTGTATTTCAACAGGGTCTCTTGTTATTTCTCCTCTCTCATTTCTGATTTTGTTTATTTGGGTCTTCTCTCTTTGCTTCTTGGTGAGCCTGGCTAGAGGTCCATCAATCTTGTTTATCCTTTCAAAGAACCAGCTCTTGGTTTTGTTGATCTTTTGAATTGTTTCTTTGGTCTCCAAGTTGTTTATCTCCACTCTGATCTTCACTATTTCCTTCCTTCTGTTTACACTGGGCTTTTCTTGTTGCTCATGTTCTAGCTCTTTGAGTTGTAGGGTTAGGTAATTTATTACCATTGTTTCCTGTTTTTTGCAGTAGGCTTGTAGGGCTATGAACTTCCCTCTCAAGACTGCTTTCACTGTGTCCCATAAATTTTGTATTGTTGTGTTGTCATTGTCATTTGTTGCCATGATGTTTTTTATTTCTTCCTTGATCTCTCTGGTTACCCAGTCATTGTATAATAGCATGCGGTTTAGTCTCCATGTGTTTGATTTCTTTTTATTGTTTTTATTATAGTTGATTTCCAGTATTATGCCACTGTGGTCTGAGAAAGTGCTTGATATGTTTTCTATCTTCTTGAATTTGAAAAGACTTTTTTTTATGACCCAACATATGATCTATCTTTGAAAATGACCCATGTGCACTGGAGAAGAATGTATATTCTGTGGCTTTGGGGTGAAATGTTCTGAAGATGTCAATTAAGTACATCTGGTCTAATGAGTCATTTAGGATTGATGTTTCTTTTTTGATTTTTTGTTTAGAGGATTTGTCCAATGGTGACAGTGGGGTATTAAAGACTCCTACTATGATTGTATTGCTGTCAATCTCTCCCTTAATATCCTCCAAGAGTTTTTTTATGTATTTAGGTGCTCCTATATTGGGTGCATATGTTTACCAGAGTTATTTCTTCTTGTTGGATTGTCCCCTTTAGTATTATAAAGTGCCCTTTTTTATCTGTTGTTATGTCCTTCACTTTGAGATCTAATTTGTCAGATATAAGTATTGCAACCCCAGGTTTTTTTTTTCCATTTCCACTTGCCTGAAATACCATCTTCCATCTCTTCACCCTCAATCTGTGTGCATCTCTTTTCCTGAAGTGGGTTTCTTGCAGACAGCAGTTATATGGATCATGTATTTTTATCCCATCGGTTACCCTATGTCTTTTGATTGGAGCATTTAATCTGTTTACATTTAAAGTTATTATTGATAAATACTTATTTGTTGCCATTTTTAGTCCTTACCCCTGAGTTCCTTCTTCGCTTCCTCCATCTTTTTATTACAGCAGACCCTTTAACATTTCTTGCATTGCTGGTTTGGTGGTAATATATTCGTTTAGTCCTTTTTTGTCTGTGAAGCTTCTAATTTCACCTTCAATTTTGATTGAGAGTCTTGCAGGGTACAGTATTCTTGGATTCAGACCCTTCCTTTTCATGACTTTGTATATTTCATTCCATGCCCTTCTGGCCTGATGAGTTTCTGTTGAGAAATCAGTAGCTAGTCTTATGGGGGTTCCTTTGTAGGTAACTTTCTGTTTCTCTATGGCTGCTTTTAAGATTCTTACTTTGTCGTTGGTGTTTGCCAATTTAATTAGAACGTGCCTTGGTGTCTGTTTGTTGGGGTTAATTTTGCTTAGGACTCTGTGAGCTTCTTGGATTTGTGTGGGTTTTTTCTTTCCTATATTGGGGAAATTTTCTGACATTATTTCTTCAAACACGTTCTCTAATCCTTGTTCAGTTTCCACTCTTTCTGGAACCCCAGTTATGCGGATGTTGTTTTGTTTCATGTTATCCCAAATTTCCCTTAGGCTCTCCTCTTGCTTTTTATCTTTATTTTTTAGAAGCTGCTGTACTTGGGTATTTTTTCCTACCATGTCTTCTGGCTCACTGATGAGGTCCTTTCCTTCTTCTAGTCTACTTTTGATGCTTTCTATTGAGTTCTTTATAGCAGTGATGCCATTTTTCATTTCTTCTTGATTATTCTGCATTTATTTTAGGTTCTTCTGCATTTCTTCTTGCTTCTTTTGCATTTCTTATTGCTTCTTCTGCATTTCCTCTTGGGTCTTCTTCATTTCCTCTTGGCTCTTACTCACAATGTTGAATTTGTCTTCCATTCTTTTCATCCACATTATGATTATTTCTCTGAACTCTTTCTCTGGCAGGCTTATTTCTGCTTCTATTTCGTTTACTTCCTTTTCTGGTGATACCTGCCTATCTGTTGTATGCGGGCTGTTTCTTCTTCTGCCTATGGTTTTTCTTCTCCAGGTGTCTGGTTATGTAGTTCTCTCTCCTACGTTGATTCAAAGGCACAAAATACAACACGACCCAGTACAGGACACAAGGCACTGAACAGAAATGTATTCACAATGTTAATAATCACAAATAAGGTGACCACCAATGAAAGACAACTTAGGGGTAAGTAGAGAAAGAGGAAGAGGAAATTGAGGGAAAAAGAAAGGAAAGAAGTGCCAAAATCAAATTGGGAGAGGGAGAAAAAAACATATAAATAAATGAACTAAAAATTAAAATAAAATAAAAAAAGGAGAAGGCGAAAAAGAAAAGAGAAAGAGAAATAAAGTCAGAGAGAAAAGAAAGCGGATAAGAGAGAAAAGGGGAACAAAATATAGATGTCAGGAGAAAACTCCAATAGAACAGTCACTTATCCCAATAAAGGCCAGCAACCAGTACCTAGAGATTAATAGAAACTGCAAGTAACAACTGGTATCGAGGGAGGTGAGGGAAAAGAGAGGTAAAAAACAAAGGAAGCAAAAAGCAAAATAAAACAAGTAGAATAAGCTAAAACAATCTCACAAAAAATTTCACAAAATTGATAAAATCACTTTTCAGGCAAATAGCAACAAAAGGACATAGAGAAAAAACAACTTTTTGGCTAGCGAAGACAAGAAGAGAAAGGTTTGTATGGACTTGTAGTAGGGGATTTGAAATTAGATCTATAAGTGGGGTGAAATTTTAACTAGGTAAAGAGAAAAAATAGGGAGAATCTACAGTGGGAAAATGGAAAGAGAAACAAGACAACAAAATGGAGAAAGTTAGGAGGAAAGTGTTGGCATAAAGGTAGAGTTGAGTTGGAGTAAAATTATGCTAAAGGTAAGATGAAAATAGAATGTAGAACTCTAATCTTGAGGTAAAATAAAGAGAAAACAAAATGACACTTTTTTTTTCAAAAAGGTAAAATACTAGTAGTAATTAATAATACTAGTTGAAAACAAAAATGTAATAATTAAAAAGGTAAAATCAATTGATGTGGAAAGAAAAAAATAGTCTTTTAATTAAAATATGTAAAAATGAAAAATAAAAAAAATTAAAGAAAAAAGGATAAAGAAAAAAAAAAAGAAAAAAAATAGAATGGTCATTCACTTCCTTATTATTCTGCTTGGCACTCCTGTTTCCCAGTAGGGAAGGTATTGCCATTCCCTGTGTTCCACTGTTGGTGTTTTAATCTCTTTATTCTTTTGTGGTTATGCGAGAGTTAATTTCTGTGTCATCCACTGGGTGGCAGTGTTTCAGAATTGATCTCTGAGACAGAGCACAGGACCTCTCTAGGCTGCCAGCACAGTATTTTACTGGAGAGATCCAGTTAGCTATTGTCTGTATCATCTGAGGCTCTAGATACAACCTGAACTAAAGACATGAATATAGGATTTATTAGACTATGGATGGTAGTAAATGATGGGGATTAGAAGAGATAGCATGGCCTATGAGGCCCTTTACTGTTAATTCATGGCTGTGTCTCCTGTCTCAATTTCTATATCCTTTACACAGATTTAGTATCTCTCCAATGTTTACCTTGACCATCCCACCCCTAAGCTCCAGTCATTAGGAATTATGTCTCTCATGTCACAATGTTACCTCTAAGTTTTACCTTATTCTTGTCTATTACACTGTGTGTTCGTGGTACTCATTCTCTACATTGGATATTATTCATTATTCAAAATTCAACCCAAGCATCTACTACCCTTGAAGGCCTTTCTTTTCTGACCCTTTTATTATAAATAAGAAAATCCTATTGCTACCCCCACCATAGCCTCAGTGTAGTCTTTTATTATAATATTTAAGATACTGATTTGTAATTTTGATGATTTTTTTTCTTTTAACAGCCTTATCCCCCTACTCACTATGATTTAAAAAAAGTGTAGAAGGCAGACATACTCATGTCTCAAAGAAAGCATATGCTTTATTATCAATTAAGAAACTGCTATGCTATTTATAAACAGATTCCTGTGTGTTTGGTGGTAGACTCATTTCCCTTGAGTCTGCTCACATTTGGCTAGGCTGAGGAAATTCAGTGTCTGAATCTATAAAGCAGAAGACTAGATCTTGGTCTTATGAGGTCCTGCCCACTTCACCAATTAGCCTCCATAGATGTTTCATTTCCTTCTTATTAAAATATGTATAAGTTGGATCATTCTCTCAGGAACTTGAAAAAATTGGCATAAAAAAAAGACTGTATCCAAATTCCAAGTATTCTGAAATGCGAAGAAGTTATCTTCAGGTCACTAGAATACAGCCACACAAGAGGAAGAGTCTGGTGTGGAAGGTAGGTATGGGCTTCAAAGAAATAGGGGTTTGTTGAATGTAAGTTTGTCAAAGAATGTTTGGAATTTCAGGTAATGCTTGCAGATAAAGAAAAGAGATTACCCTTCCTCTGAGAAAGATTCAAAAGGCCATTCCTCTAATAGGTTGAACAGTGTTTGGACAAATGTTGAAAATACAGGAAGGAAAATTTTTAAGGCAGCATTATTTATTAAAAAGAAGAATACTTGCCCTAGCCAGCTTGGCTTAGTTGATAGAGCATCAACCTGCAGACTGAAAGGTCCCAGGTTTGATTCTAGCCAAGAGCACATGCCTGGATTGTGGAGTTGATTCCTAGTAGGGGATGTGCAGGAGGCAGCTGATCAATGATTCTCTCTCAGCATTGATGTTTCTATCTCTCTCTCCTTCTCCCTTCCTCTCTAAAATAAATAAAGAAATACATTTTTATTTAAAAGAACAATATCTTTAAAGGGTTGGATCCCAGTTCTACTATTCATTAGTTATGTGACTCCAGATTAGTAACACAACTTATCAGACACTCAGGCCCCTCATCTGTAAAATTGGCATGGTATATATACCAGTACAGAGTGTCTACAAACATGTATACACACTTTAACAGCTTATAGCTCAATTGATGTTTCTGTCTTTTCAGATTTAACTCATTAGAAATAATAATTATTCAAAGTGTATATACATTTTTTGGGGGGACACTGTGTTTGTGTGTGTGTGTGTCTTAAAAGGTTAATTTAAGGATTTGAAATCCTATCTAATAAAAGAGTAATGTGCAAATTGATGGTACCTCTGCTATACTCCCAAGTCATGCCCACCAACCATGCCCACCAGCCAATCAGAGCAAGTATGCAAATTAACCCAATCAAGATGGCTACGACCACAGAGAGAGCAGGAGAGAGGCTTGGGTTGCCCCTGGTGATGGAGGAAGCCAAGCTTTCTGCACACCCTGTTGGGCTCAGGCCTCCAATTAAGGCAACAAAGTTTCAATGGCTATGTGAGCAGGAGGCTTGGCTCTGCTCCAGGCTACAAAGTTTCAATTGTAGAAGATAAATAAATCCCAGATACCAGGGCCTCAGTTTGGGTCACTGGAGGGCATGGCCGGCCTGAAAACCATCACAGACCCCTCATCCAGGCCACCCCATGCCTCAAGGGAACACCCACCCTGATCCAGGACACCCTTCAGGGAAAACCAGCTGGCCCCCACCTGTGAACCAGGCCTCTCTCCTATCTAATAAAAGAGTAATATGCAGAATGACCATCACTTTAACACACAAGATGACTGCCCCCATGTGGTCAAAAGACCCTGACCCCATGTGGACACAAGATGGCCACCACAAGATGGCCAGCAGGGGAGGGAAGTTGGGAGGGACCAGGCTTGCAGGGAAGGGCAGTTGGGGGGGACCTAGGCCCACAGGGGAGGGCAGTTAGGGGCAAACAGGCTGGAAGGGAAGCAGTTAGGAATCAATCAGGCTGGCA
The DNA here is from genome assembly GCA_011751065.1 of Lasiurus cinereus. NCBI lineage: Eukaryota > Metazoa > Chordata > Mammalia > Chiroptera > Vespertilionidae > Lasiurus > Lasiurus cinereus. The sequence goes on along the minus strand of JAAGEH010000286.1, from coordinate 8,945,149 downwards.
GAGGAGTGGTTAGGGAGTGATTGGGCTGGCAGGAAGAATTGGTTCGGGGCAATCAGGAAAGAAGATAGGTGAGTAGTTGGGAGCCAACAGTCCTGGATTGTGAGAGGGATGTCCGACTGCCCGTTTAGGCCTGATCCTGGCTGGATCGGACCTAAACGGGCAGTCGGACATCCCTCAAGGGGTCCCAGATTGGAGAGGGAACAGGCTGGCCTGAAGGACACTGTCCCCCTGCACTCCTCCCCCATGAACAAATTTCGTGCACTGGGCCTCTAGTGTTATAATAAAAATGACTGGTACTTTATAGGTGATCATTTATTATTATTGTTAATAACATAATGGATATTTTAAAAGGCATAGTATGAAGAAGGAGAACTGAATTAAATAGAAAGTAAGGTAAAGGGAATGCTAGATGAAGGCAAGTTTGAAAACTGGCTAGTGAGGACACATTTTGTGTTAAGTAGATGGAAGACCAGAACAGGGCTGCACAGGGTTGGGAGTATCCTCTCAGCTCTGACAGCTGACTATGTCTCTACAGTGCTTCTGTCATAAGTGGGCCTGATTGAATGAAACTATGGCTATCCATGGCTATGACAGCAGATTCAATGTGGCAGAGTACAAAAAATAATAGAGTTAGAGGAAACTTCATTGATTATTTAGACCAACCCTGACTTTTTATAGAAAAAAAATGTTGAAATTGGGAAAAATTCAGTGATTTTGTAAATAGTTTGTCATAGAAAACCAAATCCAGAGCCATTTTACTAAATTCCAGCTCTGGCTCTTTCCACTATAGTACATGTTACAGAACAAGATATTACATATTTTAGGAAACTCTTCATTCTCACTCTCACCCTATAACTAACGCTAACATTAATTGCTTTACTTTTAAAAAATATATGAAGTGTCCTATGGTTATTCCAATTAACTTGGAATTTATTACATGTAATGTGATGGGTTGTGAGTCTATCCCCTCTCCAACAGTATAACTCTGCAGTAGCATTTTAATTTTCCATAAAAAATTTGTGACTCATTAATTTTGTCCAAATATCAGATATACTTATTCTATTTAAACTTTCTGGCTAAAATATTTTAAATCATGACTTGTTGATCCATATGATACAATATCATTATCAATTTGTGGGTGTATATTTCCCTTATTTGACAACTATCTTTATATTGGATTTAAAAAACAAATTAGGATATCATTTTGTATAAATGAGTATCTATCCATCTGTTTATCCATTTATTATCTATGTAGTGTAAAAATAATAAAATCAACATCTATGTGTTTACTACCTTGCTAAGTTTAAGAACATTGCCAATATCTGTGACACTCATTTTGGGGCCCTTTGCAAAAATATACAAAACCAATCCTTAAAGTATGGATATGTTGTATTGAGTCACCTTAAAATTACCTTTAAAAACTAAAGTTTATTTGTTTTAGAAGTGGAAGATAATTTTATACACTCTTTTAGAAAACTGTAGCTAGTGTTGAAAAATGAAGTGAGGAAATCTCCCCCTTGAATATTACACACACACACACAAAAAAAAACACAAACAAACAAACAAAAAAAAACAAAAACAAAAACACACACTTTGATTACCTTAACAAGGGACTCCAGGATGTAAAATCCAGTAAAAAGGTAGTTAGATTGTCTTAATTCACTATCATAGATGTCATTTATTGAGGGCACCCAAGGAATTATAATAGTGAACGTATTCATTAATATCACAAGGTATCCGACATATTCAAATTCATCAGTAAATACTATTTTATGGAATACATTAAGAAAGAAATATCTGTAAAAAAAAAAGGAGGATGTTTTATCTGATAAAAGAATTATATGGAATTATTTTCTTTCTGTGTCCAGCTCTATTCTAATCATCAATAGCTTCGGGAGTCCAGCTTAGTTCTGGGAGATAGCCATCAGGAGCTAACATTTTTGGCATCCTACTTCAGATAGAGTCCTTTTAATTTCCTCTTCTGGGAAATGACTGATGCTGTTTTTCCCTCTTTCTTTCTCACCTTCCTTATCTCTCACTCAATTTTACTGTATTTTTAAAAAATCCTCATCTGATTATATGTTGTTTTTGGTGTTTTTTGTTTGTTTGTTTGGTTTTGTTTTTAGAGAGAGGGCAAGGAAGAGAAGAAAGAAATATCAATGTGGGACAGAAACATTGATAGATTGCTTCCTATACATGCCTTGACCAGGACCAAACCTGAAACCTAGGTAGATGACTCAACTGCAATCTAACTGCATTTTTTTTTTTTTAGTGTATGGGATTACATTCCAACCAAATAAGCCACCCCACCAAGTTTCACTTTACTTTTAATAGAAATACTATTGTTTATAAAACAGGGACAATATAAACTGGAAATATTTTTAAAAGCATGCAAAGGAAATCTCTTCTACCTTCCAATAATTCCACTTCTCAGAGATAACTACTATTAACAATTTAAATATAGAACAAAAGGAGTAATATCATACATACTGTCCTGTAACCTGATTTTTTTCCTCTCTTAAAAATGTATTATGAGAGAGAATCCAAGATGGCGGCATAGGTAAACACCTACACTGCTGCCTCGCACAACAATTTCAAAACTACAACTAAAAGACAGAACGGATATCATCCAGAACCACAGGAAAGCTGGCTGAGTGTAAGTTCTACAGCTAGAAGGAAAGAGAGGGGCTCACAGAAACCCAGAGGAGCTGCAAAAAGCTGAGGTATGGAGACGCGCGTGCTGAGAGAGCAGGTGCCGGAGTACCTGGCTGGCTTTCTCTGGCGGGAGGGAAACGGAGACTCCCAACGGCATTGAACCCCTTATCTTACAACACTAAACCCCAGATCCAGCCGAAACTCATACAGGGGGAGTCTGGACTGTGAAAAGGAAGAGGTGCATGGAAATTTAGGAGAGTCGCAAAAGATCAGAGGACTGATGGTGCGCAGGGCACTGCACAGAGGGCAGATTGCTGATTGTGCTGCTGGCTTTTGCGAGTGGGCGGGAGACAGACCCTCCCAACTGTGCCACTTCTGACTCCACTAAACCCCTGTTTCAGGCGAAACCCTGGAGACCTAGACTCATGTGGTCCTGGTGCGCAGGGGAGCTGGAAAGGCAGCGGTCTAGAGGCACGGTGGGCACACGTGCACAAGGACCGCTCTAGCGATTATCCAGTCACGTGAGACTCAGGGGCCGTGGAGGGCAGGGCCGACTGGAAGGCAAGGCGGTCCCTTAAGCCCTGAGACTCCACCCATCCCAAGCTCAACAGAGGCTTCTTCGGTTTTGCAAGTCTGGTATCATAAGGCTAAATTCAACACAGAAGTTTCCCCGGCATAGTGAAAATGCCAAGACAAGGGAAGGGATCACAAACAAAAGAAATGGAGGGAAAAAAACAACTGGATATAGAGTTAAAAACCATGCTTATAAGGTTTTTCAAGAATATGCTAGAAAAGATGGATAAATTTAACAAGTCCCAAGAAGGGATGCAAAAGGACCAACTAGAGATGCTAGAGATGATAGATAAATTTAGCGAGTCCCAAGAGGAGATGAAAAAGGACCAACTAGAGACACTGACTGAAATAAAAAATATTATACAGTGTCCTAACAGCAGACTAGAGGAAGGCAAGAATCAAGTCAAAAATTTGAAATATAAAGAAGCAGAAAACACTCAACTGGAAAAGCAAGAAAAGAATCCAAAAAATGTGAAGATAATGTAAGGAGCCTCTGGGACAGTTTCAAGCGTACCAACATCAGAATTGTGGGAGTGCCAGAAGAAGAGAGAGAGCAAGATACTGAAAACCTATTTAAAGAAATAATGACTGAAAACTTCCCACATCTGGTCAAAGAAATAGACATACAAGTCCAGGAAGCACACAGAACCCCATATAAAAAGAATCCAAAGAGGACCACACCAAGACACATCATAATTAAAATACCATGAGCAAAAGACAAAGAGAGGATATTAAAAGCAGCAAGAAAAAAACAGTTCATTACCTACAAGGGAGCACCCATATGACTGTCAGCTGATTTCTCAACAGAAACTATGCAGGCCAGACGGGAGTGGCAAGAAATATTCAAGGTGATGAATAGCAAGAATAATCTATCCAGCAAAGCTATCATTCAGAATTGAAGGGCAGATAAAGAGCTTCACAGAGAAGAATAAGCTAAAGGAGTTCATCAACTCCAAACCAGTATTATATGAAATGCTGAAAGGTACTCTTTTAGAAGAGGAAGAAGAAAAAGGGAAAAGCCAAAAAATTATGAACAACAAATACATATCTATCAACAAGTGAATCTAAAAATTAAGTGAATTAAAAATTTGATCAACAGCATAAACTGGTGAATATACTAGAATCAGGAACACAGTAAGGGAGTGGACTGATAATTCTCAGGGGGAAAGGTGTGAGGGGTATACAGGGAGAGGCTGGACAAAAATCATACACCTATGGATGAGATCAATGGGAGGGAGGTAAGGGCAGAGGGAAGGGTGGGAGCTGGGAGGAGGGGTGCTATGGAGAGGAAAAAAGAGAAACAAATGTAATAATCTGAATAATAAAGATTTAATTTTTTTTTAAAAAGAAAGGTCAGGAAGAGCTGGTGAGAATGTGAATGGATAATCATTTTGGAAGGCAATTTTTCCATATCCGTTAATATTTTAACTGTGAATCCTCCATTGAGCCCAGAATTTCCACTTCCAAGGATTAATCCTACATAAACACTCATAATTATGCACAGAAATATACATGCAAAGAAGTTCAATGCAGTGTAGTTTATAATTGGGGGGGAAAACCCCACTTAAATAGCTATCAACAGACATTTGATTAAGAATAAGATTTCTGTAAGAGATCAACCAAAGGACTTTTATGCCTGCATATGAGCAAAATCAGTTGACAGATTGGGGGGTGAAGGATTGAGGACATGTGCTGGGGGTGGGGGAGCCAGGAAAAAAAATGTATTATTAGCATCTTTCTTGGTCAAAGCATAAAATCAAGAACAAATCCCTGGATGTGTGTGGTGGAACAGTTTGGGGTCCACATTTTAATAAAAAAAATTTCAAGTTATGTGTATGTTGTGAAAAATATTTTCCATACTAAGCATGATAGAAGGTGGAATTGAAGATGAGGATTTAATTTAATTTTTAATTATCCAAATGGTATAATAATGTATTTTTATTGTTAAAACTCTTATTAATTACTGATTGAAAAGTGGTTAAAGTACTGGATCACTTCTCTATTCACAGAGTTCAATCTGTGTTACACAAGGTCGGAAACTTTTATTTTTTAAATTTTTAAATTTTTTTATTAATGTATTACATGTATACATATCTTCCCATTGCCTCACCCTACCCCCATGCATACCCTAAGCCCCCATTGCCTTGTGTTCATTGGTTATGCTTATATGCATGCATACAAGTCCTTTGGTTGATCTCTTATCTACTTCACCTCTCCCTAATCTTCCCACTGTAATTTGACATTCTGTTTGATGCTTTACTGCCTCTGTCTCTATCTTTTTGTTCATCAGTTTATAATGTTCTTTATTATCCACAAATGAGTGAGATCATGTGGTTCTTCTCCTTCATTGACTGGCTTATTTCACTTAGCATAATGCTCTCCAGCTCCATCCAGGTTGCTGCAAATGGTAAGAATTCCTTCTTTTTTATGGCAGCATAATATTCCATTGTGTAGTTTTCTCATCCACTCATCTGCTGATGAGCACCTAGGCTATTTCCAAAACTTAGCTATTGTAAATTGTGCTGGTATTAACAGAATGCATAAATTCTTTCTGATTGGTGCTTCTAGTTTCTTAGGATATATTCCTAAGAATGGGATTGCTGGGTCAAATGGGAGTTCCATTTTTAGTTTTTTGAGGAAACTCTATACTGTTCTCCACAGTGGCTGCACCAGTCTGCATTCCCACCAGGAGTACACAAGGGTTCCTTTTTCTCCGCATCCTCAAAATACTTGTCGTCTATTGATGATTGCCATTCTGACAGGTGTAAGATGGTATCGCATTGTCGTTTTGATTTGCATCTCTCAGATAATTAGTGACTTTGAGAATATTTTCATGTGTCTCTTGGCCTTCCTTCTGTCTTCTTTCGAAAAGGTTCTATTTAGGTCCGTTGCCCATTTTTGTATCAGATCTTTTATCTTCTTTTTATTAAGTTGTATAAGTTGGCTGTAGATGTAGGAAATTAAACCTTTATCAGTGATAACATTTGTAAATATGTTCTCCCATACAGTGGGCTTTCTTGTTGCTTTGTTGATAGTTTCTTTTGCTGTGCAAAAGCTTTTTATTTTGATGTAGTTCCATTTGTTTAATTTTTCTTTAGCTTCCATTGCCCTTGGAGCAGTATCAGTGAATAAGTTCTTTTGGCACATGTCTGAGATTGTGCTGCCTGTGGATTTCTCTAATATTTTTATGGTTTCCTGTCTTATGTTTAAATCTTGTATCCATTTGGCATTTATTTTTGTATATTGTGTAAGTTGGTCGTCTAGTTTCATTTTTCCCCAGCACCATTTACTGAAGAGACTGTCTTGACTCCATTGTACGTTCATGCCTCCTTTGTCAAATATTAATTGAGCATAGTGGTTTGGGTTGATATCTGGATTCTCTTTTCTATTCCATTGGTCTATGTGTCTGTTCTTGTGATGGTACCAGGCTGTTTTGAGAACAGTGGCTTTGTAATACAGCTTGAAATCTGGTATTGAGATCCCACCTACTTTATTCTTCTTTCTCAAGATTGCTGTGGCTATTCAGGGTCTTTTTTCATTCCAGATGAATTTTTGGAGAGTTCTTTCTATGTCTGTAAAATATGCCATTGGTATGTTAATGGGGAGTGCATTGAATCTATAGATTGCTTTGGGTAGTGTGGACATTTTAATGACGTTGATTCTCCCAATCCATGAGCATGGTATGCTCTTCCATCTGTTAACATCTTCCTCTGTCTCTTTATTCAATGTCCTGTAGTTTTCCATGTATAGGTCTTTTACCTTTCTTAATTAAATTTATTCCTAGGTATCGTAATTTTTTTGGTGTGTTGGTAAATGGGATTGCTTTTTTAGTCTCTCTTTCTGTAAGTTCAATATTAGTTTATAGAAATGCTATAGATTTCTTGGCGTTAATTTTGTATCCTGTTAAATTGCCTAATTTATTTTTCAAGTTGATTAGTTTTTTGATGGAGTCTTTTGTTTTTGTTTTGTTTTTATGTACAATATCACATTATCTGCAAAAAAGGACAGCTTTACTTCTTTTCAATTTGGATGCATTTTATTTCTTCTTTTTGTCTTATTGCAATGGTTAATACTTTCAGGACTATGTCAAAAAGGAGTGGTGAAAGTGGGCATTCCTGTTTTGTTCCTGTTCTTAGAGGAAATGGTTTGTTTTTGCCCATTGAGTATGATATTGGCTGGGGGTTAGTCATATATGTCTTTATCTGGTTTTGGTATTAGGGCTTTTGTTTGCTAAAAGGTTTTTGATGACTGCTTCAATTTCTTCCATAGTTATTGGCCTATTGAGAAGTTTACATTTATCCTGATTGAGTTTTGGAAGGTAATATTTTTCTAGGAATATGTCCATTTCCTGCAGGTTGTCTCATTTGTTGGAATAGAGTTGTTCATATTATTTTTTAACAATCCTTTGTATTTTAGAGGGGTCTGTTGTTATTTCTCCTCTTTCATTTCTGATTTTGTTTATTTGGGTCTTCTCTCTTTGCTTCTTGGTGAGCCTGGCTAGAGGTCCATCAATCTTGTTTATCCTTTCAAAAAAACAGCTCTTGGTTTTATTGATCTTTTGAATTGTTTCTTTGGTCTCCAAGTTGTTTATCTCCACTCTGATTTTTACTATTTTTTTTTCTTCTGCTTACACTGGGATTTTCTTCTTGCTCTCTTTCTAGCTCTTTGAGTTGTAGAGTTAGGTAATTTATTACCATTGTTTCTTTTTCTTTTTTTTTTTTTGCAGTAGGCCTGTAGAGCTATGAACTTCCCTCTTAAGACTGCTTTCACTGTGTCCCATAAATTTTATATTGTTGGATTTTCATTGTCATTTGTTGCCATGATGTTTTTTTATTTCTTCCTTGACCTCTATGGTTACCCAGTCATTGTTTAATAGCATGCTGTTTAGTCTCCATGTGTTTGATTTCTTTGGATTGTTTTTATTGTAGTTGATTTCCAGTTTGATGCCACTGTGATCTGAGAAAATGCTTGATATGATTTCTATCTTCTTGAATTTGAAGATATTTTGCCTATGACCCAACATATGGTCTATCTTTGAAAATGACCCATGTGCACTTTGGAAGAATGTATATTCTGTGGCTTTGGGGTGAAATGTTCTGAAGATGTCAATTAATTCCATCTGGTCTAGTGAGTCATTTACGATTGATGTTTCTTTGATGATTTTTTGTTTAGAGGATTTGTTCAGTGGTGACATTGGGGTATTAAAGTATCCTACTATGATTGTATTGCTGTCAATTTCTTCCTTGATATCTTCCTGGAGTTTTTTTTTAAATATATTTATGTGCTCCTGTATGGGGTGCATATATGTTTACCAGAGTTATTTCTTCTTGTTGGATTGTTCCCTTTAGTATTATGTAGTGGCATTCTTTATCTCTTGTTATGTCCTTCACTTTGAGATCTAATTTATCAGATATAAGTATTGCAACTCCAGCTTTTTTTTCATTTCCATTTGCCTGAAAAAACTGTCATCCATTTCTTCACCCTCAGTCTGTGTGCATCTTTTTTTCTGAGGTGGGTTTCTCGTAGACAGCAGATATATGGATCATGTTTTCTTATCCAATCCATTACCCTATGTTTTTTGATTGGAGCATTTAATCCATTTACATTGAAAGTGATTATTGATAGGTATTTATCTGTTGCCCTTTTTATTCTTTACCCCTGTGTTCCTCCTTTGCTTCCTCTTTCTTTCTTTCTTCCCTCCCTCCTTCCTTCCTTCCTTCCTTCCTTCCTTCCTTCCTTCCTTCCTTTCTTCCTTCCTTCCTTTTTCTTCCTTCCTTTCTCTCTCTCTCTCTCTCTCTCTCTCTCTCTCTCTCTCTTTCTTTCTTTCTTTCTTTCTTTCTTTCTTTCTTTCTTTCTTTCTTTCTTTCTTTCTTTCTTTCTTTCCAGCAGACCTTTTAACATTTCTTGCATTGCTGGTTTTGTGGTTATAAATTCCTTTAGTCCTTTTTTGTCTGTGAAGCTCTTGATTTCACCTTCAATTTTGATTGAAAGCCTTGCTGGGTACAGTATTCTTGGATTCAGACTCTTCCTTTACATGACTTTATATATTTCATTTTATTCCCTTCTGGCCTGATGAGTTTCTTTTGAGAAATCAGTTGCTAGTCTGATGGGGTTTTTTTTGTAGGTAACTTTCTGTTTCTCTCTGGCTGCTTTTAAGATTCTTACTTTGTTGTTGGTGTTTGCCAATGTAATTAAAACGTGCCTTGGTGTCGGTGTTTTGGAGTTCATTTTGCTTGGGACTCTGTGAGCTTCTTGGATTTGTGTGAGTTTTTTCTTCCCTATATCAGGGAAGTTTTCTGTCATTATTTCTTCAAACAGGTTTTCCATTCCTTGTTCAGTTTCCACTCTTTATGGAACCCCTATTATGTTGATATTGTTTTGTTTTGTGTTATCCTAAAGTTCTCTTAGCCTCTCCTCTTGCTTTTTAATTTTTTTTCTAGAATCTGCTGTAGTTGGGCATTTTTTTCCTACCTTGTTTTCTAGCTCACTGATGTGATCCTCTGCTTCTTGTAGTCTACTTTTGATGCTTTCTATTGAGTTCTTTACAGCAACGATGTCATTTTTCATTTCTTCTTGATTCTTTATAATTTCCTCTTGGTTTTTACTCATATTGTCAAATTTGTCTTCTATTTTTTTCAGCCTCCTTATGACCATTTCTCTGAACTCTCTCTGGCAGGTTGTTTGCTTCTATTTCATTTACTTCTTTTTTTGGTGATGCCTGCTTTTCTTTCATATGTGGGTTGTTTCTTTGTCTGCCCATGGTCTTTCTTCTCCAGGTGTCTGGTTATGTAGTTCTCTCTACTTATCCCAGGTGAAATCTGACCTTTCTATGTGGCGTGGAGCTCCTCTGAATCCGAGTGTTTGTGCCAATTAGGGAGCACTGTTCTGGGTCCTGCAGCTGTTTTGTGGGTTCTGTAGCTGTAGCTTTTCAGGCTGTTCAGTGGGTGCAGCAGCTGTAACTTCTCAGACTGCCATAACATTCACTTTCCCCTTCAAGATGGCACTGTCTCAATGTTCATGCTGGTGGCTCCAGGAGAAAAAACCCTGTGGCAGTGGTGCTGCCTGGTCAGGGGAGCCCCATCCAGCAGTCCCCCACCTTCTCCTGGAGGATAACTGTCCTTTAACTTGCCAACAAACACTCCCAGTGCAACCCTCAGTTGTTCTCTCTGTCTGCTCAGTGACATGGCTCGGGAGACATCCATTTATTCTGCCGCTATTTTTTCCAGGTCTGAAACTTTTACAATTTGAGGTTCTATTTAAGAAAAGAACACAAATCATGATCACATATATAATCCGGGCATTATATTGGAAGGGCCCTCCAGGCCTTCAGGCAATGATTCTGATTTAAATATTTTTTGCTTTCTTCCAGCAATAAAATAAAACATTGCACATTTCGCTTGTTTACAATTACTTGTTTATGCCACATAGATGAATTGAAAAAATATGATGCAGCTAATTCATAATTCCTTTAAATTTTTAATCTTTGTATTAATTTCTTAATCCTGGGATGCTATATTGCTTCTTATTACCATTTTGGCCATGGTTCTACTTGGTGGCCTGGTCCTTCCTGCCAAAATGAGCCTTGCTCTGTAGGTCAGTTAGATAATGTGTTTGGCTAGATACTAAGTATGTTTGTCCCAATTATACACTCAGAAAATAACCACATAGTGGACCTGCTGGTCTTCTATGAGACAGAAATTTTTATATTATTTATCCTAAAAGCTCCCAGTATAACTTGAGGACTATGATAGGATTTTAAGCTTTTTGTATCAGTATTATTTTAAAATGCAATATCCCCAAAGTACAAAAGTCTAGGTATTTTCCTTTTCCCAATGCATAGTAACTCTAGTAAAGTGTCTAAAGTTCCATTTAAAACAAAAATATTGAGAGAATATTTCTCCTGTATACTTGTGGTATTGTTGCCATCCTTTCTCAACAGCTCTGGACCTGATAACTGACTTATGTCTGGAGGGATCATGATTTTCTGTTGTAGTACATAATCTCATCTCTTTACCCACCAACTCTTTATCTTTAGAAATCAAGCAATAGTGAGTTAACTGCTTGTATTTCCCTTTGACATACATTATTTTTAGCCATTCTCTGGTTTGCTGTTCACAAAATAAAGTATGCCCATCCTTTCTCTGACATTGAAGTACTACCATTTTTCTTCTGCCATTCATTCTGCCAAGGAATGGGAGGAGACAAGGAATTAAAGCACCAATTCTATTGTTGTTTCAACTATTGTCAACCATGTCCTGCAGAAGACATCTATCATTGAGTTTACCACTGTTACCTTGGTGAAGGGAAATGTTCTTCAGGTCTTTCCAGAGGTCATGTGGTTGGTTCTGCATTACCATATCATTAATCTAGTTAAATATTATAATTTTTATCATCTGCACCTCATTTGCTGTAGGTTTTTGGTCTCGTCAAACTTCAAAACTTATCTTAGGCATGTAATAACACCAATTCCAAGTCTCATTGATCACATGTTGAACCTTGACTCATCATGGGTAAGACCATCATGCCAATAAATTCTTCATAATCTGACTTCATGTTGCAATCTTCTCAAGACCTATTCCCTTATATGTTCTACTAATGTTCTCTGATATTATTCAGGTCTTGTAAGTCCTTCAGTTGATAAGTTGTAGAATCCTGGAATAGATACTATATTTTACCCTCTAGCTGTGTTGGGATCTGTCTTCCATAATTACCTTGGAAATAAAAAAAAGGTGGTAGAGATTAACCTTGAAACAAAGACAAGCTTTATCTTGTGATGTCTTTGCAGTACCTGAATGTGCTGGGAGGCTATTATCCTCTAGCAAGGTAGAGACAGCTGCTTCTGTTAGGCCAGAGTGTTCATGAGAATAGGGGGGTTTAGCATTTCTCCTGTATACCTGTGGTATTGTTGCCATTCTCAAATTTGTCCATCCACACATTACCACTTCAGATCTCAGGGTCTGATATTTTCCTGTTTATTCTTATTTGCTCAACTCTAGTTGTATCTCTCCAAATTAAATATATCATGTTGATTTTGAATTCATTTCTGAATAATTTAAGTTAAATATTTAATTTTAAGAATTATAGGTATTTTTCTATTTGTTCTGTTCAGTTTCTTTTGGTGATTGACTTGTTCATGTTTGTTAGTCCATCACTTGTTAATTTTAATGTTTCAGTAATACCGTCCATATTGAATAATTCTAATAACTAAAGTAATAGGGATATGTCTGCTGTTATTTCTTCTGGTTCTTTTTCATGGTTATTTGTTCCCATGCATGTTTGTTGCTCTTTTTAAAATGCCATATACCCATATTTATGACTTTAGCCATTAGCTAAAGAACTCAATTTTCAATGGAATGTTACTCAGTACTTAGTAATAAATATTAACATTTGTTAAGTAATTATCCAGTGCTAATTCCTGGACTTCTACACACACTATATAATTTTTACAGTGGTCCCATCAAGGAGAGAAAAACCCAACTATTATATTTTAGCATCTACTATATGCCAGATGCTTTACCTAAATTAGTTAGCTTCCAGAATATAAAAAAAACATTATTATATCTATTTTTCAAATGAGGAAACTTAGACCTGAAAAACTCATTCAGCTAATAAATGATGGAGATAGAGATTCTAAATATAGCATGTAGCTCCAGAATCTGTTTTACCTACTGAGATGAATGGTATTTTGGAGATAGTCTAAAGATAAATTGACTATCAATTCCAGTTTTCAAATTTCCCTTTTTTTAAGTTACAGCCACAGATATAATTACTCAGAAAGTTGTAGCTTAATTTAGTATTAAAGGCTTTAAAATAACTATAGCATAGATATATCCTTTTGTTGTTAATTGAGTGTGGTGGATTAGACACTTAAGCTAATAGATACTCTTATTGAGTTGAAGAAAAGAATTAAGAGCCATTTAAGTTGGAAAAGAAGAAGTGAAATTATCTCTATTCATTGATGACAGGATCTTATACGCAGAAAATCTTAGAGAATCCCCCCAAACTGAGAGCTAATAAGTGAATTCAGCAAAGCTTCAGGATATAGAATCAATATATAAAAATTAGCTGACCAATGTGGTTCAGTGCTTGACCCATGAACCAGAAAGTCACAGTTTGATTCCTGATTAGGGCAAATGCTGTATTTTGGGATCCAGTCTCAGTGTGTGTGTGTGTAGGAGGCAGCTGATCAATGATTTTCTCTCATCCACTCATGTTTCTATCTCGCTATCCTTCTTCCTTCCTATCTGAAATCAATTAAAAAAACATATTAAAGGAAACCTTTAAAATATATGTTAAAAATCATTTGTATTTCTATATAGTAGGAATAAATAATCCAAAAATTAAATGAAGAAAAAAATTAACTTATGAAGGCATCAAAAAAGGAAAAAAAATACTTAAGATTAAATTTAACTGAAGAAAAGGTAACAAATTAAATTTAATGAAAACTTGCACAATGAAAATGGTAAGACATTTCTGAGAGAAATTAGAAATCTTAGTAAATAAAAAGCATAAGATTGCAATACTACCCAAAGTTGACAACATATTCCATGCAATTCCTATGAATATCTCAATGGCATTTTTCTCCAGATATAAACAAGCTAATTGAAAAATTTGTATATATCCCTGGTCGGTGTGGCTCAGTTGATGGGTGTGTCATCCCATACACCAAAAGGTTGCAGGTTAGATTCCCTGTCATGGCACATACCCAGGTTTCAGAAAGATTGGAGCACATATGGAAAGCAACAAATTGACGTTTTTTACTCTCCCTCTCCCTCTTACTCTTCCCCACTAAAAAACAGTGAAAATATTCTCAGGTGAGGATTTAAAAAAATTCACACACAATTGCAAGTAATCCCAAATAGCTGCACCAATCTTGAAAAAAAAAAAGCTGATGGACTCATACTTCCTGATTTCAAAATTGTCTATGAGTTGTGAAAATCAATTTTTTATGTTAAAGAAATTAAACAAAATTATCATTATGATCCAGCAATTTCACTTACCTTGATGGGACCCCTTTTTCCTTTTTAGTATTATATACCCAATTGAGCAATACTTTTCTAACAAAGGTAAGAATTGTTTTGCTTTCAGAATAATTCTTTATTGTTTCAGGACTCATATATCTAAAAAAACAAGACAAAAAACCTTTAAACATGCTTTTAAATTTTGGCATAAATTTAATGCAGTATTGGCAGAAAGCAAAAATAATACTTTGCCCAGTGATGACTGGAAATGAGACACTTGCATGGGCATAGGTTCAAGTCTCAAAGTTGTAGATACAATAGACATATAATTATGAATTTTAATATGTGGGTCTCACTTATTAAACAGAGAGTATAAAAAACTGGAAATACATGGTTTAAAATAGTAGAGAGGTCAAGTTTCAGGAATAGAAAGCATACCTTAGTTCAAATATTTGAGATTCAACTACATATGTGTTTTCATGTTGTGCCCCCATTATCTGGTTTGGCAATGAACAAATTACCTCATTAACCTGTTTGCTCTGTAAAATGGAGGTAAAAATACCTATGTTAGCCTGGAGTAATTAAATGAGAAAGTCTGTATGAAACATCCAGCCAATCTTTCATATCCTCTCCTCTCCTTTCTTTCACCTTCTGGGCAAGTAGCCAAGGAATATATGGGGAAAATAAAAGTGGTAGGTTAAGAGTTAAAATGTTTTCTTGGAGAATTCAGTGCTAATTAAACTCCAAAAGATACTTTGATAGCACTTGTCTGTAGTTTTCTTCTTAGTTTTCTATTAAGACAGCTTAGATCTGTGTGCTATGATTTGGTCTTGTTTGGTTTTATGAGGAACTTACCTGTTGCTGACCAGGTACTTTCATTGTCTTCCTTAGAAGGAAGATAGAGTTCTGTCCTTGGGTTTGAGGTCCTAGATTAAAAAATGGCTTAATGGAAAGTCATTGGTGACTTAAATTCAAAGGTGGACCTTGTCCTTCATATATATATAAAAGCCTAAGTGACCAGTCAACCACTTGACCAGTGAACCAGTCGACTGGTAGCTATGATGTGCACTTACTACCAAGGAACAGACACTCAATGCATGAGCTGCCTCTTGGCGGTCACTGCAGTCCCACAGCAGAGCGCCGCTCAGTCAGAAGCTGGGCTCCAAGCTGGCAAGCGCAGCTACAGTGGCGTGAGCCTCTCCTGCCTTCACGGCAGTGCTACCAGGCAGCAGCAGTAGGTGCAATGGGACCAGAATGAGTAGGGGCAGCATAGTGCCTGGCCCCAGCTAGAGCTCCTCCCCAGCTGCCTGCAGCTTTTGCACTACTACATCCCTTGGGGGATGTCAGTCTGGTCTGCGGGGATCGGGCCAAAACCAGCAATCCAACATCCCCCAAGGGATCCTGGATTGCAAGAGAGTGCAGGCCAGCCCTGAAGGACCCACAAATCAGTGCACTAGGCCTCTAGTTGATTATAACGTTCTCACTCTGAAAATTGGGCAATTTCTCTGGTACAGGGAAACTGATGTAATTGAGAAAGAAATAAAATCATCTAATTCTCTGTGACTCAATATAATAACATGTGAATTACATTAAAAAATCACTAATGTGTATATAACTTGATTCATTGTTAATTTTTAAGATATTTATTGGATACCTATTATGGTTGCTAAATGCTGGGGATAAACCATAAGCCATAAACAAATATGGTTTCTGTCCTCAAGAATTTAGCAGAGTAGTGAAGTAAAACATGCAAAAGCATTTGCAGTAAAGTATAGTAAATGTTGCTGTGGAGGTAATCTATAAGAGGACAAGCTGGACTCACAAAGTGGGGCACATTTTTTTTCTTTTGTGGGGAGCCACATTGAATAGAGTCATGGGGTCTCAGGAAAACTTTCTGAAGGAAATAATATCTAAGATATGATAATTCACAAGTTCTAATGAATCCTAAAATTCTGTAATATCAGAAAGTACATGACAATTAATAGCCTAAATTATTAAGCTCCTGCATTCCTATTTTATATCAACATGTTCACTGTTTCAACCCATATTAGGAAAAGAGTATATTTTTAACTGGATAGTAAGACAACTTAGCTTCAAATCCAAGCTCTGTAATTTATTAGGCAAATAACACTGGATAAATTATTTAATCTCACTGGGGCTCACTTTCCTCATCTGCAAAATGAAGATATTAACAATGGCACTCACCTGATAGGATTTTAGACATAAAATTGGTAATATATGTTAAATGTTTAAGACTGTATCTGAAACAAGACTTAATAAAAGCTCTTTATTCAATATATTATTTCTTAGGTAATTAGCACAGGTCTTGGTACTACTTTTTAAACCTGACACTCTTTCTCTCCTTAGATTTTTTTCTTGCCACAAGACACCCCAACATATGGGGCTACTGGTAAGAATTATCAACTCCAAGGCAGCCCAACAAAAGAGCAAGTACTCAGTACAAGTGTAATTAATAGAAAGTCTCCAGCCAAAACCAGTTTGGCTCAGTGGATAGAACGTCAGCCTGCGAACTGAAAGGTCCCAGGTTCGATTCTGGTCAAGGGCATGTACCTTGATTGCGGGCACATCCCCAGTAGGGGGCATGCAGGAGGCAGCTGATCGATATCTCTCGCTCATCGATGTTTCTAGCTTTTTATCCCTCTCCCTTCCTCTCTGTGAAAGATCAATAAAATATATTTTTAAAAAAAGTCTCCAGAGATTGAAACACCATTTCACTAATCTTGATGTTCCCCACAATGCCTGGCATATAATTCTGTATATTAGTATTCAATATTTACTAGTATCTCTTACATGTGTGGATAAAAATGTAATATATTCTAAAATTTGCCTTCATTGTCTACTATGAATTTTTTCACCTCTTTAACCCCTTTCTCCCACTGTCTTTTTTGTGTCCATTTATTTCTAGGCTTATGCTGCTTCTACCTTCTTGGAGGATTTAAAGAGGAAAAGTCAAGGCAGTGGCCTGAATTGCTCTGTACTGTTGTTTTGTTTTGTTTTGTTTTGTTTAGATTTACCTTTTATGGACAATGAAGTGATAATGCTTTCACCATGTAATTTATTCACTCTTTGAAAAGTACATATCATATTGTTTTAAATTGATCACATTTGCCTAGCCCTCTTCCCAAACTACCCTAAGGTCTCTTAAGCATTTGAAGGGGTTGGAGCAATAGGGCAAATGGAGAGCCTTGCACTATATGTGAAGTATTTAAACATTATTAACCAAGAAACTAAAATTTTAAGTAAGATATTTTATCTTCCTATCTTGAAAAATATAATGTCATATGATTTGCAAGGCTAGGCTTGAATCAAAACTCATAGACTCTTTGAAAATTTGTACTTGAACTCTAGCAAAAACATGCTCTGGTGCCTGGCTGCTTCTGTCCCACACTTGGTTTTATCTCTCACAGTACCACAAACCGGTACAGGTGAGTAAACACTAGGCTGCTACGCCTCTTAAGTTTATACACTAAAGGCCCAGTTTGCTTTTAGCAGTACTAGGTGATGGCTCATGGGAAAAGGTCCAAGAAGACAACCCCATAAGTAAACTTAAGATCATCAACCCCATAAGTAAACTTAGGAGCAAAGAATTTTGGTATCCTTAGTACCAGAAGTATAGATCAGAACAAAGGTGTATCTGGGCTTTGTAGCCTTCATCCTTTCACAGGGGGTAACTTGAGGGTAATGCCTAAAACCCTGACTTTGAGAAACTCACTTCTTACAGTAGAGACTTACATCTAAAAAAATCATTACAAGTGTATGCTGAATATTCAGAGTGTGTTGTGGGAAGATGTGCACGTAGGGATCAAGAAAGTCTTTGACTTAGTAAGGCATTAGTAAGTCAGAGAGAGAGAAAGAGCAAGAGGGGGGGCGTAGCACAGTTTACTATAGTTTAGCTTTAGGGAGCAAAGTAGAAAGGGCAGAGCATCTTAGTAAGAAGGAATAGCTTGTTCATATGCACAGAGGTCTGAATGAGTAGAGCAAGTCAAGAAAACTAGTGTAGGTTAGCTGGCCTGATTGTGGAGTATAGAGCAGACAGGGGTTTCCACATATAACTGGATGATCTCAAATTATCAGATGAAAGCAAGAAAAAAAATCTTGCACAATTTCTAACATTAGGAGTATGAGAATTTTCTCCTGACAATGTACTTACTCTCCCTTCTCACTAAAGCTTCCTGCTGCACCCACCAGCATCTGGACCGCATTCTGGGACAAAGACTCATTCCTGTATTGTCTCTGGTAGCTTGCCTGAAAGTCAAATCACATCATAACACAGCGTGAATAACAATGGCATGTTATTTATTTTGATGAAAAAATAATCTGTGAGAAAGAAGTCAAAATCCCTAAAGAATCTATATTTTTATGAAAAGAAGCTCTCAACAGAATATAGACCATGAGATAGGTCTGGATATCTCATGAGTGTACAAGTTAGGTCTAAGCAGTAGGTGGAACCCAACTAGCTCTGTAGGAAACTAGGGTTTTTGTAGATGTTAATTACATTTGCCAAAATAAATGGAATTCTGTGGCCAAATAATTATGTAAACTACTGAAAGCTGCATTCCCATCTTAAAAGTTTGTAATGGATATTACATGATTAAAAAAAGCTCTGAGGAATTCTACAGTGTAGGATCCTGATATACATTTTAAAGTCCAATTTCTCAAATACTTTGACAACAAAACTCTGTTGTGTCTAGTCTATGATTAGCATTAAATGAACTGCTACTGAGTGCAGAACACTTTCACTCATCCATTCAGTCCATATATTGACAGACCACTCCGCTGGGGAAACCCCTGTCTGACACCATCTCTGGCCTCCGTGTATTGTAAATGATTGTGTTGAACAACTTCCAAAATTGGAATCTTTGCTATAACTAAAGATTCCTGGGTTCCATCAAATACATTCTATCTGCACAATCATTTATGGATATTAAAACATGGCTTTGATCCTAGTGCATACTAGGAAGAAATAGAACTGGATTTGAAGACGAGGGAACTCAATAGCTTAGCATTTTTCTCCTCAAACTTAATTAGAACACTTATAAAGTAATGTAAGATTTAAATACATTCTGTATTCTCAAAGATAAGCACAGTAGCTTATGGAAAAAATAAGGAAGCTGAAAATGATATGAATTCATGAAAGCAATACAAATGATAAAGCAATTACTAGAAAAATGTTAAAATATCATTCACACACCAAAATGTAAAAAGAATTTAGAGAATGGTGATTCCTAAAAGTAACTGTCATTTATTGACCTGTCTACTATACTATTGAGTTAATCTCTCTCTCTCTCTCTCTCTCTCTCTCTCTCTCTCTCTCTCTCTCTCTCTCTCTCTCTCTCTCCATATATATATATTATTTATTTATTTCACATTTATCTTTATTGTTAAATGTATTAGACATATCCCTTTTGTTTTTTGTTGTTGTCAGTTTTCCCCATTTCCCCACCTCCTCTCTGCACCTGCCCCTCCCAAGCCTTTGCCATACTATTGTTTGTGTCCATGGGCTATGCACATTCTCAAGTAAATTCCCCAGTTAATCTCTTCTCCCCCACCCCTCCCACCTCTACCTTCCCTTTGAAATTCATCAGTCTATTTATGGTTGTCTCTCTGGATCTATTTTGTTAATCAGTTTACATTGTTCATTAGATTCCACATAGGAATGAGATCAGGTGATACTTACCTTTCTCTGACTGGCTTATTTCGCTTAGCATAAGAATAAAAAGCTTCTGCAAAGCAAAACAAACCGTCGACAAAGTGAAAAGAAAGCCCACTGCATGGGAGAACACATTTGCCAATGATACATCCAATAAGGGATTAATATCCAAAATATATAAGGAAAGCATACAACTTAACAAAAGAAAAAAAATCCAATTAATAAATGGGCAAAAGACCTAAATAGAAACTTTTCCAAAGTGGACATACAGAAGGCCAAGTGATATGAAAAAAATGCTTAGTCACTAAGCAGCAGAAAGATGCAAATTAAAATGACAATGAGGTATCACCTCACACTTATCAGAATGGCTACCATTAACAAACCACAGTGTTGGCAAGGATGTAAAGAAAAGGGAACTCTAGTACACTGCTGGTGGGAATGCAGACAAGTGCAGCCATTGTGGAAAACAGTACAGAGTTTCCTAAAAAAATTAAATATGGAACTCCCATTTGACCCACTGATCCCACTTCTGGCAATATATCCTAAAAACCTTGAAATATCAAACAGAAAGAATATATGCACCCCTATGTTCATTGCAGTGTGATTTATAAATAGCTAAGGTTTGGAAACATCCCACGTACCCATCAGCAGTCTCATTAAAAAATGGGCAGTGGAAACCGGTTTGGCTCAGTGGATAGAGCGTTGGTCTGCTGACTGAAAGGTCTCAGGTTCAATTCCGGTTAAGGGCATGTACCTTGTAGGGGGCGTGCAAGAGGCAGCTGATCAATGTCTCTCTCTCATTGATGTTTCTAACTCTCTATCCCTCTCCCTTCCTCTCTGTAAAAAATCAATAAAATATATATTTTTTAAAAAAAATGGACAGATGAAAAAACACACAAAACTGTGGTATATTTACACAATGGATTACCATGCAGTTGTAAAAGAGAAGCAACTCTTACCATTCGCAACAGCATGGATAGACCTAAAGAGTATTGTGCTACTGATCTATACGTGTTTTAAAGAAACATTTCATTCTTGTAACAGATTTGTGAGGAAAGTATTCTCATTCATTTTATAGATGAGAATGCTGAGGCTCAGGGAGTTAAGTAAATTTCCCAAAATCACATTAGCAACTCAGTTCTCTCTGAATATAAGTCTGTCTCCTGTTTTGCCCATATAGTATATTGCTTGTCCTATACCATGTTTTGTCATGCTGTACTGCTTCTTCTAATGAACAATAGTAGAGAAGATATTGCCCCAGTTAACAAGGGCTGGCTGAGATTTAAATAGATATTCCCAAAGCTTTATAAACTTTAATAGACTAATTAGTATTATGATTAAGTGGACATTAGAATTGATATTGCAGGAACCATGTTGACAAATTGAGATAAACATGAAAATATATCTAGAGGAAGAAGAACTGAAAAGATGGGAAGTGAAATGAAAATCTAGAGCAGAGATCATCCTACTTTGGAAAAATAGGATTTCCTAAGAACCATACACAGCACTAAATCAACAAAGATATAATAGTAGAAAAAAAAAGTGTTTAAGGCAAAAAATCAAGAATGTACATGAAGTGTATATTGCAAAAACAAAGGATTTCATAAGCAGAAAGAATCTAAGAGGTTATTTAGGTAGCCTGAATTTTCTCTTTTACAGATAGGAAGAGTAAAGACTGACATGAGGAAGTCCTGGGTCACACATCAAATTAACAATGAAAGCCAGATTCAAAATGAAATCTCCTACATTGTTTTAAGGGTTCCTGAAATAAATTAAGCATCGGGAAGAGATTCAAAGACATGCTCTCATAAAACCTGCTAGTGAAACATGACACCATCGGTGCATAAGTTCATCCTTCATGGCACTGACTCACTTGCTGAAAGGAAGTATTTAGGTCCTTGGAAAAGCTGCCTTTGAGAGTCAGTTTGTCTGCCATGATTACTGCCGGAGAGAGAACAATCATACTCTATAGAACTTTTATTCCCTGAGTTAAACAGAGAAAGTAGAATGTGTGGAATCCTGTGTGGCTGGAGCAGCTGAGAAATGTATGACAGTTCCATATGCAATGTGGAAGGCCCACCAGGAACATTTCTGGAGGTTGAGTCATGGCAACTGGTCAATATTCTTCCCTGGATAGAAAAATGTTAACTAGGTTCCTAGCAGTTTCCCACAGAATCCTGCATGCTGCTGTGTTACAGAATTTCTCTAATTTTTACTCAAGATTTTATATAAAAACACCAGAGGCCCAGTGCATGAATTCATGCATGGGTGGGGTTCCTCTGGGTAGCTTGCAGGGATCAGGCCAAACCACACAGTTCAATGCTACCTGCAGCTCCTATCTGCTGCTCCTGCTCATCCTGGCCCCACTGTGTCTGCTTCCGGCTCACACCCAATCAGTCCCGATTAGGAGAGGCTCGCACTGCCATGAGCATTGCATCTGATGCCCTCCCAAAGGGAGTAGCCTGCAGGATCGAGCTGAAGTTGTCTCTCCAACATCCCCCAAGGGGTACTGGATTGTGAGAGGGTGCAGGCCAGGCTGAGGGAGCTCACTGGTGCATGATCGGGTGGGAGGGAACACTGGAGGGTTTCAGGGTATGTCTGACCTATTTTACTCAGTCCTGATCAGCTAGACCCCAGCAGCAAACTAAGCTGCCGGTGGGATCATCTACTGACCCCTGGGGGTCAGTGCATGTCTTAGTGAGCGGTTGAGCAGCCTTAGCATATCATTAAAATATTACACTTTGATTGGTTGTTTGGTTATTCTGCCATTCGGTCTATTTGCATATTATCCTTTTATTATATAGGATAGTACCCTATACTTGCAGTTTCTAGTGAACTTGGTAAGTATCCTTTAATGAAAAACTGGGTTTGGACCCAGAGATAGGCAGTGGCTTGGAACTGACTGCATAACACATCTGAAGGTTGAGTTCAGCTATGTTTCCTGCCTTTGGGACCTGGGAAACTGCCAGTTCCTCAAAATAAAGCACCTTTTACTTAAGCTAATTTAAGTAGATTATTTTTTTCTCTTTCTCTTTTATTTTTTACAGTCAAGCAGATTCCTAAGACAATGTCAAATTTCCCTTTGCCTTTGTAAACAATCTATTAAGCTATGCAGGTGGGTATAATCAAGATTATCTTCAACAAGGGAGAAGTTTTCAGTATAATGCTAGGTCAATAATACTTTTTAAAGTATTTAATAAAGTACTAACTATTTGTGCTGACAGAACACGCCTGTTGGCCAGCTCCATTGCTTCAATGTTAAGGGTCTCATCTATTTCTGTGTTACAGTTTGGACAGTTCACCTTTTGATGTTCTGTTGTTTCTCCTTGGCTTAACTAAGTAAAACACAAATCAAAACCAAAACAATAATACATGAATATTAACATAGTTTAGCATAAACCTTGAGCAATTCATATACCAGTTTGGTTTGAAAAATTATAGAAAATTTGCTAAATACAGAAAAATGTTCAGATGAGTTACCTCATTATTTGCACAGTTATCTATAGATAAAATGATTGCCAGTTTGGGGAGGAAAGAGTTGTAGCATATCTTTATCTTTACTTGGCATTGTTAACAGTTTATAAAAGCTACTGCATATATAATTACACTTTAAGCTAGTGGTTCTGAAAGTATGTTTCCCCAGTAGCATCTGCATCATCTGGGAATTGTTAGAAATGAACGTCTTTATATCCCTCCACAGACCTACTGAATCCAAACCTCTGGGGAATGGAGCAAC
This sequence comes from Lasiurus cinereus, assembly GCA_011751065.1. Classification (NCBI taxonomy): domain Eukaryota; kingdom Metazoa; phylum Chordata; class Mammalia; order Chiroptera; family Vespertilionidae; genus Lasiurus; species Lasiurus cinereus. The sequence continues at coordinate 8,921,553 of JAAGEH010000286.1, read as the reverse complement.
ACTGCTCTTGTTTTGATTTTACAACATATATTTTGAATGTACTTAAAGAGGTTGTCTCTTCTACTTTGCCCCACAGTGATCACTGATCACAAAATTTGCTAAGATCCCCTCCGAAGAATAAGGAGTTAACAATACAATGTTTCTGTCAATTACAAGAATTAAAATTGCGAATTAATATTTGTAATGTTTTCACAACTTAAGGACAATCATACCTACTGTGAAGGGATAAATTAAACATATTACTTGCTTACTGCATATGGGTTTTGAAATACAATCGCTTTCTCAACCATGTTCCAATCTGCATTAGCAAGATCTTTATCAAATTTGAGTGCGGAGGCTGCAGATTTGGTTATCTCTTGAAAATGTTGAAATGTATAATAAAGTGACTTATATTTTGTTGATGTAACATCACGCAGACCTTTGGTACAAAGAGTACATTTATAAAGAGTAGAACATCACCCTTTTGAACTGAATTATAAAAAAGCTTCCCTTTGTTCTTACTGTAATTAAACACTCAACATAAATTAAGAATAGGAACACTAACAATTTCAAAATTTTCTCGTTCATACTCCTCATAATAGCTAATATTTATTGAATGCTTATCATATGCTGAGAAGTGCATCTCAGCTCTTTGCATATATTAAGTTTTTTTTAATCATCTTGATCAACTTTTGAGGTGAGTCCCTTTTCCCAGTTTAATTGATGAGGAGATAGGGGATTAAATTGGCAGACTGAGTAAAGCAGGTTGCCTTTCTCAATGTAGTGAGGTCTTATTCAGTTTGTTGAAGGCCTGAGTAGAACAAAAGGCTAAGCATTCACTCTCTCTGACTGATGGTCTTCAAGGTGGGAAACCGATCCTCCTCTGCTTTTAGATTTGGATTGCAATTTATATCATTGTCTTTCCTGGTTCTCAGGCCTTTGTACTGCATATCCATCATCTATATCTGTACATACCATATAGGTATAGATTTATACATAAATATATGTAAATAATGTACACAGATATATATATATACACATATCGAGAGTATATGTACATATATATCCTACCTATATGTAAAATCATATATATAATATGTATTTTATATATTTATCCCCATATACACTGAGTGGACAGATTATTATAATCTCTGAATGCATAATAATCTGGCCAATCAGTGTGTGTGTGTGTGTGTGTGTGTGTGTGTGTGTGTGTGTATATATACACACACACATGTATATAAATATATGTACACATATATATACATGTGTGTGCATGTGTGTGTGTGTATGTATGTATGTGTGTGTATAAATATAACATATGGCTTCCTCAGGAATCTACTACCTGTTGTGTTTTTTAATGTATTTATATGTGGTTTGTTTACTTTGATACTACCTAATATATATTAGAGATCCAGTGCATGAATTCATGCATGGGTGGGGTCCAGCCAGCCTGGCCAGGATAAGGGGGCGTTGGTGGTTGGCTGGCCTGCTTGTTGGTCAAACTCCTGGTCGCAGGGACAATTTGCATATTAGACTTTTATTATACAGGATATACTCTGAATGGCCAGATGATTATGCATTCAGAGGTCATAATAATCTGGCCACTCAATGTATATCTTCAGACATCATTAAGGCTTGACATACTCTTACTATCCTTCTAATAAAAGAATAATATGCAAATTGACCATACCTCTGCTATACTTGCAAGCCATGCCCACCAGCCAATCAGGAGTGAATATGCAAATAAACCCAACCCAAGAGGGCTATAGCCAAGGAAAGCAGGAGAGATGCTTGGGTTTCCCTGGCAATGGAGGAAACCAAGCTTCTGCCTGCCCTTGCCAGCCCAGGCCTCCACTCAATGCTAAACTGTTACAATGATAGAAGATAAATAAACTCCAACAAAAATGGTGGCAGCCATGGAGCTGGAGAGAGCAGGAGGCTAGAGTTGGTCCAAGAGATGGAGGAAGCCAAGCTTTCCACCTGCCCTGGTGGACCCAGTCCTCTGCTCAAGGCTACAAAATTTCAATTATAGAAGATAAATAAACCTCAACAGAAATGGCTGCCACCATGGAATGAGCAAGAGGCTTGGCTCTGCTGCAAGCTACAACAGTTAGGTATCAATAACGCTGGCAGGGGAGTGGTTAGGGGGTTATCAGGCTGGCAGGCAGAAGCAGTTAGGGGCAATAAGGAAGGCAGGCAGGTGAGCAGTTGGGATCCAGCAGTCCTGGATTGTGAGAGGGAGGTTTGACTGCCTGTTTAGGCTCGATTGGAATTGGGCCTAAATGGGCAGTCAGCCATCCCTCAAGGGGTCCCAGATTGGAGAGGGTGCAGGCTGGGCTGAGGGACACCCCCATCCCCATGCGTGAATTTTGTGCACCAGGCCTCTAGTCAGATATACATTCATTTATTGAGCCATAGAAGCTTGTTTGGAAAGCAATAATGTTTCATAAGCAAATGTTCACTGTTCTCAGTACAAATAAACAGATGCTCCACACTAAGAATTTTAGGTTTATCTAGCTATTAAGTAGAACATCTAATACTCTTTAAAAAATGTTATCTCTTTAATCTGTCTTTCCCATTTTATTATGATAAGGCTCACATAATTTATGAGGGGGAGGGGAAGAAAAGGAAAAAGATTTTTTTTCCAAATATGAAGAAGGGAGGGAGATTGGGCAGTATTATCCATAAAGATGAAATTTCATAGAGGTCCAATTTCCATTTTAATTAGACATTGTTGATTTGCATTTATATAGCTTCTTTTTTCATTTTTACCAATTCTTTAGCATATTTAGAATATTTTTCTCTTCATTCAGAATACTAATTAGTAGACTTACCTAGTTTACTAACTACCATAGGCAAAATAATTCTATTGACAATCAGGGTGATTAAACATACTAACACTCCATGAAATAATACCTAGAATTGAAAAAATACAAAGTATTGATTACAATTTTATATAATATATTTTGTATTTACCAGTGTAAATTAAGCTAGGTTATACTATGATAATAATGCTCATGAAAATGAGAATTTGACACTCAGATGTGATTAAAGTACTCTGGGGATTCTCTATCTTCCCACATACATTTCATCCATGCTTTGGAAACAAACTAAAAATCAGGACACATGGTTTGACATAAGTGTATATTAACATATACAGACATTGGTAAGAAAAACAAAACTTGTCTTCAAATATAATTGCTGGATTTCTTGGGCCATAGGAATATACCTGTACTTCATCAATTCCTATCTACACACTCCCAGTTCTTTTGCTAAACAGTACTAGTACACCTGTGTCAGATAATTCTCCTCACCCATGAAAAGAGAACAACTCAGAGGCCTTGATATGTTTGCTCTACCTCATACTTTGACTCTCTGGAATCCCTTCATTGTCATTAAAGAGGAACAATTAATTGTTTTGGTGCCACTTGTTTTCTGTCTCTTATATTTCAAGTTGGTCTCCAGAGATGAGTGGAGCAACATGTTTCAATCTGAGACTGTACACTTCTGTTGGTTTATGGAATTCTGACTTCCAGAACTTTTGTTAAACCTTTATCTAGTTCTTTGTTCTTTGGCAACAGATGGAGGTTAGTTACAGAGCATGAAACAACACCAGAGGCTCTCCACATTACAATCACTTAGGAATCTAAAATATTGGTGCCCAGGAAGCTCTTACTGTATGTTCTGATTTAATTCTTTAAAGATGCAGCACAAGTTGTGGTATTCTGTATACTTGTAAGTCCATATATGAGGCAACATAAATCCTTCTACTTTGTTCTTCTTTTTCCAAAATTATTATACTATTCTAAGTCTATTGTATTTTTAAAACAAACAAACAAAAAAAACACCCCAAAACACCAAGTTATAATCTATCTACATTGAAATGTACTTGTGTACCATTTTAACCCCCAATCTATCATGGTGTAGACTATTCTCATATACTCCCAAATTTCTCTAGTATCCGTTCCCAATAAATCCCCATCCCATAAGAGGCAACTACTGTTCTAATCTATTTCTATAGATAAGAACTGACAATTTAAAAACCTTCATATAAGTTAAATATTAGGTTTATCATTATAGTTTTTTAAATGTTTTTTTAATATATTTTATTGATTTTTTTACAGAGAGGAAGGAAGAGAGATAGAAAATCAGAAACATCGATGAGAGACATCGATCAGCTGCCTCCTGCACGCCCCACAGTGGAGATGTGCCCGCAAGCAAGGTACATGTCCCTGACTGGAATTGAACCTGGGACCCTTCAGTCCGCAAGCCGATGCTCTATCCACTGAGCCAAACCGGTCTCGGCTATTATTGTAGTTTTAATTTGTATTTTCCTTGAGTAATGCTCTTGAACATTTTAAATGTGCTTAGTGGTATATATCTTTCTTTTTGAAATGTCTGTTAAACTCTTTTACCTAGTTCAAATATTGTTTTTTTATTATTATCTACACTAATAAAAGAGAAAGATGAAAATTGACATACCTTCGTAACACCCACCAGCCAATTAACAGTGAGTATGTAATTTAACCCAACAAAGATGGTGGATTAATTTGCATACACAGGCACCAAGTGGCCAGGGGTGGGATGCTTGCATCATCACCATGGTGTCAATGCAGGCTTTCCGCACCACCCCTGCTGCTCTGGGCCTCTAGGCAGCGTGGGAAGATGGGAAGGCAGCTCCAGGCCAGAGCAAAGGCGGTGCTGGCAGCCAGGGGAAGGAAGGCCCATTCTTGCATGAATCTTAATGCATCAGGCCTCTAGTTATTATTGTAAAATTAGTGGCCCAGTACACAAATTTATGCACATTGAAAGGAAATTAATTAGAAGAAATATTTTAATATAGCTGTTTGTCCTTTCTCTATAATAGAAGTGTCAACCAAATTCACGATAGACAATGACAGATCGAAACACATGCGTGTGATTGGTGCCAGCAAGAGCTTTATATGTATCAAACATCTGTGAGTCAACTTAGCCTTTTATATATATAGAATAAACTTACTTAATTAGACCTGCTTTTGGATTTAGCTGAACATTTTCCAGCACAGTAAAGCACCCTAACTTCTCTTTCAGGTAATTGTCAGCAACACAGCAGTAAATATCAACATGAAGCAGGTTGTTATTATAGATCATGCAGGGAGAACAAAGGGTAAAATATTTAATTGCAGCAGTGTTTGACTATATTCTGCACAGTGAGAAAACCTGAAGTCATTTTCAAGGTCCACCATTTCTTACTTCTATCCAGTTAGATCAAGTTTATAAGCTTTCTAAATATTTGTGTTCTGGCTAATGAAAATATAATAGGATTCCACTGAGTCTCCTATCTACCTACTCCAGGATTTCTGTGAAGATCAAATGAGATGAGGCATGGGAAAATGCTTCATAAAAATTTGGTTAAAGTATAAAATGTTTGCATCTGCCTATAAATCAAGTTGTCTTCCTGGGCTGAAGAAACTGCAAGGAGGTTAGTTGCCAGGGAGAGGAAACTGAGTGTTGCTATGTGACATCATTACCCAGAGCCTATAGCAACCATTTCTGGGCTGGGCTGGGCACCACATTTTGTGCCATGGGGTTTTGGGTAACATCAACTGTGATTTAGTGGGCTGTCACTCTGGGGTGGGTAGCAGGACCTGTGTCCCACTTGTGGGAAGCCAACTGTTGCTTTGTGGGTGCCAGTTCCACAGTGTAGTTTCTCTGTAAGTGGCTAGTGTGCATCATGGCAGTTTCTGCATTGAGCGTGTGCCACCTGGTGGTCAATGTGTGTCATAGGTACTGGTCAGATGGACACTTAGCATATTAGCCTTTTATATATATAGATTGTAGCAATTTTGAAAAATAGGCATGCATTGTCAGATATATGTATTGTGGATATTTTCTCCTGGTTTCTGACTTACCTTCCATTTCTGTAAATCTTCTGATGATCAATGTTTTTAATGTTGATGTTCAATTATTATTTATTATGTTCTAAGAACTTTTGTCTATTTCAAGGTTACAAATATTTTATTATGTTTTTCCAGAACTTTTAGAGTTTCTGATTTTATATTCAAGTCTATAATCCATCTCAAATCAGTTTTACATATAGTGTGAGATAAAAATAGATTTTTTTCTTTTTTTTTTTTCTACATGAATATTCAGTTGTTCAGCACATTTGACAGAAAGACTATCCTTTCTCCCACTGAACTGCTTTGGCATCTTTGTCAAACATCAGTTGATAGTATTAATGTGAGTCCTTTCTGGGTGTTTATTATATTTTATTTATTTATTGTTATGCTAACATCATATAACTTAATTATTGTATCCTTGTATATGAGATAATATAAATTCTGTATATGAGATAATATAAATTCTCCTACATTGTTCTTTCTTTTCAAAATTGTTATGGCTATTTTATACTTCTATATATTTTTAAATTTGGCTTATTTGTTCCTAAAACAAAATTGCTAAATTGTATTATGTTGAATATAGTAACATCCTAATGACCTTAAGTCTCTCAACACAGGAATATGGCATATCTCTCCTTATATTTAGGTTTTTAAAATTTCTCACAAAATTTCTCTTGTAGTTTCAGTCCACAACTTCTATAAAATGTGGAAAGGAACCTCTAAGATAGCTTCCAAAGATATCCTCTTCCTGGTAATTAGGTCTATGTGTCAGCCCTTCCTCTCGAGTGTAGACTGAACTTACTGACTCACTTTTAATGAATATTGAATATGTCAGAAACGATGGGAAATTACTTCTAAACTAGCTTATAAAAGGACTGTGTCTTCTGTCTTGGGTGTTAATTCTTTCTCATTCTCTTGCTTGTTCATTCTGAAGAAGTCAGCTACCATATTGTGAGCTGATTATAGAAAGACCCAAGTGGCAAGGGATTGAGGGAGGCTTCTAGCCAAGAGACAGCAAGAAAGTTCTAACTGCCTCCAAGGAAGTGAATCCTGTGAACAATCATACACACGAGCTTAGAAGCAGATTCTCCCTCATCTGAGTCTTTTGATAGCTATACCCCCAGTTTATGCTTAAATAAAAGTTTATAAGAGAAATGGAATCAGAGGCATCCAGCTAATGTGCATCAGATTTCTGGAAAGTAAAATATATGATAAACACAATAAATTTAGTTAACATTCATTGTCTCACATAGTTTCAATTTTTTCTTTCTTGTGATAACTTCTAAGGTAACTTAATTATTTTTTAATATAAATGCATATTTTTTTGCATGTCTTATGGCGCAGGCTAGAACTTACATCATAATATTCAATAAGGGCAGTGAGAGTAGACATTCTTGCATTGTTCCCATTCTTAGGAAGAAAACAGTCTTTTACTATTAATTTTAATATTATCTATATATTTTTGTGCATGCCCACATTTAAAAAAATATGTATATTTTTATTCATTTCAAGAGGAAAGGAGAGGGGGAGAGAGGGAGAGAGATAGAAACATAAATGATGAGAGAGAATCATTGATTGGCTGCCTCATGCACTGGGAATTAAGCCCACAACCTGGGCATATGCTCTGACCAGGAATCAAACTGTGACCTTCTGGTTCATAGGTCAATGCTCAATCACTGATCCACACTAGTCAAGCTAGATGCTCTTTATTAACATTAAGCAGTTCCTTCTTGTTATATTTTTTTGAGAGATTTTATCATGAATGATTATGAATTTTGTTCAATGTTTTTTCTACATCAGTGATATAGCCTATCTAATGAAAGAGTAATATGCAGATTGACCATCACTCCTACACACAAGATGGCTGCCTCCATGTGGTCAAAGATGGTTGCTACCATGTAGACACAAGATGGCTGCCCAAGATGGACAGCAGGGCAGGGCAATTGAGAAGGACCACGCCTGCAAGAGAAGGCAGTTGGGGGCAATCAAGCCTGCAGGGAGGGTAGTTAGGGGTGACTAGGCCAGCAGAGAAAGGAAGTTGGGGACAACTGGGCCTGCAGGGAAGGGCAATTGGGGGTGGGGACCGGGCCTGCAGAGAAGAGCAGTTGGGGGGAACCAGGCCTGCAGGGGTGGGCAATTGTGGGCAATCATGCCAGCAGGAAAGGACAATTAGGAGTGATCTGGTCGGCAGAGGAAGGAAGTTGGGAGTTACCAGGCCTGCAGGGAATGGCAGTTGAGGAGGAGGGCAGGCCTGTAGGAGAGAGCAGTTAGGGGAATCAAGCCTGCAGAAGAGGGCAGTTAGGGGCAATCAGGCTGTCAGGGAAGTCGTTAGGCATCAATCAGGCTGGTAGGGGAGTGGTTAGGGGGTGATCAGGCTGGCAGGCAGAAGCAATTAGGGGCAATCAAGAAGGCAGGCAGGTGAGCAGTTGGGAGCCAGCAGTCCTGGATTATGAGAGGGACATCCCTTGAAGGGTCCCAGACTGGAAAGGGTGCAGGCTGGGCTGAGGGACACACCCCCCATGCAAAATTTCATGCACTGGGCCTCTAGTCCTATCTAATAAAAGAGTAATATGCAAATTGACCATACCTCTGCTATACTCACAAGCCATGCCCACCAGCCAATCAGAAGCAAGTATGGAAATTAACTCATGGAGAGATCAGGAGGCTTAGGTTTCCCCAGTAATGAAGGAAGCTGTTTTCCACATGCTATGGCCTACCTTGGCCTCAACTTAAGGCTACAAAGTTTCAATTATAAAAGATAAATCCCAGATACCAGGGTCTCTGCTTGGATCACCAGGGTCATGGCCAGCCTGTAAACCACCACAGGACCCTTGCCCAGGCCACCCCAAACCCCAAGGAAACCCTCACCCTGATCTGGAACACCCTTCAGGGCAAATCAGCTGGCCCCCACCCATGCACCAAGCTTCTATCCTATCTAATAAAAGAGTAATATGCAGATTGACTACCACTTTAACACACAAGATGGCCACCACAAGATGGCTAGCAGGGGAGGGCAGTTGGGAGAGATCAGGCCTGCAAGGGAGGGCAGTTACAGGTGACCAGACCTGCAGGTGAGGGCAGTTAGGGGCAAACAGGCTGGCAGGGGAGCAGTTAGACATCAATAAGGCTGGCAGGGGAATGGTTAAGGGATGATCAGGCTGGCAGGCAGAAGCAGTTATGGGTAGTCAGGAAGGCAGGCAGGTGAGCAGTTGGGAGCCAGCAGTCCTAGATTGCGAGAGGGATGTCTGACCGTCTGTTTATACCTGACTCACCTGGATTGGGCCTAAATGGGCAGTCAGACATCCCTCAAGGAATCCCAGATTGGAGAGCGTGCAGGCTGAACTGAGGGACACCCCCATCCCCCAACCAGTGCATGAATTTCCTGCACTTGGCCTCTAATATGATTCTATAAATGTCAACCACCTCCTATTGGTTGATGGTGTCATTTTTTCCATATCCTAGCTAGTTATTGTTCTATATTTATTGTTCTGTAAGTTGTTGAACAGATTACAGGGAGGAGTGTTAAAGTCTCCAAATAAAATTTGTCTATTTCTCCTTCAAGTTCTTAGTTTTTGCTTCACACAATTCCAGTCTTGTTTGGAACATATTCATTTAAGATTACTTATTTCTACCCTTTTGCGGTTCAATCTACTGTTAAGTACATACAAGAAATTCTTCATTTAAAATACTATATTTTTCAATTATAGAATTTCTCTTGTATCCTTTTTATTCCCTACCACACAGAAATATTCCATATCTTCATTTATTATTTCCATCTATTTTCTTTAAGTTCTTGAATATATGTTTAATAGTGCTACAAGTTTCAACATCTGCATCATTTCTGGATCTGTTTCAATTGGATCATTTTCCCTCTTAATTATAAATCACATTTTCCTGATTCTTCACATGTATATTAATATTTTATTTTAGGTTAGACATTATGGATTCTATATTCTTGAATCTTGATTATCTTCCCTTGAAGAGTTTTGACTTTTATTGTGTCAGCCAGGTAATGTACTAACAGATCACATTATCCTGCTAAGGCATTGCTTTAGTTCTTCTTATACTGGATCTAGAGTAAACCTTACTGTAGGGCACAATTCTCATTTCTGAGACATGGTATTTCTGGGACATGACAACACATGTGGTGTTCATGAGGTTTATACTGTATCTAGTCAGAACTCTAGTATCTGTCAGTTCTGTGTGGCCTCCAGAATGTCCAAATCTCTCAAGTGGTTCTTCCCCCCTATCCCAATCTTGCTCTAAATCTCTGCTTTCACAAGTTAGTATTAGACTAGTGGACCAAGGAAATCCCTATGCACATTTCTGGTGCTATTTCTCTTTATACTTCTTCCCTTCTGAGCACTCTGCCCCAAAATTCAAGCTGCTTCAGTAGCCCTAACTCTGTTTTTACACTCCTTGAGACTAGTGTTCTCTGTTTGGCCTCCACTTTTTTGTGCCAAAATTTTGAAAAAAGTCAGAATGAACATGAACTCACTTAATGTGTTTATCTTTCTATCAAGTATCTAACCATGCAATGTCTTTATCCAATAGCTAAAATCAATTGCTTAATATATTTTAACTAATTTTATAGTTATTTACTATGGGAAGTGAGTCTGCTATCCATTATTCATCATGGCCAGGGTTGGAGTTCCATAGGCATTGGTATGTTTTTAAAGTTCCTGAAACATTCTACAATTCTTTCAAATTATAAAACCGCTGATTTAGTTAAATATAGTTTAACTAGAGGCCCAGTGCATGGCTTCATGTAGTAGTGCTATCCCTAGTGGGGATTGAGCTGAAATTAGCAGTCCAATGCTACCTGCTGCTCGTGCTCATCCCAGCCCCACTGTGCCTGGTGCCACTGATGCTCAGTAGGTTCGCTGCTGCTCTGTTGCAGTCTTCAGGCTGCAACGGCCAGCTGTGAGCCCTGCATCTGGCGCCTGTAGGTCAGCTAAATGGTGCTCCCACTGTGGGAGCGTACTGACCAGCAGAGGGCAGCTCCTGTATTGAGCATCTGCCCCCTGGTGGTCAATGCACGTCATAGTGACCAGTCGACCAGTCATTTGGTCATTCAGTTGTTTGGTTGCTTAGGCTTTTATATATAGACTAGAGGCCTAGTGCACAAAATTTTTGCACAAGGGGGGCGGGGTCTGTCAGCCTGGCCTGCACTCTCTCCAATCCAGGATCCCTCAGGGGATGTCAGTTGGATATCACTCTCACAATCTGGGACCTCTGGCTCCTAACTGCTTGCTTGCCTGCCTGCCTGATGTCTGAAAGATCGTTTGGATGTCTGGTCTTATTAGCATATTTTGCTTTTACTAGAGACCCAGGGCATGAAATTTGTGCATGGGAGGAGGAGGTGTCCCTCAGCCCAGCCTGCACCCTCTCCAATCTGGGACCCCTCACAATCTAGGACTGCTGGCTCCCAACCAGTCCCCTGCCTGCCTGCCTTATTGCCTCTAAGTGCTTCTTCCTGCCAGCCTGATCACCCCCTAACCACTCCTGTGCCTAACTGCTCCCCTGCTGGCCCAATTGCCCCTAATTGCCCTACCCTGCCAGCAAGGTCACCCCTAACTGCATTCCCCTGCAGGTCTAGTTGACCCCTCTGCCCTCCTCTGCTGACCTGGTCACCCCTAATTGTCCTTCTTTACAGGCCTGGTCACCCAACTGCCCTCCCCTGCTGACCTGGTCATCCCTAACTTTCCTTCCTTGTCAGCTTGGTCACCCCCAACTGCCCTCCCCTGCTGGCCTGGTTGCCCCCAACTGCTCTCCCTGCTGGCCTGGTCACCCCTTAGTGATTTCCCCTGGAGGCCTTTCCTCCTTCTCCCCCCAACTGTCCTCTTGCAGGCCTGGTCCCTCGCAACTGCCTTCCCTTCTGGCCTGATCACCCACAATTGCTCTTTCCTGCTGGCATTTTGTGGTGGCCATTTTGTGTCCACATGGGGTGGCCATCTTTGACCACATGGGGTGGCCATCTTGTGTTTTGGAGTGATGATCAATTTGCATATAACCTCTTTATTATATAGGATTAGTATAGATAGTAATAAGAGCTAACACTTATATGGTAAATATATTGTACAAATCTATGAAGTAAACATCAATATAGTTCAACTTTATAGGTGGGACATTGAGGCATTACAACTTATCCAAAGTCATTTAACTTGTGAGTAGCAGAGACAGGATTAAGTTAATATTTTTAACTTCTTTATTGAAGTTCCTTTTCATGAGAATTAATAAGTTAGCTGAATGGTTCAGCCAAATCAAAGTAAGGACAGAGTGTTACTTTCTTCTCAACTAGTTACTACTAGTGAGGACATTTCATTAAATGATTTTATTACTAAGGTTTTATTTAAAAGAAGGTCTATATGGCAACATTATCATCATCATCATCATCATCATCATCATAACTCATATTTATTGTACATTTACTATATGCTAAACAATGTATTATGAGTTTTATCTATATTTTCAATTTCTCATAATAACTCTTTAAGATAGCGGTATGCTAGACTGACTCTTACCAGCTCCTGAGAGCTGTTCTTTAAATTTTCAGGATGTTTATGAGCTGACTGATGTTCTGTTGATGAGACTGATCACACAACAGATATTACTAAACATTAGAGCCTCTCTCCTCCCCATGAGACGTCACTTGCTAAACAATAACTATCAAACCAATGGTATTATCATTAAGTCTATTTTGGAATCAGGAAACTAGTATAGAGGATCGGGGGAGAATTAAATAACTTGCTAATGGCCACATAGCAAATTGCACCCAATTTTAGATTCTATATTCATGTGCAGTATTCAATATTATACTGGTCAGAATGTATGGAAATGTCATTAGTCTTTTTAAAAACTTATCTTTATTGTTGAAAATATTACAGATGTCCCTCCCGCTATTAACCTAACCGTGATTACACAGGCAGGTTAAGATAGGTTCAAAAGAAAGGGAAGGCCATGTCATAATAGTTAATTTTGGTTTAAAGAGCAGTGTTTGCATATTTAGGTTTTTAAATGTTTGGACTATTATTTAATTAGATATGTAATTATTACTTTGCCTTTATTCTCTTTACAGTTGAAATTTATGTTAAAAACCAGAGTGAAAGTAATAAATGCACTGTGATATCTGCATAAAAAGTTTCTTACAGAGATCTTATCTTGAGATGAGGAGGAAGGAGAGGCATGCCCATTATGTTCTGCTGTGGAGAGATTGGGGGTAATATCTTAGACATAACTTCACTTGGAAATTAAAATGTTTTGGCTCCTAGCAACACTAAATGTAGACTCATATAGTTACAAAAAGCCATAGAGTCAATCATGAGTAGGTTTCTGTTTTTTCTTGAGTGGGCATTAGGAGTAAGTAAAAAGAAAAACATTTATTGAGTAGATATTTTATATCATATATTGTTATTTCTTAAAATATATTTTTATTGTTTTCAAAGAGGAAGGGAGAGGGAGAGAGATAGAAACGTCAATGATGAGAGGGAATCATTGATTGGTTGCCTTCTGCACATCCCTCCTGGGGTTCAAGCCCACAACCCAGACATGTGCCCTTGACCAGAATTGAGCCTGGGACTCTTCAGTCCACAGGTCAAGGTTCTATTTACTGAGCCAAACCTGCTAGAGCATCATATATTATTTTTTTAGAGAGAAAGGGAGAAGGGAAAAGAGAGAAACATCAATGATGACTGAGAATCATTGATTGGTTGCCTCCTGCAAGCCCCCTACTGGCTCACCATCTGATCATGTGACCTGACCAGGAATTGAATCATGACCTCCTGGTTCATAGGTTAATGGTCAATCTCTGAGCTACACCAGGTGGGCTCAGATACTATTTTAAATTATTTATATATTTTAAATCCTTCAGCCTTCATAATAAACTATTCTTTAGGAGTGTGAAGAAGGGATTTAAAGATCCCCAAGCTAGAATGTAGAAGAGGGAAGTTGCCAGTTATTCCTCTCTGCCCAATCTTGCCATCATAGTTAAATCATTCTCACAGTCCAAGTGGGGTTGAGCTATCTGACTGGTTGCCTATAACTAACTTGCATATAACTTTAAATTTGTATCTGTGTGGCCCTTCAAAAGTATATTTTACCCTTGGGTGGGGAACAGGGGCAGGCTAGAAGGTGTCAATGGGGAAAAAAGGGGGACATATGTGATACTTTCAACAATAAAGATTTTTTAAAAGCATATTTTAGTATACAACAACCGTTTCAATTAAGTTTTCAAATAAAAAAATGTTCTTTTACTTGCGATTTTTCCCTCTCACTTCCAATAGAGAGGTCAGAGTAGGCAAGCAGAAGGGCCATCGTTACATTAGGCAAACCTCTCATTTCACTCCAAACCATTATGAATGCCCAGCGCCAGCTGAACCCATCACCAAGTCGAGACAAAAGAGGGCTCAATAATAGAAAGACCAGAAGTCTAAAAGACAAAACAAAAATTTTCACAAGTTATTCTTTTATTAGAAAGTTCTTTTCATTTCACCCTACTCTATTCCTTCTCATCTATTCCCTGTGTAAGTGCCAAATCTCAGACAAATAAGACATCTTTCATGTACATAGTATCAAAGGAAGACTGAAGGGCATTCCGTAGAGAGACATGCCAAGAAAATGGCATTCATCTTCTTCCTGTAGGGTGAGCAATAGGAAAATACCATATCGCTTTTGGTGGTGCTTTTTCAGGCAGAAAAGAAAAAGTTGTGTGTGTGTGTGTGTGTGTGTGTGTGTGTGTGTGTGTATACCAAAAAGAAATAAAAGTAAATTAAATGAATAAGAAGTAGAGGAAAAAGTTCTTTTTTTTTTCTTTGTAAACTTAAATCTTACAGAATCTACACAATATTGGTCAACTCATTTCTGTTTCTTCTTTCATTTACATATCATTTCTGTATTTTATACTAATTGTATCTGATAATTTGGGACTAATTTTCATTTACTTGGCACTAGCCAACTTGATATCAACTCCCTACTAATTTTCCAAGATGGAAGTAGAATGTTAACAGTTTGAATGATAGGGATTACAGAACTCGAGGCTTCAGTTATAGTGCGTGTTTTTTTCTTTCTCTGTCATCTTCTTCTCACCTACATAGGCAGACTTTTCTCTGCCTCTTCACACTGGAAAAGGGCTGACAAAAATTATTTGAGCAAAAAAGACATTTACAAAGAGAACTTCCTTATGATTTTAAAAACCTCTTTCCAACTATGATTAGTAGGAAATTATTTGTTATGAAATATTAAGCAAATAAAGTAAGAATATCTTTTTAAAAAATTTATGATGTTTAACTTCATGAACCCTCAGAGAAAAAGAAACTACTGGGTGAAATGGAACAAATGTTAATAGGGTTGCCTCTAGGTAGTAAGATTATATATATATTTTTTCTTTTTTCTAATCTTAAAAAGTCTTGCAGAGGACTTGCATTGTTTTGAAACAAAGTTAAACATTCTTTTAAAACAAAACACACAGAAAAACATAGCTAGACGCTAATTTTCTGATGATTCTTTGGAAAATTTAAGAATCAAATTTTCATTCTAAGGAATGAAATATTTTTATTATTTAAAAGAATATCTTCAGGTTTATTCAGTGTTTTACAAACAGAAAACTTTAAATGATGTTCTTACCTTAAAACAATAAGTGTGAAGTAGATATTTAATGAATAGTATATATCAGAAAATGATACATATAAATATGTATGTGCGGGAATTAGAAGTCCAATAAAAGTAAACACCATAAGAAAAGCAACAAATGCTAGACAATTCCAGAATCTGCATTTTCAGAAAAAATTAAATACAGTTAATTATAGATAATTAATACATTTCTTGCAAAGCTCATATGTGAGTGAAGCATTGTGTTAGGCATTATCAGGAAAGTAAAGATCCGAGTATTTATAAACACTCAAGGAGCTTATAATTTAACTGGAGAGAAAGTTGCACTAAGCAAGTAAACAAATAATTCTAAAGCAATTTTGACCAGTTTGCACTGAATGTAAATTAGTGTCTTTCTTTTTGGATTGACTTTGAAACATGTGTTTAGGTTGTAATTATGCTCAAAGATAATAACTGTGAAGTCCTTGTATTAAACAGGAAGAACTAAAATCATTGATCTTGAAAGGGAACACTGAACTATTAGTCTGATTTATATAGTGAGAGAATAAAACCTTTGCCTAAAATCTAGAAAGCATTTAGAAGATGTGAATGAATCTTTTATTGCCATGAATGCCCTTTGTAGATTTTCCTTTTGAGATCTGTGAGCATGTGTTTATTCAAGTGCTCCTGAGCCCAGAGAACTCTGTTGTTCCCAAAGCTCCAGTTCTCATCAGCAGCTTGGGAAAGTACACTCAAATCCAGTATGAGTCCTGGGTCCTAGGAGGCTATCTAAATCTGATTTCTCATTGCCATTCAACTTATTTCATGTTCTTAGTATCAACTACTATAAAAATAATCAAAAAGATTAAAAAGGCTCAAGAATATAATTTTATTAGAGGATTGTAGCTTAGTTTTACCCATATGTTGTCAGACTGCCCCTGAAACCCTTTAAAGATCATTTTTGCCTCTTCTCCCGGAATACTGTTTTTGCTTAAAAATAAGTTCAACACTAAAAGTAAATCTTTTTCGGTACATTAATAAGAAATCTGTTTTTGAGTTGTATCTAAGAATTAAAAGTACCTAGTCATTATCAGAGAAAATCTTAATGTAAAATATTTTAGCCTACTAAATTTTAAGGCAAATTAATTCAAAATACTAGAAGCCTGGTGCATGAAATTGCAGGACTGGGGTGGGGGTCAGAGGTGGGCGTTGATCCTCAGCCTGGCCTGCACCTTCTCACAGTCCAGCAGGAGCCCTTGGAGAATGTCCAACTGCCAGCTAAGGCCTGCTCCCTGTGGGCCTAAGCTGACAGTTGGATACCCTTAGTGCTGCTGTGGAGACAGCAGAGGCTCTCGCCACCATCACTGTGCTTGCCAGCCATGAGCCTGGTTCAGGGCTTCTGGCTGAGTGGTACTCCCACCATGGAAGTGCACTGACCACCAGGGGGCAGCTCCTGCATTGAGTGTCTGCCTCCTAGTAATCAACAGGCATCATAGCGACTGGTCATTCTGTCGTTCAGTCAATTTGCATATTAGCCTTTTATTATTAGGTTTTTCTGTGTCTGAATTTAGGTTTTTATTCTATGCAGAGAGCTATCATCTCTTTCTTATATATGTATGGCCATACTTTAAATTCTACTACCTTCTGGATTTAAATATTTCATCCAACATTAATTTGGAGGAAAACACACTAAGATATATTTTATGACAATTGTGTTTTGACTTCCCTAACAAAAGCAAATCCAATTGTTACCCCATACACATGTCACTCCCAAAAAAGTTTCTCAAAGCCTTACATTTAAGGAAATCACTTGTAAATATGAATAGGATAATTCAGTCAAGGAAGTGGTGTATATGAATCAGTAATACTTTACTACTCATTTAATTATTACATAATTTAAAAATTAACCTTACTATTGTAGAAAAATGACATCAAATACCAAAAATTAGTCTTGTTACTTACCATAAAATGTAATAAACTCAATGAAGTCATAAATATTGAGAAGCTATCAAGACCTTTTATATGTGGTAGAAGTTAATAAGAGAAACCTGATGAAGAGAAAACCAGATTTCTAAGAAATCAATCTTCATCAAATTCATAGTGGTGTGAGCCAAACCACCAAGGCCCAAACTATCTAATAGATATGTGAGTGTGTTGGGGGGTGGTGGTAGTGAGGGGGGATATGGGTGGGTTTGTGTGGGTGTATGCGCACATACAAAAAAGCTTCTAAATATTTTTTTTTAAGTCCCTTTCTTTCACTTGGGAGATCATGAGTTATGTTAATAAATGTAAATTTGTTATGGTAAGAAAGGGTTACAACTTTATCTGTATGTAACTTTTATCTGGAGAGAGGTTTGTTTATTTAAAAAATATATTTTTATTGATTTCAGAGAGGAAGGGAGAGGGTGAGAGATATAGAAACATCAATGATGAGAAATACTGATCAGCTGCCTTCTGCACACCTCCCCTGGGGATCAAGCTCACAAGTCAGGCATGTTCCTTGACTGGGAATCAAATCATGATCTCCAGGTTTAAAGGTCAATGCTCAATCCCTGAGCCACACTGGTCGGGCTGGAGAGAGTTTTTAAAAATTAAAAGTGCTATGCTCTCACCCTCATAGGTTTTGACTCTAGGCATCTGTATTATTTTTATTGCCCAATGTAACACACCAACTAACTTAGAAAAATGATGAGAACTTATGGACTGGGTATTTTAGGGACATCAATTTGCTTGGAATAAAAGATTATACATGACGGTAAGGAAGTAGTTCCTACTTAGAGAATTTCTTTCTATTAAGGTTTATATTAACAGAAGCAGGAAAGAAGTGAGGCAGCTACTTCTACCCATATATAGGGGGAGTATGCAATATGTAGAGGAAGCACATTCCAAGAGCAGACACACAAGGACACAAGCCTGGATAAGAACATGTTTGGCATGTTTGAGAAACAGCAAGGTGATCAGTGTGGCTAGAATAGGGTGGGTGAGGGTCAGAGTGATACAAAAGAATCACATAGTTAATGTAGAGACATATCATAGGATTTGTTTGCCATTAGAACAACTTTGACTTATAGGCAAATGAGATGAGAAATTAGATGATTTTAAACAAAAGAAGTGATCTGAGAAAGGAGTAAGTGAGGTGGGTTAGAATCAGTAAAAGATCATAAGATAAATGCATTATAGACAGCATGTGTGCAGAATTGTTAGACTTGTTGTACTGGGGGGCAAATGCTGAAAAGATGAGAGATGGTGCACTTCTACTCTAAAAGAGTAGTATGGACCTGGGATTATTATAGTATGTAGTAGAATTTACCATTATTATCTTAGATTTAAACTATTTTGGAGAGTAGAAACTAATACATACCATATTTTAGATACTAAGATTCTTGAAATTGAGATTATTAAGTGATTATTTATTTGTATGACCATATAAGTAGGTGGGTGAAGCAGGGTCTGGTGGACATGCTCTTAGGAGGAGAAAGGTACAATAACTGAAAGGTTAGGAGTAAAAGATTAATTGTATATTGACTGACATCACTAGGAATGGTGATAGAGTATGGAGAGAAGTCATACTGAGTGGGGAGAAGAGAGAATCTTCTCAGGGCTCTAGGGATAACTACAACCAAGAAGGTGGCAGATGGTATAATCTAATGTCATGAGCTTCAAAATTAGGTTGCACTAGGGAAGAAGGAGAAACCATAATATAGAAATGACTGAGGTACAAAGCCTACCTCAACTCTAGGCTCAATAGTACCAGGGAAGCAGGTGAAAAGATGCCATGACATTTAAGGGGTACAAAGGAACTAATGCCTTCAAGGAAGATCCAGCCTTCTCTTTCATTTAGAGCAAGAAGGTGAAGGGAATCTTCATAATCACTTTCCATAGATACATTTGAACATTAGTATAACATTTTGAATTATTCCTACAACTGTGGCCCAATTATTTCTGCCTGGCTGCTGGTCCAACCGGCTTTCATTGTCATTGATATAAAATTTTAGTGAAATGCACCAAAATCTTGTAAGATTCTATACTTTTAAGCTTCTGACTTCTAATATATTCTATCTTCTATAACATTCTTCCAAACTCCAAAACTCATCATATTCAGGGCTTCTTCTAACACATATGTTGCCGTTGTGTTATGTGGGTCAAGTTCCCACCCTCTGAACTGGAGCCTTACAGAAAGCACCCTTATTTGAGGCCGACACATCCTCAGTTGGGTGTCCTTAAGCACACTGGTATTTTTCTACTAAAGTCTTGCTTTTAGTTTGGCCATATTTTCTTTTCTTACACAAGACTTACTTTTACTTTGGTCATACTTTCTTTTATGACAATGCTAACCCTCTTCAAATGCCCTCACTTAACCTTTTAATTAGCTTTATGTGGCATCTCTTTATGGTCTTTAACAATTTGGTCTTTGAAATATTGGCCTTACACTCTAGTGTCAGTGCCATTCTGAGCTCCACTGGAGTCTGAGGTAAAAGGAACTGTCAGTAATATTGATCTTACCTTTATTTAACATCTTAATATTTTCATCATTGATTTTTTTTGCATTAGTTTGCCCCCCAAAATTGCATTAAACACATTATTTATCTTGATTATTGAGTTTTTTTGGCATCCTCTAAAATTGGGTGCCTGAGATAAGGGTCTCACTTGCCTTCCTTTATTCCTAACCTTGTCTAGTGGTTTAGACTAGAAGTTACTGAGTAAATGGTGAAGGAATTCATGGGGGAATGGAGCCAACATGAACTTAACGTGAACTTAAAAGTTTAGCCTAAAGTTAGAGGAGTAGAAGACACAGCCAACATAGGACGTGTTTTCAGGTGGGTAATTTAGATCAGTGTCTTAACTTTGACCATGTAGTTGTAGGTGTAGTTATTATTACAATATAATGGATTCTAATATATGAAACAACTTGAAAATATGCTGGCCACTCACTCGAGTAGTAGTGACTCAACTCCTGGTTTAAAACTTGTAGAATTTAAGAAAAGTCCCATAATGGCCAGTGTAAAAACTCCAGACATTCCAACTAGCTGACCTATTTTTAAAAAGAAATAAACATAAAGTATTAATTTTACCAGGGATTAAAATATCTTGATAGTACAGTGACTGTACAGAGAGGCTACGAGACATGGTTTCAATTGGATAATACTACAAATTACTACCACCACCCATCATCCTTCCTCCTCCTCAGATTCACACCCAATTGTGTGGTAAAGTCTATACTGGACATCCTTATACTCTTTTGGCTTTATATCATAGGCAACAAGGTGGAGACCACAAACTCTTTATGGGCCTTAGTAAAGTTAGAGCATCAGCTACAGGTCTAATTTTTTTCAGAGGGGCTCTGATGAATGAAAGGGAATTGAGCTGATAATTTCTTTATATACTAGCAAACTTCAAATGCTTTATTTTTGGGGGAGATAGCAGGAAATAGAAATGGTCTGATTTGGTGACAGGTCTAAGGGAGTTGAGTCAGTAGAAACCCAATATGAATCTGCTTCCTCAGTTTAATTTTGTTTTGGTGCATTTACTATTGGAGACTAAAAAGCCTAAAGTATTGTGGCATATTTTAAAAATAGCTCTAGTAGAGTTATATCCCCCTCCAGCTTATGAAAGTAGTATACTATCACTGTAAAGAATTCAACCAAAGGACTTTTATGCATGAATATGGGCCTAACCAATGGACACAGACAACAGGGGGGTGAGGGCATGAGTGGGGGTAAGGGGTAATGGGAGAATAAGGCACATATGTAACACCTTAATCAATAAATAAATTAAAAAAAAACATTAAATGTATTTAAGAGCCTACCATGAGTTTTTAAAGCACCAAACATTCACCTAGCCAGTGTGTCTCAGTAGTTGAATATCAACCCATGAATCAGGAGGTCAGGGCATATGTCCAGGTTGCGGGTTCGATTCCCAGTGGAGGGTGTACAAGAGGCGGCCGATCAATGATTCTCTCTCATCGTTGATGTTTCTAACCCTCTCTCCCTCTCCCTTCCTCTCTGAAATCAATAAAAATATATTTAAATGCACAAATAATTCAATTAATATGCACAATATAAATTATATATTTTTTAAAACAGAACACCTGAATTTCACTGCCACTAGTTATAATTCTAAAATATTTTAAACTGGGGTTTCTATCAGTGACAGGGCTATATTTGCCTAGAAGAAATAAATTGATAAACTAATTGAGAATAGAAAACAAGATCCAAAGGGCAGCTTCAAGAATTAAAGGATGCTTAATGAATTTTTATGCTGGAGACAAGTGGTAAAAATTAAGCAGGAGACATAGAAAAGTTAGGAAATAGAGGTAGCTATTAGATTTCATTGAACTGTGAACTATACAATGTAACTTACCCTGTGAGCTCTCCTTGTCCTCATCTTCAGTAAAATTTACTATGAATCAGAAACTGCAGTATATTTAAGAAGAGGTAGCAGAGATCATAAGGAAGGTAACTCCAGAAATTTTTAGAAATCATAAGGAGATCCCTGTATTTTTTTATAAGCCATAGAATTAGGAATTTTATGTAATTGGATCAATATCTTGGAGAAGAATGAAGTATCCAGGGAACATTCATAGTGACATACATTCAACATAATATACACAAATAAAGTCACATAAAAACTACAATGGGATTTTACAGTAATGCGGTTCTGTATTGGGCTTCTTTTTTAATTTAATGTTTAGCAGACACTTTCTAGTTAAAAAAAGAATGATTTTTGTTTTAATACTGAAGAACATTTTGGATATGTCACTTTTATCGTATGGCCATATTTATCACATTGCTATATGTGTACCTTCTGTTTCTTTGGTTTACTTTGTATTCCTTTGTTACAACAGTTGTATTTTAATAACTATAGGCTTATGAAATGTTTAATTCCACTTATAATTATTTTTTATCTACTCTCACTGTTAATATTTCTTGATAACCTCTTTAAATTGTTTTGTATAATTTCAAAACCAAAAATGTGAAAATATGCTAGCCACATATTTTTGTCACTATTTGATTCTGATACATTTTAATTCATTAAATCAGTATTATTCTTAGTTCAGAGGTAGAAAATTATAAATTTTATATTCTTTAGTTCTGGCTAGAAATGGTAACTAAGCCATAAAAATAAGACATTAGTGATTTTTGAATCCTGAAAGAAGAGGGATCTATGGACATAGGTGTTTTAAGGCACTTAAGTCTTGAACTGTCATTGTAACTTATTATGCAATGGTAAAATTTGGAATATATTTATGATGGCTACCTTTCAGATACTAAAAATATAAACATTAAGCCAGGATAGAGTGAAAGTCCTTTTCCATTAGATTTATATTCACTCTATCTTGTTTTCACACACGTTTTCCCTAGAATTTCACTTTCTAAAATGTTTAGTGAGAGACATTTTGACTCAATGTTTACTATTGCCTGGGGGTATAACCCTTAATACTGAGGTTATATTTGCTTACTAAATGGTATTAGAGGAAATTATATTTGCTGAAATATATTTTTGCAAGAAATTAGCTATGCACAATTTAAGTAGTATATGATAAAGGACTTGTACAGATTGATCATATTCTCATAATTAATTCATTAACTTTATCCTATAACATCAATAAGTTGTAATTGGTTTTAATTCACTGAGTAATTAGGAAAATTCAAAATCCTACATTCTGCCTTTCTTTCCTCATACATGAAAATAATAAATCCTGTTACATTAGCACTTCTAAAGAGAAGATTTTTTCTATCTCAATTAATTCAAATTTTATACTCTCAGTTTTATAGTTTTCTATTTAGGTTCAAATTTCTTGATATTCTATACATTTTTGCCCATATAAAGAGAATAAAATTTTCATTATATTTTCTAACTAATTACTGCTAACTTACAAGGACAGTATTGATTTTTTTATATTAACTTTATACTAACTATTAAAAGGCATTGCTGGCTTATTTTCTTGAAATTTTCATATAATCTAAAATGTTGCAACTACTGTAACCATTTCTCTTTCAAATATGTATAAATTTTATTCTTTTCTTTTATTTTACTAGCTAGATCTTCCAGAACAACTTTTAATCTTGGATATGAGAATAGGCAACAGTGTCTTATTCTAAAATCCAATGGAAGTACATAGTATAAGTTGTTGACTAGGTATTGTCACATATATACTAACTTCAAATCATTTGTAGGGCCATATGAAGAACTGGGATGAACATGATTCTGAGGCCGTGTCAGGAAATAGAGATATAGCTAATTACTAATACCTGCCATACTTTGATGAGAAGAAAGTGGTGATAAATGGATTAATAATGAATTTTATAATGTGTAACCTTACTTGATCTATTTGATCTTTGAGTTACCAAGAAAAGTATATTTAATGTCATGCAGTTAGAATGATTATTTTTAAGATCTTCATTTTGTAGTTAGTATTTAAGTGCATTGTGGATTTAGAATTTTATTGAAAAGTTCTGTAGTCTAGTTTATTTCTGTAAATGTTCTACAGGTATATGTAAAGGATATGCATTATGTTTTAGAAAGAAAAACTCTACATATCTTATGAACCCCACATTTAAGTTTTTATTTAAAACTTTATATGACATACTATTTTTTTTTCCAATTGGCTATGAAATTTTCTGGGAAAGTCATGTTAGAATATTCATTGTAATGAGTTTTGTCAAATTCTCCTGTTTAATAATGGCATTGCCTTTATATATTTTGGCATATTGTTTTCTGTTGTATAGATACTAACATTTTTATCTCTTTTGATAGATTATTTCAACAAAAAGATTCATTCTAGATCAGTTAAATTGTTTTAAATTAACTTTTGCTTGGTATAACTATTGTGAATTTTTATCTTTATTTTTAATTTTTAAAATATATTTTATTGATTTTCCACAGAGAGGAAGGGAGAGGGATAGAGAGATAAAAACATTGATGTGAGAGAAACATTCGATCAGCTGCCTCCTGCATGCCCCCTACTGGGGATGTGCCCGCAACCAAGGTACAGTAGAACATGGGACCTTTCAGTCCGTAGGCCCATGCTCTATCCACTGAACTAAACCGGTTTCAGCACTTTGTTTTTAATTTTTCTATGTGATTTAATTTTAAGGATAGGCTCCTTACTTACAAATAAAAAAGATGAGGTACAGATTTGAAAAGTTGAGACTTATATGGTTGATGTCATCACCAAGAACAGTAGACATCCACAATTGAACCAGTTTTGCACTGAGAATTCCAAACAAGAAACTTGCTATATAATATGACAATAGTGGACTCATGATGTTCTGTACTGCAAGAAAGGGGAAAAAATTAAAAATAGTTAATAGAACTCACTTAATTTTGAGTGATGCTCTGACTGAATTAGCTTTTATTTTTGTCATTATCTTTAAAAATAGCTCATTCATATCATGTAGGATAGATGTAGGGTGTTTTCATATTTTTATTCTCAAATTCTGAAAGCCACACAAGATTATAAAAGTCAGTCAGTTTAGTGTAAGAACTTCTTTCAGTCTCTGTTAAGAAATATAAATTTATGAAGTGCCAACCAATACAATAAATTTTGGAGATGTGGTGATGTGCAAGAGGTAGAAAGTCTTTAAATTCATGTCATTTATGTTCTAGATTCAACATAAGCCACAGGAAATGCAGAATGAACCTCCTCCATTGTCCTTGCTGCAAACTTACTGGTTCCTTACTGTTGGATATTTAATGTTTTCCAGTTTTCCCCTCATACATAATGCTGCAGTGTATATTTCTGTACATATTGCTTTTTACTTTTCTGATTACTTCCTTAGGCCCCAGAAGTGCAGTTATGCACTAATGGATACTTACATCTTTAATATTGCTATGTTTTGCCAAATTATTTTGTAAAGTCATTATGATGCTCTTCCCTGAAAATTAGGAAGCCTAAGACTTTGACATACTCCTGGAATCAGGTATGCCAGTGGGTAAGAAAGTCTCGCCTACTTAAAAAATATATTTTTTTAATCTTTATTGTTGAGATTATTACAGATGTCCCTCTTTTTTCCTCCCATGCCTCCCTCCATCCATTTCGTGCCTTGCTACAGGCCTTTGCCACCCTATTGTCTGTGTCCATAGGTAATGATATATTCATATAAGATCTTTTTTTAATCTCTTGCCATCCTCCCAACCCTCTTCTCTCTGAGTATTGTTGGTCTGTTCCATTTCCATGCCTCTGATTCTATTTTATATCCAGTTTATTCTGTTCATTAGATTTCTTATTCATTTATTTTGATTTTTAGATTCAATTGTTGATAAGTATGTATTTGTTGCCATTTTGTTGTTCATTTTTTTTATCTTTTTCTTTTTCTTCTTCTTCCCTTTTTTAAAGAATACTCCTCAACATTTCATATAACACTGATTTGGTGGTGACGAACTCCTTTAGCTTTTTCTTGTTTGTGAAGCTCTTTATCTGACCTTCAATTCTAAATATAGAGTAATTTTGGTTGTAGGTTCTTGCTATTCATCACTTTAAATATTTCTTGCCACTCTTTTCTGGCCTGCATAGTTTCTATTGAGAAACAAGCTGACAGTTGTATGGGCATTCCCTCATAGGTAACTAGCTGTTTTTCTCTTGCTGCTTTTCAAATTCTCTCTTTGTCTTTAGCCTCATCTTTCTACATTTGCCAAGTAGAAAGATCTGTAGGGATGAATGTGGAAGGAGAGTTTCATGAATGGCCCTCTAAGTCTCTAAGTCAAATCAGTTCCAGGCATGGATTTAGCCACTTTGATAATTTTGGGATTCCAGTACCGCCTATAATTGAAACAAGAGAGGCCTACTCTGGCTTAACAAAGATGCAGGGAACTGGAATTAGAAGACCTACTATAAAATTTTCTTTCTCTTTTAAGAAAGGAAAATAATCTTTTAATCAGTAAAATATTACTGAACTGATTTATTAGGCCATGAAAAGCCTCAAACAAATCTATTATGTCCTACAATATTCTTAAACTTTTAATACTTAAGTTGGAAAAGGTAAGAATTCTACACGTAATAACTTTTATTAATTTTTTCTCTTATGAAACATGTGCTAACTTCAAAGATAAAGCAACTGTTCAAATGAGTTATAAAAATCAATACTGTAAAAATTATTCACAATTGTGTCAATAGATAGCAAGGAAATATCAATAAAGTTTATTAAATTTCTTAAAGGAATTTTTTCTTTCAAAACAATTAAAATCTCAGAGAAAGTCCTAAATGCTAAGAAAATAATAGAGCTTTTATTATTTATAGTTGTTATTATTATATTTTAGTAGGGTGATTGTTTATAATTTTTACTTCTCTGAAACCTAAACAGATGCAAAATTGTGTTCCATTGATTATTATAAAAATTATGAGGTACCAGGCCTTAAATAAGAACTATAATTAAGTACATATCAATAAATAATTGTTAGATTAATGAATGAATGAACTTCCACATCAGTATCTTCCTTTTATTTTTACTTTTTTTCTTTCTAATAAATATAATATTAAGAAAGTCTTCTTGATTAGACTGTAGATGTCACCTCTGACAGTTCCCTGAAAATTTGTGGTCAATATTTAATATCTTAAAGGAGGCCTGGTTAGTAAAACTGTATTTCTTTGAATTTTTTTCAGTTTCTTCCAAGGGTGGTCCTTGAGTTTTTAAGATACGTACTTCTGAATATAGATTTTTTTTGTGTGTGTGTGTGTGTGTGTAAATCACTTGAGCCATTTTCAAGAAGGTCTTATCTGCAGGAAATTTTATGGTGCAATTCCCTGATTACTATATTGGGTCATCTTTCTTTTTACTTGAATTTTGGAAGAGGTTGTATGTTCTGTGCTATTGAATGTGTCTATTGTAGCAAAACTATAACTTGGAGCAACTTTGATGATTTTCCAAATTCACCCTCATGAAGCATTTTAGAGGATGTACCTTCTTGTGCTAAATCTGGGTTCTAGGTTCACCACAGATGTTCCAAGCTTCCATGGCCTGGGTAAACTAATTTGATACAGAGAAAAACTAAAGGTGAGTGCTTCTTTTGACCAAGCAGAATAATTGTCCACCATGTGGACCCTATCCCTTGAAGAAGACATGAGATGATGATGGTCCCATATATGGGTCTTCTTGGGGAAAAATAGTCTTCAATTCTGAGTTTTAAGCACTGATTATTAATATGTCAGGCATGATGAGTCAAAATAGAAATAAACAGGGTCTCTGGCTGCCCAGCGATAAAGTACTCTCCAGGGAAAGGGAAAGCAATGGTGGCTAAAACTTTTTCAGAGTGTTTGGAAAGGTAATTTGGGTTATGCTTAATTTCTGGGGACAGGGTGAGCAGAAAACAAATCCCATTTCAACATAATTGATTGTTTGGCATCATACAGACTCCCTAATATACTAGAATGAGGTCTGGAAGCATCTCCTAAACACTTTTCCCTCCATGGGGATAGGGAGGTGGAATGAGATAATGCTGCAGGAGGCCTTGGAACACAGAAGACATCCAGTGAGTAGAATAACTACATATTAGCAATTTTCTCCAGAAGACTGTAATCATTGTTCTTCCAAAATCAGTGCAAATGGCAACACAGTAAAAAAGATTAGTAACTTCTTAGCAGTATTATAAAAATATTGGACTTTATAGACAACCTCAAAGGGTCCTATGAATCCCCTTCCCCATACTCAGACACTACTGTCTAAGAACCACTGTTCTATGAGGAAGGTATTGGGTTTTGATCAGAGAGAAGCACATAAGATACTTTTAGATGCATTGGTAACACTATATTTTTTATCCTGAGTGATAATTATACTTTTCATTTATTTTATACACACATACATATTATAAAAGAAATACTAATGGTTCAGGGCTCCCTGAATGTGTTAAATGAACTCATGGACACCTTACAATTTCTCTTCTTACAAGCACTGCGTTCAGCCCCTGTAGATGGCCAGATAACTCACACTTCTGCCCTGAGCTGACAACTTTCTGTGTTGCTTGCAGGGACATCGTCCCAATGATGGGGAAGATAAAAATACATTGGAGGAAGATAGCAATCTAAATCTAAATCTATGCCAGTAACCTGCCTTCTAATGCACACTCTTGCTAGCCGATACTTAACTCCATTTGTGAAAGAATGTAGGAGGCTGGCAGCCTGACTGTACCTAGTTAATCAGTATCCCTAATGCACATTCTTGTTGGCCTATAATCAAGTCATTGTCCTTTCCTTAATTACCTGGTCTTGCAAGACCTATTTACCTAAATACTCCCATTTTACAAAAGCCATAAACCATGAACCATACACAACTCCCAGAGGGGGTTATCAGCACTGGCTCCAGGCCAGGCCTTTAGGTGTGGTCTCACATCTCCCCATCTCAATGTACAGGGCTTTTTGCAAAGCCCATGAAAGGTCCAGAAGTCTGATCCATATTTGGGGAACAAAGAAGCTAAAGGGTATAAAGGGAAAGCTTCCTCCATATTGGGGGACTCAGGATTTGAAGAACTGATCCCCTGAGTCACTGTACTAGTACATGTGAAACATCTACAAATAAATGGGTTTATCCTACATCTCCAAGTACTCCTGTGTATTTTTCCATTGCCTGGTAAATTCTGTAACACCAAGAGAAAGAGAAGGGAAGCTGCCTCTTCCCATCACTGGTGAATGCACTCACTATCTTCTGAGTTCATCTTCAACACATCAACATCTCTCATTCTTACTATCAAGTATAATGGCTCAGCCTAGGCCTGTAGAAGAGTGCTGCTTTTACAAGCATCCTCATGAAAGTCCCAACTCACCTCACAATAAAATTTCAACTACTATTAAATAAGGGACACGGTTTGTAAATACATGCAGTGCTTTTTAAAAGGTAAGACACTACACTGACACTCATTATTTTGCTTGTACAAGTATAATTTGTGATAAGATATTATAAAATCAATGTCAGTTTTCAGACAATAAAAAATCTTTTCTGGAAAGTATTATGCTAAGTGAAATAAGCCAGTCAGTTAAAGACAAGCATCACATGATCTCACTTATATGTGGAATTTAATGAACAAAATAAACTGATAGAGACATGGAGGCATGCAACAGACTGACAGTTCTCAGAGGAAAGGAGTGAGGGGCGAGAAGAGATTAACCAAAGAACTTATATGCACATTCCATGGACACAAGTAGTGCAGTGAAGGCCTGGGGGTTGGGGGTAGAGAGAAGAGATGAGGAGGTCAATGAGAGAACAAAAGGGGACATCTGTAATACTTTCAACAATAAAGATAAATTTAAAAATAGGTCCTTACCTAAGGACTGGTTCATACTTTTCAGGTTGGTGTTAAAATCCATGATACTAGTAAACATATTATAAGACATTATGGAAGTTATCAGACTTTCTCCATTAATTAAATTGATGAGGCCCCTAGAAAGACCTATGGAAGGAAAAAATATTTTAGGTGAAGAAAATAAAATTTTAGTAAGTAGGAAAATATTCTTAGCTATGGATATACATCGCATACTTTTACTACATACTTAAACTTTAGTCATATTTGAAAACTCTCTTTAAGAAAATGTAATTATATATTAACTGTAAGTTAAGTCTAGACTATCATAATTAAGCACCAAATTAACTGTGCTTGATTATGGTTGATGTAATTGAGATAATCAGCTAGGGCTTTCATTCCTTCTTTCAAAGCAGATGAAAATATGAAATTCATTATTTTTTTTAATTCAGTGATTTGGCCTATATAAATACTTACATCACATATTTATGGCAACATAAAAAACAATGACAAGATAAAGTAAATTCATAAACCAAGACTTTATAACCCTGTACTTAGTGAAGGGTTAAGGCAATTGCCCAGACACTCTCACTTTAATACAAATTGTCTGATTTTCCTATACATTCCTTTTAGTGGTTTTAGAAATCAAACTCCATGAATGGAGAGCCCCTTGATATTATCTATTTTGATCCTAATTTTCCTTCATTTAGTATTATATTCTAAGTTTAGAGAGCCATTAATTATCATTTTTATGTGCTATTGAATGTGTCTATTCTGGCAAAACTATAACTTGGAGCAAACTTTGATGATTTTCCAAATTCCCACAGGAAGGAAACATTGCATAGTAAAAGCCCTGTAGACCAACCACTCTACAGCTGTGATCACAACCTAATACAGTAAGTATGCTCTTGGAGGAGAAGAAAAGCAAGGCAGTCTGTTCTTGTGGAAGCTCAATTGCCTTGATGGCTTACTTCTTCACCTATCCATGCATTGATGCCCTTTGCTATAGACTTTGCAGTTTCTCTTTCACTGAGGAGATCCAGTCTGTTCGGTCATGTAATGATAAAAGCAGAGGCTTGAGAAATATTTCTGCTTCCTCTCTCTTGGACTCCTGTCAGCACGATGGCAGCATTTCCTGGCTACACTACTAGAGGGATGTGAGACATACTTGTAAGAAACATTGATCCTCCTAGCTGAGGACATCTTAGGTCACTCAGTTTCTAGATGACTCTCCAGCTGACAGCAGATTTATTAGTGAGCCTAACTAAGATCAACAGAGCCCAGTCCATATCATCAGAACTGCCAGACTCTTGAGAAATAATACATAATTATTGTTTTAAGGCACAATATTTTAGAGTTGTTACTCAGAAAAACCTGATAGTTTTGTATAATTATTTTATTTTAGAAAATAGAACTATAGCTTTGAGCCTCTGTGGCTCCCATAGAGCTATACTGCTTCTGCTGCAACATGGATGGATCTGGAGAACATTATGTGAAGTTAAATAAGTCAGACAGAAAAAGCTAAGACGTATATGATTTCACTCATATTCTCCTATATAATAAAAGCCTAATAAATGCTTAGTAAGTATTTGGTCATCCAGTCAGCCATTCAACTAATCAAAGTGTAATATGCTAATGAAATGATAAGGCTGCTCAGCTGCTTGCTATGACATGCACTGACCACCAGGGGCAGATGCTCCAACCAGTAGGCTAGAGTGCTGCTAGGGACTGGCAGGTCTGGACTGAGCTGAGATGTGCCAGACATGCCCTGGAGCCCTCCCCAGCTGGCCAACCTCCCGCATCCCTCCCTGACCTCAGTTGTGCACCAGTGGGATACCTCAGCTTGGCTGGTGACCTCTCACAATTTGGGCTGAGGAACACCCCATCTCCCCCCAAGTGCATAAATTTCGTGCACCAGGCCTCTAGTATGTAATAAAAGCCTAATATGCTAAATGTCCAGTTGTCTGGCCATCTGGTTGTCCAGTCAACCCATCAAAACATAATATGCTAATGATTTGGTAAGACAACTCAACTGCTCTTTATGATGTGTACTGACCACCAAGGGGCAGACACTCCAACTGATAGGTTAGTATACTGCTAGGTTCCGGCCAATCGGGACTGAGCTAGATGGGTCAGTTATGCCCTAGAGCCCTTCCATGACCCCTTTTTCCCTACACTGTGGCTGGCCAATCACCTGTGTCTCTCCCTGCCCCTGATCATAAACAAGTGGGATCCCTCGGCCTGGTCTGCATCCTCTTGCAATCCAAGATCCCTCAAGGAATGTCAGAGAATTGGTTTCTGCCTGATCCCACTCAATGCAAAAACTACCCCCTGGTGGTCAGTACACTCCCACAGGGGGAGTGCTGCTCAGTCACAAGCCTGGCCTAATCCAGCAGTCAGATATCTTCTTAGAGCTCCTGGACTGTGAGAGGGTGCAGGTTGAGCTAATGGGACCCCTCCTCCCTGACACACACACACACACACACACACACACACACACACACATAAAAACTGTAACTTATGAACACCAACAGCAATGTGGTGGTTGCCAGAGGGAGGAGGATGGGGGAAGAAAGGGGTCTTAATATGAGGAGATAGGAGATTTGACTTTGGGTGGTGGGCACATGGTCCTATATACAGATTTTGTAAATTAGTTATCCACGCATGAAACCTATATGTCCATGATGACTAATGTCACTCCAATAAAATTTAATTAAATAAAAGAAATTAGAACTATAACAAAATGTGAATATTTGGAAATAAATAATAGACTTGAGGGTATAAGAGGAGTCAACAGACCAGAAAAAAGCTTAAGACAGTGTGAATCTACTCATAAGCCTGGGCAGATTTTCTTCTTTCTTTTTTTAATAAAATTTAAAGATGTAAAAATCTTGCTTTGAAAACTCACGCAAAAATATTTTCAAGAGAAAAATTATTTATTTTTTAATAGATATAATGTGAAGAGAAAAACAAAGTTCAAATAGCAATGGCAAAATGGCCAAACTTTACAAAAATAACCCTGTAAATTAACCCAAAAATATTTTAAATTCAACAATGGCAAGCCAAGAAACCAGCGTAATACTAACTAGATTATCCTATATAATAAAGAGATAATATGCAAATTAACCCTAATGCCCCCAGGTCAGCAGGGGGTTAGTGAGGGGTGACCAAACAATTGAACAAGCAGGCTGCATGGGGCAACCAGGCCAGTGGGGTTGGGGGTTGTGAGGGGTGACCAGGCCAGCAGGAGGGAGCAATTAGGGGTGACCAGGCCAGCTGGGAAAGGGGTAATTAGGGGTGACGAGGTCAGTGATGGCGGGGTGCAGTTGGGGGCAACTAGGCCAGCAAGGGGGGCAATTAGGCTGGCATGGGGGAAGTGAGGGGTAACTAGGCCAGCAGAGGATTCAGCTGGAAGTGACCAGGCCAGCAGAGAGGGCAGTTAGGGGTGACCAGGCTGGCAGACAAGGGCAGTTTGGAGTGACCTGGCCAGCAGCAAGAAGCAATTAGGGGCCACCAGGCAGGCAGACAGGTGAGTGATTAGGAGCCAGTGGTCCAGGATTGTGAGAGGGATGTCCGACTGCCAGTTAAGGCCTGATCCCTGGGATCGAGCCTAACCCTACAGTTGGACATCCTCCAAGGGATCCCAGATTGGAGAGAGTGCAGGCTGAGCTGAGGGGACCCCTTCCCCCATGCATGAAATTTGTACACTGGGGTCTAATCAGATTAGAAAGTTAAAGGAAATGTGTAATGCTCTCAGTATTAAAGAACTCCCCCAAATCTTTTGAGTAGAAAGAGACTGGCACTCACAGAGTCCCATAGAGACAAAGATCCTATCTAATAAAAGAGTAATACGCAAATTGACCACACCTCTGCTACATGCCCACCAGCCAATCAGAGCAAGTATGCAAATTAACCCAACCAAGGTGGCAGTTAATTTGCATAACTTGGTGCAGAGTGAAGACTGAAGACAGCGTAGAAGGAAGCCAAGTGCTGCAGGAGGGAAGTTGTGAGAAGCAAGCAAGTGGGACAGTGAAGAAGGGAGGGAAGCAGGCAGGACTACTGAGAAGGGAGGGAAACTGGAGGGGCAGCAGAGACTGCAGCAGGAAGCCCTATTGCAGCAATCTTCCTGCAATGGGCCTCTAAGTAGTTTATAATGCTGGCACTTCCTTCTAAAACAATGGTTCTCAACCTTTCTAATGCTGTGACCCTTTAGTACAGCTCCTCATGCTGTGGTGACCCCAAACCATAAAAGTATTTTCATTGCTACTTCATAACTGTAATTTTGCTACTGTTATGAATCGTAATGCAAATATCTGTGTTTTCCAATGGTCTTAGGCTCTACTGCAGCGGTTCCCAACCTGTTTACCTCAATCTAAAGTTTACCTCACACTCTTAATCTCCTTATTTTGAAGACTTAGCTTCCCTTTATTCATATAGATACACTTGATGTATTTCCCCTACTCTATTTCTACCTGCCTCAGATAGCTCTTTCCCCTTTAACTGGCCATAAAATAGTGTGTGAGTGTGTGTGTGTGTGTGT
Organism: Lasiurus cinereus; assembly: GCA_011751065.1. NCBI lineage: Eukaryota > Metazoa > Chordata > Mammalia > Chiroptera > Vespertilionidae > Lasiurus > Lasiurus cinereus. The sequence goes on along the minus strand of JAAGEH010000286.1, from coordinate 8,887,338 downwards.
GTGTGTGTGTGTGTGTGTGTGTGTGAGACGCTCACGGCATATGTGTGTGTGTGCACCACATACAAATTCTTTTTTAAAACTAATGCTCTAGTTCTCATTATTAAAAAGTGATTGGGGAAAAACAAATTAGGTTTTTGTTTTTCTTGAATAAGGCTCTCACATTTTCAATGGGTTACATTGATTTGGTACTTTACTTTTAAATATATATGTGTTCTCCAAAATAGTACCACATTGAAATGCTGTATGATTAGTGATTTTATTGTTTTGTACTTCTCGTACTTCTCAGGTTTTTGGTTCAAATGGTGACATTGACTCAAAAGGCTTTTTTTTTTTTTTTTGTAAATGACATAATCTTAATAACAGTGTTTTCAGAGGAAAAGAGGTGTTGGACAATACAAATATCACCAAAATATAGCATATGCAATATTGTAAAGGCTAAGAACTATTCTGTTGGTACCAGGTAGAAGCATGTATAAAGTCAAGGATTCCAAATAATCTCCTGATCTATTCCATAATAAGACTTTAAACATATATAAGAAGTAAGCCCATCACTTGCATTTTATTATGTTTTAAGCATCATCACCTAAATTTCTATACTCAGTCCCAATACCCCAGTGACACACTTCACATCATGAAAAGCAGTGAACAACAGATATTAAAAATATACAACTTAAATATAGAATTTGATATTTTAAATATAGGAAAGGAGAAAAATATACCTACCAAGGTTTCTTATAGCAGCTGCAGTCAGCATGGGATCTGAACTCAGAAGGATAGCTGAAAATAACAACCATGGGGTGGTCCTTAAATGTAATTTATCAACAGATGTTAGATACCAAAGAATTAAGGTATAATTGATACAAAATCCAGGAATTGTAATTAAAATTATCTGCAAATAAATTTTACAGATAGAAAAGTTATATTGACTTTTAAAAAGCAGACCAGCAGGTTTATTAAAGATGTACAATCACACGCAAGCCATCAACAGAAAATTTAAGTTATCTTATTTAATAACTATGTGCTTGCAACTCTGAAAATAAAAGGCATATATTGCAATGATATTCTTAGGATCTAAGAAATACCATACTATAATGAAAAAAAGAAACTTTTAATTTTCTTGATAAGACTATTAAATACTGCTATGTATGTGTGAGGTATGTATATACATACCCTAAATACATGCATACTCATACTTGCATACAAATTTGACTATGTCTGAAAACTGAGACATAGTCTATAATATAAAAAAAACAACACAAGTTTAAAAAAGTTGCCAAAAAATGAAAAAGAGGGAGAAAATATGATAACTGGAAAAAAATGTAGGGAAATAGCAGAGGACTATAGAAAATATGAAAATAAAAATTCTGTTATTTTAGGACTGAAAAATCTACCTACCTTCTGCCTTCCCACCATCACCTTCTACTTTTCCATATTCTACCTGTGATGTCTACTTATCAACTTTATTCCCAAATGGACTTGGGAAAATGTGATTGTCCTGAAATTATGTATAAGAATTCAGAACTGCATACCCATATTCATTGAAATATTATTTACAATACCCAAGATATGAAAGCAACTTTAAATGTACATCAATGGATGAATGTGAATAGGTAAAGAAAATGTGACATATATGTACTAATGAAATATTATTTAGCCTTAACAAAAAGAAGAAAATCATGCCATTTGTGACAATATGGATAAAACTTTAGGACATTATGCTAAGTAAAATAAGTCAAAGAAACACAAATACCATATGAACTCATTTATGTATGGATTCCAAAAGAAAAAACAACTACTCATGGACACAGAGAACAAATGGATGGTTGTCAGAGGCTGAGGGAGGGGTTCAGTGAAATGGGTGAAGTGCTCAGAAGGTACAAACTTCCAATTATAAAATAAATAAATCATGGGAATGCAATATACAGTATGGTGGCTATAGTTAATAATGCCACATTGCATAACTGTATGTTAATTAGACTTATTTTGACAGTCACTTCAAAATACATACAAATGTCAAATCATTATGTATACACCTAAGATTAATATGTTACATACATGTAAATTATCTCATTTAAAAATAAAATAAAAAAGCAATTATAATCTACACCAAAAGAGAAAGATGCAAATTGACCATACCTTCATGACAACCACCAGCAAATCAAGATTGAGCATGCAAATTAAACCAACAAAGATGGCAGGTTAATTTGCATACACAGGCTCTGAATGGCCAAGGGCAGGGCAGAATGCTTGCATCATTGCCATTGCAGGTTTTCTGCACTGCCCCAGCAGCTCTAGACAACATGGGAAGGCAGAAAGGCAGCTCCAGCTGGAGCGAAGGCAATGCCAGCAGCCAGGGGAAGGAAAGCCCATTCTTGCAGAAATCTTCATTCATGGGGCCTTTAGTGATTTCATAATAATGATGTGAAATGCTCTTAATGCCTTCTGATTACTTAGCTTTTTCTGATTACTTGTAGGAGACACTCATACAGAATGAATTAGGGAGTGAGCACTGGATTCTATCACAGGAGGTCTGGTGCAGGGGCTAATGCTGAGTGATTTGGGTTAAGTCTGGTGATCATAGATCTTTAAATCAATTTTAGAAGTGCAGAACCATGATAGAGTACTTAAATGGCACTACTCAGAAGAGTCTTCTCTGGATAAAGCTTGATGAATAGTGAGAAAAAATAAAGGCCCCATAGAACAGTTACTTCTAAGGTGGGTAATTTCTTATTTCTAAGGTTTTAGTGGCCAGGATTGTTACATTACTAACTCCTGTTCAGAGGAATACATTAAAATAGGCTCTGAGATAAGCAGATTAAGGCCCAAATCCTTGTTCTTCCACCACATAGCTGTTGTTGATACCTCAATAAATCACATGGCATGTTGTTTACTAAAGTGGCAGCAGCAATTTTGCTTCCTGGAGCCACTCTATTGCGTGGTAATCTCTTACTCTGACTTTGAGTCAGTCGTGTGGTTCATTTTGGCTAAAAGGAGTTAAGAGCACATATGATGCAAGGGAAACTTGAAAAGCACTAGCAAATTCCAGCTTTCTCTCTCTTATTGATGGATGTTTAAGACTCTGCACCCACCGTGAAGAATCTATAATAATAAAAGCATAATATGCTAATTAGACCTGCCAGCCAAATGACCTTCAGAGCATCATTCTGGACATCCTTTTGGACAAAGCTGTGGAGGTGAGGGCTGAGGCAGAGGCAGTTAGAGGTGATCAGGCAGGCAGGTGAGTAGTTAGGGGTGATCAGGTAGCAGGCAGAATGGTTAGGGGCGATCAGGCAGGCAGGCAAAGGGATTAGGGGTTATCAAGTAGGCAGGTGAGTTGTCAGGGGTGATCTGGCAAGCAGGTGAGTGGTTAAGGAAAATCAGGCAGGCAGGCAGACAGAAGGGTTAGAGGTGGCAGGCAGGCAGGCGAGTGGTTAGGGGCATTAAGGCAAGCAGGCAGGTGAGCAGTTAGGGTTGATCAGGCAGGCAGGTAGAAGGGTTAGGGATGATCAGGAAGGCAGGCTAGTGGTTAGGGGCAATAGACAGGCAGGCAAGTGGTTAAGGGTGATCAGGCAGGTGGGCAGGTAAGTGGTAAGGAGCCAGTAGTCCTGGAATGTGAAAGGGATATCCAACTGCCAGTTTAGGCCAGATCCAACATCCCCCCTGGGGTCCTGGATTGGGAAAAGATTCAGGCTGGGCTGAGGGTACTGGCCCCCTATGCACAAATTTTGTGTTCCGGGCCTCTAGTCCTGAAATAACCTCCAAGATGATGAGATATATTATGTGTGGCAGTGACACTTATTGCCTAAAGCCAACGTTACTAGTACCAACCAACAGACACATGAACAGGGCCCTTCAGCCATCTAGCTCATCCTCCTGCCTCAGCTGACCTCCAGAGTTGAACAGACTTAGGAGACAGATAGGCAGAAATCACCAGACCAAACTACTTCTATATCACTGTTAGAGGCTGGTGCATGGATTTGTGCACTGGTTGGGAACGTGGCCTATAGGGATTGGCCCATTGTGAGTGCCACTAGTTTGGTCAGCCAAGTGGTGTGAACCCACCTTCTGAGTGGCTGCTCCTGCTGTGGGAGCACCACTCATCCCAGTCAACCAAGCAGTGCTCCCACTGTGGAAGCACACTGATCGCCAGGGGGCAGCTCCTGCAGTGAGGATCTGCCTCCTGGTAGTGAGTGCACGTCATAGCAACTGGTCATTCTACTGTTCAGTTGCTGGGCTTTTATATATATATATATGTATTCTTTTTTATTTCTTTTTTTTGGGGGGGGTCATTTGTATGACCTCCATTTTTCTAAATTCTTTCAAGTATAGATTGTTTTAAGAGTTTTGCTTCTAATATAGTTTAGGTAATGGCCTTATATTTATAAAACTGTTTTTGTTAATTTGAAAGAAATGCAACTCTGCTTATGATTTGGAGTATTTTGCCTCAAGCTCTTTTCTTGATGAGGTCAAAATTTCACATAATTAGAAAAAAATCACAACAATTTGTAAATAAAAGTTATAGTTGTTTCTGTAAATATTCTTATCTGTCTTTTTCTTCTCCATGTAGGTGTGGGAAGTTTTAGAGAGTATTTAAAACATCACTTTTATTAATAAATTTCTTTTACTAGAACTAATAGATTTCACAACAACTCTCTTATAGCATGTCAGAGATAAAATCATAACTGGTGTTAGTTCTATCACTCAGATTTTCAGGATTACTTTTTCTTCCATAATATTTTTCCTGAGTCTTCAGTTAACTAGACATTTGTCAAGATATAGCATATTTACTAAAATATAGTTTATTTTACTTCTTTCACACCTTGTACTTTCCTCCTTTCTTCTTTGTTTCTTAATTTTGAGCAAAAATTTTAACATAGATAAAATGTGGTGGTTCATTAGTGAATGATATTATTGGAAAAGAATACTTTTTACCTGCCAAAATAACTTCTGGAACATGTAAATATCCATGTCAAATGCAACATTAAAAATAATTACTGGTGTAAATAAATAATAAAAAAATTGTGAATCCATCCATTGTATGGCATCAGCATATCTTAGGACCTAATAATATAAAAATATGTTATTTTCTCATTTATCCATCCTTCTATTAGCATAGACTACATGTTAGATACTTTTATCTCCAATAAAAGAGGAAAACATACATCATAATGTAATAAGAGCTACTGTCTTAACTCAGTCAGATTTTTATAATTTTCCATCTGATTATTACCAATTATAATGGGAAGTTAATGCACATATCTATGTCCATTTTATCTTTTTAACTAGGAAGTACATTACTTGGCCTCTAGAAATATCTAGGAGATTTTCAGGCATACAAGAGGAAGAAAGATAATTCAGACAGATGGATTATCATGCATAAAACCTACAAAGGAGTAAGCAATCATATCAAATCCTAGAAACTACAAATAACTATCCATGGCTTATTATTTGGGTGATGACCCTTAGTTATGTGTGGAAGAATAGCAGTATGTGAGAAGTTAATGCAGCACATGAAATAACTAATTTGTGTTGTTTATCACAAAATATTTAGTTGATATTTATGAATTTTATTCTGGTCATCCATTCAACATCCATTCTGTAAGGAAATACTGAGCACCTACTGTGTTGGATGAGATCTATACATGCGGGAGCTAATTCTCATAGTTTCTTGTGCTTCTCAGTTCTTATGAGTGGAGGCATTGGTTGTTTTTCTTCCAGACTATCTTTTCCAGAATATTTGAGTGAACAAAAGTTTGGAAGATAGACCAAGGTTTCTTTCCAGAGCAAGGGCTAGATTTACTATATTGTTCAGTGTACTAAAAGGTAATAACTCTTTAGGACAGGAAAGCTAACTGTGCATCATAAAGTATTCAAATTCTCTAAGTTCAGGTTTCTTCTCCTGTAATTCAACCCATGTGTGTGCAGGTTTCGTCTGGCCCTCTTAGTTCTCTCTCTCTAGGAGCTGGGACTCATGGACGACGCATAGGAAAACGCTGACATTCTGGCTTCTGCAGTTGCCCTGAGTGACAGAGTTCTTTTTAGTTGGTCCAGGAATCATACGGTTTTTACCAGGATCATAAAACCATGGCGATCTAACTTATTAGCTTGCAAGAAGAGTAAAAAATTGGGAGCCCGAGCCATCTTGCAGTGGGAGGTGGATGTCTGCGGCAGTCTGAAGCCGTCGGCTGGGCACCCATCAAGCAGCCAGGGACCGGGGACCCAGAACTCTGCTCTCCAATCGGCGCAGACACTTGGTGGAAACAGAGATCCACAGAGCACACGGACAGTTTGTGCCTTTAAATCATTTTTTCCTAAAGATGTCTCTTTTTGGTGATGACAACATGTGATTTTTGTTGTTGTTGTTGTTTTGTTTTTATGCCTGCTTTTTCTCTTTAATGGTTTTTAAATTGTTTCATTTCTGGTCAGGATGGGTTTTAAGAACCTCATTTTTAATTTGTAATAAAGATTTACAAGTTGATTTTTTTTCAAAAAAGTCAACAAACTTTCATGAAGATCATAAATAATTGCACTTAAAATTGCTTTTGTATCAAAATCATATGGTTATAAAACCTATTCAAGACAAAGTAGTGATCTGCTTTTGTTTTCCCATGAATACATGTTTTCCATCATTTTTTTACATCTCTGGTTAAATTTGTTTGGGAAAGTCAATAATTTTCACACACATTCTCATTCATATTCTGACTGACTGAGGTAGGTGTTGGCAAAATATTGTCCCTAAATCAAAATTTCTCAATGCCTGTTTTGTAAATAAATTCTTATAGGAAAACAGTCACGCCAATTCACTTACACATTGTCTATGGAAGTATAGCTTCCTTTGAACTACAATGACAGATTTAGGTAATTGTGACAGATTATATGGCCTGCGTAATCTAAAATATTTACTATAGAGGAAATGAAATTGTCATTATTCTCAGGTGATAATTTTGTACATAGAAAACCCTAAAGACTCCATAAAAAAAACTATTAGACTTAATAAATATAGCAGGATACAAAGTTAACACCCAGAAGTCTATGGCTTTTTATATACCAATAATGAACTCACAGAAAGGGGAACTAAAAACACAACTCCATTTACCATTGCAACAAAAAATTTAAGATACCTAGGAATATATTTAACCAAGGAGTTAAAGGACGTGTACTCAGAAAACTATAGGATGCTGAAAAAAGAGATAGAGAAAGACATAAACGAATGGAAGAATATACCATGTTCATGGATTGCTAGAATTAAAATGTCCATACTACCCAAAGCAATCTATAAATTAAAATACCAATGGCATATTTCAAAGAGAATAAACTCTCCAAAAATTCATCTGGAATAAAAAAAGATCCTGAATAGCTGCAACAATCTTAAGAAAAAAGAACAAAGTTGGAGGGATCACAATACTAGATATCAAGCTTTACTACAAAGCCACTGTTCTCAAAACTGCCTGGTACTGGCACAAGAACAGACATATAGACCAGTGAAACAGAACAGAGAACCCAGAAATTTATACAAGCCATTATGCTCAATTAATATTTGACAAAGGAGGCAAGAGTATACAATGGAGTCAAGACAGTCTCTTCAATAATGGTGCTGGGAAAAATGGACAGAAACATGCAAAAAATGAAACTAGACCACCAACTTACATCATACATAAAAATAAACTCAAAATTGACAAAGGACTTAAATGTAAGATGGGAAACCATAATAATCTTAGAAGAGGCCATAGGCAGCAAAATAGCAGACATTTGTCTTAAAAATATCTTTACTAACACAGCTCCCAGGGCAATGGAAACTAAGGGGAAAATAAACAAATGGGACTACATCAAAATAAAAAACTTCTGCACAGCAAAAGAAACCATCAACAAAATAACAAGAAATCCCACTGCATGGGAGAACATACACTGAGTGGCCAGATTATTATGATCTCTGAATTCATAATAATCTGGCCACTCAGGCTAATATGCAAATTGTCCCCTCAACCAGGAGGTTGACCAGCAGGCAGGCTGGCCAACTGCCCATGTCCCCTTCGCATGGCCAGGCTGGCCGAACTCCACTCCACCCATGCAAGAATTCATGTACCGGGACGCTAATCCTCAATATATATATATATATATATAAAATACTGAGTGGCCCAGATTATTATGTGTTCAGAGATCATAATAATCTGGCCTATCTCTGATAAGCTTTTAATCTCCAAATTTATAGGGATCTCATATGACTTAACAAGAGGAAGATAAACAACCTAATCAAAAAATGGGCAAGGGACCTAAATAGACACTTTTCCAAAGAGGACATACAGAAGGCCAGGAGGCATATGAAACCATACTTAAAGTCACTAATAATCTGAGAGATGCAAATCAATACAAAAATGAGATACAATCTCACACCTACCAGAATGGTTATCATCAGCAAATCAACAAATGACAAGTGCTAGAGAGGATGCAGAGAAAAAGGAACCCTCTTGCACTGCTGGTGGGAATGCAAATGGGTGCAGCCACTGTGGAAAACAGTATAGTTTCCTCAAAAAAATAAAAATGGAATTTTCATTTTACCCAGTAATCCCACTGGGTCAAATAGAATATATCCCAATAAACTATAAACACCAATTAGAAAGGATATATGCACCCCTATGTTCATAGCAGCACAATTTACAATAGCTAAGATTTGGAAACAGCCTACATGCCCATCAGCAGATGAGTGGATTAGAAAACTATGATACATCTACACAATGGAATATTATGTGGCTGTAAGAAAGAAGGAATGCTTACCATTTGCAACAGCATGGATGGAGCTGGAGAGCATTATGCTAAGCAAAATAAGCCAGTCAGAGAAAGATAAACATCACATGATCACACTCATTTGTGGAATATAATGAATACCATAAACTGATAACCAAAAATAGATACAGACACAAAGAAGCACCAAACAGATTTTCAAACTATAGCCGAAAGGCAGGGGAGGGGCGGGGGTGTAAGATCAATTGAAAGACTTGTATACATGCATATAAGCATAACCAATGGACACAGACACAAAGGAGAGTGGTGAGGAAATGTGCTGGGGATTGGAGAGGAGTGTGGGGAAGTCACTGGGGGGAAAAGGAGACACATATACTACCATTTGTAATACTTTAAATAATAAAAAAATAAAATAAATGAAAAAGCTCACAAAAATAAAAAATAAAATATTTACTATATTTACTTTTACCAAAAAAGATTGCCACCAACCCTTGGGTCAGATGACTATTGTGTTAATAATGCATTCTATATCCTTTATAGTAAGTATATTCTCTTTCCTCTGATTCCAGCTCTTCCCAACTATTTGGTAATATTAGCGTTGTCTGGACTGTATCTATAATTTGCCTTGCTCCTCACTTCCAATGTCAGATACAAGGTTCTGTGTATTTTTCTTGATATATTCCAAGCCAGGCACACTTAGAGACTAGCCTCTATTCTAATGGAAATCCAATTGAAACATTCCTAATTGAGGCAATACATTGTTGTTGTTTTGTCAGAGTTCTCTTGCTATGAGAGTTCTTTATCAGCAGCTCTAAGTCACTCTGGGCTTCTAGCTTGTTAACCAATTCTCATCTAAATTTTGCTTTTTCACAGCCGGTTCCATTTCCTACACATCTGATGTTATCCACATCCTAAGTATCTATCAAATGGCAGAACAATTAAGAGACAAGTATTTTAACAATCCTTTTGAGCCATCTTTGTATTTATATGAATCTTAGCTATAGTAAAAAATATTCATCTTTACTATACATACCTGGTCAGATGCAAAACTGACTATTTCAAAAGTGCATCCAATTAAAAATAGTATCACAGGGAGAGGAATTATAAAATCTTTCAAGTGTAGGTTCAAAATTGCTGCAAAAATAGTTATTAAAAAGCAGTATTACATTTTAAGAACTTGAATATGAATTCTTAACACTGAAGACAATGAAATATCGATCCACTATTTACTTCCTATATTCCTGTATTTGAAACCCTCCTTCACATTTAACCACACAGAATCAGTGTAATTACTAATCCACTAGATTTATGCTTGACCTGTTCTATGAAGAAAATCATTTCTTTAGAATCATTGGTTCTTGTGTTACTACTAAAATATCTATAGCAGTTTGTTCACACGCTACAAATAGAGTAGCTTCTTTGGCAATCCTGCAATAAGAGGTTAATAAAAACTAAATTTGAGTGAAATCTGACTGATTCATAAATAATAATGAGGAACTGAGAAAAAACTAGCTACTTTTACTAGTTAGCTACATAATAGAAAGCATGAATACTTAACTTTGTTAATCATTATTATGAAGTGCAATAAGCAATATTATAGTATTTTCTTTTTTTAAATATTTTATTGATTTTTTTTACAGAGAGGAAAGGAGAGAGATAGAAAGTCAGAAACATCGATGAGAAAGAGACATTGATCAGCCGCCTCCTGCACACCCCACAGTGGAGATGTGCCCGCAAGCAAGGTACATGCCCCCGACCGGAATCGAACCCGGGACCTTTCAGTCCGCAAGCCGACGCTCCATCCACTGAGCAAAACCGGTCTCGGCCAATATTATAGTATTTTCATCAGTTTAATGTTTCTGCTTCTTTTTAGTACAATTCTTACATTAAAGCATGTAGAAAAGTGCATTCTTTTGGTTTCTAGAGTGTTCTTTTGTTGTCATAAGAGATAGAAATAATTTATCATTTGCACAAAACCAATGGGACACCATACCCAGTGGTTAAAAAGTAACTGAACAATTCAGACCTATCACTTTGAAATTCTTTGTCCAAGTAAAGAAAACAGTGGAACAGCTAACTTTAAAATATGAATGAAACTATAGTTTATGATAACACAGATTTAAAAATCCCCCAACCCTTGATTTTCTACTTATGTGTTTCAATTCTCTCCATCACTTAAATCTACTCAGAACCTAGTAATTAAGAAAGTGAATATTTTTAACATAATAGAGCTGAAGAATAAGGATTAGATAGGGCAGATTATTGTTGGATTCATTTAATTGAAAATCTGGAAACAAAGGTATGAATTTAGGACCAAAATTCAGATTTCCTACTACTGCTACTTTTAAAAAATTCTATATGGTGGCATTTACAAATCCATCCATAGAATAAACTAAAATAAAGAGAGTTGCACCTACCTCCAATTGTGCAGATCAAAGCCAATATTAGAATGATTTCAGGGAGGTCCTTAGGATAACTACTGACCTTATTCTTGACAAATTCTGCCCAACTGCCACTAAATCCTTTGTTTTGGAAAGTGAAATTATAATTACTGGTATTCATGTTAATCCTCTTGGTTCTCACAGACCATCTGAATCCAACTCTAATGATACTCTGCAAAATTCACACAGGAGCAAAGGAAAGTCAGATTTGCTTTCTTGGTGGCTTTCTAATGCTTTTCTTTAATGACAATAATTTAAAAACAACCCTTATTTCTATTTAATTATTTCTAGTGGTATCTTAAGGTCTGCCAAAATTAGGGATGCCTCCCATTCCCATCATGCTTTCCATTTAAATGAGATAAAAAGGTACAAACTAAAATGATAGAGATTAGCCAATGTCACCTCATGTTCACTCAGTGTTACTCACCTGGCATCTATCTAATTGTCGGATAAGATTTTTCACCTAACTTGCAGCCTGGACTACAAGTTGGTACATATCACTTAGCTCTGGGGATGGACAACTGAGGGGTTTGTCCTCAGCTTCCCTAAGCCTCTGGAAGTATGTTCATGGCAGCTATTCCAAAGTGGGTAGCAGGAAGGGCAAAGGATCTCTTTTGTTGTTCTATCCAGATAGAAATTAATAGATTATGATGATACTTATTTTTCCCATTTGGAGCACTAATGGGTCAAGTTTCCTCCAACTTTTATATATCCATACAGCAACCAAGAACATAAGAAAAATATTGAAACCAAAAGGATTTAAAATAGGGGGGTTGTTACATGTTCTTAGATGAGCAACAACAAGGGTTATTTTGTGTCTTGGTTTGAAGGAATAGATAGTAGCTGCAGTCTGCAATCCCACCTGTTTCCCTGGTAAAGAAAGATTTACATCGGGGCTCTCAAACTTCCTGAAGGATATTCTTCCAATTCTTTCTCTCCTAACAGTGGCTTAACATTTTCTCCTGTCCACTATTGGCATCTGATCTGACTGCCTTGCAAAATAATCAATTAGTTTTACTAAACTTCTCATAATCCAGCAATGTCTTTTTCATATACAGTGGTACCTCGAGATACTAGTTTAATTCATTCCGTAACCTTGCTCGCATATCAAGTTGCTCGTATCGCAAAGCAAATTTCCCCATTGAAATCAATTGAAATGCCGTTAATTCATTCCAGCCCCCAAAATGCCACCCCAGTTGTTCTTGTTACGTGTTTTTGAATAAGAAAAATGTATTTATAAATGACAAATATTGTATAAAGACATAATAAAAGAGAATGTAAAGGAATAAACTGGTTTTATAAAGTGTATTTACCTACTCGTTACACTCTTAATGCTACACTTTATCCCTAAACTGAATGTAAGTTAACTAATCTTCACTGAACTTAATTGCTACCGGTCTTTGCATTTTTGGCTGATTTCAAAAAAAACGTGTCCAACGAGGTTTGCCTCTTCCTCCCTTTCAGAACGTTTCTGAAATGGGTGAGGCAAGTTTCATTGAACAGGTCCCATGCACGACCAGTAGCAACTTTTTCGGGGTGTTTCTTTTCCACGAAGTATGACAGCCTCTCCCACATTCCTAAGATCTCCTTTATCTCACTTGTAGAGATCTCCTCCACCTCTGGCTCCTCCTCAAAACCAATTTCTTGGAGAACCTCCACATGTTGCTGAGACTGCAACTCTTGTAACTCCTCCGTGGTGAGTTCCAGAGAGTGCTCCTGGACGAGCTCATTCATGTCTCTCTCATCCACCTGCAGGCCCATGGATTTTCCCAGAGACACTATCTCCTCCTCCACTGGCACCTCGGGTTCGAATCCTTTGAAGGTCCTTTCGGCTACGGCCTCAGGCCACAGCTTCTTCCATGCAGAGGTCAAAGTCCTCTTTGTAACACCCAGCCAGGCCTGATCAATAATTCTGAGGCATATCACGATGTTAAAGTGGTTCTTCCAGAACTCTCAAAGGGTGAGGTTTGTGTTCTCCATCACCTCAAAGCAGCGCCGGAACAGGTGCTTGATGTACAGCTTTTTAAAATTAGAAATCACCTCCTGATCCATGGGCTGCAGGATAGGAGTGGTGTTGGGAGGTAGGTAGACAACCTTTATAAACTTGAACTCTTCGAGGAGTTCATCTTTGATGTTCGGTGGGTGAGCAGGAGCATTGTTGAGGACGAGGAGGACTTGCATGGTTAGGTTGTTTTCCTGTAGATATTTCTTAACAGAAGGGCCAAAAACCAGGTTTACCCACTCCACAAAGAACTGCCGGGTGACCCATGCCTTCGGGTTTGCCCTCCATATAACTTGCAGTTTATCTTTTAAAACCCCCAAATCTCTGGGGTTTTCTGAATGGTATACGAGCAGAGAGGCTTGATCTTGCAGTCGCCACTCGCCTTGGCGCACAGTATGAGAGTTAGCCTATCCTTCATGGGTTTGTGGCCTGGCATCGCCTTCTCCTATGCCGTTATATAAGTCCTATTCGGCATCTTCTTCCAGAAAAGCCCTGTCTCGTCACAATTGAAGACTTGCTGGGGAATATATCCTTTGGCTTCTATCAGTTTGGAAAAAGTTTTGAGGTAATCCTCAGCTGCCTTCACATCCAAACTTGCTGCCTCACCATGCCTGACGATGGAGTGAATGCTGGACCTTTTCCTGACGTTATCAAACCAGCCTCTACTGGCTTTAAATGAGTCTTTGGACGCTTTGTCCGTGGAAGTGCGCGGGGTCTGCTCCAGCAAAGCACCGTAAATCGCTCGCGCCTTCTCGCATATGATGACCTGTGTTAATGTATCTCCTTTAAGCTGCTTCTCCGTCACCCACACCATCAGTAGATTCTCCATCTTTTCATGGAGAGAGCTATGGAGCTTAGAAATTATTGTAATGCCCTTAGCTGGCTTTATACCCTTTATCGACTCCTTCTGTTTAAGCACAGTGCACATCATTGAAGTACTACGCCCGTATTGCCTCGCCAAGTCAGCCACTTGCACACCTTGCTCATATTTTTCTATGATTTCACGCTTTAATTCAATAGACATCATCCTCTTCTGAGCACTAACCTTTCCACTCGCTTTCTTCAGACCCATGGTTATAAAAAGAAATGTGATAAAGTATGTAAATGCACAAAAGATGCTTCGACAATGAGGTAAACAAGCACACTGACTGAGGCATGGGAAACTATGAGACGCTCGAGTGGCAGTAAACTGGTGGGTCGTGTGCAGCCGGGCGATCCGCTGGATTACTCATATCTCAAATTTTGCTCATATTTCAAAGCAAAAAATCGCTCGCTGGATGGCTCATATCTCAAAAATCTTGTATGTTAGGGCACTCGTATCTTGAGGTACCACTGTGTGTGTGTGTGTGTATATATATATATATATCTCCTATCACTGCACTTCATCCACGAGCCATGACCATCAGCCATGCCCATCAGCCAATCAGGAGCAAGTATGCAAATTAACCCAACCAAGGTGGCTGTGGCCAAGGAGAGAGCAGGAGGGAGTCTTGGGTTTCCCTGGCAATGGAGGAAGCCAAACTTTCCACACACCTTGGCCTGCTGTTTAAGGCTACAAAGTTTCAATTATAGAAGATAAATAAATTCTAACAAAAATGGCGATAGCCACAGAGCTGGAGAGAGCAGGAGGGTAGGGTTTCTCCCAGCAATGGAAGAAGCCAAGCTTTCCACACACCTTGGCCTGCTGTTTAAGGCTACAAAGTTTCAATTATAGAAGATAAATAAATCCCAACAGAAATGGCTGCTGCCACTGAACAAGCAGGAGGCTTGGCTCCACTCAAGGCTACAAAGTTTCAATTGTAGAAGATAAATAAATCCCAGATACCAGGGCTTCCACTTGGGTCACTGGGGGGTGTGAATGGCCTGCAAACCACCACAGGCTACCCCACCCCAAGGAAACACCCACCCTGATCCGGGACACCCTTCAGGAAAAACCAGCCAGTCCCCAATCATGCAGCAGGCCTCTATCCTATCTATTAAAAGTGTAATATGCAGATTGACCATCAATCCAACACACAAGATGGCTGGCCCTATGTGGTCACAGATTCTGTCCCCATGTGGACACAAGATGGCCACCACAAGATGGCCAGCAGGGGAGGACAGTAGAGCAGGACCAGGCCTGCAAGAGAGGGCAGTTGGGGGCGATCAAGGGTGCAGGAGAGGGCAGTTAGGGGTTAACAGGCCTATAGGGTAGGGCAGTCAGCGACAAACAGGCTGGTAGGGGAGCAGTTAGGCATTAATCAGGCTGGCAGGGGAGTGGTTAAGGGATGATCAGGCTAGCAGGCAGAAGCGGTTAGGGGCAATCAGAAAGGTAGGCAGGCGAGCAGTTAGGAGCCAGTAGTCCTGGATTGTGAGAGGGTGTCCAACTGCCCATTTAGGACCAATCCCGATGAGCAGTCGGACATCCCTCAAGGGGTCCCATATTGGAGAAGCTGGGCTGAGGGACACCCCCCCTGCCCCCTGCACGAATTTTGTGCACCGGACCTCTAGTGTGTGTGTGTGTGTGTGTGTACACACACACACACACACACACACACACACACACACACATATACAGTGGTACCTCGAGATACGAGTGCCCTAACATATGAGATTTTTGAGATATGAGCCATCGAGCCAGTGAATTTTTGCTTTAAAATACGAGCAACATTTGAGATAGGAGTAATCTCGCAGATCAGCCGGCTGCACACGACCCACCAGTTTACCATGACTGGAGCATCTCATAGTTTCCCACACCTCAAGGTTATGGAATGAATTAAACTCGTATCTCGAGGTACCATTGTATGTATACATATTACTAGTACATACTCTTTTCTGATCAAAATCAATATTTTAAAGAGAAAATTAATGAATATGTGCTTATTATAATTGTTTTTGACATAATTATATAAATAAACATTTCAAAAACAGAAAACCAGTTATGTCATCTAGTGGCTCTTATATGTTTTATTTACATAGTGGGTTCATCCTTATATAATCATACTTTATGCTCTTTTCCTCTTGGTATCTATCAGTTGCATCAAAGAGCCCTGTGAACAGCATTAACCAAAGTTGTAACATGTTAACACCAATATAAAAGTGCCCACTCTGGTCAGGCAAAGGCCTGATAAGTTGCTGCTTACAGGGTGAAAGACTAAGCAACTTAATTCAGTGCTGTTGGCCTCAGTTTTCCAGCCTGTATAGCTTTTAGTCTGTGTCTTCTGTCTCTCTTCCTATATTTATTATTTTTATTTGGAATCACTGGAGGAGCTATAATAATAGTGGTGCCTGGGTCTTATCAGTCTTGAAATCAGTCTTGAGTTGCAGTCTGTGCTCCCCAGGCAATTTTAATAGATAGCCAAGGTTACGGACCACTGTGATTCCCACAATGAGAAGGCAACACTGCTCAGTTTTTAGTATCAATGCCAGAATCTTTTCAATATTCCAGAGTCACTTTTTTTCTGAGTAAAGGTCTCAATGGCTTTCAGTAGAAGAGGACTGGAAACATATCTGTTGTTGACAAATTTGGATTATTTATTTATTTAGTGTCAGTGAGGGAAAACATTCAGCCTGGGGAACTGCAGGCTATTTCAGTAAAAGGATGTAGGAAAGGTCTTATTGTGGATATGGGCTGTGACTGGGTAATTTTGAAGAGGCTATAGGAAGTGAGGGGTTAATATAGGTGGGTTTTGTCAGAAAGTAAGGACAATTCTGTGATTGAGCATCTCAAGAAATCTTATCTAGAAGTAGCGTTAATGGGTACAGATGCAGCAGTCACTCATTTTAGCAGCCCGGGACGGAGAAGGGGCATGTTTGGTATTGTACATGTTGCACAATGGCTTTGTTTTGACTCACTTTATTATGGTCTCAGAATGACCTCATCAGACGTTGATATTCTTCGCAATTAATTATGTCCAAATGGAGAGCAACATGGACTAGCTGTAAGCATCTGACTGACTTGTAGTAACTCTGAATGAGACCTAATTCTAAGTGTCACAGTGGTTTACTGCTGTCAGCAGCTGATTTTTTTTTGTTTGATTGATTTTTGTTTTACCTGAAAATAATATAAATTTCTTATCCTCACTTTAACATGTCAAGAGCTGGAGGTAGACCAGAACAAGCTCAGCTATCCCTCTAAAAGATTCTTAACCTTGGCTACACATTGGAATCACTTAGAGAGATGTAGAAATACAGGTTCCTGGGTGGCATCCCTAGGAACCAATTCAATTGGTCTAAGTATTGGGAACTTCAAAAATTTTCCAGTGATTTAAGGAGCAGCCATTCTTTAGAAGCACTGCTCTAGGAGAAGCCCAGGCCATTGTGATATTTGCTCTTATTTAGCTAACAGTACACTATTTAGGACACTTATTAACTTGTCTGCTGTTACTGTAGGACTAACATCCTGTGTCTGACAAAAAAAAAACAAAACTAAAACATTCAACATTTTCTGCATGCTTTCAGAATTTAATACAGTTAAGTAGACTATTGTTCCCAAACTAAAAGTGGGGATCAACATTTCCATAAGCATTTTCTCATTTCTGATTTTTTTTAATTTGAAAATTTTAATAAAAGTTTACACATTCAATCCTAGTAAGTCATTTTTTAGAAATGAATAAAACTACTCAAGTCTTTTCTGTGAATATGTGGCAAATAATCAGTTTGGCTGCTTCAACCTCTACTTCAAATTCTTCTAACAAATCTTTTCCCCAAGAAATGATCTCACCATAATTTAGCATATAAATGTTAATATTACTCTAGTTTAATAATTTAAATACAGGGGTGAAGAGCTAACAGTGAGAATAAACAGATTTTTCATGTAGTTAAAACTTCTTCAGCTTAAATTGACTTTTGACAACTTTGGATAAGAATCTCTATCTCATTAAAAAATACTGATTTGTCTTGAAATTACCATGTAGGTTTCCTATAAATTAGATAATGACTAAATTCTCTTTGTGTGGAATTCATTCATGACTGCCCTCTCAGAAATGGCATGTAGGTTTGGCCTCAACAGTCGGTCTTTTGAAATTATTTCTCATGGAGTGGAAGTCATACTAATTCACTCTGTCTCTGAAAATGGGAGTTCTTTCTTCTTTTAAAAAGATGTTTTTATGGATTTTAGAGAGGAAGGGAGAGGGAGAGAGAGAGAAACATCCATGGGCTGTCTCCTACATGCCCCCTCCTGGAGATGGGGCTGGAAACCATGAATCCAACAATGAACTCTTGCTGCATGGAATACAGCTCAACCAACTGACCCACATGTGCCAGAGCTCTTTCTTCCTCTTTAATCAGTACATTTTGCAGGATTGGGGTGACAAAGTATCCTACCCAAACATCCCAGGAATCTTCACAAGCTGCCAAGCTCTTGCTTACTGGTTTATGGCAGATAAGCAACTGGGATTAGCTTATCGTCTCAGTAAACTCTCCTAACACACAACAAGACAGCATCTTACTCACAGACTCTGAAAGTGGGTTGTCTGTTGCCCTGCCAGTTCGGCTTCACTCATTCCTTCCTCAGCTCAGCTCAGCTCCCAGTGCCTGAGGAGAGTCATTGCAGCATCTGTGTGCTTTCCTCCCAGTATCTCACTAAAGAAAGGGAAGGAACACCAGCCAAGTGAATAATTAGGAAAGTGTATATAGGAAGTTATGGAGCATGGGGCAGAGGGTTGGGAACAGACATTTCAATTAAGGGGCTTTAGGGAAGTCCTTGATCGGCTGCCAAAGGAAAGGTGGAAACTCCAAGAGGTAAGAGATGGCTGAGTCCCTAACTGGAATTCATTTGTTACTCTCAGAGGGAGCCTGAAAAAGACAGTGCCAGAGAGGAAGGGCAACTTCCAAAAGGGGAATGAGGAATGGCTCACCACCCAAAGCTTCAGGAGGAATATCCTGTGGTATGTAAATGTCAAGTGGAGGTTCGCTTTTGTTCAACCCAGAGCAGTCACAACCAACTGCACAACCTCGCTGACAGTTATTTGCTCCAAGCCCCGCCCCCTGGTCTGCACTCATTGGCTTTGAGTTTATAACACAAGATTTGATTGGATGATGAAATACAGTCCTCAAAGGTGTTAGCAATATTCTCCGTGTACACCTAAGGCAACCTTTGAATATTTAAAGCATGTTGCTATATTTTTTGAAGGAAGAAAGAACTCCCATTTTCAGAGACAGGGCGAATTAGTATGACTTCCAAAAATGAGCCTCCAGAAGTTTTATTGCTGTGTTAATTTAAAGCTTTGGTATAGTGATTTTCTAACAAAAAGCCCATGTATACAGTTTCCCCAGAATTCTAGTAGCAGTGAGTTTTCTGAATAAGAAGATAGGATGGTAGAGATTTTGAAATTTGAAAATGCAGGTTACCATTAGGAAAATAAACAAACAAAAAAGCTATTTTGGGGCATGTAGGAGAATGAAATCAAGACACACAGGGTGAACTTTCATGTCTGAGTCATTTATTGGGGAAATTTTTAGTAATAATAATACACTCATTTCTTTTTTCTAAGCATAATATGTGAAGGTTTTTTAATTGAAATGACTAATATTATCTTAGAGCCAAATTTTATATTCCTACTTGCCAGAAACCAAACATTGTTCTCACTAAATGGATGTAAACAGGAAACCAGAAGGCTAGTCAACCTTAATTGCTCTGAAAGGTCAGCGCTAATTACTTACTGTTTAGTTGAAACATTGTTAGCTGAAGCAGCCTCTACTTGTTTGTTTCATGTTAATTTCTGTTTTGTTATTTCCTGCCTAAAGGCTAGAGATGTGTCCCAAATCCTTAATAAGAGGGAGAGCCTTTCCACTAGAGGAAGGTTCGCCTGGCCCCCCAATATTGCCAAATTAATGTTTTCTAGTCTCTCATTTTGTTTGCGTGTGGCCTCCTTCAGAACCCGAACCCTGAACCGGGAACTCTGAACCACATGGGACGTGGAAAGAGGTTCCCACATCTGGCGCCCAACAGGGGATGCGGAAAGAGGTGCCCACATCTGGCACCTGACCTCGGGACATCTGGAGGAGAAGGTATTATTCGCCTAAGAGCAAAGGAAGGAAAATTCACCAAGGAAAGTGGTGAGGGAAAATTCACCTAGGAAAAGGTGAAGGGAACTCAACATAACAAAGCCCATGGATTAACTGCAGAGGCTAATGGGGAAGAATTAGGTTATAAATATAAAGTAAACTTTATTATAGACTTTTGGTTTGCATGCTTAAATAATGTGGTTTCTTGTATAAATTAAAATCTTAGTTTGCATTTGGAATCTGAAATCTGTAATAAGTGAAACTTCACTGCTGAAACTGCCTCTGGTGTGGAGAAATTCAAAAGTGGCAGGAGAGGGCAAGGTTCTCTGCTCTCTTGCAATGAGATTAGTTAAGGTTTTATTTAAAAATTATAGAAGAACTCGCAGGGAAATGCAAATCTTGGCCAAGTTAGATGCTAGTTATTACTTCAGAAAGTGAAAAAGAAAGAAAACATTTAAGATCTGTCTTTATCTTTTAAGCGTGAAAAGAAATTCAGCCAGATCTGTTACTGATGCTTTCCCCTGAAGCAAGCAGGATGTGGAGGAAGAGAGACACTGTGGCAATCAGTATGAAAGTCCACTCTCCCAGTATACTAACCTAAAGTCTCCTTTCTCGCCATGAAAAAGTTTTAAAAATTTAGAGATGTGTCTGGAATTTCTGTACTCGTGAGGAGAGAAGCCCGGCTTAAAAAGAAATGCGCGCAATTGTCCACCTTTTTGGACATATTAGACAGAGTTTTAAGCTGGAATCTCTCCGCAAAAGCTGCAGAAAAAGAAAAACCCAGAACTGGTCTTTATTTTTTAAGAAAAATGGCATAAAGGAACCAAAAGGAGAAG
Organism: Lasiurus cinereus; assembly: GCA_011751065.1. Lineage (NCBI taxonomy): Eukaryota > Metazoa > Chordata > Mammalia > Chiroptera > Vespertilionidae > Lasiurus > Lasiurus cinereus. The sequence goes on along the minus strand of JAAGEH010000286.1, from coordinate 8,866,333 downwards.
ATTTTGTGTTATTAATCAAGATTTTCAGCTAAAAAAGCCAATGTCTTTGTAAGCAATTTGATTAAGTATTCTAATAAAGTAACTAAAAACTAAAACCTTGTCTATACAAAAAAGAAATTGATAGCCAGTTTGAAATTGAATTGCCATAGCCTAGAACAAAGAATATCTTTACATAATATTATTCTACAATGTCATTAAATTTTTTTTGACAAATGTCCCAAGCAAACTTACAATCTAATTCTTTGAATATTTGGTAGCAATTTTAAAAATAACATGAAAGGAATTAAGGCAGTGAGAAGGCACTTGAGCATTCTATATTGGCTTTTCTTGTTCTTTTTGCCAAGAGGGACCCTCCCACAGCTGTTGCCTAAGCTTTCTGTTCATGCTGAGGTTGAAGCCTCGTGATGGCTGGTACCATGAATCTGTCTCTCACCCAGTGGTGTAAACTGGGCCCTCCCTGGAGAAGAAACCTGGGTTCCCCGAGATATGTGATCAATGCTGGGACCCTGCCAGCATGCAAGGGGATCCCAAGGCAGGTACTGGGCATGGAGGCCACAAGGGCATCGGCTACCAAGGAGATGGATCTGAACCTCACATCAACCTGCTTGGCCCTGGAGGATGGCTGGTTAGCCAGTGACGGGTAAGATTCCTCAGAGGAGGAACAATCTAAGACGGCACAGTCGCAGAGGGGCCATCAGTAGAAAAGTTGGGGATCAACAGAGGTGAGGCACAGATCCTCACCCCCCCCAACATTGCAGGGGCTTGAACCTTCGCCCCTTCTGAGGGAGGTCTCCTGCCCCATGGCTGCTTCACTTCCCACGCCCAGCTCCGATTGGGACCCAGGTGACAAGACAGAGATTTGGCCCAGCTCAGTTCGGGACACAGATGACAGACAAAGATTTGGTGCAGCTCAGATCGGGACCCAGCAACAGACAGACTTGGCTGACAGCTGCCCTATATTCTAAATCCAGCCTAACACCAGGAATGTTCAGGGCCTACTCAAGAATGCAAATAATCCTTTCCACTAATATTTTCAGAATAAAACTAAGATTGTTGTTAGAATATTAAATTTGACAATAAAATAGTAGTTAAATTTTCAAATTAACTTAATTGGCTAATTGAAATAAGTGAATTAAGTACTGGAAAAAAGTTGTTCCTAAAGTATTGACTAAAATTTCTATTGGTAGTTCATTGCATGGTAAAATTACTTAACATGCAATAAACATAAAGCAGAAAATATTTGCATTATAAAAGTTTTCCAAAAGCCTCCTAATATTTAAATCAAAAAAGGGGGGGGATAGTACAGTAATATCATGTAAGGAAAAGTATCCTGTAAGCAAATTACATCTAAATTTTTTTTTTTACTTAACAGCAAAACACCCATGAAAAACATACATAGTATCAAAATAAGCCAAAGAAAAATCATTTAGACAAAAATAAAAAGGATTCAAAGTCAAATTTATAAAAAAAATTCCTTTACTAACTTTTGGTCAAGAATGTTTGTATATTTTCAGAAAAACAGCTCCAAGACCATGTGAATTCCTACAATAGAGAATGTTCCAGCTATGAAGACAAGAGGAGAAACAGTCCAGAGATGGAAGATGCTGACGACACCTTGCCATCCTAGCAGTCAGCAGCTGTGCATCAATGCAGGTTGCCCAGGACCAAACCAGAGAGGGTCGGACCTGCATTGCCACCATTTGTCCAGAAAGAAACTTACTACAGACTTATTCATTTACCTCTTAGCATAGCCATTGTTGCTTGTCTTATTTTTTGTTCTTAATGTTTATTTCTAGTCTGCAGATGCAAGATTTTTTAGAGGAAAGAAAACGGGGGAGATGCCGGAAACCAAACATTGTTCTCACTAAATGGATGTAAACAGGAAACCAGAAAGCTGGTCAACCTTAATTGCTCTGAAAGGTCAGAGCTGCTTACTGTTTAGTTGAAACATTTATTAGCTGAAGCAGCCTCTACCTGTTCGTTTCATGTTAATTTCTGTTTTGTTATTTCCTGTCTAAAGGCTAGGGGTGTGTCCCAAAGCCTTAATAAAAGGGAGAAAAAGGCCAGAACAAGTGGTAGTCCTTTCTACTAGAGCAGTGGTTCTCAACCTTTCTAATGCCGCGACCCTTTAATACAGTTTCTCACGTTGTGGTGACCCCCAACCATAAAATTATTTTCGTTGCTACTTCATAACTGTAATCTTGCTACTGTTATGAACTGTAATGTAAATATCTGATATGCAGGATGTATTTTCATTGTTACAAATTGAACATAATTAAAGCATAGTGATTAATCACAAAAACAATATATATTGTGAAATATTTATTTCTAATTACAAATAAATGAAATTTTTTCTTGAATCGTGGTGTAGCATGGGCAACAGTCTTCATATGACAACAGTAAACTACATTGCTACACTTTGCTACACCGAGGAGCGGTCTGTTGGTTCCTAAGACCATGGGAAATAGGTGTTTTCCCCTGGTCTTAGGCGACCCCTGTGAAAGGGTTGTTCGACCCCCAAAGCGGTAGCGACCCACAGGTTGAGAACCGCTGCACTAGAGGAAGTCTCCCGCCTGGCCCCACAATATCGCCAAATTAATGTTTTCTAGTCTCTCATTTCATTTGCATGTGGCCTCCTTCAGAACCCGAACCTTGAACCAGGAACCCTGAACTACGCGGGACATGGAAAGAGGTTCCCACACCCACTCTCATCAAAACTTTTTGCATTGATTTTGAAACCTATATACTTCTTTGGCTTGTGTGAGGTCTTTTAGTTTAATTTTACTCACACAAAGCCTTTGTGAAGCTATCCTGATCCTTATGAGGGAAAAATGTTCAAAGAAGAGAGGTCAAAGAATGGGAAAGGGAAAGGTGAACCCACCTAAGAAGTAAATGCTAAAGAATTTCTAATTAAATTATCTTCTCTGCTCAAAAGAAAGCATTCACAGCCTTCATATGTAGCCTTGTGGTGGCCACAAAGCATTATATTTTGTTAAAGAAAATGCTCTTCACAATGTTAACAATGTAAATCCATTTGGAGAGTGGTTAGTCAAGGAAACTAGGAAATATTTTTAAAACTGATAGAGTGCACATGTTTTAATGAAATAAAAGTTGTGATTGCTTATGAATAACTTATTAGATGAAAATATAAGGATCACATGCAATATCTCTTTTGTTAGATTTAGATTAGCAATGAAACAATCACTATATACACTTGTGAGAAAGACATAAATTTTGGAGGTACATGAACATGTAGTCAGTCCATAACATGTATCATTTCATTTCAGCCTGAAGGTGTCCTTTTAGTATTTTTGTAACTCATATCTGCTATTAACACATTCTATCAGTTTTGTTTTGTTTTACCTGGAAATGCTTAATTTTTCTTTAATTTTTGGTGAATAGTTTCACCAAATATGGAATTCTTTGTTGATTTATTTTCTATTAGGTTTTCAGTATGCCTTAACTCCAAAGTTCCTGGTGAAAAACCAGTATTAATGTTACTGAAAATCTTTCATGCACGAGTTTCTCTCTCTTGTTGCTTTCCAGATTTTTTCTTTATTTTTTACAGCTGAATTATGATGAATCTATCTGTAAACCTCTATGTTTATACAACATAGTTTGCTGATCTTCTTGGATACATAAGTTAGTATTTTTCACCAAATATGGGAAGTTTTCAGTCATCATTTCTCCCAATATTTCTACTCCCTGACTGTCTCCCCTCTTCTTCTGGGACTCTCATTATGAGTATGTGGTATACTGATAGTGTCCCAAAGGTCTCTGAGGTTCTGTTCATTTTTCTTCAGTGTTTTTGCTATTGTTCCTCAGACTGGATAATCCCAATTGATCTATTTTCAAATTTATTTATTCGATTTCCTGCCTGCTCAAATTGCCATTGAGCCTCTCTAGTGCACATTTTTAAAAAAATTATTGTATCTTTTTGAGTCCAGAATTTTTTAAAAATATATTTTTGGTTAATTTCAGAGAGGGAGGAACTTAAACCATGACCTCCTCGTTCATGGTTAATGCTCTACTTCTGAGACACTGGCCAGGCTCGTCCAGGATTATTATTCATTCCTTTTTAAATATATATATATATATATATATATATATATATATATTTTATTGATTATATACAGAGAGGAAAGGGGAAGGATAGAGAGTTAGAAACATCAGATGAGAGAGAGAGAGACATCGATCAGCTGCTTCCTGCATACCACCTACTGGGGATATACCCGCAACCAAGGTTACATGCCCTTAACTAGAATCGAACCTGGGACCCTTTAGTTCATAGGCCGACGCTCTATCCACTGAGCCAAACTGATTAGGGCTCATTACTTTTTATGGTTTCTATTTTTTTATTGATATTTTATATTTGATGAGACATCGTTCTCACACTTTCCTTTAATTCTCTAGGCATAATTTCCTTTAGAACACTGTGCTGGAATCCCAGTCATTTTTAAAATTTATAATGCTATGTTTACTTCTTTATTACTTGCAAGAAAAGAATCAGAGACTGAGTCTTGACCTCATTAGACTCTTCTGTTTCCCAACATCACAGCAGTGCTACTTAATGACTCAGAGGCTAGGCACCTAATCCCAACACCTCTTTATTCACAATGCACCTTCCTCACTTTCAGGAATGGCTCCCAGCACCAGAGGTAATAGATCTATAGTTTCTTTTCCCTTTGGGAATTGAGTTTTTTTTCTGCCTCATTAATCAAAACAACAGTTCTCACCTGGGTAGTGAACTTAGAGTGTGGGCTTAGAGGCTGAAATTTAGATAGAGGAAAGGTTTGTCTTAAGGGAAGATAGGGAAGAAAGACCTCCAACACCTAAAGTCATAATCATAGGAATACTGGTGAGGGGTGGGGAATGGGGCTACAATTATGCATGCCAAAGGAGAAACTTGTTTCTTCTGCGGTAGAAGCAGAGGGAAAGGTTATGAACGGGGAAGGTAATTTTGTACAGAGATTCATGAGTGACAAAAGGGGAAAAGAAGGCTATTATCCCAAATGTGTCCTGTGTGTGCTCCCATTACTTTGTGTGTGCTTGTGAGTATATTTGTGTGTGTGTGTGTGTGTGTGTGTGTGTGTGTGTGTGTGTGTGTGTGTAGGGGTAGAGGTATTATGGTTATATGATTGTGAAATGAAGGATGTTTAATGATCTTACTCCAGAGAAGGCAAGCCCAACCTTGCTTCTCTGAGGACAGTATTTACTTCAAAGCCCAGCCCTGGCTTTAATCCCCACCCCTGGGCTGTTTGGCTAATTAAGTGTAAGTCTGAGATTCTGAATAAAGATTGCTACTCTACCTTGTAAGACAGAACATACAGTCCAGAGATCACAAATCTATACCAGGAATAACAGATGTGCAAGTGAAATAAAATGTTCACTTTCCAATGGATTATTCATGTTAAAGTACAACCTGAACTTTAATGAAGGAGACTGTTGTAATGAATGGGCACCGTTGTTCAGAAACTGCAGGAGGTAGACATTCTGGGAAGGCTGGTATGAGTCTGTGTGCTTGAAATATTAACAGACACATGGCTGGGTTAGAATTTAAAGGAGAAAAATAGAAATCAAAAGCACCAGGAAAGAAAGGCTTTTTCTATTTAAAGTAATGTGTGGAGAGAGAAGTTTATAAGATGAAAGTAATGTGTCTGTGTTTCTTTTTTCCACTTTAATGTATAAATAGTATTTAGTTTAAAACTTACTTTTTAAAAAAAATTTCTGCTTCTGTTGTTTAAAAGGTAGATTGAAGGAATTTAGATGCCAAGAGAAGTGATTTTTAGAAACTTAGAATACCTCTGTGTAGAGCAGCCTTATCACTCAGTGTTATTCATTGTGGAAAATCCAGTTTGATACCTATTATGTACATAAATAATAGGACACAAAAGAATGGGAAAGGTTAGTAACACATCCAAAAGAAAAGCTAATTAAATTTTCTTTCAAGTCAGCAGGTAAAATTTTAGAATCTATGTATTAATGACATGACAGGCACAGAATAGCAAGCAGATATGTTTAAGAAAATTTTATGCATAGACCTAAGATTTTGAATAACATTATAGATTAGCAGACAAGGAAGTTCAAAACTAAGGTGATGAAATTTTTAACGAACTTTCAGAGCTAGTTAATGAGTAACACATTTTGGTAGAATGTCAAAAGATCTGAAAATTGTATTTCAGTGTTAGATTTCAGTTAGAAAAGAAAGTATTCCAAGTGTTAAAGAAGATTTTCTCATCCAATTTAATGGACTTTCCACTCCAGCCCTTTCTTCAGCTCCTCGTGCTTCCCATGTTGGTACAAGGATTAGGTAACTCTTCATTTTTTTCTCCAAATGCATTAATTTGGGCACCAATGGTGAATAAACACCAGCCTGCGTGGTCTTTTTTACTTTTATATAGTTAGGTGATTAGTACATTATGTCGGCTTTATGTGTCAATCAGCTGTCCAAGTTGTTGGCAACCAGCAAACTGTTTAAGTTGAGCATAATTAAAGCAGTGACTTAGTAAATAGAATGAAAGAAGGAGCTAAGCACTGATTCTGAAGTGAGCCCAAGGAGCTTGAATCAGAGAGGTGACCACAAACCTGCTGGGGGCATATGGGCTCTTTGTAGGTTGGTTGGTTAGTTAGTTAGTTAGTTAGTTAGTTAGTTAATTAGTTCTATGTTACTTCTTGCAACCTACTTGCCTTTTAAGTTTGAGTCTGACTTATTTTTGTGGCTATTTGTGGTCATTAAGAATTTTTAAAAATTTTTTATGTTGTCAACTTTGTTATTTCCTTAGTGTGTTTGCTTATCAGTACAAATTGAGGTACTCTTGAGAAGACACGTTAAGGACTTAATAAATATTCAGGTCCTGTTATTTTCTAGTCATTTAAAATTATTTGATTAAAGATATTTAACTCAAAATCATGTAAAATCAGTTTGGTCCATGATAAAGGTAAACATAAGTGTTATGCAGGAATTCAGCAGAAAAAAAGAAATCACTTCTGGTTAAGGAATTTGTCCTGGGGAAGTATAATTTGAATTCAATTAGATGGTTTAATCAAAGGTTGGATGAAAGGTGACATATGCTGAGGACAAAAGGAGTGTGACAAGTAGAGGGAACCAGTATTCTCATGTTACTTCTCTTTCATTTACTTCAGCATATAAAATACAAAATAGAGAAAACTGGTTTTGTTTTCTAGTAACTCAGCCTCTAGTGGGGGAAGACAAGAATATGTACACATAATAATGAAGTGGGTATTCTTGAGGGTAGCTGTAGTCCATTCAATGTGATTGCTGTATAACAGCAGTTTTCAACTGGTGTGCCACACAAATTTTTAAAACATGCAATATCTGATTAGTTAGTCAAGGACACTGACCTCTCTTCCCTTAGATTGCCAAATAAAAATATAACAACAGCCAATAAAACAATAGCCATCTAGTGGGAATGAATCAAATTTATTCATTCTGTTTCTTTTTATCAGATGAGCAATTTTTAATACTTAGTTTATGTGTGCCAGTTTTTTGAGACTTTCTGAGTTTTTACCGAATATCTTTTTCTGTTTAAGGATCCCTTTCAGGATACCACATTATATTTATTTGACATGTCTCCCTAGACTCCTCTTAACTGTGACAGTTTCTCAGAATTCTCCTGTTTTTGATGACTGTTTTGAGAAGCACTGGTCAAGTATTTCATAGAATTATCCCCTATTAGAACTTGTCTGATATTTGTTTGTTTTATGAGTAGACTAGTGTTATGGATTAAGTGTGGAGGGATTTGTGTGACCTTCATAGATAAGACACCATTTTAATTGCATCCTATAAAGTGCATAGACTATCAACTTTTATGTTTCCAGAGGATTTTCAAATTGCAGCTTCATTCCTTAGGATTTCCAGTCTCTTAAATGAGTTTTTAAAAATTTGTATAATTAAGGTTCACTTATGGATTGTAAAGCTCTATGCATTTTGACAAATGCATAATGTCTCTCATTGGCCATTACAGTTTTATACAGAATTGTTTCAGTGTCCTAAAAATCCCCTGTGGCAAAACTTCTTAACCCTACTCCTTGCCTCTGAACTCCTGGCTACCACTGATATTTTTTGTCTCTATATTTTTTGCCTTTTCCAGAATGGCATGTAATTGGAATCAGAGGATATGTAGACCTCTTAGACTGGCTTCTTTCACTTAGCAATATGCATTTAAGGTTTACCCATGTCTCTTTGTGGTTTGGTTGCTCATTTCTTTTTATGGCTGAATAATATTCTGTTGTACAGACATACAGTTTGTTTACTCATTCACCTATTGAAGGCATCTTGGTGTTTTCAGTTTTTGGTGTGTGGAAGAGAGACTGTTCCAGGGCAGTCTGACTTGCAAGCTGGACCTGGGTTAGAAGGAACTCATTTGAAGACTGTTTTGATATTAATCACTTGTGTTCTAACACAAACTAGCATCCCTCTCTTGCCTCCTGGTACAGGCTGGATCCAGAAAACAACCTGGTTGTTCTGATAGCCAAGCATGCAAAGCAATTTCCCGTACCTGGTAGCAGTTACACGCTAGTACACTATTATCTCCTCTGCCCCTTATATGATTCCCTGTATCTTCTTAGCATCTTTAGAATCCATTTCATCTTGCAATGGATGTGCATCATAAGTTTTTCTCTACTAATTACCAGCCTGGAGTGGCCCGCCTTTGTTCAGTCTTTCCCTGCCTTATGCTTAGGAGGTAGATTTTCAGTTTGGGACTTTTCCCTGGGTGAGTAGAGAAAAGCACTAACAATTGGTGAGCCAGGCATGAGACTGAAGACATGGGCCTTGGGAAAGAGGCATCTATGGGGGAAATCATGGGTTGGCCATCTACTTCTATGCAGGAGGAGTGGCCCATATGTTGGTGTGTCGACCACAGTGAGAGTAGAGGGCCACTCCCAAAACACCAGCTGGCCTCATGTATTTGTTTGAAGAGCTACATATTGCACTCTGCAGCAAGAAAGGAAAGCACATGGCTCCAGCTCTAGGCTAGCCCCTCTCAAGGGTAGTTTGATTGACTTCCGATGTCCAGCTAAAGCAGAAGCCAGGGTTATGAAATTGGAGGCAGATCTAGGGGAAACACACCAATCTCTGGAGCACATCCAAGCTATGGGAAGGACTTGGAACTCAGACAGAGTGAAAGAAAAGGGGGCAATAAGAGCATCAGGGAAGAAAGGACCTGTGAGAATAACCTGAAAGCAAATGTGGCACCATCTGGTTGCCACAGACACCCCGAAAGAAATGATTGATTGTCAGCCTAATGCAGTGCTAGTGGGGTTATGGAAAGCTTAAAACCAAAACAGTTCTGCCTGATACCATTGGCTCCGCCAGAAGACACCCCAACAAATTTAAGGGAGCCTTCTGAAATTTCATTTTATGTTGGTTGGATGCCTCATTATATTCCATAGGATACATTTGTAATACACTTAGGTTTTCAAGTTTCAGTCTTCATTCCTTGGGATCCACAGTCTCTATAATTAAGGTTCACTGTATGTATTGTAAAACTCTATACATTTTGACAAATGCACACTCTCACTTATTGGGCCATTACACTTTCATATAGAATTGTTTCATTGTCCTAAAAATCCCCGTGGCTTACTTTCTCAACCCTATTCTTTCTCCTGAACCCCTGACTCCCCTCCAGTATAGGAGGAAGGCTAGGATTGTCCTCAGGTGGAGGCCAAAGGCCACAGGAGGCAGTTAGAGGCCTTACGAGGAACTCAGCATCCATTGGTCCCCAGAAATCAACACAGGGTAACTACTTTGTTGACGCTGGTGCTGAATGCACTCTAATACATGGTAATCCTCAGAAATTCTCTGGCCCCTTCAGTGCTATCAATGGCTATGGAAGCTAGTGTGTAATGGTGAGAAAATTTCCTCTGGTTCTGCAAATTGGGCATTCTCCCACATTGGGAATCTGAGGTCTTCATCTCCCCAATTCTGGGAAACATATGTAGCATCAACATCTTGCAAGGCCAGACTTTATACACCTGTATTGGGAATTCTGCCTATGACTAGAAGTAATCAAAAGCAGAGAACAATGCCAATTGGGAGGCAGTGAGTTTGCCACCAGAGGGGAAAGTGGTGACTGTTAAACATTATCACCTGGAGCACATAGGAAATTGGGAAAACTATCCAAGAGCTCCCCCAAAGAAGGGCATTGTGCACTCTGCACACAGAGCCTTATAAGCCCAGAGGTTTCTTGAAAAATGACAATAAATTATAAAGAGCTCTAAAAGGTAGTGCCCCTTATTCATATGGCTGTGCCTAATATTACCACTGTAGTAGATAATTTGGCTCTGGTCCTAGGAACATGTCATGCTGTACGAGACCTAGCCAATTTTTTTTTTCATACCCTCAGCTATTGGATCCCAATATCAATTTGCCTTTAGCCGGGAGGAGCAACGATGGGCTTTCCTCACCACATCCCATGAAATGGTGGCCGGGATTTGTCATTGTTTTCTTTCTAGGCCCCAGTGAAATGGGCCCATTACATTGATGATATAATGTTAACCCGTGAAGATTTGCCCCCACTATAGAAAACCCTGCAGGCTTTGCTTGAACCACCTACAAGAGAGGGGCTGGGCAGTGAATCCGGAAAAAAATCCAAGGATCAGGAACTGTAGTAAAGTTCTTGGGAGTCATTCAATTGGGTAAGATCCAGGTTGTGCTTGAGGCTGAAATAATTAAAGTATAAGCCTACCTCATACCAAAAAAATGTGAGAAAGTACAAGCTTCTGTGGGATTTGGGGATACTGGTGAACATTTACAGCTCATTTATCACAATAGCTTTATTCTTTATACCCTCTAATAAAGAAAGAGACATTCATGGGACTGGGGAACAGAACAGCATGCCACTTGCAAGAAAACTAAAAAAAATATATACAAAACTGGTCAAACAGATCAAAGCCCTTGGAATATCACACATGGGTTACCATTTCAATTAGCTTTGGTTACCCCAGGAGACATGAGATGGGCATTATAGGAAATAGTGCCCTTTGGGTTCTGATCCCAACTGTGGAAACGGGAAGAGAACAGAAATATCTCCGCAGAACAGCAATTTCTGGCAGTTTACACAAAGCTCCTGCAGGTGGAGCCACTTCCCAGGGAACCGCTGGTTACATTAAGAACTTGCCTTCCCATCAAGGGCTGGGTCAACATGTCCCACCAGCCTGGCTGTGCCATGGCAGACTCCCATACAGACTAAGTGGCAGGCCTGTTTGCAGCAGAGGAATGCTGTCAAATAGTACTCTATCTTTAGAGATGCAGCAACTGCTAAGTCTTCTTGAATATGTAGATCTTCCAAACACTACTGCTCTCATCCCTGTGCCCATCTTTTCAACCTGTAAAGAAGGAATAGGGTGAATTCCACTGGATCCTGGTACACTGATGGCTCTGTCTGCCTGGATGTCAGTTGCCAATTAACCGTCCACTGATACTACCTGAATGGGAACCGGGACAAACCACAGTAGCCATTGGGCTGAATTAGGAACTGTCTGGTTAGTCCCTTACACACGAATCCTGGTTTTGTATACTGACTGCTGAGCTGTGTTAAATAGAATGACCCTATGGCTTGGGTGAGGGGAGACAGAGAGGAGTGGATGATAATGAACAAACTTTTTATGGGGACAAGAGATGTAGGAAAATATTTGAGCTGCCTACAAGAGCCTGAGGGAAGCAGATCTCATTGTTTTCTATGACTTTCTTCAGAGGGCATCCACACCCCCAGAAAGTGCATCCTTTAGCAAAAATATGTGCTTTACAACTGACCTGTCAGTTGACATGAGAAACTGGGAAAAGTGGGCATTGAAGTGCCTGAGTAGGATGGTGCATGACTAAGGAGGCAGGGCTGCCTTAAAAATGCAGTGATCTGGTTAATGCAGTTGCATCCTGTCCTGTCTTTTCCAAACAATGCCCTAGACCAGTGGTCAGCAAACTGTGGCTTGTGAGCCACATGTGGCTCTTTGGCCCCTTGAGTGTGGTTCTTCCACAAAATCCCATGGCCTGGGTGAGTCTATTTTGAAGAAATGGTATTAGAAGAAATTTAAGTTTAAAAAATTTGGCTCTCAAAATAAATTTCAGTCATTGTACTGTTGATATTTGGCTCTGTTGACTAATGAGTTTGCCATCCTCTGCCCTAGACCAATGGTCGGCAAACTCATTAGTCAATGGAGCCAAATATCAACAGTACAACCATTGAAATTTTGTTTGGAGAGCCAAATTTTTTAAACTTAAACTATATAGGTAGGTACATTGTTATTAACTTAATTAGGGTACTCCTAAGCTGGCCTTTTCTAGAAACGGCCTCAATCTGATTGAGGTATGTTTGCTGAGGTCGACCCCTTCCAACTCTCCCATCCACACTTGTCTTGTGTACTTGTTTCATCTATCTCCTTTCGTTCATCCTCTTTATATAGCCAAACCATCTCAATATACCTTTCTCAATCCTCGACACTACATCTTTCACTCCACAATGCTCCCTAAAATTAACTTAATAAACTTTACTTAAAGTTTTAAGTCTTAGTTAAACAATAGGTACATTGAATAAAACTTGATATCATACTTAATAATGATACTACTTATTGATAAAATTAAATTCCTTACAATTTACCTTACAATATCAAAAAATTAAATCATGACAATGACTGACAAACACTAATGTGAACAATGGCCTTGCATTTTCTCGGAAAGTTTGGGTAAGCCGGGTTTGTATGTTGTTTTTAATTTTAGGCACGATTCTAGGATCTCATCAATAAGACAACTTCTCAATTTACTCTTGATAAGCTTCATGATTGAAAATGATTGTTCGCTTAAATATGTAGACCTGAATAAGGAAAGAACAGCAAACACTAGATTTTTCATTTCATTATATGAGTCAGGAATACTATTCCAGGTGTTAAAAAATCAACATACCTTCCTTCTCCAGGTCTTTCAAAGCAGACCACTTTTGCTGTGAACTAAGTTCACATTTGTTTTTCTCCAATATTTCTATATCAGCACAAAGGCATTCAAATTTTGAGCTCCATAATTCCTTGTTTTTTTTTTAAATCCAGCAATTGTATTTTAAAGTTGCCAATGTCAATATTAAAGGGAGAAAAATTTAATTCTGTTACAGTAGCATTATTTTTTAACAAAGGCTAAAGTCGCTTTGCTGTTTCTGAATTCCTGAAACCTGTTGAGAAAAATCTTCCCTCATATTTAAAAGTGTTGTTTTGAAAAAGCAAATGTCAATATCAGAATTATTTTATTGGCTATGTTTCAACAGGCTTGGAAAGTGAACCAAAGTTTCTCTTTCAAAGTCTTGAACAAAAAGAGATAATTAGTTTTCGAATGAAATAACTTCTTTCAACATTAAAAAAAATTGTTTCCTTCCCCCTGTAGTTTACGATTAAGCTAATTTAGATGAGACATAATGTCTAACATGAAATAAACATTTTTGGATCCACTGGTCGTTGGTTAGTTCTGGATAGTGAACACCCTTCTCAAGAAGAAATGCTTTAATTTCTGTTAATAAGGAAGTGAAATTTTTCAAAACGTTTCCTCTTGATAACCAACATACCTTGTTATGCAGCAGAAGATCTGCGTACTCACTCTCCATTTCAACTAAAAATTCTTTAAATTGGTGATGATTAAGAGCTTTAGCTATAATGATGATGCAATGGTAAGTACATCGTGATTAATTTTTTCTTTCAAAATAGCAACAAACCTGTTTCTTATGCCAGTCATACTTTACACCCCATCTGTTGAAATTGAGACAATTTTATTAAGTGAAATATGTTTTTCAATGCACTCAGTTATAGCATTTGCTATATTCTCTCCACATGATTGATCTTTGGGTGGCAATCATCCTAAAAGTTCTTCTTTAAGACCTGTAGACAAAATAAATCGTACAAAAAGTGAAACTTGCGCTGAATCATTTATGTCACAAGACTTGTCAACTGCTAATGATAAAACTGAAACCAATTTAAGATCTTTGACTTGCTGGTCAGTAATATTCAAAGACATTTTGACTGTTCTATCTTTCACTGTTTTAGCAGACAATGGTAACTCTTTAATTTTTTTTAGAATATTTGCTTTGTTCTTAAAATTTTGAAACAGTTCTTCAGATGTATTTATAAAACAACTTTTTATGTATTCACCATCTGTATATGGTTTTCCTCTCTTAGCAATCTCTTGACTAATCACAAACTTGCAATATTAACATTGTCGGAAGATTACATCCAATAATTAAATACAGAACTTGATTTTTCTTGACTCTAATGAAGTTCCTCAACTGCTTTCTTCCTTGAATCACCGACAGGATATTTAGTACTAAATGACACATGTTTAGTTGTAAAGTGTCTCTCCAAATTTGATTTCTTGTTACACGCCAATTTTTCCTAACAAATAAGGCAGGTTGGAAGGCCATTTAAGTTTTTTGTTTGTTTGTTTGTTTGTTTTTGTTTGTTTGTTTTTTTATATATATTTTATTGATTTTTTTACAGAGAAGAAGGGAGAGAGATAGAAAGTCAGAAACATCGATGAAAGAGAGACATCTATCAGCTGCCTCCTGCACACCCCACAGTGGAGAGGTGCCTGCAAGCAAGGTACATGCCCCCAACCGGAATCGAACCTGGGACCTTTCAGTCCGCAAGCCGATGCTCTATCCATTGAGCCAAACCAGTCTCGGCCCATTTAAGTTTTGAATAAATGTGAAAATGTCGGTCCATTTAACTTTAAATTATCGCTTTTCATCTTCCGTTTTTTCTTGCTTCTTCTTTGTAGCCATGTCAAAGAGGGCACCTAAAAAAAGTTTCATTTTATAATAATAAAGCACCAACACAAAATAATTACAGTTCTTAAATTGATGACAAAATTACCTGTAGGATTTGCAGCGGGTTGGAAAAATACAGGTAATTTTATGCTTTGAGTAGGTACTTTTGTCACCCGTGCACGATTTGCGGACGTGACTAGCACTAACCACTGCACATGAGACTGCTGGCTGACTGGCTCACTCAACTCGTGCATGAATTGCGCACCTCCCCCGTGCTGTGTATCCAGCAGCCCACCTGTGCTGTGTCTCCCGTTGCCCGACCGACAAATACCCCCACTTCTTCTAACGCCACTTCTTCAAAATAGATTCACCCAGCCAAAAATGACTTCTGTGCATGGGCCACGAAGTTTCAATTGCACTGTACATGCGCGCCTGCACATTGTATTTTGTGGAAGAGCCACACTCAAGGGACCAAAGAGCCGCATGTGGCTCACGAGCCTTGGTTTGCCAACCACTGTCCTAGACAACTCAATGGGGATCCAGGGCCATCCGCTGAAGTATCTAACTGGTAAGGGGCGAACAAATGGACATAAGCCTTCTTCTCTTGAGTAGAGGCTCCAAATGTGCTCTGGTGTGTGTTGACAAAGCCTCCAGTTTAACACAAGCCTTTCCATGTAAACCAGCTGATCAAGCTGCCGCTTCAAAGGGACTAGAACAGTTAAGTACTACCTATGGGTACCCTGTCAAATAGATAGCGACTGGGGGGTTAGGGGGTTTCACACCTCAAAGGGCATGATGCATAGAAATGGACAAAAGAGCATGTTATTGAATGGAAATTCCACCTCTCACAACCCACAGGCAGCTGAGTTGATGGAACAGGAAAATGGTATTCTAACAACAAGTAAAAATAACGAACTGGAAATATTACTAACGCCCGGTAGACAAAGATACTTTCCCAGGCGTGTACACATTTTAAATAATCAACTACTGCCCTATATGCCAGATTAAGAATCAGGCTGAGACACCCAATATGGTAAAGATGTGGGAAAAAAGGACACAGCAAAAGTCCTGACACTGGCACTGGATTAATGATCTCTGATACTGAGCACACCAAGCCCTACTGTTTACTGGAATCTGTAATAGGACAGCTCACCTAGGATGAGTCCATTGCTTCACACACATTGGTGGGGAGGAACTGCTCAGTCTCTGGTGGGATCCTGCCCTTCTAATGTAATCAGGACCTATGGAAACATTGGATAGATGGACTTGGATATGCACCACTGGAAGAGAGAAAGTAGGGATCCTACTCTAGCATATTCCCCTGTCTATTCACCTCCTTATGCTCAACAGTGCCACCTCCCTTCACTATCACAGCATGGTTTACACAGCCTGATCAGATTCCTAAAGCTCGGGCCACATTAACATCTGAAGACTAGGCTGCAAGTGTAATTCTCATAGAAGGAGAAAATCTCCCATTCAAGTCCCTACAAATATTTGTCTTTCCAATCTTAGACTGACGTGACTGTGGTATTTCATTATAAAAGCTGATGGAGACATCTTCCTGCAATGGGATCATTCTTGGAAGTTGTAATCATACCCATAGGAGCCATGACTAAGCTTACTAAACAAACTCTCAGTGATAGTCCACAGTCTGTCCTAATGAGAAAAGCTGAAATGTCACTAATGAGAAAAGCTGTTCTACAAAGTAGGGTGGTGTGGGGAAGCACGGGACTTCGCTCGAATTTCTATAAGGAGGATTATCTGAAAGGTCAGGGGCCCTCTGAGGAGACGGCAGCTGAAGGCTGCAGCCCCTACCTTGATTTTTCCAAACAAGTCTGATCCCCTGGGGGTGTTTTGCTAGAATCTCTGTTTAGTCTTTAAAGACCTGATCTTGTAGAAGCATATACTTTCTCAGGGATGCTTACCTTGCTGATTGTATCTAGAGGTTAATTTTAGTTCAAGCTGTTAGGACAATAAAAACCTAAGGAGGCAGGCACACAGGTCTACTGGGTGACAGTAGCCAATAGTGCCTTAGCCCTCTCTTTCACAGAAATGTGTGTCATCTGCCACTCAGGGTCTGCAGGTCAGCCCCAGAAGGATGGCCTTAGGTATCATTACAGATTCACAGGGAAGCTCTTGTGCCATCATCCAAACTAAATGTTTTCACACCAGATGGCTGTGGTCATAGCTCTTCTTCGTTTACACATGAAAATCCAAGTAAATGCCTTAAGAGACCTTCCCCCCAAGCCAAGCTGACTACTAAACATACAGGTTTGGGTCTTTGGGAACATGATAAAAAAAATCATTACAAATATTTGGACTGCTTTTCTCAATTTGTCTATTTTCCTGCATGAGTCTATATTTTTGCTGCCGACTATGTTTCCAGTGCAGTCAACTGGCAACACAGCAAGCTGTCTCCCTGCTACTGAAGCCCCTGCTGACTACTTAGAGTACCTGGCAAAGGAGAGGGCATGTGAAATTATAAGAGCTGGTCAAGAGGGGTGGGGTGTGAAGGAAGTCTTTTTGGGTCCCACAAGCTGGACCCAGCCAAAAGGAACAATGTTCATCATGAAACTCACTTGAAGACTGTTTTGAACTTAATCAACCTTCTATTTTGACACAAACCAACACCCATCTTCTGCCTCCTGGTACAAGTTTGGTCTGGAAACATTCTCATTGTCCTGAGTTGGCCAAGCATCTAAAGCAATTTCCTGTACCTGATATCAGTCACTACTTGTACACATGATTATCCTCCTTCCCAATGTGATTCTCTGGTGCATGCTAAGTGGTTCAAGGAGTCATTTCATTTTGCAGCCTCCCTTAATAAACTCTATTAATTACCAAGCTGGAGTGGCCAGCTTCTTTCTTTTGTATTTCCCTGCCCTCCACTCATGGAAGTAGATTTTCAGTGCCAGGACCTTCCCCTGGGTCTACAGGTACTAACAGGGTGATTAGGCTTCTATAAACATTTGTATGTAGGTGTTCTTCTGCCCATTAAAAAAAATATTTTTTTATTGTTGTCAGTATTACAGATGTCCCATTGTCCCTATTTTATACCCCTCTACCCAACTCCCACCCCACTCTAGATCTTACCCACACTATTAGCTGTGTCCATGGGTTATGCAATCCTATATAATAAAAGCCTAATTTGCTAAAGTGTCCGACCATTCATTCGACCATTTGAGCAGTCACTATGATGTACACTGACCATCCAGAGGCAGACACTCTGACTGGTAGGTTAGCTTGCTGCTGGGGTCCAGTGAATTGGAACTGGGTGAGATGGCCCCAATTGGGACAGGGGGAGATAAGCCAGATACACCCTGGATGAATCCATACACCAGGCCAGTTTCAGCCTAATCCCTGCAGGCTAGGCCAAAGGACTCCAATAGTGCACAAATTCATGCACTGGGCCTCTAGTATGAATATCTGATCTTTGGTTAATCTTTTCCTGTCCTAGTCCTACACCCCACACTGAGATCTGTTACTCTGTTCCATACATCCATGACTCTGGACCTATTTTTTTCATCAGTTTATTTTGTTCATTAGATTCCACATGTAAGTGAGATCATATGATTCTTGTCTTTCTCTAACTGGTTTATTTCACTTAGCATAATAGTCTCCAAGTCCATCCATGCTGTCACAAATGGTAAGAGCTTCTTTTTACTGCTGTATAGTATTCTCTGGTGTGAATGCATCACAGCTTTTTTTTAATCCATTTATGTACTGATGACATAAGCTGTTTTCAGATCAAATGACACTGCTATAAGCATAGGGATCCATATATTCTTTATGATTGGTATTTGGGTGTTCTTAAGATATATTCCCAGAAGTGGGATTGCTGGGTGGGTATGTAGGGTTTTTGTATGAATATAAGTATTTAAATCAGTTGAGTAAATGCCCAAGAGTACAATTGCTGAATCATGTGGTAAGAGTATGTTTAGTTTTTTTAAGAAACTGCCAAACTGCATGGCTTCCATGGCTCAGTGGTTGAATATCAATCTATGAACCAAGAGGTCATGGTCCAATTCTTGGTCAAAGCTCATTCTTGGGTTGCAGGCTCCATCCCCAGTGAGGAGCATGCTGGAGGCAGACAATCAATGATTCTCTCTTATCATTGATGTTTCTATCTTTCTCTCTCTCTCCTTTCCTCTCTGAAATTAACAAAAATATATATTTTTAAGAAAGTGACATTTAAACTGTTATTTAAAGTGGCTGTACCATTTTTCATTTCTATCAGCAATAAATGAGAGTTTTTGTGCTTGTCCACATCCTCACCAGCATTTGACATTTTAATTAAAAATTTTTTTTGTTTTTCTAAAAGGTATATAGTGGGCTCTCATTATTGTTTTAATTTGCAATTTCCTAATGACAAAAGATTTTGGGCATCTTTTCATATGCTTATTTGTCATTTGTATATTTTTTTAGTGAGTTATGTTCAGATTTTTTTTTGCCAGTTTTTAAATTATTTATTTAGTTAGTTTTAAATGTTTCCATTGCAGTTGATATTCACCATCCTATATATATATAATAAAAGGCTAATATGCAAGTTGACCAAACAGTGGAATGACCACTGGGAGCAGACACTCAATGCAGGAGTTGTCCCCTGATGGTCAGTGTGCTCCCACATGGGGAGTGCTGCTCAGCCAGAAGCCAGATTCTAGCTGGTGAGCACAGCAGCAGTAGTGGGAGCCTCTCCCACCTCCATGGCAGTGCTAAGAATGTCCAACTGCTGGCCTAGGCCATCAGTCAGAAATCCCCCGAGGCTCCCACACTGTGAGAGGTCACAGGCCAGGCTGAGGGACACCTCTCCTCCCAAGTGCATGAATTTTGTGCACCAGGTCTCTAGTTATTTTATATTAGTTTCAGGTGTACAACATAGTGGTTAGACAATTATATAATTTACATAGTGATTCCCCTTCAATAATTCAAGTAACCATCTGGCATCATGCAGTTATTATAATAGTAGAGGCCCAGTGCATGAAAATTCATGCTCTGGAGTGGGGGTCCCTCAGCCCAGTCTGCCCCCTCTCACAGTCCAGGAACCCTCAGGGGCAGAAAGGCAATTTCCCCATCATACCTCTGCTGCTGCCACTGCCGGCAGTGCAAACCTCAGCCAGTCCTGGTTACCTGAGCCTTGGGTAGACTTGGGAAGCTGGGTAGCTGATGTCTGAGGCTTGCCTGCACCATGGGCCAGCCCTGGGTGGCTGGGGGACTGAGACAACTGGGGGACTCCAGAAGCAGGCATGTTAGTGAGGCTGAGGGAACTGAGTAACAACTATCTTGTGGCTGTGGGCACCACCATCTTTGAGGGTGTGACAGTCAAATAGCATATCCCCTCGTTATTGGCTGTGGACACTGCCATCTTTGCGACAGCATGAGGGTCAATTAGTATATATTTTCTATGCTGTACTATACATCCACATGACTATTTTGTAGCAAACAAATCCTGTACTTCTCAATCCTTTCACCTTTTTACCCAGTTCCCCATTTCTCCTCCCCTTTGGCAACCATCAGTTTGTTGTTATTTTTTAAAAAATATATTTCTTTATTGATTTCAGACAGGAAGGGAGGAGAGAGAGATAGAAACATCAATGATGAGAGAGAATCATTGATTGGCTGCTTCTGCATGCCCCCCACTGGGGATCGAGCCCACAACCCAGGCATGTGCCCTTGGCCAGAATCAAACCTGAGACCCTTCAGTCCACAGGCTGACCTCTATGCACTGGCTAGGGCATCAGCTTGTTTTCTAAATCTATGACTCTGTTTCTGTTTTGTTAATTTTGTTCTTTAGATTCCACATGTAGGTGAAGTCATATGGTATTTGTCTTTCTCTGACTGACTTTACTTAGCATAACACACTGGGTTTTATTTGCAGGTTCTCCACACAGAATAAAGCACAAAAATAAGGAGACAGCTGTATTAGGAGGAAATGTGACAATTTTCTGCAATCTAACAACTCCAGCAGATGTTGTGCAAATTACCTGGCAGAAGGTCCAAGATTCTTTGCCACAAAATATTGGCACATATAGCAGTAAATATGGAGAAAAGATTCTTCCACCATACATAGATCGAATGCACTGCAAGGTCATCGAACCCAATTCCTCATTCATCACTATCCGTGGAGTGAAGTTTGAAGATGAAGCTTGCTACAAATGTCTATTTAATGTGTTCCCTCATGGCAGTCAGGAAGGAAAAATCTGCCTTACCATTATAAGTATACAATTTTTACATAGAGTAAAAATCATGGGGATGTAGTCTTTGAAGGTTAAGGTCCAGAGAAAGAATGCTTTTATTATTATTATTATTTTTTTTTTATTATTATTATTGTACAGAAGAAAAAAATAGAAGTTAATAATAGTTACATAAGTTGCCCATTTTCACATATGTAGTGCAGAACCAGGCATAGCATTTAGTTCTGCCCTCTATATAACTTTTCTGAACTGACTTTAATCCAGTGGGTAAAATTCATGAACCACATCAAGATTTTCATTAGAAAAAGTCAGGGAAAGGAAAAGAAATAGCAGAGAAGGGGGAAGAGGAATAAAGAAGACTCTAAGAGAGTAACAATTTCCCAATCTTCATATTAGCAAAATGTTGAAGAAATAGCGATAGTGTCACCTTGTTATGTTGCTATACATTTATATAATAGAATTTTAAGGTTTAGTGAATATGGAGATACCAATTGTTCTTAAATTGGATGATAGTGGAGATAAGAAAAGGAATGATGAGATTTGTTTTTTAATTGTGTTGAGAGGTATCTGAGAGGGACATGTTTTTAACATTTGGGTTTTATATACAAACTAGAGGCCCAGTGCACGGATTCATGCACTGATGGGGTCCCTCGGCCTGGCCTGCGCCCTCTTGCAATCCGGGACCCCTCCCTTGGAGGATGTTAGACTGCCTGTTTTGGATCACTGGGACTCTAGTATGCATATAAGATATTTGATTATCTTCCTACCCTCTTCCCTCCTCCCTACCTTCTGAGATTCATCAGTCTGTTCCATGTTTTCATGGCTGTGCATTGAGTGTTTGCCCCCTGGTGGTCAGTGCACATCATAGCTACTGGTCGAACTGTCGCTTAGGCTTTTACATATAGAGATTTTGGGAAGTCCATCTTTGCCATCATAGAAATCTGGTATGACATATTTTTATATTTAATTTTGTTTCTTCTCTCTTTTTTTTTCTTTTTGCTTCAGCTGTATCTGAATTAAAAACTGAACTCCAGTCCAATCTTGGCTCTGAAGATTTTCTTAGATTTACTTACTCAGCTGTGGGGAAACCTGTTCCTCAAATATCTCTCTTTCCATCACAAGTCTTAATTAGTCCACCAAAAGAATACCTTGCACAGAACCCAGATGGCACAGTGACTATCACAAAAATGTACAACGTCTCCTCAGAGACTGTGAGATCCCTAAGACTCCAACACCTGATTGTGCACATGGATCATCCTCTAAGGAACGAAGAGAAGATTGTCCCTTTGTCTTTCCAACAAGAATGTAAGTAGAAGTAATAGTCAACGGGGAAAAGTATTTATCTTTAAGATTCACTACCAGAAGTGTTTGTGTAGTCATCTACTTTCAAAAATGTAAATCATGTACAGGGCTAAAGAAATAAATAATGAAGATGTTCTCTAACCCGGCCCTGCTTATAGAGGTAATGGCTCTTATGGCATATTTTTAATTGTTCTTCCCTTCATACTCTCCCTGAATTCTGCCAGTCAGTGAAGATTAGGCCATTTATACCTCCTTCAGCTTTTCTGTTTCCCAATGTAATTGGTTTTCTTCCAATATAGTTATTTTGCTCCTTACCTCTGCAACTTTCAACATGGTTAAAATTGTTCATTGTTTCTTCCGCATACAAAGTCTCTCTTTGATGCTCATTTTTGATTGCCCACCTTCCCCTCAAGCTCTGTCAACCGTCCATATCTTCTGTTTTAGAGCCATAATTAAGCAAGGTATGATTTTCCTAAGAAGTTAAAATAATAATTTAAATAAATTTAAGTAATTTATAGATGCATTTATATATATTTAAATAATATAATTTCTTACAGAATTTAAATAATGTTTTTATATTCCACCTAATAATCTCTTATTTTTAAAAATCTTTAATGTTGAAAGTATTACTTATGTCCCCCTTTTTCCCCATTGACCCCTTCCAGCCTACCCTGTCCCAGGCCCTCACCATCCTACTGTCTATGTCCATGCGTTATGCATATATTTATACAGGGTCTTTGGTTGATTACTTCCCATCCACCCACCCACCTACCCACCCCCACCTTCCCTCTGAGAATCTGCACTTTTATTTCATGCTTCCACGTTCCCTCACACCTGTCAGAATGGCTACCATGAACAAATCAACAAATGACAAGTGCTGTTATTTTGTTTAATTAGAGTCCACATATGAGTGAGATCATGTGATACTTGTCTTTCTGTGACTTATTTCACTTAACATGACACTCTCCAGGTCCCTCCAAGCTGGCTCAGAGTCAAAGGTTCTTCTTTATATTACTACATAGTATTCCATGGTATAAATGTACCACTATTTTTTATCCACTCATCTCCTGATGGCACTTGGTCTCTTTCCAAATCTTAGCTATTGTAAATTATACTGCTGTGAACTTAGGGGTGCATATATTTTTTCTGATAGGTGTTTCAGGTTTCTTAAGATATATTCCTAGAAGTGGGATCACTGGGTCAAATGGCAGTTTTCTTTTTAATTTTTTGAGGAAACTCCATACTGTTTTCCATAATGGCTGCACCAGTCTGCATTCCTACCAGAAATGTACTAGGATTCCATTTTCTCCACATCCTTGCCAGCACTTATCATTTGTTGATTTGTCGATCATAGCCATTCTGATAGGTGTGAGGTGACACCTCATTGTCATTTTAATTTGCATCTCTCTGATGATCAGTGACTTTGAGCATTTTTTCATATGTCTTTTGGCCATCCACTTTGGAAAATTATCTTTTTGCCCATTTTTTTAATTGTATTGTTTGTCTTCCTTTGTTAAGTTTTATGAGTTCCTTATATAGTTTGGATATTAAGCCTTTATCAGAGGTATCATTACCAAATATGTACTCCCATAGATTGGGCTCCCTTTTTGTTTTGTTGATGGTTTCTTTTGCTGTGCAGAAGCTTTTTATTTTGATGTAGTCTCATTTGTTTGTTTTCTCCTTGGTTTTCTTTGCCCTAGGAGCTGTATCCATAAACATATTGCTATGAAAGATGTCTGAGATTTTGCTGCCTAGGGTATCTTCTAGGTTTTTATGGTTTTCCAACTTACATTTAGGTCTTTTATCCATTTTTAGTTTATTCTTGTGTGTGGTGTAAATTGGTGGTCTAGTTTCATTTTTTTGCATGTATCTGTCCAATTTTCCCCAATTTCTATATTTAAGTAATATATTTTCTTACAGAATTTAAAAACATTTTTATATTCCACTTAATAATCTTTTAAAACTAAATAAAGCATTTTTCCTTTCTATATATTTCATGTAAATACTGATATGTTTGGGTTTTTAATCTTCCATCTTACTATTTATTTTATATTATCTGACCTGTTTCATGTCTCTCTTTCTGAATTCTTTTAGTTATTTTTATTTTATCTCCCACCCTCCCACCCCTGCCATTAGTTTTTTAACTATACATTTCTCTACCCTTCTTTAAATGGTTATTTTGGGGAATATTGACTTGTTAAAACCCAATAGAATTAGCACTTTTACAACTTCCCAGATAAAGTAATGAACATATATAAATTCTCATCCTTTGTGCCATGTTTTGGGGGCATTTTAATTATTTATATATTTAAATACCAAATGTATCATTGTTGTTTCTGTGCATTTTCAAACTTTCATTTTTCTTTTGCCTAACAAAATTTTTCCTAGTGTAGGTTACAGATGGTCAGTTCTTTTAAATTGTTTTGGTCCTAAAATGTTTTAATATTTGAAGAACATTTTTGCAGAATTCCTAAATCCAGTTTGGTGGGGTTTCCTTTCATCACTTTGACAGCAGCAATCTTGGACAGTGACTTTGAACTTTTATTGTTTCTGCTGAAAAGATATGTCAATTTAAATGGTGGTTCTTTGAAAGCAACACATCTCTGTTGCTATTAACAATTCTTTCTTCTACATCAGTTTTATTATTATGTGACTTGGTAATGCAATTTTGTATTTATCTTGCTTGCATTTTCCCAAGAGTCTTGAATCTGTGGATTAATATTCTTCATCACTTTTGAAAAATTTGGCCATCATCTCTTTAAGTATTGCTTTGGTCCCATTCCCTCTCATATTTTTCTGGGTCTCTAATTACTAGTATATGAGATGTATAACATAATTAAATTATATGTATCTTAAATTCTGTATCTGAGAATTCCAAAACTTGGATTTTTGGGGGTCTCTTTTTATTATTGTCTTTCTATCATAGTTTCTAGCCAGTGTTGACTTTTATAGTTATTTTTTAATGAATGCTAAACTTTGTATATGAAATATTGCAGAGATGATTAAAGCTCTGTTTTCTTTGCTATAGCTTCATTTTATTTATTTTTTAATTATTTTTGTTAATCATCACCCAAGGATATTTTTCCCAATGAGTTTTAGAAAGAGTGGAAAGGAGTAGAGAGAGAGAGAAACATCCATGTGAGAGAAAAATGAGCCTTCTACATGAGCCTGACTGGGGCCATGGATCAAACCTGCAACCCAGGTGCATGCCCTTGATTAGAAATGTAACCCATGACCTTTTGGTGCACAAGCCAACACTCTTAACCACAGAGAACACCGGCCAGCGTGCCATAGTTTTATTGTGATATAATTCACATATTATACTATTCACCCATTTAAAATGTGTAATGATTTTTATTATATTCACAAAGTTTATGTAGCCATTAGCAAATCAAAAGTGTACGAACTGTCAGGCTTAGTCCTCTGTACTTTCAACTCTTGTTGGATCTTAGTCCTACAAATTCTAATGACTCAGTAGCTCTTTGATGTCTTCAAAAGTTTTTAACAATGTGCAAATTTTCTTCATGTTCTCAGAAATCACCTAGATCATTGCTAGAATCAAAACCTCTTATCCAATTTTATACTGACTATCACCTTTTCATCTTTTACAACTCTATTCCCAAATCCTCTTTGACAACAACACTCTAGTCACATAGCCTGGAATTAATGTGCTTTGACCCCAAAGTGCAAGAAAGCACAATTTTCCACCTTCACCCCACATAGCCTTAGATGTGTTCTATAGAAATAGAGAAGAGATCCTGATTTATCTGCCAACTAGAGTTTCTATCTCTTTTTTCCAGAAGATATATTCCTTCTGAAGAATATAGCATTTCCCATTTTAACATTTCCCCACATTTTCTTGATCCTCTTATGTTAGGGTTAAATACTATAGAATAAGCTTTGGATATCAGTGATGGTAAGGGAATCCTGCTTACCTCTTAATCTATGATAATACCACATCATCTATCACAGATAATGGTATAAGTTATCCAATGATATTAGTTACATATTAATAGTCTATTTTTTATGTTTCACAGGCAATAAAGTAATATTTCTTCTTGAGCTTATTATTGCCTGTTACCCTATTTAATTAGTCTCAAGGCTCATTAGTCTGTGTTACATTTGCTTATCTCTTTTGACATTAACAACCATGATTGCCACTGTATGTGGCACTGTCAGCATCTGTTTAACTCAGCAGGTAATCATTGAAGGCAACCATTAAGAGTTCTTTCAATAGCCTCACCTATAATATTATATTGGACCATGTAATATTGATAACATTCAATAATTTTTATCTATAAAATAAGTAATTTTGTAAGGTTAAACCTAGTATAAACATACTAGGTTAAACCTACTATGAGTAAGGAAATATAATTTGAACATTACCAAGACAAGATTAACAAAGCTTCCAATCATGAAACTTCAATTCAGAAGATGACTCTTTCATGCTTAACTATGTAACAAATTTTGGGGACATAAATCACTAAATCTGCTGAAATCTTGACTAGAGCTTTATTTCCCTATTTTATTGTTTTTGAATTCAGGGTTCTGTTCACATTTTAGTGCCAAATTCTTCCCCTTCAGCTTCCTCTACCCATTTTGAATGAGCTTTGCAGTATCTCATTAAAAAAATAGTTAAAACTAGAAACTGAGATAAAGTGATTACTAAACAGTCAAAAATAAATGGCACAAAAAATCCTCATTTAAAACGCTGCATTTTTAAAGAATATCTTAGGGAAGAAGCAATTGCTATAAGAATTTCTGTTTTCCATCAATGGCTAAAGAAAATTCAAAACAGCAAATGAAGAGGGGATAAGAGGTTACAATGAACAGAGAAATGACATCAGTCTGATAATCAGAAATAGGACAAAAATAGTTTCTGTCATGAGCAGTCCTAAGGATAAAAAATACACAATAGTTCATGCCATTTAATAAAACTGCACATTTTCTTATGGTTCATCTACAATATATAGGTCTAGTTTTTATATTATATCCAAGAGCTATCATTGATAATCATAATTATAATTTTTTGTTAAACTTAAATTGCAATGAAAAAAATTAAAATGTATGCAGAAGGCTATACAGAAAGAAGTGAGTTCATATAGTAGTCCTCCCTTATCCTTAGGAAATACATTCTAAGAATCCCAGTGGATGCTTGAAACAACAAATACTACTTAACCCTACATATACTGCTTTTTCCCTATGCATATACATCTATAATACAATTTAATTTATAATTAGGCAAAGCAAGAGATTTACAACAGTAAATAATCATAAAATGGAACAGTTATAACAATGTACTGTAATAAAAGTTATGTGAATGTGATCTCTCTCAAAATATATAAACATACTTATCACATACTTGGCTGTAACTTTTGTCATTTGAGGCATGACATCAAAACTAGTACAACATTTTTTTTTCTTCTTCACAATTTCATGAATAGAAGGGTTATTCCTATCATAGACCTTAGCAACTGCAGTATATGATTTTTTTTTCCTTATTGAGAATGTTCCATGTTAAGGTTGCTGAAGGAGGTATGGCTGAGGCCAAAAGTGGTAAAGAATTATACATGTATTATTAGATCATCTGTAAACCACATGGGCTGAGCCCCAAAATGGCAGGAAGTCAGAGATTCCTTTTAGTGATTGGGCAATATTTCTGCAAGTGACTCTATTATATTTGCTTTGTTAAAAAAATTTTAGATACTTAAATCTAGGTGGTTATATCTTTTTTTATTCTTGAGAGTAATAGCATAATATTAAGTATTATCTGCCTTCAATTTGAATATGCAATAGTATATTCTTTTGCAATAATAGCATAATATTAAGTATTATCTGCCTTCAATTTGAATATGCAATAGTATATTCTTTTAATATGCAATAGTATATTCTTTTGCTAAGAGAATAAAGCAAATAATCTCATAACATATTTGAATGTCAAAAACAAAACAAAAAACAATCGTGTATCAAAAGAGCATTGGAGATTAAAGGTGCCAAAATGACAATACAGTATATAGTAAAGAAGTATAGTCATAAAGAACATGTTTGGGAGGAGAGACAAAATGGTGAGCTTTTTTGGCTGGAAATTCTCTGGGTAGGTCCAGATTCTGGGCAAATCCAGAGGGGAAAGTTCCTGGTTTTAGCAAATGAAATGTGTAAGCAAAAGAGAATGTCGGTTGTGACATTATCTAAAGATCAATTTCCCAAGGAAGGGAGTATTGATTCCATTATTTAATCAGACTTAACAATTCCTTTGTACTTAAAGAAAGCACCTTTTAGTTTATCTTTGGCATATTCTAGTTGCCAGCATCACTACTCTTGCACTTGGGGCCATTATAAAATAAAATAAGGGTTACTTGAACACAAACACTAAGAAACCTTGAATGTGGATATGATAACTGAGATGGCTCCTAGGTGACCAGTGGGCAGGTAGGGAGCACGAGGCAACGGGATGATTCACGTCCCCTGGCAGGGAGAAGTGGGATGGAGCAAAACAATGTGAAACAACTTAAGATTTCATCATGCTACTCAAAACAACACCAATTTAAAACGTATAAATTTTTTATTTCTGGAATTTTTCATGTAATATTTTCAGATTGCTGTTGACCTCTGGTAACTGAGATTGCAGATAAAGGGGGAACTATGTAATAAAATTTAGAAGCACTGTAGTCAAAATAGCCATAGTAAAAAGTATTAATACTTACAATTTTATAATTTGTTTTTCCTTACAAATACAGGCTCTGGAACTGAATTTGCTTCCCAGTTTTGTCACTTTCTACCTTAGGGGAATTTATTTTTGACATTTCAGAGCTCTCATTTTTCCATTTTTATCTGATAATTGAATTCTCCGAGTTGATGTAAATAATCTTTATAAATGCTTCTTACATTGCTTAGAAAATAAATCTCAAATACTAATAACTATGATTACAAATTTATTTTTAGAGGATATTAAAGAGTCTTTGGAAATTCCATTTAATGATTGGCCAATATTTCTTCAAGTGACTATATTATATTTGCTTTGTTTAAAAAATTTTAGATACTTAAATCTAGGTAAATATTTAGGTGGTTATATCTTTTTTTATTCTTGAGAGTAATAGCATCATATTAAGTATTATCTGTCTTTAATTTGAATATACAATAGTATATTCTTTTATAAAGAGGGATAAAGCAAATAATCTCATAACATATTTGAATGTCAAAAACAAAACAAAAAAACAATCGGGTATCAAAAGAGCATTGGAGATTAAAGGTGCCAAAATGACAATACAGTATATAGTAAAGAAGTATAGTCATAAAGAACACGTTTGGGAGGAGAGACAAAATGATGGCAGAACAGACAGACGTGTCCTGAGCCTTGTCCCAGAGCAGATAGAAAGAACAGCTGAAATGAATAACATCCAACCTGAATTGGCGAAGGAGATTTAGTAGGCAAGACAGTTGCAGTTGGGAAGGGCATAGGATCCCTGGAAAAAGCTCAGGAAACTGCAACCATATGAGCAGCAGACATGTGAGCAACCCACTCCTGTCCAAAGAGTAGCAGCCCTGTGAGCAGCCTGCCTAAAAGCTAAGCCTCATGTCACCTGCCCCTGTCCAAGGAACAGCAGCTGTGCAAGCAACCTGCCCCTGTCCTAGGAGCAGCAGCCACACAAGCAGCCTGACCCAATCTGAGGAAAAGCAGCAGTGTGAGCAGCCTGCCCCCTTATGAGGAACAGCAGCACCACACACAGCCTGCACTCATTCAAGGAGCAGTAGTTGCCTGAGCAGCCCACTCGCGTCCAAGAAGCAGCAGCCCTGCGCAGCCTGCATTGGTCTGACAAGCAGCAGCTAGGTGAACGGCCTGCCCCCAGCTGAGGAGCAGCAGCTGCACGTGCTGTTCACTCCTGCCTGAGGAGCAGCAGTCACGCAAGCAACCCATCTCTTGTCCAAGGAGCAGCAGCTGTGTGAGCAGCCCACTCCCGTACAAGAAACAGCAGTGCCACAAGCAGCCCACCCCCATTTAAGGAGAAGAAGCCGCCCAAGCAGCCCACCCTAGACCAAGGAGCAGCAGCCAAATGAGCAGACAGCCCACATCTAAGGAGCAGCAGTCCTTCACACTGGTCTGAGAAGCAGCAGCCACATGCAGCCTGCACCTAACGGACAAGCAGCAGTTGGATGAGTGGCCTGCCCACATCCGAGGAACAGAAGCCACATGAGCAAACTGTTCACATCCAAAGAGTGTCCACACTGGTCTGAGGAGTAGCAGCCACACGCAACCTGCACCTGTCCGATGAGCAGCCGCTGGGTGAGTGGCCTGCCCCCATCTGAGGAACAGCAGCTGAACGTAAAGCTCACTCCCACCTGAGGAGCAACAGCCAAGCAAGCAGTCGGTCCCCCATCCGAGGAGCAGCAGCTGTGCGAGGAGCCTGCGCCTGTATGAGGAGCACCATCCTGGCAAGCAACCTGCTCCTGTTCAAGAAGTGGCAGCCTCACAAGCACCCTGCCCCATCTGAAGAACACCATCAGCATGCAGCCAGCACTGAAACATGGAGCAGCAGCCACGTGAACAGTCTGCCCCTGTCTGAGGAGCAGCAGCCACATGAGCAGCCCACCCCCTGTCCAAGGAACAGCAGCTGTGTGAACAGCTTCCCCTATCAGCCAGAGGAGATATGATTGCTGCAAACAGCACCCACCAGCGGAGCCACTGCCAACTGAGGAGCAGCCACTTCAATGATCACCTGAGGAGCAACCGCAGCGTGAGGAGCTACTGCCACCCAAAGAGCACCCCCTGCATGACTCAACATCTAGATCAATTGGTGAGACCAAAAATGGGTAGACAAAGAAACCTCCAAAGGAAAGAAAAGGCGGAATTGCCAGAAAAGCAGCTAAGTGAAACAAAGGCAAGCATTATGTCAGAAAAAGAATTCAGAATAAGGGTCATGCAGTTCATAAACCAGATAGAGGAAAAAATCAACAACTTATGTAAGAATCAAGAAGAAATGAAGATTGATATAGCTGCAATAAAAAATGCCCTTGCAAGTTTCAAAAGTAGACTAGGAGAAGCAGAGGATCAAACTAGTGAATTAGAAGACAAGGAAGCAAAACACACCCAAACTGAACTGCAATTGGAGAAAAAAATTAAAAGACAGGAGGAGACCCTAAGGCAGCTATGGGACAATATGAATAAAGCAAGATATGAATAATAGAGGTGCCAGAACAACAGGAAGAGGAATAAGAGTTAGAAAATCTATTTGAAGAAATAGAGGGAATGAACCAAGATGGCAGCATAGGTGAATACCTAAACTGCTGCCTCATACAACAATTTAAAAACTACAACTAAAAGCAGAATGGACATATCCAGAACCACAGGAAAGTTGGCTGAATAGAAATTCTACAACTAGAAGGAAAGAGAGGGGTTCATGGAGACTCAGAGGAGTTGCAAAAAGCTGAGGTATGGAGACACATGTGAGGAGAAAGCAGGTGGTGGAGTACCTGGCTGGCTTCCTCTGGTGGGAGGGAGATGCAGACTTCCAACTGCACTGAACCCCTTATCCTATGGCACTGAACCCCAGGTCTGGGTGAGACTTATACGGGAAGTCTAGAAAGTGAAAGAGAGGAGTGCACGGAAATTTAGGGGAGCCATGAAAGGGCAGAGGTCTGGGGGTACACACACCACTGTGCCTAGAAGAAAGACTGATGAGTGTGCTGCTGGCTTTCACGAGTGGGCAGAAGACAGAGACTCCCAACTGCACCACTTCTAACTCCACCAAACCCCAGTTTCTGGCAAGATCCTGGGGACCCAGACTCATACGGATCCTGGAGCGAAGGGGAGCCAGAAAGGCAACGGGTAAGAAATGCATGCGTGTGTGCACAAAAGAAGGCTCCAGCAATTACCGAGAGACACTTGAGACCCAGGGGCTGCATAGGGCAGGGCTTACTGGAAGCCAAGGCACTCTGAGACTCCAACCATCTAAGCTCAACAGAGAGGCTTTTGCAGTTTTGCAAGTCTTGTATCATAAGGTTAGTTCTAACACAGAAGTTCTCCCGGCATAGTGAAAATGTAGAGACATAGGAACAGATCACAAACAAAAGAAATGGAGGAAAACAAAAGACTGGATGTAGAGTTCAAAACCATGGTTATAAGGTTTTTCAAGAATTTTTCTAGAAAAGATGGATAAATTTAGTGAGACACAAGAGAAAATGCAAAAAGACCAACTATAAATTAAACATACACTGACTAAAATAAAAAATATTATATAGAGAACTAACACCAGACTAGAGGATCACAAGAATCAAGTAAAAAATTTGAAATGTAAAGAAGCAGAAAACATTCAACTGGAAAAGCAAGAAGAAAAAAAGAATCCAAAAATGTCAATATAGTGTAAGGAGCTTCTGGGACAACTTCAAGTGTACTAACATCAGAATTATGGGGGTGCCAGAAGAAGAGAGAGAGCAAGATACTGAAAACCTATTTGAAGAAATAATGACTGAAAACTTCCCACATCTGGGAAAAGAAATAGACTTACAAGTCCAGGAAGCACACAGAACCCCAAATAAAAGGAATCCAAAGAGGACCACCTATACAATTGTCAGCTGATTTCTCAACAGAAACTATGCAGTCCAGACGGGAGTGGAAAGAAATATTTAAAGTGATGAATAGCAAGAACCTACAACCAAGAATACTCTACCCAGAAAAGCTATCATTCAGAATTGAAGGGAAGATAAAGAGCTTCCCAGATAAGAAAAAGCTAAAGGAGTTCATCAACTCCAAACCAGTATTATAGAAATGCTGATAGGTACTTTTTAAGAAGAGGAGGAAGAAAAAGGTAAAGATAAAAATTATGAACAACAAATACATATCTATCAACAAGTGAATCTAAAAATTAAGTGAATTAAAAATCTGATGAACAGAATAAACTGGTGAATATAATAGAATCAGAAGCATAGAAAGGGAATGGACTCATGATTCTCAGGGGAAAAGGTGTGAGGGTGTGCAGGGAGAGACTGGACAAAAATCATACACCTATAGATGAAGACATGCGGGGGGAGGTAAGATTAGAGGGATGGGTGGGAGCCGGGTGGAGGGGAGTTAAGGGGGGAAAAGAGAAACAAATGTAATAATCTAAACAATAAAGATTTATTAAATAATAAAAAAGAAAAGAAAAACTATTTGAAGAAATAATGTCAGAAAACTTCACTGATGTGGGGAAGAAAAAAGTCACACAAGCATAGAGAGTCCCAAACAAGATGAACCTGAAAAAACACCACACCAAGACACATCATAATCATGATCACAAATGTTCAGGACAAAGAGAGAATCTTAAAGGCTGCAGAGAGAGACAGAAAGTTATATACAAGGGTGCCCCCATTAGATTATCAAATGATTTCTCAACAGAAACACACCAGGCCAGAAAAGAATGGGAAGAAATTTACAAAGAGATGTAAACCAAGAGACGGAATCCAAAAATACTCTATCCAGAAAGGCAGTAATTAAAAATTGAAGGGGAAATAAGGAGCTTCACTGACAATAAAAGGCTAAGGAAATGTATCACTACCAAGCCAGCAATGCAAGAAATGCTAAAGGGACTAGTGTAAAAAGGAGAAATAAAAAGGTAGGAAAGAACACAGGCACAAAAAATAAATATAGTTACAAACAATTACCTTTCAATAATAACTTTAAATGTAAATGTACTAAATGCTCCAA
The DNA here is from genome assembly GCA_011751065.1 of Lasiurus cinereus. Classification (NCBI taxonomy): domain Eukaryota; kingdom Metazoa; phylum Chordata; class Mammalia; order Chiroptera; family Vespertilionidae; genus Lasiurus; species Lasiurus cinereus. The sequence goes on along the minus strand of JAAGEH010000286.1, from coordinate 8,832,401 downwards.
TCAAAAGACATTGAGTGAGTGAATGTATAAAAAAAAAATATGACCCATATATATGCTGTCTACAAGAGACATACCTTAGAACAAGGGACTCACACAGAGTGAAAGTAAAGGGATGGAAAAATATATTTTAGGTAAATGGAAATGGAAAAAAGCTGGAATAGCAATACTTATATCTGACAAAATAGACCTCAAAGTGAAGCCATAAAAAGAGATATGGAAGGCCATTTTATAATACTAAAGGGATTGATTCAAAAAGGAGATATAACCCTGATAAATATATACGCATCCAATGTAGGAGCACCCACATACATAAAAGCACTCCTAGAAGATATCAAGGGTGAGATTGACAACAATACAATCATAGTAGAGGACTTTAATACACCACTGACATCATTGGATAAATTGTCTTGATAAAAAGTCAGAAAAGAAACATCAATCCTAAATGAATCACTAGACCAGATGGATTTAATTGACATCTTCAGAACATTTCACCCCAAAGCCACAGATTATACGTTCTTCTCAAGTATACATGGGACATTTTAAAAAATAGACCACATACTGGATCACAAGCAAAGTATCCCCAAATTCAAGAAGATTGAAATCATATCAAGCATTTTCTCAGACCAAAAAAGCATAATATTAGAAATAAACTACAATAAAAATAGCCCCGAAAATTCAAACATTTGGAAGCTGAATAGCATGCTATCAAACAGTGATTGGGTTACCAAAGAGATCAAAGAAGAAATTAAAAATATGCTGGAAACTAATGACAATAAAAACACAACAATCCAAAATCTATGGGACACAATGACAGTAGTCTTGAGAGCGAAGTTTATAGCACCTCAAAAAACAAGAAAAAATGGTAATAAATTATCCAACTCTACAACTCATAAATTAGAAAAAGAGCAACAAGAATAGCTCAGAGTGAGTAGAAGGAAGGAGATAATAAAAATCAGAGCAGAAATAAATGAGATAGAGACCAAAAATCAAAACAAAACAAAAAAACAAAACATCAATGAAACCAAGAGCTGGTTCTTTGAAAAGATAAACAAGATTAATGAATCTCTAGCCAGGTTCACCAAGAAGAAAAGAGAGAGGATCTGAATAAATAAAATCAGATTAAAGAAGCAAAATAACAACAGACCCCACAGAAATACAGAGGATTATTTAAAAATACTCTAAACAACTCTATTCCAACAAACTAGACAACCTGGAGAAATGGACATATTCCTAAAAAATTAAAACCTTCCAAAACTCAATCAGGAAGATTCTAAAAATCTTAATAGGCTAATATTATAGAATAAATTGAAGCAGTAATCAAAAAGCTTCCATCAAACAAAAGCCTGGGACCAGACAGCTTCACAGGGGAGTTTTACCAAACATTCAAGGAAGAACTAAAACTTATCCTCCTCAGACTATTCAAAAATATTCAAGAAGAAGGAACATTTCAAAGCTATTTCTATGAAGCCAGCATCACTCTAATACCAAAACCAGATAAAGATAACACAATGAAAGAGAATTACAGACCAATATCCCTCATGAACATAGATGCCAAAATCCTTAACAAAATTCTAGCAAATGGGATCTAGCAATACATCAGAAACATCATACACCATGACCAAGTAGGATTTATCTCAGGGATACAAAGATGATATAATATCTGCAAATCAATAAACATGATACATCACATAAACAAATTGAGACATAAAAATCACATAATCATACCAATTGATGCAGAAAAAGCATTTGAAAAAATCCAACACCCTTTCTTGAAAAACTCTCAGCAAAGTGGAAATAGAAGGATCATACCTCAACATCATAAAAGCTATATATTAAAAACCCACAGCCAACATCATACTCAATGGGCAAAAACTAAAACCATTTCCCCTAAGAACAGGAACAAGACAGGAATGCCCACTCTCACCACTCTTGTTCAACAGTACCAGAAGTACTAGCCATTGCAATCAGACAAAAAGAAACAAAAGGCACCCAAATTGGAAAAGAAGAAGTAAAACTGTCCTTATTCACAGGTGACATGATACTATACATAGGAAACCCCTAAAGACTCCATCAAAAATTATTAGATTTTATAAATAAATTCAGCATGTAGCAGGAAACAAAATTAATGTGAAGAAATATTAGGCCTTTCTATACACCAATAATGAACCTACAGAAAGAGTGACTAAAAAAAGCAATCCCATTTACCATTGCACCAAAAAAATTAAGATATCTAGGGAATAAACTTAACTAAGGAGGTAAAAGACCTATATGCAGAAAAGTATAAGACACTGAAAAAAAAAAGAGATAGAGGAAGACATAAACAGATGGAAGAATATACTGTGTTCATGGATTGGTAGAATCAACATCATTAAAATGTCCATACCACCCAAAACAATCTATAGATTCAATGCACTCCCCATTAAAATACCAACAGCATATTTCACAGACCTAGAATGAACTTGCCAAAAGGTCATCTGGAATGGAAAAAGACCCTGAACAGCTGTAGCAATCCTGAGAAAAAAACAACAAAGAAGGTGGGATCTCAATACCAGATATCAAGCTATATTACAAAGCCACTGTTCTCAAAACAGCCTGGTACTGGCACAAGAACAGACATATAGATCGATGGAATAGAATAGAGAACCCAGAAATCGACCCAAGCTATGCTCAATTAATATTGACAATGGTGGCATGAACATACAATGGAGTCAAGACAGTCTCTTCAATAAATGGTGTTAAGAAAATTGGACAGAAAAATGCAAAAAAAAAAAAAAAGAAACTAGACCACCAACTTACACCATACACAAAAATAAATTCAAAATGGATAAAGGACTTAAACATAAGAAGGGAAACCATAAAAATTCTAGAGGAATCCATAGGCAGCAAAATCTCAGACAAATGCTGAAGTAGTTTCTTCACTGATACTGCTCCTAGATCAATAGAAGCTAAAGAGAAAATAAACAAATGGGACTACATCAAAATAAAAAGATTTTTCACAACAAAAGAAATCATCAACAAAACAACAAGAAAGCCCACTGCATGGGAGAAAATATTTGCCATTGTTATCACTGGTAAGGGCTTAAGCTCCAACATCTACAGGGAACTCATCCAACTTTACAAGAGGAAGATAAATGATCCAACCAAAAAATGGACAATGGACCTAAATAGAACCTTTTTGAAAGAAGACAGAGGAAGGCCAAGAGGCATAAGAAAACATGCTCAAAGTTACCAATCATCTGAGAGATGCAAATCAAAATGACAATGAGGTACCATCTCATACTTGTCAAAATGGCTATCATCAACAAATCAACAAAGACTTCTGCTGGAGGGGATGCAGAGGAAAAGGAACCCTTGTGCACTGCTGGTGGGAATGCAGACTGGTGCAGCCACTGTGGAGAATAGTATGGAGTTTCCTCAAAAAACTAAAAATGGAACTCCCATTTGACCCATTGATCCCACTTCTAGGAATATATCCCAAGAAACTAGAAATACCAATTAGAAAGGATATATGCACCCCTATGTTCATAGCAGCATCATTTACAATAGCTAAGATTTGGAAACAGCCTAAGTGTCCATCAGCAGATGAGTGGATTAAAAACTGTGGTACATCTACACAATGGAATACTATGCTGTGGCAAAAAAGTAGGAGTTCTTACCATTTCAACAGTATAGATAGAGCTGGAGAGCATTATGCTAAGTGAAAAAAGCCAGGCAGAGAAAAATAAATATCACATGATCTCACTCATTTATGGAATATAATGAACAACGTAAACTGATGAACAAAAAATAGATTCAGAGACAGAGAAACATTGATTAAACCATTAAACCTCATAAGGAAGGTAGGGGAGGTTGGGGATAAGGGGGAGAGATCAACCAAAGGATTTGTATGTATGCATATAAGCCTAACTAATGGACACAAACAGGGAGGTGAGGGCATGAGGGGAATGGGGTCCAGAGAGGATCATGGGGGAATAAGGACATATATGTAACACCATAATCAATAAAGAAATTTAAAAAAGGAAAGAAAGAAATTTCAGGCATTCACAAAAATTAAAAATAAAACAAAGAACATTTTTTGGGGCAACCCATTTCGGCCCTCTCCCTGCAGCAGGGAGCTTTTCTGTAATAAAACTTTGCTTTCACTTAAAAAACAAACAAAAAAACATGTTTCTGGTTTGTGTTTTTCAGGTACTTCTGGCTCTTCTTATTTGTGGCTGGCTGCAGTAATTTTACCCTGTACTTTACTTATCATTCTTTATATTGTTCAGAGAAAGAAAAAGTAAGTTGTATTACTTCTTATCTGTCATAAAGAGATAGTAAAATGTGGACATTATCAAATCTGGAAAAAGAATTCTAAGGACTCTAGTAAAATATGTCATGGAAAGAACCACCCTGGAAAACTCTTCTCCACATGCTCGGTAATTCTTGCAGTCAAAGGTTTATCTTTGATATCCTAATTGAAATTGATTTAAAGGTAAGCTGTTAGTAATTATTACTGCTTATGGTGAATTGAGTTTTGTATTCTTTCTTGAAGACAGATTTTTAACAGGAGAAAACATGAACTTTAGACAATTGGGGGGAGGGGATCCACTAAGTTGTGAAGCTTGAGAAAAATCTACTGAAAAAAGCCACAGAAAGATGAAAGTGATGTTACTTTACAGGATTAATATAATAATTTGTCAACTCATTTATTCAACAAATACTTCTAGAGTGCGCTGTGCACTGTTCTCAGTGTCAGAGATAGAGGCACAACTAAAACAGGTTCTTTGCCTTCAGAAGCTTACATTTCAGTGAGGACAGGTAGTTGATAAAAAGATATAAAACAGAGATTCCAAGATGCCAGAGGATTAAGTGGAAGCTATACTGACATTCTCCCAGAATCAATTTGGAATTACATCAATATCATCTCGAATAACCAACTGAAGATTGCTGGAGAAAACTATTAAAACCAGGGACATAAAGAGAATGCTACATCAATATTGGAAGGAAGTGTAGAGGTGGTAGAGGTGTGAGAGGGATATCTCACAGGCAGCAGCTGAAGTTCCAGAGGGATATCTCAGCTACTCACCTTGGACTCCAGCAGAGAGAGGGCAGAGTGGACTAAAGTTGTGTGAGGAGGATCTGGGGTTAGTGGCTCTGGAAATAGAGCTCAGAGGGACAGCCACCTGGGTCCCTATACTGAATCATTCCTCCAAACTACAGAGGACATCTTTCTCAGGCTAATCTTTATCATCATGCAGCTTTTGCCTGGAGGGTGTAGAAGGAGCAATTACCACACCCACTGGAAAATCTCTCATCTTACCATATGGAATTTACACCCTGCTGTGTAACAATAATCCTGCAGGCAACAGCAGATCACTGCATACTTTGAATCTTTGCCTGATATGTTTCTAGACCCAGGCTAGGAAAAACAAACTTTGGTGTGCATCTTGGTCCTTTTCAAATGCACACAACCCCAGCAGAGTGAGTCACAAGCTATAGATCATGGATAGCTCCAAACAGGAAGCTATAGACAAGTGGAAGACTATACCATGTTCATGGATTGGTAGACTTAACATCATTAAAATGTCCATACTGTCCAAAGCAATCTGTAGATTCAAAGCAATATCTATTAAAATACCAATAGCATAATTCAAAGATCTAGAACAAACACTCCAAAAATTTATATGGAACCAAGAAAGATCCTTATTAGCTGCAGCAATTTTGAGAAAGAAGATCAAAGTTGGAGGGATAACAATATGTATATCAAGTTATACTATAAAGCCACTGTAATCAAAACAGCCTGGTACTGGCACAGAACATTCATTTAGCTCAATGGAATAGAACAGAGAATCCAGAAATTGACCCAAGCCATTATGCAAAGTTAATATTTGACAACGAGGCAAGAGCACACAGTGGAGTGAAGACAGTCTCTTCAATAAATAGTGTTGGGAAAATTGGACAGGTACATGCAAAAAAGGAAACTAGACCACCAACTTACACCAAAAACAAGGATAAACTCAAAATAAATAAAGGACTTAAATGTAAATCTTGAAATCATATAAATCCTAGAAGAAAAAGTAGGCAGCAAAATATAAGACATGTCTTATAGGAAAAATGCATAGGGCAGGAGAAACAAGAAAAAAATGATGCTACATCAAATTAAAAAGCTTCTGCACAGCAAAAGAAAATAGCATCAAAATGAAAAGGGAATTCATTGTATAGGAGAGTGTATTTATCAATGATACATCTGATAAAGGGTTAATTTACAAAATATATAAAGGACTCATGCAACTCAACAAAAGACTAACAACCCAATTAAGAAATGAGCAGGGCACCTGAATAGACACTTCTCTAAAGAGGACATACAAATTGCCAAGAGACATGAAAAAAAAATGCTCAACATCACTAATCATCAAAGAGATGCAAATTAAAAAAGCAGTAGGTGCCAAGACTGGTTTGGCTCAGTGGATAGAGCGTCAGCCTGTGGACTGAAGGGTCCCAGGTTCGATTCCAGTCGGGGGCATGTACCTTGGTTGCGGGCACATCTCCAGTGTGGGGCGTGCAGGAGGCGGTTGATCGATGTCTCTCTCTCATCAATGTTTCTGACTTTCCCTCTCCCTTCCTCTCTGTAAAAAATCAATAAAATATATATTTTAAAAAAAAAGCAGTAGGTATCACCTCACTCATGCCAAAATGGCTGTCATTAATAAATCAACAAACAACAAGTGCTGGCTAATATGTGGGAAAAAAAGGAATGCTAATACACTGCTGGTGGGAATGCAGACTGGTGCAGCCATTATGTAAAAATAGTATGGAGTTTCCTCAAAAAATTAAATATGGAACTTCCATTTGACCCAGTGATCTCACTTCTAGGAATATATCCTAAGAAGCCTGAAATGCCAATGAAAAGAATATATGCACTCGTGTGCTAATATCAGCATTATTTATAACAGCCCAAGTGCTTATCAGTAGATGAGTGGATAAGAAAAAGGTGGTGCATTTACACAACAGAATACTTTTTAGCTATAAAAAAAGAATGATCTCTTACCTTTGGAGACAATATGGAGGGGCCTGGATAGTATTATGCTAAGTGAAATAAGCCAGTCAGAGAACGATAAATGTCACATAATCCATCTTACATATGGAACCTAATGAATAAAATAAACTGACAAACAAAATAGATCCAGAGACATGGAAGCATGCAACAGACTAAGGATGCTCAGGAAGAGGATGAGTTGGGTAAAAGATTAACTGAAGAATTTATGTTCATATATGCATAACCCATGGACACAGACAATTGTGTGGTGAAGGCCTGGGGGTGGGATGGGGATGGTATGGATGAGATTAATGGGGCACATCTGTAACATTTTCAACCATAAAGATACATTTAAAAAAGAAATATGATCTTTTTCTGTCATATAAAGACACAGGAAGAAGGTAACCATTATAAACAGGAAGAGGATTCTCACAAATTTGAACATGTGGGTACTTTGATCCTGTACTTTCAATCTCCTGCACTGTGAGAAATAATTGTGTGTGTTTTTGTATTACAAAATACAGCTGGAGGAGAGATTCCAAAATGATAGTCGAGTAAATGAAGCCACACTGACACACTCCCAGGACCAAATTAGAATTACAACTAATATAAACCATCTGAACAATCAAATGAAGACTAGATGGAGAGAACCCTGACAACCAAGGGTAGTAAGTGGAGACCCCATAGAGACTAGTAGGAAAAGCAGAGGCATGAAAGGGCTGGTCATGCTCCCACAGACCGCAACTGAAATTCCAGAGGGATATCTCAACCATAGGGGGTTCACACTGAGAATGCTGGTATCGAAAACCCAAGATGGGCTCCCCAGTCCAGAGCACCAGAACTGAGAAAGTTGCCCATATAACAGCTGGCTGTGAAAAGTAGTAAAATTGCTCTCTGCCAGGAAGAAATGGCTGGAAATGCAGGTGTCCCCTTACGAGCTAATGCACAAATTTTTATGTGCAGCTACTCATCTTGGACTCTGGCAGAGAGAGGGCAGAGTGGTCTGGAGTTGAGTGAGCGGAAGCCAGAGTTGGGGGCTCTGGGTTTACACTGCCAAAGGCAGACATCGCAGTTTCTTGTGCTGAGTCGTTCCCTCACAGTATGGAGGACACCTTTCTCCAGCAGACCTCTGCTATCTAGGTAGTTTCTGCCTGGGGAAAAGGCAGATGCCCCATCCTATTGGAAAACCCCTTACCCCACCATGTGGAGTTTCTGAGAATAATGATCAACTGCAGACAGAATAATTTCCCCACCCTATTGGAAAATCTCTCGTAGTCGATTGCCTGGTACTAATCAAGACTGAATACAATAAGATTGCTAGCAGAGGGGATTCTCTAGGGGCTTTGAGCCCTTGCCTGATCTAATCCAAGGCCTGGGGCTAGGAAAAGAAAACACTGGTACACATTCTGGTCCTTTCCAAAGACAGCAACCCCAGCAGAGGGAGCTATAAGCTGTGGATTACTGATAGCTCCAAACATGGTACTCAGAGCCAGTCAGCAATAACATCTGGCACTGTCCTGTATAGAATATTGGAAGACATAGCAGATCTACCTAATGCATAGACACAAACCCAAACAGGCAGCCAAAATGGGGAAACAAAAAAACAAGTCACAAACAAAAGAACAAGAGAATTCTCCCCAAGAAGAGCTAAATAAAATGGAGATAAGAAATTTATCAGACATAGAGTTCAGAATAATGATGGCAAAGACACTCACTGGCATGAGAAAATATATAGTAACTAAGAAGAATGACAGAGCACTAATAAAGAAGACAATGAAAAGAATACACAGCAGATTATTGGAAGCCAAGCATTGCATCACTGAATTAAAAGATAGTGAATCAGATAACTAAAGAGAAAAAAAAAACAATTGAAATACTGTTGCCTGCACAAACTGGTTTGGCTCAGTGAATAGAACATTGGTCTGCTCACTGAAAGGTCCCAGGTTCAATTCTGATCAAGGGTACATACCTCAGTTGCAGGCTCAATTCCTGGCCCTGGTCAGGGTGCATACTGAAGGCAATCAATCAATGTGTCTCTCTAACACTGATGTTTCTCTCTCTGTGTCTTTTCCCCTCCTTTCCACTCTTTGTAAAAGTCAATGGAAAATATCCTCAGGAGAAGATTAATAAAAAGGAAACCAACAAAAAAACTGGTGGGCAGCTTATGGGAATTGTGTGACAACATGAAATGTAACAATATTCGCACCATAGGAATAGCACAAGGGGAAGAACATGAGCAAGGGATAGAGAACCTGTTTGAAGATATAATGGTAACCTCCCTAAGCTGGTGAAGAAAAATGTTATACAAGGTTAGGAGGCACAGATTATTATATGTAACAAGGCTATCATTTTAAATAGTGAAATAAAACATTTCCCAAACATAAAAAGGTTAAGGGAGTTTATCACTATCAAACAAGCATTGTAAAAAATGCTAAAGGGACTACTATAATGTGAAGAAAGAGAGGGGGACAGAGAGAGAGAGGGAGGGAGAGAGAGAGAGAGATAGAGAGAAAGAGAGAGACAAAAAATTAAAATGGCAACGAATAAGTACCTATCAATAATAATCTTAAATGTAAATGTATTAAATCTTCCAATCAAAAGACATAGTGTAACTGAATGGATATGAAAACATAACCCAAATATATGCTATCTACAGAGACCCACTTCAGAACAAAATACTCACATAGGATGATAATAAAGAGATGGAAAAAAATTTCCATGCAAATGGAAAAGAAAAAAAGCTGGGGTAACAATATTCATATCTGACAAAATAGACTTCAAAATGAAGGCCATCACAAGAGATAATAAAGGTCTCTAAATAATACTAAAGGGATGGATCCCACAAGAGGATAAACCCTGGTAAAAATATATGCACCCAATATAGGAGCACCTAAATACATTAACAAAACTTCTGGAGGACTTTAAGGGAGAGATCGACTGCAATACAGTCATAGTAGGGTACTTTAACTCCAAAGTCACATAGCGGGACTTTATCCCACTGACTTCACTGGATAGATTTTCCAGATAAAAAATTAATACAGAAATAATGAACAAAAGACACACTGAATCAGATGGATTTAATTGACATTTATAGAATATTTCACCCCAAAGCTCAAGAATATCATTCTTCTCAAGTGCTCATGAGACATTCATAAAGATAAAACACATGTTAAGACACAAAACATGTCTGTACAAATTCAAGAATATTAAATCATACCACCATCTTCTTAGATCACAATGGAATGAAAGTAGAAATCAGCTACAGTAAAAACACTCAAAAACATTCAAACACATGGAGGCTAAATTGCATGTTATTGAACAAAGAAAGATATAAAAAATTTCCCAAAAACAAATGAAAAAGAATACACAACAACTTAAAATCTCTGGGACACAGCAAAAGTAGTCCTGAGAAGGGAAGTTCATAGCATTACAAGCCTACCTAAAAAAAAAGAAAAAAAAGAAAAAAAAATAGTAATAAACCACTTAACTCTACAATTAAAGAATTAGAAAGAGAAAAACAAGAAAAACCTGGATTAAGTAGAAGGAAGGAAATAATAAAGATTAGAGCAGAAACAAATGACATCAAGACTTAAAAAAAAAGAAATACAAAATATCAATGATCATGAGCTGGTTCTTTGAAAAGATAAACAAGATTGATGAACCTTTAGCCAGACTCATCAAGAAACAAAGAGAGAAGACCCAAATAATTAAAATAAAAAACAAAAAGTAAGTGAAATAAGCCAGTCAGAAAAAGACAAATATCACATAACCTCACTCCTATGTGGAATCTAACAAACAAAATAAACTATTGAACAAAATAGATTTAGAGACATTGAAGCATGGAATCAACTGTAGGATCTTAGAGGGGAAGAGGGGGTGGATTGGTGGGTGGAAGGTGATCAAACAAAGAACTTGTATGTATATCAGCATAATCCATGGACACAGAAAATAGGGGTGTGAAGGCCTGAGGTGGGGACAGGGATGGGCTATAAGCAATAAATGGAAGAAAAAAATAAGATATATATAATAGACATATGTATTACTTTCAACAATAAAGATTAAAAATTAATTAATTAATTAATTAAAATACATACTGCTGGAATTTTTATTAGTTTTACATTGAATTTGTAGAGTATTTTAATTTTGCAAGCATTGATATCTTTAGAATAATTTATTTTCACTTATATATTTGTTCTCCACTTATACAAGTCTTTCTGAATGTCATTTAAGAAAGTTCTTTCATGTCCTCTCTGTAGGTTTCTTGTAATTTTTACAAAGTCAATTCCTTGGTATTTGAAAAAGTAGAAAGTCTAGATATTTATTATAATGATGAATGTTTTTTTTCTTTTTTGATAAAAATTTATAGCTGTTATTAATGGTTTTGGAACAGTTCTGACTTTGTAAATTAACCTGTATTTGGAAACTTTGCTAAGCTCTATTAATTCAAAGTTTTTCTGTTGATCTAATGGTTTTCCATGTAGATGATCATCTTTTTTTTTTTTGCACATAACATTTTTTGTTTCTTTCCAATCCTTATACCTTTTTAATGTAAAATATCATAAACACCAATTATATTTATCTTTTTTCTGAATTTAAAGACCATGCCTGAAATCACTCTAAGTAAGATATTTTGCCATTAAGCATATTAACACGTTTAAAAAATGTTTTACTATTTCTATTTTTGATGGCTTTATCATATATAGATTGTTGAACTTGAGTAATTGTTTTTGCACTTGTTGAGATGGTCATATGGATTTTCAACAGTTGTTCATGAATATGATAAATTAGATTGAATATTTTTTAATGTTAAATCATTCTGGGAAGTTTATAAGTAAAGCTGGAGTATGACTTTATTTTTTTGAATTTTTTTCTGACTTTGAAACAATTTTTTACTTTTTAGATGGAAAGGAAGAAAGAGAAAGAGAAACATGGATATGAGAGGAAAACATCAATCAGCTGTCTTCAGCATGTGCCTCATTCAGGAATCAAGCCCGAAGTCTGTGCATATGCCTTCACCAGGATTGAACCAAGGATCTTTAGGTTCATGAGATGACGCTAAACCAACTGAGCTACATCATCCATGGCTTTAAATTAAAATTTTAATTAAAGATTTTGAAATTAATATTAGCCTCAAAAAAAGTTTACTCATTTAGTATTTCTTTTTTTAGAAACATATATGAGAGAGATTTCTATTCTTTAACAATCTTCTGAGTCTATAGATGCTTTTAGCAAGATAATTTTTTTTAAATTGAAACTTGGTGGCTTTCAAAGATATTGGCTTTTCTATTTTAAAATATTTATGCTGATCTTCTTTCATTCTGTATATTGTCCTTTCACTCTGTTGTTTCCTCTGCTGTACAGAAGCTTTTCAGCTTAATAAAGCTGCACTTGTGTGTTTTGCTTTTGTTTACTGTGCTTTTGGTGTCACATCCATGAAATCATTGCCAAAGCTATATCACGAAGCTTTTCCTCTACGTGTTCTAAGCGTTTTACAGTTTTAGGTATTGTATTTAAATTTTTAATCTATTTGAATTGACTTTTCTGTATTGGTGTACAGTACGGGCCCAATTTCATTTTTTTGCATATGGATATACTATTTCCCCAACATCATTTGTTCAAGAGATCATTCTTTTCCTATTGTATGGTTTGGGCACCCTTGTCAAAGAGCAATTGACCATATGTGTATAGATTCATTTCTAAACTGTCTATTGGTCCAAATGCCTGTGTTACGCAGTGCCATACTGTGTTGATTAATGTAGCTTTGTACTATACTTTGAAATCAGGAAGTAGGATGCCTCCAGCTTTATTCTTTTTTCTCAAGATTGATTTGGCTAATCATGATCTTTTCTGTTTCATATGAATTGTAGAATTGTATTTTCTATTTCTGTTAAAAGTGTTTTGGGGATTTTGATAGAGTTTGCATAAAAAACCTAATTCGAGTCTTTAAGGAACAAGGAAAAAAAGAAAGAAACTGAGTCCCAAGTTAGCAGAAGAAAGAAAGCAACAAAGATTAAAGCAGAAATAAATTAGAAAATAGGAAAATAGAGAAAAATCTATAAAACTTAGAGTTTGTTCCTTAAAAATATAAACAAAATTGAGAAACCATTAGGTAGAATAAGAAAAATAAATGAAGTTAAATAATGAAGAAAGAGACATTATAACTGATGCCACAGAAATTTAAAAAAAATATTTACTACTGCAAAAATTATATGCCAACAAACTGGGTAATCTAGAAGTTGATAAAAATCCTAGAAACATACAACATATGGAGATTAAATCATGAAAATGTAGAAAATTTGGATATACATCCAAAGAAACCGGAAACACTAAATTAAAAAAATATATGCATCTCTACATTGATTGCAACAATCAAAAATATGGAAGAAACTCAAGTATCTATTAATAATTGAGTGGATAAAAGAGTAATAGTACATATATATGTACTAGAGGCCCACTGCATGAACTCCCAGAGGAATCCCCGGTCAAGGGGACAATTTGCATACTATGCTTTTATTATATAGGATTACTTGGCCAAAAGAAGAATGAAATCTTACCATTTGTGACAACATAAATGAACCTAGGGGGTGTTATGCTAAGTGAAATAAGTCAGGCAAAAAAAGACAAATACTATGTAATTTCACTTATACTAGAGGCCCAATGCACAAAATCATGCAAGGGCCTCTGTCACAGTCCCTGCCTGCTGTGGCTTTGACCAGAAGGAAGGAAGTCCAGAAGGACATCCAGTCTAATTAGTATATGACCCTTTTATTATTATAGATGTGGAATCTGAGGAACAAAATAGAAACAGACTCATGGTTGCCAGACAGGAGAGGGTTTGGGAGATTGGGTGAAAAGGTGAAAGGATTAAGGAGTGCAAATTTGCAGTTACAAAATAGTCACAGGCATCTAAAATACAGCATAGGGGATGTAGTTAATAATTTTGTAGTAACTGTGTATGTTGGGTATTAGATTTATCAAGGGGATCATTTCTTAAGTTACACAAATGTCTAATTACTATGCTGTACACCTGAAGCTAATGTTATATTGAATGTCAACTGTGACTGAAAAATAAAATAAAATATGCCTCCATATTTATAAAAGACAAAGTGGAATTCAAAGTTATTTTTTCCCAACACTTTGAAAATTTAACTCATGGCTTTCATGCATACAGCACTGCCTTGTGATCTTTTATGTCACTTTGATTCTCTCTCCTTTGAGCCTCTCTCTTTAAATTTTTTAAGCTTTTAGAATTTTCTTTTATATTTTCTTAATTCGATCTTTTGAATTTCCCTGTATGTCTAAATTGGCTTTCTATTATTTATCCTGTTTGGCACTTCAAAACTCTTTCAGTCCTTTCAATATGTATATATCATGTTTCTGATTTTCTGGGGGGAGGGGGAAGAATTAGTGGTAATCTCAGGGTTTGCATCCCTCAGGCTTACAGCTCTATGGATCTTTAGGTAAAAATCTTGGCTCCCTACATGCCTCTCAACACTGCAGGCAGCCACTCCTCCAAATGCTGAGGGCTCATTCATAGCTCAGCCTCCCCCATTTTCTTCCTCTCTTTTAAAAATGAAAATGGAAAAAAGCGTATCTTTTTAACAAAAAGGAAAAGCACCTTTGAAAAGTGTTATGGAAATAGGAAAGAATGATTAAGAACCATTAGTGGTTAAACTGGAAATCCCACCTGCCGCTTTCTGCGCGTGTCTGCTGGGTGGGAGGAGGAGTGAGGAGCTGGCCAGCGGTGGGCAGCTTTGCTGGAGCTGCTGCACAGTCTGCTCCGGCGTGAGATCCCCTGGGCTTTCCAGCTGGAGCCGGGCACCCTGGTCGGCCAGGAGCGAAGATGGAGAGGCGGGTGAGCGGGGCCGGGCGAGGGAAGGAGGGCGCAGAGTGGGCGATGTCGCCCAGGTGGCCTGGGGCGGCGGCAGCTGAGGGAGCTCTGGAGGGAGCGAGGGTTTCTGCCAGCGCTTTCCTCTTAGCGCTCAACCTCGCTGAGAAGAGGATTTTTGCCTTCCAAAGGGCGGCCTCCAGGCTGCCTGACATTCTGGTTCTCTGTTTAAATGCCTTGAAAACAGAAAGCTGCCAGGCAGAGGCTTGGGAGATGCTTCTCCCCAGATCCTTGCCACCATGGGAGTGGATCTGCTCTGGGAGGTCAGGGTCCTCTCAGCGGGCTGGTGGGGGAGAGGATCCCTGGCTCTGGCTGGAAGGAAAGCTAGGAAAACACGTTCTATTTTAAGCTGCTCCCCACACCCTTCCCCCCCACCCCCCCGCAAAGGGGATAGCAGCTGTTGTTTACTCCCTGTTGACAATCAACAGCTGGGGTAGGGGCTGCAGAATCCTGGGCTCAGGGAGAGAGCTGGCTTCCTCCTGGGTGCGCGGGGCTCTTTCTTCATCCTCTGGGCCTTTGCCTGGGAAGCCATAGAGGATCAGATAAACCGGGGTTAAAACCCTGGGTATCTAGGAGAGAGAGACATTTTGTGTGTTTAGGATCTGTTCACATGACACCAAACGAAGGACAAAATGTTCATTTACTAAAATCCAAATACAAGTAATACCTCAGGATAATTTTTTTTCCATGTATACTTTATTGGCAGACCACACAGACAGTTACTTTGATATCTTTCTTAACAAAGAATGGTCTTAACAAAGAACTGATGTTTACCTATGCCAGATGCTCTTAATCTTTACCTGATCATGCAAATAAAGAAAGAGCAGAGAGGTTAATTTTCCAAGTCCATGTGACTACATGTGGTTGGATCAGGATTTGGACCCAGGAATTTTCAGGAGAAGAACTATGAATAGGGGCAGTGTAGCTGCCAGGTGGGCAGATGTCAGGGAAGACCCCAGCCTCAGTGAAACCTGGCAAAGGGTGGAAGTGGACTTCATCCCATTATTGTACTCCCTGTATATGATTTGAATATTGAATTGTTTAGATAACTAACATATATTGGCATTTACTGTAGCTTAAGCACTGTGTTAAGTGCCTAAAATGCTTAATTCTCATAGCAACCCAGAGAGGTAACACCATTTATTTATTTTTCGCCATCAATATTAGCTATTGTGGGTTTTTAAGAAAATTATAGTTAATATTCAATATTATTTTATATTTGTTTAAGGTGCATAGCATAGTGGTTAGACATGGATATACCTTACGAAGCAATACCTCTGATAATTCTAATATGCACCTGGCACTATACACAATTATTAGAATATTATTGAGTATATTCTCTATACTGTACTTTATGCCCCTGTGACCATTTTATAACTGCCAATTTGTTCTTTCTTATCCTTTCACCCTTTTCACCCAGTTTCCCAAACTCTCTCTCTTCTGGCAAACATCAGTCTGTTCTTTGTATCTATGAGTCTGTTTCTATTTTGTTCATCAGTTTATTTTGTTCTTTAGACTCTACATATAAGTGAAATAACATGATATTTGTCTTTTTTTGTTTGACTTATTTCATTTAGCATAACACCTTCTAGGTCCATTCATGTGTTGAAAATGATAATATTTCATTCATTTTATGACTGAATAATATGTATAAGTACCACAATTTTTTTATCCACTGGACTATTGATGGGCCCTTGGGTTGCCTCTATATTTTGGCTATTACAAATAATGTTGCAATAAACAAAGGCATGCATATATTCCTTTGATTGAGTGTTTTGGGTCTCTTTGGATATATTTCCAGAAGTGTAATCCCTGGGTCGTAAGAGAGATTCATTTTTAAGTTTTTAACTGAAACTTCATACCTTTTTCCATAGTGGCCGCACCAATCTGCATTTCCACTGATAATTCATGAAGTTTCTTTTTTCTCCACATTCTCGCCAACACTTGTTGTTTGTTGATAACCATTCTGACATGTTTGAGATAATATATCATTGTGGTTTTTATTATTTTATTATTTTATTTTAATCCTCATCTGAGGACATGCTTAGAGAGAGGAAAGGATAGGAGAGGGGAGGGAAAAAGAAGGAGGAGAAGAGAGGGGAGGCGAGGAGAGGGACACACTGATGTAAGAAAAAGACATCAATTGGGTGCCTTCTGTATGCTCCCCAACTGGGGAGCAAACCCACACCCAGGTGTATGCCCTGACCTAGAATCAAGCTAGCAACCCTTTGTTGCATGTGACAATGCTCAACCGAGCCATTCCAGCTGGGCAAAAAAAAAAGTGTGTGTGTGTGTGTGTGTATTTTTAATTGAATATATATATATAGAGAGAAAGGGAGAAAGGGAAAGGGAGAGTCTGAGATTAATAGTGTATTGAGCTCACAACCTGGGTAAGTGCCCTAGCCAGGAATCAAACCTGTGACCTTTCAGTGCATGGGATGATGCTCAGCCAATTAAGCCACACTAACCAGGGCTGCATGGTGGTTTTAATTTGCATTTCTCTGACAATTAGTGATATTGAGCATTTTTGCATATGTCCACTGGGCATCTGTATATCCCATTTGGAGAATTTGTCTACTCAGGTTCTCTGCCCACTTTTAAAATAGATTGTTGGGGGGTGGGGAGGATTTGGTGTTAAGTTGTATGAGTTCTTTATAAATTTTGAATATTAACCCCTCATTGGATATATCATTGGTGAATGTGTTCTCTCATTCAGAAGGTTGTCTTTTCATTTTGTTGATGGTTTCCTTTACAGAAACTTTTTAGCTTGATTTAGTACCATATGTTTATTTTTTCTTTGTTTCCCTGACCAAGGAGGTATATCAGAAAAAAAGTATTCCTAAGAGCAATGTTAAAGAGTTCACTGCCTATGTTTTCTTTTAGGAGTTTTATGGTTTCAAGTCTCACATTTAAGTTTCTAGTCCATTTTGAGTTTATTCTTGTGTCTGGTGTAAGAAGATGGTCTGATTTCACTTTTCTGCATATATATATTTAATTTTCCCAACTCCATTTATTGACTAGACTGTCTTTACTCCATTATATATTCTTGCCTTCTTTGTTATATATTAATTGGCCATATAAATCTAGGCTCTTTATACTGTTCCATTGATCTGTGTGTCAAAACAGTGCTATTTTGATTACTATATCCTTGTAGTATAGTTTGATATCAGGTTGCATGATACCTCCAACTTTGTCCTCCTTTCTCAAGATTGCTGTCGCTATTCAGGGTCATTTGTGGTTTCATATAAATTTTTGGATTATTTGTCCTAGTTCTGGGAAATGATACTAGTATTTTGATAGAAATTGTGTTGGCTTTATAGATTTCTTTGAGTAGTATGAACATTTTAACAATGTTGATTTTTCTTATCCATGAGAAAGATATATGCTTCCATTTATTTGTTTCTTCAGTTTCCTTCTTCAATGTCTCAAAATTTTCTGAGTATAGGCCTTTTACTTCCTTGGATAATTTATTCCTAAGTATTTTTTGATGCAATTGTAAATGAGACTGTATTCTTAATTTCTCTTTCTGATAGTTCATTATTGGAATAGAAAATGCAACAGATTTCTGGATACTAATTTTGTATCCTGCTACTATACTGAATTCATTTATCAATTCTATTCATTTTTGGGTGTAATTTTTAGGTCTCTCTCTCTATAGTATTGTATTTACAAATAATAATTTTACTTCTTTCTTTACAATTTAAATGCCTTTTATTTCTTTTTCTTGTCTGATTGCTGTGACTATGTATCCCAATGTTATGTTGAATAAAAGTGGTGAAAGTGGATAACCTTGTCTTGATTCTGATCTTAAGGAAAACACTTTTAACTTTTCCCCATTGAATATGATGTTAGCTGTGTGTTATCATATAGGGCCTTTATTATGTTGAGGTATATTCCTTTAATTCCCACTTTACTGACAGTTTTTATTGTAAATGGATACTAAATTTTGTCAAATGTTTTTTTCTGCATGTATTGAAATAATCATATTATTTTTATCCTTCATTTTGTTTGTGTGGTGTTTCATGTTAATTGATTTGTGAATATTGAATGTACCCTGCACCCCAAGAATAAATGCCACTTGATCTTTTCAAAGTACTGCTGAAGTTGGTTTTGCCAATATTTTGTTGGCAATGTTTGCATCTATGTTCTTCAGTGATATTGGCCTAGAATTTTCTTTTCTTGTGATATCTTTGTCTGGTTTGGAATCAGGGTAATACTGGTCTTGTAAAATGAGCTTGAGAGCCTCTATTCTCTTAACATTTCTGGAATAGTTTGAGAAGGATAGGTTTTAATTCTTGATGGTTGGTAAAATTCCCCTCTGAAGGAATGCATTCAAGGACTTTTGTATTTTGAAGTTTTTTGATTACTCAATTTCATTGGTAGTAATTGGTCTATTAAGATTTCCTGTTTTCTCTTAATTCAGTCTTGGAAGATTGTGTATTTCTAGGAATTTATCCATCTCTTCCATATTATTCAATTGTTACATATAATTATTCACAGTATATTCTTGTAATCCTTTGTATTTCTGCAATGTCAGTCATTTCTCTTTTCTTGATCATTTTATTTGAGTGCTCTCTTTTTTTATGAGTCAAGTTAATCTTTTCAATCTTGTTTATCTTTTCTTATCATTGATTTTTTGTATTATTTTTAGACTCTAGTTCATTTATTTCTACTTTGACATTTATTATTTCCTTCTACTCATTTTGGGCTTTGTTGTTCTTTTTCTAGATTCTTTAGGTGTAAAATTAGATTGTTTATTTGAGATTTTTCTTGTTTCCTGAGGTAGGCCTGTATTGCTATAAATTTTCCTCATAGGACTGCTTTTCCTGTATCCCATATATTTTGGATTGTTGTGTTTCCATTTTCATTTTTCTCAAGGTATCTTCTGATTGCTTCTTTTTTTTCTTTTTTTATTTAAATATTACATTTGTCTTATTTTTTACCCATATATCTCTCCCTGACCACTCCCATACCCCAGGATAAGCCCCAACTGCCCCAATGTCTGTATCCATTGGGTATGCTAAAATGCATGTATACAAGTCCTTTGGTTGATCTCTTATATCACCCTCCCACCCCAGCCCCAACCTACGCCCTTCCCTACCTTCCCTCTGAGGTTTTTTTTTTATTATTAATTTTTTATACATATCTCCCCATTGCACCCCCTCCCTCCCAGGCATACCCCAACCCCCCAGTGTCTATGTACATTGGTTATGATTATATGCATAGATACAAGTCCTTTGATTGATCTCTTATCTACCTCACCTAACTTTAATCTTCCTGCTGTAATTTCACAGTCTGTTTGAAGCTTTACTATCTCTGTATCTGTGCTTTTGTTCATCAGTTTATAATGTTCTTTATTATCCCCCAATGAGTGCGATCATGTGATGCTTCTCCTTCATTGACTGGCTTATTTCGCGAAGCATAAGGCTCTCCAGTTCCAACCAGGTTGCTGCAAATGGTAAGAATTCCTTCTTTTTAATAGCAGCATAGAATTCCATTGTGTAGATGTACCACAGTTTTCTGATCCACTCATCTGCTGACAGGCACCTAGGCTGTTTCCAAATTGTGGCTATTGTAAATTGTGCTGCTATGAACATAGGGGTGCATAAATCCTTTCTGATTGGTGTTTGTAATTTCTTAGGATAAATTCCTAAGAGTGGAATTACAGGGTCAAATGGGAGATCCATTTTTAGTTTTTTGAGGAAACTCCATACTGTTCTCCACAGTGGCTGCACTAGTCTGCATTCCCACCAGTAGTACACAAGGGTTCCTTTTTCTCCGCATCCTCGCCAACATTTGTCGTTTGTTGATTTGTTGATGATTGCCATTCTGACAGGTGTAAGATGGTATCGCATTGTCGTTTTGATTTGCATCTCTCGGATGATTAATGACTTTGAACATGTTTTCATGTGACTCTTGGCTTTCCTTCTGTCGTCTTTTGAAAAGGTTCTATTTAGGTCTGTTGCCCATTTTTTTTATTGGATCCTTCATCTTCCTTTTATTAAGTTGTATAAGTTGGTTGTAGATTTTGGAGATTAAACCTTTATCAGTGATAGCATTTGCAAATATGTTCTCCCATGCATTGATCTTTCTTGTTGTTTTGTTGATGGTTTCTTTTGCTGTGCAAAAGCTTTTTATTTTGATGTAGTCCCATTTGTTTATTTTTTCTTTAGCTTCCATTGCCTTTGGAGCAGTAACAGTGAAGAAGTTCTTTCGGCATATATCTGAGATTGTGCTGCCTGTGGATTCCTCTAGTATTTTTATGGTTTCCCTTCTAGTGTTTAAGTCCTGTATCCATTTTGAGTTTATTTTTGTATTTGGTGTAAGTTGGTGGTCCAGTTTCAATTTTTTGCATGTATCTGTCCAATTTTCCCAACACCATTTATTGAAGAGGCTATCTTGGTTCCATTGAATGTTCATGCCTGCTTTGTCAAATATTAATTGAGCATAGTGGTTTGGGTGGATATCTGGGTTCTCTATTCTATTCCATTGATCTATATGTCTGTTCTTGTGCCAGTACCAGGCTGTTTTGAGAACAGTTGCTTTGTAGTATAGCTTGAAGTCTGGTATTGAGATCCCACCTACTGTATTCTTTTTTCTCAGAATTGCTGTAGCTATCCGTGGTCTTTTTTTGTTCCAGATGAATCTATGAAGAATTCTTTGTAGGTCTGTGAAATATGTCGGTATTTTAATGGGTAGTGCGTTGAATCTGTAGATTGCTTTGGGTAGTATGGACATTTTAATGATGTTGATTCTCCCAATCCATGAGCATGGTATGCTCTTCCATCTGTTAACATCTTCCTCTATCTCTTTTTTCAGTATCCTGTAGTTTTCTGCATAAAGGTCTTTTACCTCTTTAGTTAGGTTTATTCCTAGGTATCTTAATTTTTTTGGTGCGATGGTAAATGGGATTGCTTTTTTAGTTTCTCTTTCTATAATTTCATTGTTAGTATATAGAAATGCCACAGACTTCTTAGCATTAATTTTGTATCCTGCTACATTGCCGAATTCATTAATTAAGTCAATTAGTTTTGGAATGGAGCCCTTTGGGTTTTTTATGTACAATATCATGTCATCTGCAAATAAGGACAGCTTTACTTCTTCTTTTCCAATTTGGATGCCTTTTATTTCTTCTTCTTGTCTAATTGCAATGGCTAATACTTCCAGTACTATGTCGAACAGGAGAGGTGAGAGTGGGCATCCCTGTCTTGTTCCTGTTCTTAGGGGAAATGGTTTTAGTTTTTGCCCATTGAGTATGATGTTAGCTGTGGGTTTATCATATATGGCTTTTATGATGTTGAGGTATGATCCTTCTATTCCCACTTTGCTGAGAGTTTTTATCAAGAAAGGATGTTGGATTTTGTCAAATGCTTTTTCTGCATCAATTGATATGACTATGAGATTTTTATCTCTCAATTTGTTTATGTGATGTATCATATTTATTGATTTGCGGATATTGAACCATCCCTGCATTCCTGGGATGAATCCTGCTTGGTCATGGTGTATGATCTTTCTGATGTACTGCTGGATCTGGTTTGCTAGAATTTTGTTGAGGATTTTGGCATCTATGTTCATGAGAACTATTGGCCTATAATTCTCTTTCATTGTGTTGTCTTTATCTGGTTTTGGTATTAGGGTGATGCTGGCTTCATAGAAGGTGCTTGGTAGTATTCCTTCTTCTTGAATGTTTTTGAATAGTCTGAGGAGGATAGGTTTTAATTCTTCCTTGAATGTTTGGTAAAACTCTCCTGTGTAGCCATCTGGACCTGGTCTTTTATTTGCTGGAAGCTTTTTGATTACTGCTTCAATTTCTTCCATAGTTATTGGACTATTGAGATGTTTGGTTTCCTCCTCATTGAGTTTTGGGTGGTTATATTTTTCCAGGAAAATGTCCATTTCTTGCAGGTTGTCCAATTTGTTGGAATAGAGTTGTTCATAGTATTTTTTAACAATCCTTTGTATTTCCACAGGGTCTGTTGTTATTTCTCCTCTTTCATTTCTGATTTTGTTTATTTGGGTCTTCTCTCTTTGCTTCTTGGTGAGCCTGGCTAGGGGTCCATCAATCTTGTTTATCCTTTCAAAGAACCAGCTCTTTGTTTTGTTGATCTTTTGAATTGTTTCTTTGGTCTCCAAGTTGTTTATCTCCACTCTGATCTTCACTATTTCCTTCCTTCTGAATACACTGGGCTTTTCTTGTTGCTCATGTTCTAGCTCTTTGAGTTGTAGGTTTAGGTGATTTATTACCATTATTACCTGTTTTTTGGAGTAGGCTTGTAGGACTATGAACTTCCCTCTCAAGACTGCTTTCACTGTGTCCCATAAATTTTGTATTGTTGTGTTGTCATTGTCATTTGTTGCCATGATGTTTTTTATTTCTTCCTTGATCTCTCTGGTTACCCAGTCATTGTTTAAAAGCATGCTGTTTAGTCTCCATGTGTTTGATTTCTTTCTATTGTTTTTATTATAGTTGATTTCCAGTTTTATGCCACTGTGGTCTGAGAAAATGCTTGATATGATTTCTATCTTCTTGAATTTGAAGAGACTTTTCTTATGACCCAACATATGATCTGTCTTTGAAAATGACCCATGTGCACTGGAGAAGAATGTATATTCTGTGGCTTTGGGGTGAAATGTTCTGAAGATGTCAATTAATTCCATCTGGTCTAGTGAGTCATTTAGGATTGATGTTTCTTTGCTGATTTTTTTTTAGAGGATTTGTCCAATGGTGACAGTGGGGTATTAAAGTCTCCTACTATGATTGTATTGCTGTCAATCTCTCCCTTAATATCCTCCAAGAGTTTTTTTATGTATTTAGGTGCTCCTATATTGGGTGCATATATGTTTACCAGAGTTATTTCTTCTTGTTGGATTGTTCCCTTTAGTATTATAAAGTGGCCTTCTTTATCTCTTGTTATGTCCTTCACTTTGAGATTTAATTTGTCATATATAAGTATTGCAACCCCAGCTTTTTTTTCATTTCCATTTGCCTGAAATACCATGTTCCATCCCTTCACCCTCAATCTGTGTACGTCTCTTTTCCTAAGGTGGGTTTCTTGCAGACAGCAGATATATGGATCATGTTTTCTTATCCAATCGGTTACCCTATGTCTTTTGATTGGAGCATTTAATCCGTTTACATTTAAAGTTATTATTGATAAGTACTTATCTGTTGCCATTTTTAGTCCTTACCCCTGAGTTCCTTCTTCGCTTCCTCTTTCTTTTTATTACAGCAGACCTTTTAACATTTCTTGCATTGCTGGTTTGGTGGTAATATATTCCCTTAGTCCTTTTTTGTCTGTGAAACTTTTGATTTCACCTTTGATTTTGATTGAGAGTCTTGCAGGGTACAGTATTCTTGGATTCAGACCCTTCCGTTGCATGACTTTGTATATTTCATTCCATTCTCTTCTGGCCTGACGAGTTTCTGTTGCGAAGTCAGTAGCTAGTCTTATGGGGGTTCCTTTGTAGGTAACTTTCTGTTTCTCTCTGGCTGCTTTTAAGATTCTTAATTTGTCATCGGTGTTTGCCAATTTAATTATAATGTGCCTCGGTGTCGGTTTGTTGGGGTTCATTTTGCTTGGGACTCTGTGAGCTTCTTGGATTTGTGTGGGTTTTTTCTTTTCTATATTGGGGAAATTTTCTGTCATTATTTCTTCAAACATGTTCTCTAATCCTTGTTCAGTTTCCACTCTTTCTGGAATCCCAATTATGAAGATGTTATTTTGTTTCATGTTATCCCAAAGTTCCCTTAGACTCTCCTCTTGCTTTTTAACTTTTTTTTCTAGAAGCTGCTGTGGTTGGGTATTTTTTCCTACCGTGTCTTCTAGCTCAC
This sequence comes from Lasiurus cinereus, assembly GCA_011751065.1. NCBI lineage: Eukaryota > Metazoa > Chordata > Mammalia > Chiroptera > Vespertilionidae > Lasiurus > Lasiurus cinereus. The sequence goes on along the minus strand of JAAGEH010000286.1, from coordinate 8,807,663 downwards.
TAATACGCTCCTCTGCTTCTTCTAGTCTACTTTTGATGCTTTCTATTGAGTTCTTTATAGCGGTGATGTCATTATTCATTTCTTCTTGTTTATTCTGCACCTCCTCTAGTTTCTTCTGCATTTCTTCTT